>CAWVOI010000086.1:0-1200000 GCA_963930915.1 Forcipomyia taiwana | reverse complement strand
ATTTTCATCTGCTACTGTTTGCCTACTCATGTGTGCACTCGGCAGCTGAGAGATGCCATGCCGATGCACGAGAACACATGAGGATGAAATAACAAAATATACATGTATAAAGTTAAAAGTTTAAAAGCAAAGTTGCATAATAACACCTTTGTGTATAAATATTATTGTATTTTATGGTTCAAGCGTCAGAACCACAATGTGGTATTACAAAAGCAATTTGAGAATCTTTCTCTACCACCCCATCACCTACCAGGTCTCTCTTGTTGCCAACGTAATAACAACCGATTTGGTTCCATGTGTGTGAACAAAAGTTTGTAAAAGCGGCGAAAGTAATAAAAGCCAGCAGTACGAGGAGATTAAGTCGCTCTCCAGGAAAACTTTGATTTCTCAATAATCATAAATAATTTTGGAAATAGAGCATCGGCACTTGGGGGACCAATAAACTCGAAAATAACACGTCGTAAAATCGTTCAAAAGTTCCCCGTCTTCATTTAAACTTTCATAAAAAATTCCGCTGATGCGGATGGAGCAAGGGTTGAAACGGTTGATTAGCGTGGCGAGGAGAACGCAATCTGGCGAGCCACCACCGTCCCCAAAACATAGACACGAGTCCTTAAAAATTCCATTTGAGCCAGACCTGAATAATTTAGCTCCCATTCCGCCGTATCGTTGCTCAAAAATTTTAATTAAACGCACACAATTACACATTAAAGCAATGGTGTTGGCACACTTTCCCTGAGCTTTCAATGCTTGTGGTGGGTCATTAATTCCAATTCATGTGCAGTAAGGAATTAAGCGGTGGGAGAGGACTTCACCTGATGTCGCAATATACGTGTGGAATACAAGTGCAGGTGTAGACTCTTTGAGGGGTTCACGAAGTGGAAAAAGCTTGTCATGGACGAGTGCACTCAAGGTTTCCTTTGCATTTTCTCCCTGCGAACAAAATTCGCAGTGCTGCAGAGCCCTGAGTGGCCCCGTGTAATTGATGTCCCCAGGACCCACCAAAAGATGAACTATATTTTATTTAACTTGACTTGACTCAAGGCTTTAAAGATTCAAAAAAAATTTTTTTTTTCAATTTTCTCTGAAAATTTTCTTGAAAATTTTATTCTACAATCAATGTCTGTGAAATCACTCCTACAATATTTCTCTCACCACACAATCCGTTTTAAATCTAGCTACAAAATATGTTCAACTTTATTAGGCTCCAATCGAACATCCTTGGCTACATCCTCGAAAACTTTCAAGGAATTCAAAAGTTTCCCTCAAGTTATATAGAAATAAACCTCAAACATACTGCTCATCACGCAAAAGCGGTCAGAACTCGAATTCCTTAAACTCAAGCAGACGGACAAAAAGTTAAAGTAAACACCCGCTTGAAATTAAGCTCCTAAAGTTCAGGAGCACAAAAAGTCCCCTTGAAAAATGTCCACCTGTCAATGACAAGCGACTCCCAACTTGCACTGGCGTCGCATTTTTCTCGGAGGACGAAGCCATAAAAATTAAATAGCCATCACAAAACAATCCAGAAGTAAATAAAAAATTTACAGATAAGAAGGCATTTCTCACATAAATGGACTGCGAAGTTCGAACGATTTATCTTTCCAACATCCCCAATCTACTTCGACATACCAATTATTATTTCTATTTGTAAAATCAATTGAGTTGGTCAAATGCAATGATTAATAGCCCCAATATTTTAGTTTCAATAAAATACTCCTATTGGCTTAACGGAGTAAATACAGCTGAGACTGCTCGTAGGGAATCATCTGAAAATAACCTAGTTTTTCTCCTTCCTTTTGCTCACCATGTTACATGCATGTTGAATTCCCTTTTGACATCTACGACTCCCAGCTCTGGACTCTGGTGCAGAACAGTTTCCAGGAAGTGTAACATTGTATGTAGCCAGATGACCGACCATTCACATTTATAGCTCAGCGTGCGCCCAAGTTTGCCATCGGTCATTCATGGAATGAACTATTGTTGAAGGTTCTGATTATTTGCCAGCTCCAATAGCATGATTAGAGACAGATATTTTTGCTCGGTTGGGAAGTTGCAAAAACTTTCTAACAGGAAGGCCAATTACTTTGATATTTTCGAGTCGTTTTTAAAATTTAGCAGCCAATTCGATGGGCATGAAGGAGGCGTGAAAAAATGATGATTTTGCTATGGAAATTTTTTTCCGAGATTCCCGAGATTTATTTTGCTTCCTTAAATCATATCCCAGTCTCAGAAAAAAATCTTGATATGATCTTTTCGTAAAGTTTTGTGTCGACCAAAAACGATAACTTTGAGCTACTTACAAATGTTATTTGGGCCAAACCAGCGAGTTTGCTCACCCTTTCTATGTCTGACCCTGATATCAAATGGTTTAATGTCAACAAATAACTAGAATACAACTTGATGAGTTTTGATAATTAGTAAAAATGTAAGTTGATTATTCGACAATGTTGGGAGACGATGTTTTGGATTTTCTAATTATTCAGATGAATGGTAAAAAATTTGAAACGCAAGTGCGAGTACCATATCGTTTCATTTTGCTATTTGAAATAATCCACGATTTTTTCTTTCAAAACGATTTATTTTGAAAGAGTCCAAGACGAGATAAGTATACCTCAAGATTTAAATTGCTTAAATTGTTAGTCAAACAGGCATAAGAGTATTGAATCTCAGAAAAACCTTTTTGATAGGCTTTTTTAGACTTCATCGCTCTTTCTGATTTGTTTTATTTTAGATTAGATTTATTTTTTTCTTTAATAATTTTTTTTTGTACACCAATAACAACTTTTTTGCTGCTTTGTGACACCGTTTAATATTGAGTACCTAGGGTTAAACAATTTTAATGGCACCCTACAGGAGACCATGTAAATAATTATAATTGATTTAATTAT
This sequence comes from Forcipomyia taiwana, assembly GCA_963930915.1. Lineage (NCBI taxonomy): Eukaryota > Metazoa > Arthropoda > Insecta > Diptera > Ceratopogonidae > Forcipomyia > Forcipomyia taiwana. The sequence continues at coordinate 1,197,109 of CAWVOI010000086.1, read as the reverse complement.
TATTTAATTTTTTAATCGATTTTAACCGCCATTATTGATTTTTTGTGAACTAATTAATCATCTGATAAAGGCCTATAATCCAATACCTGCCCGAAGCAAAACAACCAGGTATTCCCTTGGCTCAGTTTCCTGGTCATGGCGCTTTATGGCAAAAGTGTTTAGTTATCACAGTGTTGCAACCAACTCTTGAATAGTGAAAATTAAGCACATCCTGTCTCTACGCGTGGACAAACGGAAGGTATTTTTTTTCACGCTACATAAAAGAATCTAAACACGGTACCTGTGTTGGTGTTCGATAACGCTCAAAGTTTCGAGTGCAACAACGTATCAAAAAGTTGGGCTAAAAGTTTTTGACTAATCTACTTAATCAAGCTGGAAGAGTAGTTTAGAACTATCGCCGACACACATGAGGACGGAATTCAATTTTGCAAATTTACAACTTGGCAGGCTTCAAAATAGCCTTGGCAACAGTGTTTAATTGAAATAAAATCGTTTAAAAGTTCCTCCGACTTCCTATCCGGCCTCCTCATTTTACCTGCTGTAGTCGTATTTCAAACCATTCTACCCATCATGTTTTATCTGCGAACAGAAATTGTTTGTTATAGCTCCTCACTCACTAAATACGAGGTTGACGTAGGCCAAATCACTTAGCACGTATATTTACTAGCTGCAGATGAAGCCTGCTTGGGATAGTGCCGCAGAGATTAAGCTTATGGGTGCATTTTCAAAATGTTGAGAAGGTATTCAAGCCCAAACCTATCTATCTAATCTTCTAATCTAATCTAATTTTTTTTCAATGTGATTTGAAGCCATATTGAGCATGTTTGGGAGATAAGAGGAATTTTCCCGGTTCAAAAAGTTCATAGAGAAGCCTTTATTTTATTATACATTAAGTTTTGAAAGGTAAAAATTTCAGAAACCGACTCAGAGCGGCGTGACAAATTTTGGAGTTTTTATCTTTTTAAAAAATTTGAATTTATTGAAAAATTTTGATTAGAGTTTTAAAGTCTCGAAGAGCCCTACCTTAATTATAATTCATGATAGTAACCAACTCGCTTGAAGACAAACAGAAATGCCTCAAAGCGTTCCCGACTAGCTCCATTTTAGCTGTATCTTCTAAAAATACATGGCTTTGTCTGGCAATTTGTCAAACTCTGCCTCCTAGCCAGTGGTTCCGAAAGCCACAATGGCCCGCTCACACTTGGACAGCATGAGATGATGGTACAAGTGTGTACAAGAAATAAATCATTTCGACCACGTATAAGGTAATGGGGTAATGAGTCGAATGAAAATGCCTCAAACGTACGGCATGCGGAGGCAACTACTGGGCGGAAAGTTCCCGTACCTCCACTCCGTTCCTCCCCCCGGCACGAGAGACGCCCCGAAACTCGATAGACAGGCGGAAGGGATAAACTTTTCTTATAAATTCCTCGCACAAAAAACAAATAAAAATTCTTTGCGGAGCTTTTCATTCATATTCTAATCTACCAACATGTGTAAGCTGAGCCTTAATACAAGACTTATTTTTGTTTTGGGAAAACTAAATCACGCTGTTTTACGGTTATCATGCTAAATGATTTATGGCCTTCATTCCCTTTGTTTTTTACTGCGCCGCAATGCCACATCTTCCGAGATCTACGAGTGCTTTACATACTCCGAGAGATTTGTTGAAGAAATGCGAAAGGATGTTTACTCCCTTCTGTTGATCTCTGCGTGTTTCACAGATGCCATCCTCTGCCACTTCTCGATGTTAGCAAGTCTCTTGGAAATTGCTCGACAACTTTAACTAGCACGCTTTACTTGCCATGTATCTGTATCCTCCTCCCGTCTCTATAGTCTCGGTGCCGCTCTCGTCTCTCGACACAAATCCACTGCCTCATGAAATACCAAAGTTCGGTGTTCTAATTATTGTTCCTCGAGAGCTTTTGAGCAAATGAATGCTCGCTTAAACGCATTTAAGTAAATTTCGTGTCAATTAAAGAGAGATAGGTGCTTCATATTTACAAAGCGGATTACCGTTCGTGAGCTCCAGGGAGAGCGAAGCAAAATTGTGACAACAGGTGGGAGATAGACATCAAACGCTCTAATTGAAGTGGGTGGGCGAGTGAACTGTAAACTTTGATTGGCCTCCGGGTCTGGCTTAATCCTCGCAGAGATGATTTCGTGCTTATAATTTTGTTTCGAATCAGGGAAACTTTTTGTTCTGGGAAACCAAAAATGAATAGAGGACAGGAAGTCGCCTGAAGGACATTTTTCTTTAGCGGGATATCAAAAAGAAAATTTTCATGATTAAATTTGTTATGGGATTCTATTTATTCCAAGTACCTGACTTTCGTAACCTCTGAAAATTTAAATGTTGGCAGAATGCCTGGTATTTTGTACTTACATCTTGGCTTCTGAGTTTAGCCTACTTAGATGTTATAAAGGCTTGGAAGAATGTGGCTTGGAGGCATTATTTGTTTCCGATTTTGGACTTAAGTTTTAAATTAACGCTAAAAAAGAGTTTTTTGGCTCATTAAATAAGCTAATTTGGTTCTGGAAATAGCTGATTTGGCACGCACTCCAGGGGAGACCTTCAACCTTTGTCTAAAAACTATTTGTATATTTTGGATTGCAACTTTCAAAGAGCCAAAGAACAAATAGACCTGTAGAATAAAACCTGTTTTAAGTCCAAATTACGCTTCTGGGTGACTTTAAATAGCACTTAAAAATTCCATTAATTACTCAATTCAAACAGTGAAAATATTTAAAGTTCATTTTTTTCTTTCAAAAATTTTAAAGTGAGACTTCATGGACTTCAGAGTTTCTCACTTAAAGCTGTTGGAGCGAGCTCTTACAAAATCAAAGTGTTGAAAGCATTTATCCTTTTACTTTCTTCGGCTGAATGTACTCTCTCATATGAAAGGATTCTATTCAGCATCCAATGAAAGGTAACAGCGTAATTCTCAATCTCCTCCATTCTAACCACTCTTAAAGCCTGGAAAAGTTAAATAGACTCTACACTATCTGGAATTAATTTCCTCGAGGAAGACATTGGAGAAGTTACGTAATTTCCAAATCAAATTGCCCCCAAGTCCATTAGCCCTCATTCGTGTCAGACCTACTTTCGCATGCACCGATACGACTTCCCGCCTGCCTCAAAAGTACGCATATCCTCTCCCAAAACTACTAGAGCGAACACAATGAAAACAATATAATTATTATAACTATGTTAAACCTTAAGTCCTCAGCTAAAACATCATATTTTGGCACATTCTTTGTACATTGTGCATTTGTTTTGAGCAAAACAAAGGCAATTATAGTGCTCAGTTATAATGTTATCATATCCTGGCACCAGTGCAATATTCCTGTGAATTTATGTTTTTGGTAATTCAATGACTCTCCGTACGTATGCAGTGCTGCAGCGTTGAAGCTTAGGGTTTAGTGCTCTGCAAACCACATTTTTAGCGTTAAAATTGCTTTTGGCACTGTGAGCACTTGACATAAATTATAAAGTTGAGAAAAATACATTTCCTCATTTTGTGTTTTTTATTACACGTAATTTTGATGCTGTTTCCGCTTAATCCAATTTAGTGTCATTTAAACTTTGAGACGAAACATTTCAAAGGCTGCTCGCGAGGGAATTGAATTTGTTGCTTGTTTTTGTGGGATTTCCTTGGAAGTGGAACGAATAATTTTTTAATCGCACGCCTTGAGCCACTTCTGTCATCTACAGAAGCTTTATATTTGATTTGATAAATTGATATTTTGGTCAATTTTTTTTTCGTTTTAAATACTCTTTAGAGAGAAATTTACTTAGCGAAGAATTCAAACTTTGCTATAGGCTGTTTAAGGCAGCTGAAGTCATCTTCTCAGGGATCAATTGGGATTTTAAAAAACATTTTGAAGAACAATATTTTTTTCAGTACAGATTGTTCAAGGTAAGAACGAAGATTAAAAAAAAGAAATATTTTATTCAGACACCTCAGCCTCGTGTTGAGCCTCTTTAAATGAAACTGAACCGCAACTCTTACCAGGACCACGTAGCTTCCAAATGGTGACGTACGGTCCAGCTGTTCCCTCTCCCACATCTGAACGTGTGCTGGACGCAGAAAAAGATAAACATTAAAAATGCAAAGCTAAGCTCTGGGAGGTTTTCCACAAAGTTTTCGGGAGAAAATGGATCAGAATTCTAAATTTTCCCATATTTTTCGTCCAAAACCATTTTAATGTACAAGTGGTCGAAGTCAACGAATTATATCATATCAAACTGTACACGATAGCCGTTTTTAATGTTTTCAAAACATTACTTGTTGTCAGAAGAGAGTAAAAATTTAAAATTACTTGGAGGAGACCCCCTGCTTGCACGCCCTACGCTCGCCGCAAAAATTACAACTTTGCGAGGAGATTTTTTGTGTGCAATTCAAGAATCCTTTAAGGAACTTTAGGACCTTATCAGACTCAACACTCGTGCTTAGTTTCATGAAGCTACCCTAAGTAGTTTTCTTAAACCGAAATTCTAATATTTAGGACCATTTTTTATGGAAAAATGGACTTTTTAGTCAAAAATTTTCCCTCAAGGGGCACTAAAAATCCATCCTTTCACAAACTCTCTTATTTTGGGTTAAGATAGATTCCGGCAAGTTTTTAGAACTAAACGTCAAGAGGTTTCGAAATGAGAGCCGATGAATGTGTCAGCCTGTAAAAACGCTCCTAATTTAATTCTAGGAGGATAACTCAAATTTCAAAGTCATAAAAATAAAACTAGGACCTTAAATTTGGACATATTGTTGCAGTTTGATCACAGACCTCTGTAGAAAAACATTTTAGTAGAAATCGAAACTATGCTAATTCAAAAACGCATTAACTAATGATTGATCCAATTACGAAGTACTAAACTCAACACGACAAGTAGCCTTAAAAATGTCGTTATTCAAAACGCAATGGTAATTAAATTGCAGTGTCGCTTTCCAGACACGAAATCCTTTGAACTCGCTGTTCTTCATTGCCTCCCAGAGACGTGACTCGAGGAAGCCAAGCTTGAGGTTGCAAAGTTTCCCATTGAAAAAAACCAAACAGCAAAAGAGGCAACAAAGAAAGAACATTACGGCCTGGCGCAGCTCAACCCCACACACTCTTGGTTAAAGCAGCTCGTGTCGGTAACGCGTATGATATTTGATGTGTTCGTTATGTGGCTTAGCCCCCAACGTACACATGTGGCATTATTATAAATGCAATTTTATACAAGAATAGAATCCCACAAAAGGACCACGAAAAATTTGTTTTCCAACACAGTGCACACGATAAATCCTAATTGAAGTTGGTTAGTTCTGACCAGATACAGTTGGTGCTCAGCACACGCATGACTAACTTCTATCTCCACTCCTCCTGCCGCTACCTCCGGCTCTGCTGTACTCCTACGAAGCGAAGGCGGGTTGAGGAATTTCTCGCAAGACTCCAACGGGCGAATTAATTCCGTTCCTTAATTTTTAAACAGTTAATCTTCTCACGTGTCTGCACGATATTTCTATTAGCTGATTTTTAGGGCTTTCTTTCACTCCAATCCAACCCGAACGAAGTGGAGTCGAGAACGAAATTGTAAAGCATGCTATATTGAGGTAGCTCAGCTTCTCTCGTGTCCTCTCTCCTTTGGATAAACACCTACATTATTAAACATCAGGTAGTAAAATAAAATTTATTGTTGGCATGGCTTGAACCAAAATTGGGCACGCGCAGTGGGGTCGCGGTGTGTGGTGGAATTCCGGCCAGAGAGCGTCTCCAGAGAGCGTGCCATTGACTGAGTTGGAACGCAGTTGCTCTTCACTTGTCAGTATGGTCGCAGCATTGTAGAGCTTTCCCGCCAAAACCATGCAGCTTCAAGACCTTCAGCTACTTTGTGGAGCCGACCCAAACCTTTCGATTGGAGATAATGACCTTTGGAACTGACGTAGGCTGGTAGCATGATCGTGAGCAAACAACGTTTTAATAAAATATTTTTAATTGGGACAATAATCTCCTCAATCCTCGAAAAGCGGTTTCCAGTTGAGTTACGGAACGATTCCAGTTGAGGTGACACACGCACAAGTCGTTTAACCTCTGGCTGCGCTTTTCAATTAATTTTTAGGGGAGGTAAAATTGATGAAAAATTGGCGCCTTTCATTATTTTTTCTCTTTTTGATTTAAATAAGAAAAATTAAAGCCACCGAAAAACTGAAAAAATTGCGTTCTTCACCTTTAAGATAATCTAATAAAGAATTTTGATCTTTCTAGCTTAAATGCCTTGAGTCTCGAACCATGAAACGTTTGTTATCTATTTTACATAGTTTCATTAAAAATGAAAAAGACATCATCTTGTAGTCATGAGACTTATTGTGGGTAAAACTAGGGGCCACCAATTCACTATGGGCTCCCAACACCACATACTCTGTCGTTCTCCACTTCGGATACACATAAACTACAGAACGAGATGGATTGGGTTCTCATGGGGTTGGACAATGTGGTTGGGGCTTTTGAATTGGTTTGAGGGAAGACTCTGGTCCAATAAACCCTCTGGGTCAATAGGCTGGAACGTAGCTACGAAGTGAGACGCATAAGCAAGTGGAATGAAAGAGCCCCTTGAAGATAGAGTATCATAGCTTTTTCGGCGTTTGCACAATGGTCTTTTTTAACGAAAATCCGGCCAAAATTCAAAAATTTACTCTGATCGAGCCGAGAAACGGTATAACCCCCTTTTAAGGGACGAATTTGGAAATTCTGCCATCTTGGATAGGCTGCCTTGGAACATTTTGGAAAATTTATAAATGTTCCATGAAAAATACCTTTTTTCTTGGATTTGGAATTATTATGCTTTCAGTAGCTCCAATTCAAATTTTAAGGTTCCAATTCACTGTTTAAAGGGCTTTTCACAGCTTTTATCTGCATTTTCTCCTAAATTTGTGTATCACAAAAAGGGCTTTTTTTAATAAATTATAAAATATATGTATAGTTGTATTTATTAATTTACTATGTTTATAATAAATTAAACATAAATAATTTGTTCTTTTAAAAAAGATTGATTCCATATTTCAAAGGACATCGGAGATATGATTTTTCAAATTTGATCGGCTGATAGAATAAAATAATTTTTCTAAGAAATATTTTTCAGGTTTTACTTCAGCAACCGAAAAAACTAAGGATACCAAAGAACGCAAAGCACCTTTAATCACAACCTTCATATTTTTGGCCGGATTTTCGTCAAAATAGACCATTGTGGCGTTTGTCCTTTTTCCTAAGATTTGCTTCAACACAAAATCACTTTGTCACTTTATCAAAATTCAAATTATAGAGTCTGGACTAGATAATCCAAGGGAGGAACACCTCTAGTCTACGATTTCCTTTTCCTAAAGTTTCGGTGGCGGTCCGCTGTAAGCAAGTTGGAAACAATTATGAGTCATCGGCATTTTCTTGAAATTTTCTTCACTTTAACGGTGAACTGGTGAAGAAGAAAAATTCGAGCGTCCTAAATTCCCGAGACACCGACGAAGGCGAAGGGTGGGATGATGAGGAAACGAGCATTTAGCAGGTCATTAACGTCAAAACGGTTGACAATGCAGTTAATGAGCATTCAATCAAGTTGGTGATGTTTGCTTTAAACAATGTCACCCGCCCCTTCCCGCACAATGATAAAGTAATCTTTAATTTGTGTCATCATCTTTGAACCCGAAACATTTTATCAGTCGGAGGCTTACAAATTGACATTCTATCATGGTTTTGATGCGTTACCAGGCACGGCACGGAGCGCCATTGGCACACCGTAGCATAAAAATCTAAAATGAGATTAATTGTTTTTACTTTCGACGACGAACGATGAGCGACGAGGACGCCGACGATGGAGACTCTGACGATGATGATAATAATGGGAGGCATCATAATGTATGGAAATCCGCAGTATTCAAAGCATCATTTATCATTTTGATTAATTATTCCACAAAAACGATATTTTAATTATCACAAATAGTCCGGATGAGCAACCTATTTGGATGCCATACCCATGTCGCTGTCTTGCCTGGCCTGACGCAGCCCCTCTGTACTGATATTGGGCATGGCGCGGCGTCGGTATCGGCATGGCGTGGCGCGGTGTCGGTGGCGGTGACGGGAAACAAAAAGGAAATGGGTGCTAGTTTTATGATTGATTGTATCGATTGCGAAAGGTTTATCATTTGACAAAGTTCTATGGGGAAAACTGTCAATTTGCTATCTTAATCGAGTTCGCAAAGGTTATGAGCGAATGTGTGAAAATGGGGATTTGGGGATTGCAAATGAAAGTTGAAGTGTAAAATCGCTGGGGATGTGGTTCAGGATATATTTAATCCTCTTCATCTACCATGAATGTGATGAACTAATGGGGCTCGTGCAAATTGATTTTATCAAATGGAGCGGTTTTAAAAGATTCAAAACTCTCTTGATGCTGGTTGACTCTTTCATCGTTCTGTGTTATCTTTCAAAGCAGTTCCAACAAGGCACAATATTTGCGTAACTACGATAAGGTATCAAGATTTCTGTGGACCTTAGGATGGCAACTCCGTTAAGTCCGATAGTTCTTTTTTTAGCAGGTTACCATTTAATTACTGACGTTTAGGATAGAAGGGTTATTTTTTGTTCAATTTAAATTTGAAAGTGTGTTTTTAAAAATTTTCTCAAGTTTTAAAATATTCCTGAGAAATTTTGGTTCCTTCTAAAAGTGTTCTGAAATCGTGGTTCGAGGAGTCTGTTCTAGCTGAAAGCGATAGTTGTCAGAGAGAGAGAGCGAAAACGAGGCAGCTTAAAAACAATATAGCTAATTCTGTTCGAAGTTAGAAATAAATAAACTTTTTTCAACGAAGACAAGAAAGTTATTTATGAAAAATTATGTAATGAGGCAAAACCTCAAGGATTCGAAAATTCTTCTACCTATTTTTTTGAGCTCTACAATGAAAAGGCAGAAGGTAGCCGGACTCGTCAGCGGTCACTAGATGGTCTTGTTCATGAAAATGTAAATCTTAAAGAAACTGCTCAATCTTATTTTAAATAACTGAAGTTTGAATCGAAGCTCTTTCGTTACATCGGGCCAAGAACTGAAAATTGCCGTTTTTTCTGAATATCTTATCAACGTCCACGGATGTAAGCAGAGAAATTTCAGTCTGTTCTGGTTTATGTCTTAAAATTAAATCTCGATTTTTAAATGATTCAATTTAAAATTAATTTATTTTATGATTAAAGATAATTTAATTTGAGAATCAATGTGTTATTATATAAAAAACAGTACAAAACTCGTTAAACTTTTTTTCCAGTGGTTTTGGTGAAAAATCGAAAAACAGGAAAAACAGCTTTTAACCTATGCCCATTTTTAACAAACCCTACACCTGACCCTCTCTACTCTTTTCGATTTGACTTTTCACCTTGGCTTTTGAGCATCTTTCTGCCCCGTAAAACTTTCTTGTAATCAAAGTCTGTTAATAACAAGAAAATTTGGTACTCTAAACAACTAGAAACTCCATAAATTTATTTTTCTCTCATTCGTTATTTCTTTTGGAGTTTCTCACCGATTAAAATACTTTTGTATCGAATGATTCAAATCAAAATTGACCCCAATTGCCATTTAGGCTCGAAATCCAGGACAAAACATCCTACTCACAACTTCACCATTAAACTCTCTGAGATGGACGGGCCACAAAAGCCTGGATAAAAAGATCTACGGCCACCCAAGTTCGTATCTCTCCTCATGCAAAAATGCACACAAAAGAGGGGGGAATTTTTTGTGCGAAAAAGATAAATGTAACCTCTGGGGTAGTTTTCCAGGGTAATGGACAATGAGCGGGAAACTTCATCACTATCATCTTCGGTCAGGGATCAATTGTTCTCGTTTTAAAGCATGCATATGAGGGAGTATAACGCAAGCATACATCATCCGTGAACCTTGTTAGCGGTCGATATTGTGCATGATTTTCACAACATGAGTTTTTATCTGAAAATTTTAAAACTTTATCATTGAACAGGGTGAAAATTAATGCTCTCATAAATTTTTCACCAGACCCAGACGCCGCGACGCGCCGCTGTCGCTGCTGTGCCGCTTCACCTATACTCGCTGCATGCATGCATGATTTATCGAAATTGTATTTATTGTAAAATATTGTCATTAATTTTGCCTCCTGTGCGAGACGATGAGAAAAACTTTAACACATTAATTCGAGTTCCATCGCTCATGTCAGCATCAATAAATTATTATATTTCCCTTTTATTAATATTGAAAAATTACATCAGCATAAAATAGTTTATCATCAAATTTTTATCGGATCTTATTTTGCAGATATGTCAACATTCCATTGTCATCCTAAAGCAAGCTGGCGCATTACCGAAATTGATTATTTTTATCATCTGGCGTTGGAGCGTACGCACCGTAGCCTGTGGGTGTGTAGTAATGTCGTAAAGCAGGGCCAGGGAAGCGAACCTTCACGATAGACGCTTACCCAGTTATCATATCATGCATTTATACACATACATAAATATTCGTAAATATTATTTATCATTAATATGTTATTACGTTAACGACGATAAACGGGCATAATTGATAAATAAAAGTATGATGGTGGAGATGAAAACAACACTTTCCCGCTAATCGGTTTTTCTTGGTATTTCAAAATGTGCTGAATTATTGATTTTATTTTGAATATTGAAAGGTTTTAGGCTGAGGTCACTGAGGTTGGTTTTTGATAATCTTGTAGCTGCTTTCTTCTGATTTGAAACTCGAATAGGAAGCTGGAGTGGCCTCAAACCTTCAAAAATCCTAAATATCTTATGGAAAACGCTTGGATTTTCTTCCATTTACGCTTCATCGTAATTGATTCAGAGAATATGCAGTGCTTTATCAAACTCTGTCGTTCTGATTTATGGGGTTGCATAATGAGAGTTACCGTAAACATTTATATTTCCAATTTGCGATAATAAACAGAGCAAACAATGTAAATGACCAGCAGCACTTTGTGGAACCCTCGAATTGGCTTTCCGCTGATCATTTTGTCGAATACGATGGTAAACATGTACCTACAAGGAAACAAAATTTTGTGTTTTATGGTGAAAAAGGTTCAATAAATTTAATAAAGTGATTAGAAATTCAATTTACTTTTTAATTAAAAATTCCAGTCTGGAGAGCATCTAGTTTCACCCTCTAATAAATCAGAAGTGTGGAGGTCCTACCATATTTCCGTTTTTCTTGCCCCTGCAGAACGGTATCTCGAGGACAAAGTGAAAAGGGCCTCCTCCACCTGTCTGAAAATGTCTAATTTGCAGTAGCCCACGAGAATGGGTGCAATAAAGCCTGACTTCCAAATAAACCTCTTTTAATGCCGTTTAGCTTTCTCAAAACTTCACTTAGATAAGTTAGACTCTTTGCGGTTTTACTAGGAAATTTTCCTAACCCTTAAGGGCTCTAGATCGACCAAGCTGCCTACTGCGATACATTCAAAAATATGTCATACATTTCTGGGATGACATTAGGAAGAAATTCTGAAAATAGTTGATTTTATGTAAAAAAAATTTAATTAAGCTCCCTCAATGTGAGTAGTCCACTGATTCCACATCCGGCCAGAGCCTCCTTCCGGAGATATTTAGCCTCAAAGTTAGATTTTCCATAAAAAAAATTTTTGCTTAAAAACAAAAATCGCAGTAGGCCGCTCGCCCAGGTCTAAGCCCTTAAAGGGTTTTTCAAAGTTCCAAAGTCTTTCTTCTGATTGAAAAGGTGCTCCAGGAAGTTTAAAAATGCTCTTAATAAATATAGTAACCGGGTCAGCAAAACAATTTCCTAGACTGTCCTCGTTAAAGGCACATATTCATCGCGCTTGTAAAACAAATAATGTGATGCGATAACCAAATGCCTATCGATTTGGCATTATCATAAAACACTACCGTGCCATAGCGAAGCCGTTTGGGGTTCTGGTTACGGATTAGACATGTCTTATGCATAAATATTAAGCATACAATTATTAGACACGGAAACAACTTGCCATTCGTATGTGCGTTCCCTCTGCTTGCAAAGTTTCGGGACGATTCCTCGGCAGTCGCCGCGACTGTAGTTAAATTTGAAATCATTTATTCACCAAGGAGACTGATTCTTGGGAAATTCGGCCCGAAACTTCCCTTCAGCAGGAGATGTCTCATATTTTATTTACCGAAGTCTGGTCACCTTCAATGTAGCAGCCTCGTCCCCAACGGTGTCGAGGGCTGAGAACAATGCGAATGTGTGCCACAACAACCGTAATCAATTAGGGAAAGGACATAAGTCAAATGATATTTTTGTGCCAAAAACGGTGAGAGGCAGTGAGCGCTTATTAACCTACATCAATCCGAGTTATTAGTGTCTTTCGTCACTAAATTTAAACCAACAGTTCGGGGGCGAAAGCGAGGTGGATGTTTTATTGGTATTCTGAGGAGGGAAGCGAAATTAGATCATGGTAATCGGATTATAAGAGCTACTGCTACCCGTGGGGGAGAGATATTAAAGCGACAGATTCGGAATAATAAATATAAGTGTGAAAATTATCATCTTCGATCATTTGTTAGAGGAATTTTAATTTTACGAGAGCTTACCGCCTTCGCTCCTCCTCCTAATCTCTCCCGTGTTTGTCCACGTCGGCCAATGTGAGATAATGGAAATTGTGTTAATTTATACAGTAAAATATTCACAGTTTGGGAAGGTGTCGGGCCACCTATGGATGCAGCATACAAATTAGAAAATTGATTGTCGAGGAGAGATAGGAATGAAATGCGCCTTTTCTCCACCGCGTCGTAGTTTGCGTTTTTCCGAGCCCAAGGAAAAGTCGTCCTTTGTTTTGCATTATCACCGTGATGCTGTTCAAACCGGATTAAGCCGTGCGGCAAGGAGCATACGAGAAGCTGCGGACAAATTGATTTCGGTACTTTGCCACGTTATCTACATTTTCCGGCTCTCAGTTTTTTCTTTAAATTTTTTCAAAATAAAGTCTCAGATTAAAGAAATTTCTAAAATTTATGTAACCATATAATTTATTGAGAGAATTTAAAGAGGTTTTATAAACCGGGTTGAGATTGACGGGGGAGAGCTTTTACGTTGCCATCACACTAGGCAATTTAAATTGCCGCGATTTGGGCAATTTTAGACAATTCCAGTGGCCGCAAAATTGCGGCAATTTTTTGTAGTGTGATGGCAACCTTAGTCATGATATAAAAATTTACTTAAAAGTCTAACGAGAAACTAGGGAAGTTTTCTCCAGTAGGACTCACAGGAGCCAAGGCCCATAAAAGAAGCCGAAAAGCGAGGTAAAATGAATCGTGCTTGTTGACTTGAGAACGAAAAGAGGGCCTGAAAACGGTCTTTAGGCCTCATAAGTCCCTGGTGAGCTTCTTGGGTAAGGTATCTATCAGATTCGGGTCAGTTTTTGGCCGGATTATTTTAAGTGAAATTGCTTTTCTTTATTTTAGGAGAAATTTTTTTTTGATTGAACTTAGGAAGGCTTGGACCCTCAAAAAACTCAAATCAAACTTTTCGGGAGAATTTTTTGCATCAAGGATCATCTGGTTCGAGAGAAACAAATTTACTCGTGAAGACTATTTTTGTGATGGCCATCTTGGATCTTAGGTCTTGAGAAAACTCAACGGTCTTCATTAGGCTCCAATCAAAAAGTCATTTGATTCCAGCTGATTTTATTTAAGACCTAAGATTATTTTACAGCCTATTTGCGGGATTTTGAAGGCCGCAAGAAGGTACAGTAAATAACTTACATCTCACGTCGCGCAGGCAGACTCGGGTGAAAACAGTTGAGAAAAAAATGGCGTTACACAAAACCCGACTACGAGAGTACGAAGACGTCTCGGCAAATTTACATATCCAATATCATTATATTTTATAAAAATCATTTTTCCAATACCTCTCGAACGTAAACACGGTATGACATAGTAAGAAAAATTTACCTATACCTCCGTTCCTTTGAAGGATATTTCTTCATCATTTGCTTAGTCATATTTATGCAAATTGTAAAGATATCATTATCTGAACTGTACGTAGAATAAACAAGCGAGTACTGGCGTGATCTTGGCATATCTCTCGTTACTTCCCGCCAGCCTCCTCCGAGAACTGGTACGGAACTTGTGTTGTGTGGTGGCTGGTGGTGCTCCATGGATGCGTTCGTTCCTCCAACGCGTCGGTACTGCTGTTCCTCAACAGCCTTCTGCCTCACTGGAATTTTTCTTGTATTCCATACGATGAGGAACTTTCCTCTCTTGATTATATAATATTTGTAGAAAGTTTTTCTAGATTGAGTTTATAAATTTTGTTTATTATATTTTCGTTCTACGACGACGTTATCGGGGAAGAGCACAGGTAAACTCGTGATATGTTTGATTGATAGCGCAAATTCATCACAATTTTCTAACACTTCCGTTGAGGGGTGTGGAGTTTGCACGTGAGTGAAAGTTTTCCCCTGAAGAGCTTGCAGCTAATTGTGAGCTATATGAGGGATTTCAAAATTTCATGTTCAACTTGAAACTTGATTTCAAATTTGGAAGCCTACAGAAACCTAATCAAGCGTTCAGTGGCTTTGGAAATGAAATCTATGTGGTCCAAATTTTTAGAAACACAAAATGTTCTAAAACTGCCCTCAAAAAGCCATGACATTGCTTAGCTACGACCAGATGCAGTTTGTTGGCTTCAAAGAATTCAAATCTCACTGAAAAGAGAAAGATAAGAGTGTCTGAGAAAGACTTATGTGTGAGTCTGATGTGTCCATGTGAGTCACAAAGGCTATACGATTTCAAGGCTGCAGTCTGAAGGTTGGAGCTACCTTCAGGGGTCTCTCGTTCCAAGACTATTTCTTGTTCTTCATCTGCTTGAGTTGAAATGTCCAAATACTAGAGTTGAGTCAAAATTAAGGCAGATCATGAGCAGAACTGAGTTGGCCTCAAATCCAATTTGAAATGCCCTCAATTGTGTCCATCTCCAGCTATTGAAAACCTAATTCAACTTTTTAACACAATTCAAGCAACAAGTGCTCAGATCAAAATCTAAAAAAGATAGTTATTTTTGTGACTCAAAAGACAATATTTAATACATCAGCATGAGACTGACAGTGATTGGATGACAGGATTCTACCTAAGATGAAATCCTTGTACCGCAAACTTTGAGCGGAAAGGCAATATCTCTGCTGCAAATTGGAGCAACAATATTCCGCAGTCTTCCACGACGTCTTTGTTAACACACTCTAGATACCGGAGGAAATTTGCATAAAAAATTTGCCGTAAATTTATGTTCGTTACGTAAATTTTGTCCGTCATAGTTTCCCACTTTCTCAGCCCTTTTCTTTCCCTTCGCAAATTTTCACGAATGAAGTACAATTACAATACTTTTCCCTCAAAACCAAATTAAATTTCCTGTCGAAAACAATTTCCCAAGAGTATCCCACGCTTTCCATATATTTCTTCTCTGCTCTTATAGTATGTATGTGCGGGCATAAAGCACAGCTCTCAGGCACGAGAACGGGCGGAAGGTAAGTTTCAACCAAAATTTCACGATGCTTTCGACCGTAAAAGTTTTATTTTGGGTAACGTGCATAATAATACTCCAATGCTCTGATGTGCCTGATCCTAATTTACATCCTTAAACCTATGAAATGGATTCGACAAATTTTGCACTACACAAAATGGTCTTTCGATGCGGAAACTTTTGTAATTTGTAAAGTTTCATTTTCTTCTTTTTTCATTTTCATAAAAGACCGCACACATTATGTCAGAAAAACGACGCTCAAATAGAAATTTGTTTCCGTCGTCTCCAGAGAGCGAGAGAGAGAGGAGCGAGCATGTGGCAAAAGTTTTTGTTCCTCACCAGCTTAATTTATGACGGAATCAAATTATTTGTGAAATCATTAATCAAACCATAACTCGCCCAAAAAATTTTCAATTGTATCCTGACGTGCAGTGGAAAGTTATTCATTGTCAAAACACTCAATCATCCTGATGGTTGTTCGATATTTTCAGTGCACTTTTTCCCTCGTTCTAGGCAGGCAGCAATCATGGCCGCTGTTTGTCCGTCTGTATCGATTTGAGATTTTTTCTCCAAGATCTGCGGGGTGAAAGATCTTTTCTCACCGAACGACACTAGTTTATATGAACGATTTAGAAAGAATATTTTCAGTTCCTTTTGATACGAGTAAAATACCAACTTTCTCAAATGAGAGGAAGAAAATGAGGAGCCTTCAAACTTTATGGTCCTAACCCATTTCGGGAAACAAATAGATACAACAAATTTTAGGTCAGAAAAAATATATCTCATACTTTTTTACATGCTTCCCATATATTTCAACTAAATAATACATAAAAAGTTTTTCTTCATCCGCATCATATGCAGCATAGATTTTCCCAATTTTAAAAATATTTTCAACAAATATACCATAATTATGTTAAATATACAAAGCAACGTGTTTTTTTTCATCTTTGACTTTTGAAGTCTATTTTGAGGTGAAATTTTTTAGGAATTTTCAAAATATATGTTCCAAAAAGCCTTACCTCGGGAAAAAAATTTTTCTTCCATGAGAAAAAGACAAAAGATCAAATATTTGGAGGAAAAAGAATTAGCTTATTTTCTATTACATAGTTATGTCGGAAAAAAATTCCAGGGTTTATGGTCAGAAATCCTGCCCTTGGCCCGAAATTGGTTAAGAAATATTTTCAAACATGGTAGAATTTGGTAGCGCACAATCAAGCAAGCATTTTTAAAATAAAAAAAGACTCCAACCACTTTTCACATTCTGCTGAGAAATCAGAAATTCCAAAGGATCAATAAAAGTTCAAAAATGTCCCAACAGGTTTTTCGTATATTCGATCTTTTCAGCTCCTTCAAAGCTCAGCTTTAATTTAATCTTGTGAACAATCTCAGATATCTCCCGAAAAGGACATTCAGATTGAAGTCGGTCTCTTTGTCGAAACCCACAATTGTATCCCCGGTCAAGCTTTCCCCACTTTCCCATTCATCATATGAAAAATCAATTGTTTCACCGATGAGAAATGAGGTCGTTTTGGTTTCACAGAACATTCATCGAGATTTACTATAATATATCAGGCTGTGTCCCACCTTTAATTTCCTCTGCTCCACTTTCGATGAGCACAAATTGCCAAAAGCTGTCGGAAGGTATTTATCAATTCCCATGCCGTTCAAACGGAAGCGCTCAAGGTGCAAAGTACGTCACTAAATCCTCAACATTATCGAGGAGCTCGCGGCTTCGAGGGTTTTTCCTTGAAGAATAATATTTCTTTTCTTAGTTTCAAATTTAAAAACATGATTAAAGCTTAGTCGGAGACGAACGCATTTGAGTGCATTTTCAAGTCGGTATTGTTGCAAAGTTGGGTAGAAGTGAAAATATTTTGTCCAAAAATTAGTTTCTGTAGAAACCTAGTTCCTGTACGGTAACACTGTAGAACAATTATTTGCTAGGTTTTACAAAAAAATCAACATTCTGAATTTTCAGCCCAATCGGAGCAACTAGAATTTTCCCCCTTCGGTAGCCTCTCACCCCACCCCCTTAAGTGATAGGGGCAAACATGTATTCTATGATTTAGTAGATTTGACATGATCAATAACATATCCCAAGTTCAGTTCAATCAAACGAAGTATATAGAACTTTCATGCAACGGGAAAACCCCCTAGTTACCCCCCAGGCAGTTTTCCAGAAAAACCTTTCGCTCACTTTCCAGACCATACATGAGAACATGCAAAAACCGCAGGTCTCTAAGTCTTACAGTTTCTAAGCACTTGTGACTCGGACAGACAGACACATACGTCAATTTTTTCAAAATGGATGAAAATGCACTGAAAAATCTCATTCCTCTCTAGTTTTTGGATTTTCATCACAAATTTATCCAATATAAAGTTAAAACTTTTCTCACGTTTCCTTATGAGTTTGGGGAAGTTTGCCCAGTTGCCGAAGAGACGCGTACCAATTTTCCGAAAAAGCACATACTCCAAATTAAATCACCGATTTCATTAGGAAACTCCATCCTCGACACTTCTTCCAGGCGATAAACCGTTTTCGTAAATAGCAAATAAAAACCTGATAAAAATTGCGCATCCATGAACTTGCAGCCCAGTCGGTCACGTACTCGTATAACGACCATCTGCTGGACATAAACCTTTCTAAAATATTTTATTGTTATGTGTATTATTATTATAACGTTGGAATCATTATTAACACCATGAGTAAAGGATATTAAAGCGCTTAAGTTACTTTATCCGAATGCTCCGTATATGAAACGACTTATCGGAAAGCCACCATACCCCTTCGGCAGGTTTCGGCTTAAATCAGTGATTCTGTAACGTGAGCCCGATAAATTGCTGTCTTGTCCGAGTGAACGGAATGAACGGAGCTGCGCGTGCCTCGCGAGCACCACTCATGCTGGCTTATACTCGAGCGTAATCCTGCTTAATGCTCCAGTTAAAAATGTTGCCGGAAAATCTTCTTAACTCACAAAATCGAATATTTGCTTCCATGAAAAGATTTCATTCTGTAGAATTGAGACAAAACTTCGGCTGCTCCAGGTGAGGTAAGAAAAACAAGGCAACTACAAGCTGCTGAGCAACCGCCGTCTTTGTCACATGAGATGGAAGGAGAAGAGGCAGCACATGACGTCCCAGTCCTTTAGGTTGCGGCCGTTCCTAGAAAAAATATCTCGTCTTGCCAAGCAGAGCTAGTTGCAAGTAATTTTATAACTTGATATTACGGCTTAGGCATCGCAGCATTAAAATACCTTCCATGAACAGGTTCGCGTGCCCGAGCGCGTCCGAGCGGCCCCGAACTGGACCCGAAGAGGAGGCTGCAGCAGAAGCAATAAAAGATAAATAGGTGCTTGACTTATTATATTGTAGCATGGCATGCTTTACTACATACTTGCGCGTTTGTGCGCATCACTGAACTGGCTCTGGCTCACTGAGACTTGCTTTCATCTTCTCGTTATAATCTGCTTTGTTGTTATCATCGATGCAAATAACGACGCCATGCTGGTTCCCGACCGTCGATCGTTTTTCTTCCTCAGCTCACTTAAGTAACTTAATTTCTCACTTTGCCAAGACATTAAGGCAGACGGCGACCCGAGTGTTCGTTTTATTTTTAAATCCGGGCTTATCCCCTCTTACACGCAGGGACTCTTGCCTGAACACGAGTTAAAATGGATAGTTTTCCATCCTCCTTGCTGTCGTGTAATTTTCTGGAATCGGCTTGGGTTGCATGTATGAGTCTAAATAGGCTTTTTGTGAGCCTACAATTGTCAGAAGTCCTTTGACGTCCAAACACTCAAAGAAATTCAATGCTTCACTTTGATCATTGAAAACCATAAAAGACCTGGAAATTTCATGGAAGAATGAAGACATGAAATATTATATATTTCTGGTTCAAAGGTGAACTTAATCAATGATTTAAGACCAAGTTTGGTGTTTTAGACGAAGTCTAAGAACCTTTACCTTTTCTTCCGTGGTAGTTAAAAAGCTTGATCAACCCGAAACCAGACATTTTCGCCTAAATTTCAGTCGAACTGGGTTGCCCGTGGATAGAACAATCCTGAGATTCCCTCAATCATTTATGTCCTCTATATATGGAAGTTTCCTTCACATTTTTTGTTTAAGATAGTTTAATTACTGAGTATATTTCAATTGTTGTAATGATCTCAATATATCCAATAATCGGTTAAGGTACCCCAAAAGGTGTAAAATCTTCAAAGTGATGTAAAGTAGTTGTGTAGTTTCAAATTGTAATATAAATAAACTCTCTTCCTCTATTCTTGGAAGTTACAACTTTACAAGAGGAACCGTTGGAGCCTTAATTGTTGACCCACCAGATCTCTAGGAAGATCTCCGTCTGAGCTCTTGTTATTTTATTTCAATTTTCTTTTCTTTCAAAGAGCTCTTTGTGGGTCTTGGTAAGTTCCGAAAGCTTTAATCTGACATCTGCGATAAGACACTAGGGACCTCTAGCCATGCTGGCCCCTTAATGTTTTTAAAACCTTTCAGGACTATTTCTGGAGCCCCCATTTTCATCCAAATACCATGAAGATTGATGACTAAAATTGTACGTCTTCTAAAGTTAGAGTACATTTCATGCAACTTTAGATAACCTTCCCACCAACTCCCTTGATTCAAGCGAAGCAAGCTTTCTTTCCAAAGTCTGCAGTGTGCGTTCCAATGGGACATGAGAGCCCAGCATCTTACAAACAATGGACCACAAAACTCGGCAAGAGAATGGATGTAATTAAAAATAACTACTCGTATTTTACCTTTCACGATGATTCCTCCGCTCCTCCCCTAATTCACGTCAACACATTGCCAATGCTACCGTCTGTGTGTCCGCTCCCTTATTTAAATTTGCAAATATTTCCACCTCCACGATGCTCCCTGCCATTTGTAGTAACTGAACCGGGGATGCAAAAGAGCTTGTCCAGGCGCAGGATCGAATTCCTTCATGCATCAGCAAATTCCTCCGAAGATGCTCCAGACCGACAGACACGGGGATTAGGCGTTCGTGGAAAGCCATCATTTCGAAAATGGCCTAACAATACAAATTGCTACATTTAATGTTTTCCAGTAAGGTGCAGGAGACTCGCTTTGGCATGAAAGTACACGGCAGCAAAGTTCGTTTATGCTGCACTCGGAAATACATACGTGATTCAATTACATTCTGTACCGTGTAGTCATTTAGGCCTCCACAGAACGCCTACGGAATTTTTGCGGAAAGGCGATTTTCCAAATACTGCCCTAAGCTTAATTGCATTTCCTTAATTAAAATTTTAAGCAGATTTGTGGTCGAAAATGCGTTTTTAAAATGTATTGGGGCCCTTCTTTTCTTCGTAGGTTCTCAAGCGGTCGTCTCAACCAGTGACAGGCTTTGGTGTGAGGGCATTCAAGCAGTCATTTGTGGGAATCTTCATTATGCTTTGACAATAGCATCTGGTTTGGACGATATTTACACAAACATATATGTGTAAATAGATCAATTGTCTTTAAGACCCGCGACTGAGGGTTGACTTGCATACTGAATTGAACCTTTTCTCATTTAACTGTTTACTTAACTCTCATTGACGCTAGAAAATTATTAAGGTTCTAAAAAATTTTAAACCCTAAAATAAGTAGATTTTTTTTAAACTTTTAAGCTTAACAATCGGAGAATAGTTCTATTTTCTTAACTCCATCCCCTTAGGTTTATATAAGAAGGAATTGTATATAATATATAAAATTAACTTGGTTAAAAATATTTTCATGAAACCTGGGATCTTAAATTTTCTGAAACCTCATACTTCAAATTTTTAGTTCACTATTTTTTGAATCAAAAACATATCAACAAACTTCAGAAGCTCACAAATTTTTTTCTTTTCAAATTTTTGATTGAGATAAAAGAACAAAAATAAACTAAGCTAATTTTTTTTAGCATTCCTGTAAAAATTTTTGAATATTCCGGTTGTTTGGGAGTTAAATCTTATATTGTTTCTTGGAATTTTGAAAGGCTCATCAACAATCAAATCCAAACGAGTCAATAAAAACTAACTAAATATAGTGAAAGGCAATTGTTTGTTCACCTTTACGAATTACTTACGGAGCAATTAGGTTTGACGCAACCGGTCGAACAATGACATGAGAGGAAAACATTTTCCTATTTCCCAGCCGTTGTCTCTTTTTTAATCAAAATAATTTGAGATTCGAACGCACTGCATTGCAAGAATTCGGTGTCGTGGGCAAGCGTGCAGCCTGCTATTCATTCATTTTCTAAACATTAAATGCAATTGACCGTTGTGTAATGGACATTACAATGACTTCAATTTTCTGCACAATTAATTGCTCGGCATTACATTTTATTCCTGCTACAAATTGCATGGTAGGTCGGAGGAATTAGTGCTAATTCCGCTCAACTCCGCCTTGCCTCGAAATTTGAATTCACCCCGACTTTCTCCGGATTGGCTTATGTCCGTCTGTCTGGCAGCTCGAGTGGAACCAGCGAGCGGCTCCTCTGCTCGCGCTCAGATTTTGAGCAGTTCAGGTGACACATTCAAGTCTGCAGTGCCTAGTCTCGGAGAAAATTACGCATGAAGAAGCCCGAGTGTTGAGCCAAATGCTTTTTGCATACCTTCACATTTTCTGTAGAGCCCGGGCCGGAGTGAAATTGCAGCGAGATGACGGTAGGTAGTTGGCAGCGACGCGCGGCGCACCATTTTTCTGCACATATAGAGAGTTAGCTTTTATTATGTATGCATTTATGAACAAGTATTAAGCATGTTAAACGTCAAGTTACTGATGGCGATAAAATTATTCATAGAATTTTATGGTTAGCCGAGCATGATATTAGATGTAAGTTTTTTCTCCTAATAATTCACATGCATGTGCTTCTTATCCTCTCCAAGGGCACGAGAGTGTGAAGTAAGTGGCGCTCGGTTTCGCGAAATCTAGGTGAAAAGTCAGGCCACGCTTAGTGTTGATGCAGTGCCTCTTACTGGGCTCGAAAACAAAGTTGGTTGTACTTGTGCGATAATGATGTACGTTCTGGCTGAAAGTTTCTAGACTTTACAATTTATCTAATGGTTCGTCTTCGTCTACTTAAGATCATGTTTACGCTATCATCAGAGTTAAGCATACAAGTCTTCGTAATTGTGTTTTTTTTTCTGAACAAAAATAAAACAATTTTTTAATATTTAAATACCGTCAAAAATTTGAGAACATTTCAAAAAATTAAATTTTCTGAACAAAACAAAAGCAAATTTTGTATAATCTAAAAATTTTTGAAAACGAAAAATCTCAAAAAATTACATTTTCTGAACAAAAATAGAACAAATTTTTTAAAACCTAAAAAGCGTTGAAAATTTATGAACATTTCGAAAAATTAAATATTCTTCAAATTTTGTATCATCTAAAAATCGTTGAAACCTTTTGAAAAATGAAATTTTAAATATTTAAAAAACTCTCGTGCTTTGGTTGGCTTTCTTTGTTTTTCTCGTCCCTTACAAAATTTTAAAAAAATTTTATTTATTCTAGGATTAATATTTTGTTGTACATTTTAAAATATGAAGTAAAAAAGATTAATATAGGTTGATTTTTCAGTGTTCTTTAGAAAACCCCCTAAGAATGAAAAATGGAGAAAACAAATATTAATGGAATGTACCATTCTTGAAAGTTTAAACTCAAAAACTAGTAAGTTGAAAATTCACTTAAGTCTAAGGTACCTATTGGTGGTCTTGGGGCTGATTTTCAAAGTAAAGAGCCCAAAAGCGGAAAAAATCCCAAAACTTTCCGAGCAGCCGCTGACGAAAACGCAGAAACAGAATTGGAGTGGAATGGAGTAATTACAAAGCAATCTGTAAATGTGTAAAAACTGGAATGACTTGATTTTATGGTCGCCGTCGTCTCAAGATCCAGAATGAAGGATGCAAAAACACAGGTGGTACGAGTCCACACAGCCACAGCCTCCGTATGGCCCCAGTCCCAGTCGAGTTGTGCCTTTGTTGCTATCTACCTCCTCGTATACGCAAGATATCTGCAGTACTTATTTCGAGACCAAAAGTCATCAACCTTACACTCCCGACTCGCGTGCCCGAACTTTAACGAAGCATAGCCGAGCGTCGCATTACACGGAGCAGCGTTTGCCGCCTCGCCTCGCCGAGCTGCGGACCGCGTTTTGCGGCCGTCAAGTTCGAGCATACACACATTGCAAGATTAATGATAATTTTCTTACCTGATGCTGGATAGTGGATCGACTGACTGGCTGGTTGGCTTTTACGTGCTCGCTGCGTACAAAGTGTAAAACGCAGACATGCCATAAAACCTGAAAAACACGGCCATCAGTATACATTTTTTATTGATCTTTAGCGATGCATCTTTTATTATTATATTCTCTTGTCCATTTTTTGCCTCTCCCATCCGCGAACGAGAAACCCATGGCATATCTTGGAGCCCGAGTACAGGTGTTTCTGGACCAATTAAGTGTATTGAGCGTCGACTCTCGCAACCATGGAGCTGGCTGTTAAAAAATAATTTGAACGCTCCATTGAAAGACCGCAATTTAGCGGGAATCAATAATTTTTTTAGCGACGCTCGACGCAGTCCCTTTTTCAATTGTTTTGGTTCGTGTGAGCCGTCCGAGTCTGAGAAAACAAGCCCCACTTTACTTCTCAAAGTCGAAGGTCACCGCTATGTTTCCTTTCCACTCGGGATAAGGTGAAGTTTCAAGGACTATGGAAGCGTAAGAACAGAAAATTATTCCTGTCTTCCCTTTGTTACTCAATAACAAAACAACAAATATTTTGATGTAAATATTTATGAGCACTTAAAACAAGCCGAGAATTTTCATAAAGTATTAGAAGTTAATATGATTGAATGTGTCATTAAATATTAGACATAAGTACTACATGAGCGTGTGTGGTTTTTGTTATTCAAATTGATCGAACGAATTGACGATGTCAAATGTATGCAGACCCAACTATTTACAAAGTTTTCTCACTTATGTACTTAGCTTTATTTGGATCAATTGGTGTAAACTTGCCTCAACAAGCAACGCGTTAGGTCGTTGCAGCAAGATTTGCGTCTGCTTCTTGATGTAGTTGGAAACTCTTGGCAGGTCTGAGCTGAAACCGTATTGAGGCTTGGGATGAAGGGGGTTCAATACTGGGTGGCATTTCTTTTTTGAATTTTTCAAAAATAACTTTACGATCGGACCTTTTGGATTACTTTCTAAAATTCTAAAATTTTACCTTACAAATTTTTTGGCGAACTGAAATGGCTCGGTGGGCTAGGGCCATAGAGTCTATTCACTAGAAGGGAAAAAGTTTCTACTTGTCTCTTAGTTTTCATGAAAATTTAAATGTTAACAATTTTGAAAAAAACTAAAACGTTTTTGGTTTATAAAAAACGCATCTGAAAGTTACCTTAAACATTTTAAATTTAAAAAACTGGATAACACTGTTCACATGTTCAGTTTTAATGACTGAAAGTACTTTGCAATTTGTATGCTTAACCAGAAAAACTCCCATTCTGAAGAAAAATCGGCTACTCCGCTGCTTGTTAGATGACAACGTCATTCTCGTCACTTTCTTCCAATACGGATAAAATCACTTCTGGTTGAAGATATGAAGTTTTGAAGTGTGTCAAGCCAAGAAAGTCCATAAAGTCCGCAATCAAAAGTTATGAGGATTTTTGTGAAATACTCTGTAGATTTCCTCTTCTCAGGATCAACCCAACTTTAAAGAACGTAAGAATTAAATGGAAAACAAACTCGCAACTCTTCAATTTCATAGAAGCATTTTAATTCAAAACAGACAGATATTGAGATATGAAGTGCCTTAAGTGCTCGTATTTAGTAATCTTTATTAGCATAATTCAAAAGACAGTTAGTCTCTAACGATATAGTTCTTGGAAGCAAGTAGGTGGCTTTGGTTCAGTTGACTGTGCAGAATAATCTGCTTACTGCAGGAAAGTCGAACCCCTTCAGGTCTGGCATGGCGTTGTTTGGTTTACTTTGTAGCCTTGGGCGTTGCGTCACATATCACGCATCCATTCTTCATACATGCGAAATTGATTTTGTATTAAAATTTATTCTGTCGAGTAAGATGTTTTGTTTATAAACAAATCGATGTCGCTGAGCAGTTTGTAAACCCTCTTTGAGTAACTTTTTACCTACAGCAGAGTCGTTTTATGTTAAATTTGCCCCGGTTATCCAAACATCGGGTTGGTTCTGGTAAATATGGACGAGTAAACGTAATGTGAATAAACAGGTCCCGTGTAAGCAAATCTGGGGCATTTAACGTCCTTTCACCGATTTGGGAGCAGGCAGGACCTTGAAACGATTCGCAACGTGGTGAAATCTCGGTCGTTCCTCCGCCACGCAGTTTCTATTTTAAAACTATCGTCTACTCGCTGTTCTAATTTCCACGTCGCACGCATATTTGAATGTCTGCTCATCAGACAGGGTATTTTTGGACTGTCTGGCACGTAAAAATAAAACAAACAAATCTCTCATGCATCAACCTCACACATGAACCGGATCAAGCGTTATTTTTAGCTCCAGCAGCGAGACCTGGGATTTCTGAATGCATTTCCTTAGTGCTTTTCGTACGCTTATGCAAAGGCTGCGTTTGAAGATGATTGACATTCGGATTTCGGATGCGAAAAACATACTTGAGATTTTTGGCTCGTCTCTTCTGACATTTTAGAAGCAGAGATTTTATTAATGAATCGTTTTTCTGGCCCACTCAGAGCCGTTCTGTCTCTCCCCACTTTCTGTGATTTGCATCAGCTTCGAAGGATGACAATTTGCTTTTCTTTAATTTGATCAAATTTTCTGCTTTAGCAGTTTTCTTTTTAACGTAAGTTTATCATGTAAAAACAGATTATTTTTTTCTTTTGTGCTTGGACTAATAATCATAAACATCATTTTAATTTTTTTTTATTATTGTTTGGCTATTTCTGGAAACAAAGGAGGCCTCTAAAAATTTTTCATTAAATGAATAATTATATCTTCTCTATTAATAGGATAATTAATAAAAAAAAAATCCTCGTCTAATTTTACAAGTTTAGGATTTTATTAAACAATTCATAGCGACCTTTAATTAAAAGGCAAATAATTATGCTACCTTTGAACAGTAAAACTACTGTGGCCATTAAAAAGTTTCAATGAGCAGGATTGACTTTACATAAAACTCAAAAAGACATGTGCTTTTCAAACCAGGTGAAAAATTTAATTTACCGAATTCAACTGTAAATTAATTTCATTGAATTTAATTTTTACATATTTATTTAACCTACTTATTAAATATTAGTCACATAAATTATTTTTATTAAATATATATTCTGAACAAATTATTAAATTTTGAATTGTTTTATGAAATCCTTAACTTGTAAAATTTATTTAAAAGACGAAAATTTTTATACTAATTATTCTGTTTATAATAAAGTTATAAATTCATATTTTTGAACAGTGCCAAAATTCATCGCTTTTGTGGTTATATAAACTAAGCAAAATTTTACTCCTCGGAAGACAGCCCTCGTAAAAAAGAGGACCGCAAAAATCGAAGTAACCCTTATTCTTGCCTACTCAGTTCTGATCTAACCTAGCTTCAACCCAATGCTCGCTCACACCCTAAACCAAGTCAACTCCAACTTTTTCAAATACCCGAAGCACAGATGGTCTTTAGTTGTTTAATTTCTTTAAATTGAAGCTATATACTAAATGGAGAAAAGAAAACAGATTGACTGTACATGAAAATCCTGATAACGTGGAACGCCTCTGGCCTAGAAGTCGATCAATAAACATAACTTTTCCAATGAGCCTGACCTGCACTACTAAAGGAGAATCATCCCCGTAGGAATTCCCTGCCTTTAGCACGCAAGCCATTGAGCTCTTTAATAATCTCCAGCCAAGTCCTGGTTCAAGAGCAACTTATTTTCGCATCTTTTATCTGATGCAGACATGCAGAAATAGGTGTTGTAATTAAACAAGAAATTGCATCGTAATTGATAGCAAACTCTTCCGAGTCGCAATTACGAAAGTAGCGCTCAAAGAAGTAACTCAAAACTTTCGAATTGAACATCGATTCCCCAAAGTTTTCTATCTCCATATGGCACCAACATTGAATCCATCTTCTTCTGTAAACACCCTTTCTGTCTCGTGGGAAGCGGAGTGCAGAAATAGGAGATCCAGATGAGTATGGGAATTGGAATCACACACGTAAACAAGTCAACAAATCCTTACTTTGACCTCGTAAACTTCAATAAAACCACCGCTGTACGGCTCGGAAATGAACAGCCGATAATGCACTAGGATAATTAATAATGGAATTCCTCTTTATTTGCACACATTGGAGTGGTAATTTTATTTCATTCAAGTAGCACAATGAAATGTTTTGCAATGCTAAAAGAACCATCATGCTCGGCTAACCATGAAATTGAACCTAATTAATTAATTTAACATTGTTCATCCAACACACGCATCGTCTCTCACTCATATACGTAGAGGAACATGCCTATACAATAATTATGTAATATTTTCCACTTGAATATGCGGTATTTTATGTGGAAGGAAGAGTCTCGGGATCGGAATTGAGCGAGCTTCGAAAACACATGTAAAATAATTTTGGCTATTTATTTTTACTGCTCACCATTTTCGGCGGTAAAGTGCGATGAGCGGTGAGTCCGGTTGTTTGTCTGTCTGTCTATCCGTCTATTCAGTCCTGAGCCACTCGACAAATATCTTTGATTAAAATTTAACATATTTTATACATTTCTGAACTTATGAACACCATCTAGAAATATTTTCTCAGCTGAGTCTCCTAACTTGTATTCGTGAGTTAGTGTGAGACACATATCGCGTCTCTGGCGTTTTTAAAAATTTCTACATTAGCCCTCCTTAGCTATCCCTTACATATAGCTTTCACGAAAAAATTTCTTCGCTCTCCGAAGAACTCCCAAGTTGTGATTTTCAATAGAAAATTGCGAAATGAGAACCTGGAGATAGTGAAACAAACAGTTATTCCTTTGAACGTAAATTCATTCAACCCTTAAGCTAAGCTGCAGAAAATACCACTGGTTTGGGCTTGAAATTATAAGCACGCGTCCCTTTTCTACAGAGGCTTCAACACGCAGCCAATATTTCAGTAGAAACTCTCTGGAAAAGGTGATTTGCTACAAAACGGTAGATCGGAGGGCAAAGTAGATTTCAGAATCGGGAGTCTCGGGAGCGATGGGATCTAGGGAGAAAACAATACAGTTAAATAATTAGGGAAGTCTAACGTAGGGTTTGGGAGATAAAAGGCAAAAGTTGATTTTCCGGGCTTTATCACTCTAGGAAGCCGTTTGAGCTTGAGGTACATTCGATTGACCTCAAATTAAAATATTCTTCTTTGTCCAGTATACCATTAGTTTACCTTTCTTCCAAGATGGTTGCTCTGGGAGAGTCGAAAGTTGAATAAATTGGCAAATTCAGCTCTAGGGTCAACTTTGGAAAATTTCTTTAGGTCCCTATTAGGTTTCCACTCTATCTGTAGGACAATTGAAAGTGCAAAATTTTATACCAAACTAAAAAAAATCCTTATTTGAGGTGTCTCCCAAACTCCTAAAAACCTTCAAAAAGTAAATTTCATCAAATTTCGTGGAATTTCAGGATTTTTAAGGGTTTTGATTCCTTTGATCATCCTACAACATGAGTGACCACGTCCAACAACATGAGGGTCAAGATAATTTTCTGGTGAAACCACTAGGGGTCTCTGCCTTGGAAAAGCTCCGAAGAAATTTTATGTTGACTTGTGTTGTTAAGTTACTTTGCTTACAACCTACAGTTTCACCCTAAAATATTTTCTAAAATGTATTCTTCAGCTTCAAAAAAGATCCTAAAAAATATTTTACAAAATTACCTACCCTTTTTACTATTTTAAAAATTAAATTTAGCTCCTAGCAACAGAGGAAAGTCTGGATTATAACCTCTTAACGTCTCCTGAGATACCTTTGTTTACAGGAAGCAAGCAAATATTTACTCGAAGCCCTCAGAAGGTGGCAGTCGAGAGGCTGCTGCAGTGCTCATCCTGGCATGATACGATTTGCAAACTAATATTGCATCTTAACAACGCCTAATTCCAAATTGAAAGGGTGACTTTGCAAGCAAATGCCCCAGGCACTCCTGGATCCCCTGTCACAACATCGGCCACTCGTGGGGTTGTAGACGACCGTAGGTACAGGCACTAAAAATTAAACGGAGCTATTTTAACTCATATAGGCATCATTCACAATCAAACAAATCATATTTGTTTCAATTAAATTTGTAAATACGGAGAGTAAATACACAATCCACCAGCCAGCTTTTGTTAGGCAAATGTGGAATGCCAATTTTGAATTTTAATTAAACTTTTAAAGCCTAGTTCTGTAAACAGTGCGTTTGCTGGCACCGGACTGATCCTAGGTTAATCAAAGCGGTGCGGTGCATGAATGGAGATGCTGCTGATGGAATGTCGGGTCTGCTTGCGAATTCCATGAAAATTAAAACCGTTTGGATTAATCTCCTCTGTTGTCCATCCATCTGTTCGATTTAGAACGAAAACGGCCGACTGCACCAAATGCACTTCCTCGCCAGCCTAACGAGCCACTGGGTCATGAAATGCTCCAAGAATTAATTAAGATTTTATCCGAAGCTTAGTAGCTCGTCCCCAGACGGTTAATCTGAAATCTTGAAAGAACCGAGCCCAGTAGAAAGTGTTTCCCTCGTCTCTGCCCCAATCGCCCAGAACGTGTTTAATAAGGCGAGGCCAGATAAAATTTATTGTAAGGCAAGACGGCCGTAAATTAGGACATTTATGCGAATTTCCATTTTTCCGGTGTTCCATTTGTAATTCATAAATCTCTCCAATGCATTCGGAAATAGAACATTTTGTATAAAATAAAATAATAAAATAATGATATAAATTAAAAATTCAACAGGCTTATTCTAGCGGTAATGTATAGGTATCTGCATTGCGGAAATATCTTTTGCAGCTATAACAATTTCGAATCAGCAGATATGTTCATTATACGCCGACTACCGTGGTGAGGAACATATTACAACGTAGCTGAGCCAGCAGCGCGCACACATCCCTCTGCTCGTCGGTTGTCCAGTGTTGTGGCAGAGCCAGAAGCCGGCAGTCCCACATATAAAAATTTTCCCGTACACATCCATACGACCACACATATGTTTATGAAATTGATTGCAAACATTGTTTTCGATTACCTCTCCATTTACAATATTGAGTGAATATACGTGTATATACAGAGCACATGTTTTTCTAATGCCATGAACGTGTAGCAGAGGAGATCGGTGGACATCGAACATACATGTTGTTCTGGAGCATAAAGCAACTTTCCATTGTGTATTTGAAGCATTTAAAACAGGACAATACGAAGTATCGGCTCGCTGCTCAATAAACAAAGCCAAGTTGGATTGGAGGAGGAAAGGGACCAGTAAAGCCCAGCTTTGAAGTTTCTGCGCTGATCAATCGGCAGAAGTGGCTCAAATGGGATTGCAGTCTCCTCTCAAGAACATCAAAATTTAATTTCATGAAATAGCTTCTTGATTTTGTCTAGTATCCTTTGATGTTTTGGTTTTGGTGTTCCTTCTCAGTAAACCTTTGAGCAGTCTCGAGCTTATTCTGAAGCTTCCTCGTGGTTGAAGACCGCTGGGCCACTCGCAGCCGATGTTAGAAAATATCAATCAAATCAAATTAAATCAAGCAAAATCGATGATAAAGCTTATGAGTGTATTTTCAAAATGATGAGAAAATCTATGCACTGGATACTTACGACATCAGCTCTTCTCAACGTTTTGAAAGCTTTTCCACCGATTTTGCTTGATTTAATTTTTTTTCTAAAGTTTGGATGAACAATGTTATCGGGAGGCTCGATTCTACTTGAGATTTTACAAGTAATTGTTGAACTTCAGTCTGATTGAAATAAAACAATTACTTAATTCTTAGCATGATTTGCTTGATTTTGCACAAGCTACAACATACTAAAATTTCAGCCCAATCGGATGTAAAATAAGGACTTACGTAAAACACCCCCACACCCCCTCCCCCACCAAGAGAGAGGCAATGGGGAGATAGGGGTCTAAAATTTTCAGCACGCACTCACACGGACGATTCCTAACACGATGTAAAATCCGCAGCTCTCTACTTCTTCTGGTCCTTGAGTTATTAAGTTTCGGACAGACAGGCAGAAAAGTGGCCACTAAAGTGCATATTTTGCAAAATGCTGGAAATAAACTAAAAATTCGAGTTGCCTTCTTCTCACCAGCTCTTTGAGTTTCTTTGCAGTGATTTCGCAATTCCAAATTGTTTAGAAATTTACTATTCACCGAAGCTTGTTATAAACAAGCTATATATTTATTGAACTCCAATACTAAATGACAGCCACAAAATTGAGCTGTCGCGTTTGTGTGAAAAATTGCACAATTTTATTCAAACCCCAGATCATGATGTGTGTCATCAACCGTCTGTCAATTTAAAAACCGAAAAAATGTTTTTGTTTTGTTTAAGTTTGGGTTAGGCAATAAAGTTCAAATTGTACGCACAAAATAAAACATTTGGTAAAATGTAGAATTTTTAGACCAAGGTTAAAATTTATAATTACAGTATAAAAATCGTAACCAACTTACAAAAAAGGTTCAAAAAGCCCTACCCTAGATCGCCACCTCTGCCGAATGCCAGATTTCAGACAGACAACTCAAATACAGGAAAAATGCACTCTGCGATGCCGAGAGCGGCTCGCACGAAATACATGGAAGATGAATCTGCTCCTCTAGTCTTCCCATGAAGTTGCCGGAGTACGAGCTGAAATTCATTAGAATGCTGATACGGCGTGCATGCGGAAGTTGGGAGTTGAGGCGGTGTAGGATTTCGAGCATTTGTACACATTTGTCCGAGCAAACTAACGGGGGGATGCGGCTGAAGGAAATGCAACAAGCGGGGCAGAATTGGGTTTCGTGCTCAGATGTGACTCAAATGAGTTAGCTGTTTCTGGGTTCTGCGTCGGGCAAAACTGGAGTCCTAGATATTAATTTGACAACCGCAGAGTAAGTAATAGGATGTTTCTCGAACATTGAAAATTACTCTCAATAACTGTCAGTCACTTAGGGTGTCCATTACCAATTAATAACATCTGCTAAATTGTACAAACAAGGTGACGGTGTCTCAAACATCTCCAAAACATGTCTGTTGTCATATCTGCATTTGTTAATGGATTCTGAGTCCTTCAATTCAGGCTTAAAGGAATGAGATATCTCTTGCTCTCGGGTTGTCTGTAGAAACGTTATTACACTCTCTTGAGTTGTGAAAGTGTAGGTTTTCTTAGAGTATTTATTAGAAGCTCTCTTGATTGACTGAACCATTGATAGTAACAAAGATAGTTTTGAAAAAAAGTAATAAGAGTCAAGAAAGCCAGATCTTGCTGACAAAAAACCTAAGAAAGATACAGTTTTTCTCCGAACTGCTGTCCAATGCTAATCAAAAAGGCTGATCTGACCGCACTTCTAGAATCTACAACTATGTATAAATATTTACTTGCCACAAAGAATAACTTTTTACATATCTTATGTGTTTTATACTATTGTATGTTTATATTACTGCTGTTTGATTTCTCAACATAGTGGATTGCAAAATCACCTACTTATTGAATTATGTTGCCAGAAAGGTAAAAAGTTGCAACTTTGTTCCAAAGTAAAAGGATCAATTGATGTACGGTTTGAAATGACTTTAATGAGGAAAAGGAATTCAAAGTCTACTTGAGTTGCTTTCAAATCAATGACTGAGTATGGCAATTCAATATTAGTTTAAACGTCACTTATATTTGGATTTTTGGTGGTTTCGAGGCTACCAGGTCGATGCCTTAAACTTCTGCAAATGTTATTCTTGAATTCAATTGCATCCTTACAAATTGCTCAATGATTCTTAATTAACTTACCCCCGAAATTTTAAGATATTCCATTGTTTGTTCACCCCACACGAATAAATTATGATTGTTAATTACAGACAGACATTTGGGGCTCATTACCGCCTTGTTTTGCTTCAGGGAAAAAATGCGAACAAATTGCGGCACAAAATGATGTGTCACATGCGGAGGAAAGTACTCTTGAATCTAGACAAAACGTGCGCAAGTGGCCAACATGGTTCACTGACTTGCATTTAAAGTAATTCGCGACGTGCGAAGAGAAACATATGCGAGATCTTCAAAAAAAATTAACGGCTAAAAGGGCTTAAAAGTTGCATGACACTACTGACTGCTCTGGCGTGTGCTAGTTGCGGGACACATCCGCTAAGCACACACATATCTGCGTAATTAAACAACGAAACACAATAAGGGCGCATTTGAAGCGTATGCAGGGCCACATACTCGCTAGAAAGTTGTAAAAATAAGCATAAAGAACTCATAATATAATTAAAATTCAGCATGATAATAACTTTGCTAAGAGCACAACGAGCACAAGTCATAAATTTCTGCCTTTCTGCATACCTCTCTGTCGGAGCTGCTTCACGGACGCAGGATTCACGGTAGCGCCTAGCGAGCTCCGAGCAACACAGCGAAATCATTTTATTGGAGTACAATGTGCCGTATGGACTTATTAAAACAGAACCACGCATGCAAAGGCCAGACCGCGCGGTTCCGCGGCTAGATTGTTTCCCAGTTTTGTGAGTTTGTGACGGCCGTAAAGATTATCTAGCGTTAGAGCTTTGGGCTGGAGGTCGGAAAAATTCTCAGGTATCAATTTTTCCTCCAACTAGGATTTTACAAGGGAAAAGCAACGAGGAAAATTTTGAAAAAAATTTAAAACTTAGAAGGTTGAATATAATAAGAAATTTTTTGGTATCTTTTATCGTGTGAAAAGTTATGGTTATTTTTCTTTAACGTCGACCTTAATTCTAAAGCATTTTAACCATAGTAAAAGCGGAAAATTTTGGAAACAACTCACGAGTTACGATTGGAAGGTTTGATTTTCAAAACTAAGGGTTTTTACATTTGTTGAATAATTTAAATTAAATGAACAATAAATAAATTTTTTAAAATAACTTTTAACTCTAAAAAGATGGTGTTAGCCCTGAGATGACCTTAATTTTGTAATTTTTTTGGTATTGGATAGGGTTAATTCCAAAGATTTATCATAAATTCGAATTTAAAAAAAAATGTAGAGAAAGACAATGGTGTCGCAGGACTTGCCCTAACATTAATTATTTTGATTAAAAATAGTTCCTACAACTAGCCTTATGGAATATTTGTTGGCTAAAAGGTTTTTAAGAATAATAGAAATAGAAAGTTTAGTGTAAATTTTAGGACCGTAGTTTCCTTAATTTTTCAAATTTCGTCATGACCGGAAAAAACGGACATACAGAACAAAAGATCTGTCCCAGGAAGGCGCGTAATTTCATTGGCAAAGCAATTAAAAATGTCATGGTCCAAACGCGATGGTGTTCACTGCTGGTTTTTCGCACACACGAGAGCCTGACAAGAATTCCCTTCTCCGAAAAGTTTGATGCCAGATAAGCCTCATCGTCATACATATGCATGGTACGCACGTCAACGCCGTCAGACGGGCGTATTTTAAAAATTTCATCGTTTTGAATCTCAGCTCCAGCATCAACATAAATCTCAAAAGGGTTTATAAAATTGTGAACGTTGTGTCATTGATTGACGTCGCTGGGACTCGAGTCGACTCGAGAGCGTGGTTGTTAGGGAAGACTTTAATTTTTTTTCCATTTTCCAAATGCGCATTAAGAATTTTACGTATCAGTTTTCTGCTTTTTCATATCCCAACGCGAAAATCCATAAATGTCTTCAATGATATGAAAAATATTGTTTTTCCAGCCCAATGACAACTGACGAGATATTATTTTCAACATCAAATTTCGTTTCCACTCCACATCGACATCGACATCGAAGGAGGAATGAGCAGCAAAAACGGCAGGATTTTCGTTGTCTGAGGCAAGCTGATAAGAAGGTACTCACCTTTTTTTGTCGGAAGTTTTAGTTCGAATGCGCCTGCTGAGTCATGGGTAGCAGCTTGGCGAATGACAGACGGACAAAAATGGCTATTTCAAAGAAAAAATAAACTCCTTTTGACCATCTTTTTAACAAGACACTCCGTAAGACTCGAGGTGGAAGTTTGTAGCACCATTTGATGCTCGGTTCGATTTTCTGGCACAAGTTGCTCCTTCTGGCGAACTGAAAAACTCGAGTGGTTCATGCGTTTTCTTAGGAATCAATGAAAAGAACCGAGAAGAGCACTCGAGAGCGGGCTTTTCATATCCCCCCGCAAAGGTCGGAAAAAGACGCCACCGTAGAATTTGCATAATATGCAAAAGTTCAGGTTGAGCTTTACACAAATGAAAGGAATGTCGAGGGCTCTTAATATTCTCCTAGCTGCAGTACACAAAAGCAATCTATTACTCACGTTTTGTCTCCTTGTGATTCGCATGCATTATGAGTTTATCATTTCCCTGGTACTTCACTTTGTAAACGTGGGAAACGGACTTTTTGCACGACATCGGTATCCGCATCGGGACCGGGAGGTGGGAGCTGGAACGCACAGCACATGCAGAGTCGCAAGAGTCACTTTTCCCTTTTTCTTATGCCTTTATAATGTGCACATACTCACTCAGCGGTACTCATTTCAGTTCCCCCGTTGAAACGAGGACTATGACTGCATAAAGCCTATCATGAGCGTGGTTTTGTGCGTGTTTTTATGTAATAGAATATTCATTTGTAACCGGTGTTCGTTTGTCTGACTGTCCTAGTCCTGATTTTGAAAAATTCTAGGTCTTGATAATAATGTCTATTTTAAGCGCCAATATGTAGAAATTAACGTCAAATTGATGTATTTTATTTCTTGGGCCAATAACGAGACCGCTTGGTCTTTGAGTAAAATAATCGGAAAATGTCGAAGAGCTTCTAAGCTGATCCATAAAAATATTTCTTCTTTAACCCATTGGCTAACGAAGGATCACAACTTTTAAAAATTTATTCCGAGCAAACCTAAAGTAAAGGACAAGTTTTAAATAATTTCATCCTTCAATAAATTTTCAGATCCTGACTCATAGAGCAGCAAAAGCAGCTATAGTTCGTAAAAAATCATTTGAAATAATTAACGTGATAATTTCAAAAAGCTTTCTTTTACAATATTTAGAGTTGAGTCCAAACTATTTTTTTATAAAAATTTTTCAAAAAAATAAACCCATTTCTGAACTTTGGGCATATTTTTGTTTTACATTTTAAGTGTAAAACTTCTCCAAAAAATGAATAATTTTTACGAATTATTTATATGGAACATTTGTTTTAACCAAAACACCGACTTTCAGGAAGCTAGGCAGTCAAATGATTAATCCTTTATTTCTGTTTATAGATTGATATTGTGGATTGTGTCAAAAATCGTCAAAAAGCGTCCTATTAATTTTAAATAGTTAATTTTTTTTAATGTCCAAATAAGGATAATATATTGGAAATCTGGAGAGAACCCACACACAAATGTCGTAGTTTTGGGGCTCCTTTCCTATTCATTTGAGCTCAAAGAGTGCCCATTTTTAAGTATAGAAGCTCTAACTTGTTGTCTAAGGAAGCCTAGTTTGAATCAGAGGGCGTCAGATTTTAAGAGGACACCGTTTAAAATTCATCACTGGAGATCTAAAAAAACTCAATATTACAATTTCAAGCGTCAAATTTTAGCTATTGTAGAGTTCACTGGTTTTTAGAGGTAAAAGTTGTAAATTCTGACCGACAGACATTTACTCTCAATAGCCAAATGTATAACGTTTAATTTCGCCAAGAAGGAAGCGCAGCACCCGCTTGGCTATTCTTGCTGCCATGACATGTACAAAGCAGAAAAAAATTCTGCTTCCTGAATTAAATTCAATCTTCTGAAAGAAATTGTCTGTCCGTCTGGCACAGTTCGAATCTCATGTCGACGCTAGTTTTATTGGGTACTTGTGCTGTCCTTTCTCTGCATTGGGCTGCCAGCGCGACTCTTTATGCGAGACAAAAAGCACTTCTTGCTGTCACACCATTTAATCAAACGAATACACCAAGTGGTGCTGGTACTCTTCTGGTAGACTAGCAGTGTACGAGCGCATGCATAGACTATAGAGATAGAGTGATGCCATGGCACTACAGAAAGCCAACTTTGACGAGTACCACTATCACAAAAGGGAGAGAGTGCCTTTTGTTCCATGTCTTGCTACATGTAGTACAGCGATATTTGCGGGTGTGACATATCACAATGTCGTGCTTAATTGACTGTTCACCTATGGGTAGATTTGATGAGACACTCATAAATTAGACTGCCGTCAGTCGCTGAATCCCGCAAAGCAGCCTGATTTCAGGAGTGCGTCGCGATTTGCTTCGTGGAATTAAATCATCGAGCAGGTATCTCAAAGCCTGTGATGAAGTTTGATTTACTCGTATCATCATGTTGTGTATCATAGTTTTGAAATGGAATCAGCGAATATGGATTTCAATTGAAATGATGAATTTTCAACACATTCACTTTCACAATAGGAGAAGTAAAGTTTCTTTGGAGTTTTTGTAAATAAAATCAGTCAGCTTATAAGAGAGGAAACATATTTTCACTTAATTTTTATTTCGAAGTTTTGTCTTAAATCGATGAACTATAAAGAGTAGAGACTAGAGAGGAACTAAAATTTGATTGGTGAGTGAAACGGTCGGCAAGTTTTTGAAGCACGTTTTATTCTTTTTGCTCCCTTATATTAAGTATTTAAAGGCTCTTCTATAATCAAACTATTTAAGTAAATATCACAACAAAAAAGTGTGAAACTTTCAAGACCTTTCTCAGGCCAAACCCAGATATGGAGAGGCTCCAATTACTCTAGCTATGTAAGTTTCATATTTAATCGCTACAAAACTATGTAGAAGCCGTTAAGTATACCTTCTAGAGGAATATGCAAAACCTACTCCGTCTCCACATTTTCTTACAGTTCTCATTTCTTTTGATGTTGAATGTTGAGAATTTTTTTGAAGACCTGGAAAAAACGCTTCTTAATTTTTTTTCGGAACTTCCCTCATCGTAACTTCCCTGATATCGAAGCTCCCAGGCTGTTAATTAAACGGACTCGAAACCATAAACCCGGACAAACCCGGACGGAAGTAGCATTCTAAGATGGCAGTTTTGCTGGATTTAATTTGCGTGGTTTAGTGTTTTCTGTGGCTACAGTTTTACCTCAGCAGCAAGTCCTATGTAGCCTTCCGTTAATTCGGAAGCTTGGTGAGTCTCAATCTTTGCAGGTGAGACCCGTCTTAGGATACCCAAAAGGCTATTCGAAGGCTCAAATGAACCTAAGATAGCTTTTAAAACTGCTTGACCCATGACGAGATTTTGCTCAATTTTGAAATTTTAGCTCGTTTTTGCTCTCGTATGAACATTTGAGCTCAAAAAATATATACAATCTTATACTTATATATTTTGTATACTTCGCATAAACATATTTCAACTATATAAGACATATGTGGTTTTTCCTCATCCGTATCATATGCAGTATAGAGTTTCCCAATTTTTAAAAATATTTTTATCAAATATACCATAATTTTGTAAAATATACAAAAGAAAAATTGCCACTAAAAAGACTTATTTGGAAAGAACTTGATTCTTACCGTAATGTTTGTCTTTTGATTCTTGAGTTATTAAAATTTCCAGATGAAAATTGAAAAGGTAAAATTTATGGGAATTTTCAAAAAATATGTTTGAAAAATAATTTTTTTAAAAAGCCTTAGAATCTAGTTTTAAGAGCCTCGGTAGAAAAATTTTCTTCTATGAGGTAAAGACGAAAACTGAAATATTTGGCTTTCTTTATTTTACCATTATGTCAGAAAAAAATTCCAAAGTTTATGGTCGGAAATCCAACCCTTGGCTCGAGATGGGTTAAAGAGGAAAAAAGTCAATTATTTCCGTGCTGGCTAGGTGTAAAGTTCAAAGGTCGAATTGCCTCCCCCATTTTCACAAGTCAGTGGGACCCGGAGTAAATCCGTGTCTTCACTTATCTCCGTCCGCCTACTCAAAGTTCACTTTTTCCGTCAGATACCACCTTTCCCATACAAACACGTGACGGACGCTTGCTATACGTTCATCCGACCCAGTTCTTTCCTATACTCGCGCTCCGAGTTACGCTTCCGTACGAGCAAGTCCAAATGTGGATAAAATTCGAATGCACTTCGCACAGCCACGTATGACGGTATGAATGGAATGTCGTATGAATGGGAGAGTCTCGTGGGCCACGACCATACGCGATATACGGCCACTGCGGGGCATGTAGTAAAGTGGAATCGGGCACGCGCAACTTGACTTCGGTATCTTTTCGCTGTATCTTCGGGTGATTGAGAAGGAAAAAACCGGAGGTTGACGCAGTGTTTGCCAGGCCGAGTTTTCAGTCATAGCGCTACACTTGAACGGAGACGACCGCTGCACCGACAGCCGTACTTATTCGAAATAATAATTGTATATTGTAAACAAAATAAAAATAATGGAATAACACTGCGGGAATACAGAGCTGAAGTGTACGATTTAAAGCATTTGGATGAGCACAAGGATTAGCAGATGCGGAGCCCCAATCGATGGCCAATTATGAGCCCCGACATCAAATAGTTCCGTGGATACACAAACACGAAAATGAGGCTCATCTCGTGTCGATGAACGAGAATGTCAATTAGCTGCTTTGACCCGAGTGAAATGTGGAAGTAAAAATAGATGTTGTCAAAGTCCGAAAAAATTGTGAGAATCCGAGGGAAATCGGAAACAAGTGAAAACAACTGAGGGATGAGAAAGATGTCAAGAGCAGCCCGACTGCTTCAGTGATTTTAGATATTTATTCAAAAAGTACGTCAATTAAATACGAAGGCCGAAATCAGAGTGAAAACTGTCTTTTCCAGTGCACGAAGATAATCGTATAAATGTGAGAGTGCCGACATACAAAGTGCTGAGAGATAAATTTCAAAAATAGTAACGAATTGGTTCAATAAAAATCAAAACAGCGAAAGAAAACAACGACGGGACGGAAGAAGCGAGGAAATTACTTCAGAGCGCCCGAATTTACGTCAAAAGAAGTGAGTATTGCGAGATTAAGAGCATTTAACAAGCGATCCTCGTCTCGGGGTCATCCATTGGAGGACCAACCGGACCGGGCGGGAAAAGTTTTTCAATTAAACCGGCTTTTATGTCGAACGTAAAAAGCGCACGAAAGCGAGTCCGGCTCCGCCACGTGATTTATGAATGAACCCCTTCCTAATAATGTGCCGCGCCATTTCCTACATCAAGTATTCTGTTTTGTGTGCCATAATTTTAAGTCAATACCCCAAGAGTATAATAAACGCCAGGCGCTAACTCGAGCCATGGCAAGTAGCTTCTTCTTCTCCTTTTAGGAATGTTTATAAAAAGACTGTAAGATGGGGCATAATTTATTTCTGTTGGAAGCAATGTGGAGTGGCTAGATAACGCTAATTTGAACCCACTTTTTGTATTATTGCTCTTATTATCTCCAATGTCCCTTGGAGATTTCGAATTTGCTCTTCTTGTTCTTCTTCAAATGACACAAATGAGTTGGCAGAATCCTCACTTTCATTGTCGGGGCTATTTAAATCACGGACCAGCTCAACATGGATTTGCTCTGATTTTGCCGAGATCTGGGTTTCGCTTGATCTCCTCCCGATACGGCCTTTCTACAATTAAAGCCACAAAAAATTTAATTTATGCAAATAAAATACTGATGCGAGTTCGGATTTATGCCGCTGATATTGTTTCGCGGTTGACCAGGAACGAACTTTTACATTTCGCAAACTGTGAGTTTCACATGGACTATCGCGGCAAAAAAGGACACTTTCAGAGATAGTTTCTGTACTAATTTTTCTTTTCTATCTAATTTTTTAGCTGATTTTAAAAAGACTTTTGGCTTGTACTGTGAATGTTTTTTTACTTTTAAGTAATTTTAAACGCTAAAATAGGGGATTTAAATTCATTAAAAATTTGGTTTTTTTCATGATCTTTTCAAATCAAATTTTTAAAAAATTTACTGTCCATTAAAAGACCTACCAATAGAAAATCCCGTCCCTTCCAAAGTAGGTGAACTTTTTGCCCCAATGGTAGCTACAATGAATGCAGCCGTGGATGCTTGACTAACAAATGAAAACTATTCACCACAATGTCATAAAAATTTTTCAGTGCTGTTTCAATTTGTTTCACAAATTTAGCCCTTGTTGACCCTAAAATAAGGATTTAAAGCTATAATCGACGTTGAATGTCTTGATTATGCCGCATGTCTCGAGTATCGCTTTACCACATCAAGCTTCGCTGTGCTTTGTTGTTATAAAAACACAATAATAACCGTGTATCGAGAGAAGAGGAGAGCCAAGAGGCAACGGGGAATGTGGAGACATCTTGTTTGTCGAAGGAATTAACATAATTTGTTCGTTAATTTTGACGTTGTTATGGTTTCATTCGGGTTTCGGATCCGAGCTCATTTTCATAGATGAGTGTCCAACCGGTCCGTCTGTCTAACGCTCGCAGCCGCAAAACCCACTCGCAGCCGTCAAATGCACCTCTTAATCCCCGCATAAGCTTTTGCGATATTTTCCCAATTTGTATTACTCCCCACGAGCTTGCAGGAGCGCTCTTAAGCCAGATTAAAAATTTTATCGATTGGAGCGGTAACAAGTTGCAGTGACAAAATTTATTGAAGATTGCTTCATTTAGATAGGCAGCCTCGCTCATAGGCGGCGGGGATAAAAATTCCTCCATAAATTGAACCTTACATAGGTTGATTTTTTCATTATTCACATTCTATCGATTTTCCCTTCAAAAATACTAACACCTGTCAGCCCTATATCCATAGCCACGTACGGCGAAAAATACACAATATCGGCCTACTCCGCACTCTGCAGAGTGGAGCGAATGAATGAGATTTCGTTTCATAAATCGAGAGCAGAACAGCATACTAGAAATATTTTGTTAGCGGCTTATCACTTTGGCGCAACTTTTACCTATTACGTGTACATGCTGGAGTTCATACGTAGATGCAGGCTTTGGCAATCTAATGCTTTTTGCCTGTCTCTGCCTCCCGCTACACACTCACGTGTACGATATTGCTGATATCACAAACATCCCAAAATTAATTGAAAATTTATCATCGCATGTGTGTGTGATGCGAACTATCTCAACATGTATCCTCTGGCTTAAAAGTTTAAACTCCTCGTAAGCGGGCTTTTTGGGCGCCATCAGTTTTGGAATTATCTTTTGTTTGCAGGCTTCGGGAGTCTCTGAGAATCACTGGACTAGAAAAAGAGAAAATTCAAAAACTCACCTCCCAGAGGGTTGTATTGCGGATTATTTGAATTAGATTTCATAAGCCGTAGCTGTGCTCCACAAGTTAGGGAGCTCCACTGATTAAAGTTTATCGAGTTCGTTCGGAGCAAATCGCATTTTTCAATTTAAAAGGGATCCAGGTCTCAATCAGTCAGCAGGAAAGCGAATTAAAATCAGCCAAATGGTGTCGGAAGTCGGGGGGAATTAATTGCAGAGAGAGACACAATCAAATTTGGATATGGAACTCGGCTCTCGGAATCCGAAGCCCGAGCCAGGTCGACGCATTCCATGACTATGTGATGCAGCCGTGTCAATTGGATTGAATGATTACTATAGAAAACATTTTCAAAATAGTGTTTAGTGTCATTTAACTATATATCGCATGTCCTAACAAATGAGATTAGTCTACAATGGCTGCAGTGTGAGAATATGTAGGCGTCCTGCACTTTGTATAATTTACGTTTATATTAGCTACCGTGCATTGTATTTTGCCAATGAAACAAACACAATTTCATTTCAATTTGACTCTCAGGACATATAGTGCACCGGCATCATTTCCATGACTCACCCGGGCACAGTGGCGGGCTTCTTCTCGGGTCTTTGGAGGAAACTCCTGGGGCTTTTCTGGTCCCCTTTCACTTTTTAAGCGAAGAGCTGGAAGGACTGGGGCAGCCCTCGGTATCTGTTGAGCCTGTTGCTCCAGTGCTGTAAGTTTTTCATAATTTTCGGAAAGTCCCAATATTTTTTTTAGCTCTTCCAGATGCTAATTTAGTGATTCAAATTTCTTAAAAATGCAAAATTAGGATAAAAAATTAGTTTGAGATTTTTAAAATACCAACACATTTTTGTAAATCGTACTTTTTGCTCACCTGAGCCCACAATTAACTTCTCAGCCAAAATTGACCGGCTTTGACGGAACTAAAATTCATTCCATTAAAGGGCTCAACTTCACAAAATTTGGTATTGGCCACAAAGTCCTCAAATTGCTCTCAGATCCAATGATTGCCTCCTACGAACTACATGCACCGGCTCCAGCTCTGGCCCCGATCGGTGCGGCGGCAGTCATAGGTATTTTATCAGTGGGTGCACTATAAATTTAGAGACACAGCTAAATGTACTTGTTTGATTTTGCAGCCTAGGTATTTGTCATTTATCTCTCGCTCACTCTCTCCCCTTCGGCCGCCAGCCAGCTCTGCGAGGTTCAATGTGCTATACATAAATTTTATGTTTATTGTAGTGTTTATTGTTGTGCTTAAATGATATCCAATACTTTATTTTGATTCGATAGCTTAGTTTGGCATAGTCATTCAGCCATGCATCTATTTGTATGTGTGTGAGCAGCGACCGTACTTTACATGCTGACAATGACAATAA
This sequence comes from Forcipomyia taiwana, assembly GCA_963930915.1. Taxonomy (NCBI): domain Eukaryota; kingdom Metazoa; phylum Arthropoda; class Insecta; order Diptera; family Ceratopogonidae; genus Forcipomyia; species Forcipomyia taiwana. The sequence continues at coordinate 1,152,896 of CAWVOI010000086.1, read as the reverse complement.
GGTTTCATGCAGCTAAAATTATGCTGGTCTTTTGTATTTGTTTTAATTGACCTTAATAAAACTATGAACTTTGCTTCGCATTAAATTGATCTGAGTACTAAAAATTGTGTCAAACGGTCGAGTTCCCGGGACCGACGTCTCAATTGCCGGGTCCCATAAAACGTTAACCATGTGACTGATATAAATAAAATGCACCAAGCCCAATGAAGCCGGCCCACGAGTCTACCAGAAGTACTCCCACTAAAACGCGATCCATAACAGTTTCGCTAATCTTCTGTGCTCATTTATTCAAATCAAGTCGAATACATCAACACCTCGGATTACCCAGATATTGCCGATTCCGCAACCCTTGCGCGCTCTTGATGGAATATGCCTCCTAATAAACATCAAATTAACATGAAATTCATTGTGCCAAATCCTCCTTAATAACTTCCCTCATTCATTTGCTGAATCGCGATAAATTACCACAAATATTGATCCTAGAGCAAAACAAGCCGCCAATAACATTATTGCTCGCAGTACAGGAAGGGCAAATAAAAGCCACATTAGAACGTCTGTAAGCCTGCTTTGGCACTTTGGGAAACTTAAAATTTTCTATAATAGTGTCGTCGCCGCGCCGTTTTATTAAATGTAATTTCTTTGTACACGCAACAGTGCCAGCTTTGCCATACAAATGAGCGTCAAGTGAATTGAATTAGAGAATCGAACCGAACGTCGAAGGAGAAGAAGGTGAAGAAGAAGCCTTTTGCATAGCTCGACTTGCCTCGGTTCACTGACTTCACATGTATTTGAATGTATGTTTGAATTCTTTCAACGATGCGATGGTTCTGCTTTCAGAAATCGAAAATCATGCATGGGACGCTTTGGAATTCTGGTACAAAAGTTTCAAGTCTCCTAAAATTTCAAAGAAAACTTTTAACGTCCTCCCGAAATTTCAAGTCTAGTTAAAGTGTACATTTGGGCTGCAAACTTTCTGCCCCACCGGTTCGCAAGTCACATGTAGAGCAACCCAAGTGTACATTAATATTGACAAATAATTTTGTATGTGGCGCATGCAAGCCACTAGAATTTTATTCAAAGACGTGATTGCAACATTTTATGACTTAACATTCACATTGTTCGGGTGGGCACAGTGTCGCATTTATTCGACTGCATTGAACATTGCATTCACGTTTTTCAGTGATTTTTTTCCAGATTATTTTTAACTCTGTGAACTGTGACTCTATAATCTGTTCTGTGCACCAATGGGTCTCATGAAACCATTTGTCACCAGTTCTCATCACATGTTAAATCTAGGGGTTTAGGAGTCAGATAAGTACTCGTTAGAGGGGAGATTTTTGTGGTAAATCAGATTCAAACGCAGTTTTAATGAGCGTTTGAAACCCTTTCGAGACCAAAGGGAGTCGTGGACTAGAGGGTGCCGAAATTGAAATTCTTAGTCCTGAATCTTTCAGAAATATAATTAGAACCTAGAGGGTGTTTAAAAACCAACATTTTGTAAATATTCAAAATCTGACTCTCAAATCATGAACTAGAGGATGTCTAAAAATAGAGCTGTCGGACAAAAACCTTATCTTATGATAAACAAGTTGATAGATAAATTTGAGGGTGGGGCAAAGGGTCAAGGAGGTTTCTGTTGTGGCCGACAATAGTTGTTTGAAATTCAAGTTTTGGGGAAAAAAAGCTTAAGACTATGATTTATAACCCCTCTAGTTAATAAATCTCTACCCTCAGTTTAAAGCCCTCCGTCACAACTCAAACCGAGATGGCTCGGCGATGACACACAACAAATAAAATTTAATATCGAAAAGAAACTCCGCTGCTGCCTGATAACTTTTTACAGCACTGACCCAAAAGTAATACACTGACTTGTACGAAAAAGGTATTAAATTTATGTCGTTTGAATAAGTTCTCCGAGAGCCTTTAACATAAGCATACATGAGTACACGGAGCCCATTTGGAGATAATGGGTTTTCGTAAATCGTAACTATAAAAAATAAACATTCGACAAAAATGCGTGTGGGCGAACTGGATTGGCTCATAAAGCCAGCCAGCGCGCCAGGTATATTAGCTTCATTGGCAACGCAAATATTCAGATGTGTCATAAATAAATTTCTTTGTGTCATATGTAAAATACCGCGTGAAACTTGTTTTTAAATTGTATAAGTAATACGGCTTTCGAGAGGTACAACTTATTTTTGCCATTCTGGGTTGAAAAAGCGCTGCTATTGAAACGTGTTGAATAAAATGTCGAGGTGCGCTTGAGCTGGAAAAGTCAAATCGCGCCAAGATACCTTGCCTTATTCATCTACTCGACGGCGGGGCTGTCGGTAAAGCCCAGATGAAGTGCTGAATGTTTCACGATAGGTTTCCGGCACCTCAAGTGGCAACCGAACCGTATCAAGGGTAAACATCTCTTGTTGTAATGAGAGATTTGTGGATTGTGGGGACTCGACTTCAAAGTAGACACTAGCGGAGCAGGGAGTAGGGTGTCGGTTGAATCTGATACGTTTCTAGAAGCTAGTAAGGGTGAAAAATTTAAACTCAAGTTTCTCGGGTCATGAATGGGTTTGAGATGCTTAACCTTTAGATCACAAATGACTGACGGCTCATCGACTTTTCGGTTGTTTAGATTTAAGTTTTTGTGCTTCAACTAACAATGTTTGGCTTCCTTTCTTCTTAAAAATTGAATTTTTCTTATTCTTACCTTAAATTTTTAAATTAACAAAAGAGAGCCAAACCTTAGATAAAAGATATAAAAAATCAAAAGTATTTTTTTTTTGTATTTTTTATAAAATTAAAACCAAGGGATCAGTTAGGAAGCTAATTTTCGACTTTTGGGACTTATAAAAATATGTTTAAAATAAAAAGGGTTTTATGAGAGCTTCTCATACCTCCAGTAGGTCCTTGGATAAAGCTCAGACAGACAACTCTAGTCCAACTCGTTTGATTTAGAGACCGAATCGCATTGAATAGCTGTACTAGGCGAGCGAACATGTGTCGCTCCCACAAAGTGGGATGGTAATGGATTTAAGAAACAAAGTAAGTAAAACTGAAACCTCTGCCTGAGATACCTTGAGATTTCAATCCGGAGTGTGTCTGAGTCAGTGAGACGAGATGCGAAATGTGACGTGCAAAACCAACAGTGCACGTTCATGTATCAAAATACGACAAAGTGCCATAATGGTTGGCAAGCGTCGTGCCATGAGTTGTGCATGAACCCGAGTCGAGTCCCGACGCAAAGTTTTACAAGTCTCGATCGTAATTAAATTTGTTTTATGACTATGCAAATCCCATGTTGAACACTTCATATATTCCCAATGAATAATGTGTCACCAAACGGATCTAGGAGTGAATTTGGAGCTGCCATGTCTCTCACACAGGAATGACGCAAATTTTATCCGTCACACACGTCTCCCCTTCACAGCTCCTACAAGTCATGTACGCATGAAATGTGGTTATCAATGATGATTATCTGTCTGTTGTCTGTAAATTGAATAAGATTTATGACATTTCAAAATTAACACTCCTGTGCCTCCACTCCTGCCTACCCCACTTACGAATTACACACGCCAAAAAGATGGATGAGCCCACAACTTTCTTATTGTTTTTGAAACATCCATGTATCCGAGGGAGAGTCGGCTGCTTTCACGGCATTCGGGCCCGTCGTTCTGTCCCTACTCGGGACTTTCCGAAAGCATTCTAATTTAAAAATTTCTCCGCTAATTTGGTAATCGTAAAGCTTAGCACATATGGCGAGTGCCCGAGCGGGGGTTGGTTAAGTAATGCCGCAACTCGTTTAAAAACGAAAATATCTCAAGCAAAATGGGCTTCTCGTGTTGCTGGAAATAGTTGAAGGAAGTCTTACACATGAAAAATATTGAAATAGAAGGCAAAAAATTAACGTGGTGGCATTTGTAGCAACATTACTTAAATTACAATGCAGCTAGCACATGCAAGCTTTATTATTGCATTAAAGGCGAGAGCGAGCTATGCATATATATGCCCACATCCACATCATAATAACAAAATCCAGAAGGCTACTTACACATTCTAGGAGGCACGGTGGTAGTGGTGGAAACATGGAAATTGCAACAAAATTGCTGGCACACAGCATAATGTGCCACTATATAGCGGCATAAGAATTAATGAACAATATCGCAATACAACATTACGGCTCGGCTCAGACATGTACGTATAAATAGAGGATGATAATTAACGCCCCTTATTTCCATGAAATCTGATATCATAAGTTTTATTCTTATTTCCACACACACACGCCGAGATAATCGACCCGCGCAGCCGGGCTTCGTTTGAGCAGTAGAGGACTCGGGACCTCAGACTAAAATAACTACCTAGACTCAGCTTTTCGTGTTGGCTGAAGAAGCGAAAAAGAGGAATTTTCATGTCTTTTCTCAAAGCTTTTTTCTGTTTTTTACTTCGAAAAAATATTTTGCTTTCTGAGATAACAGTCAGAGTAGAAGTTTCAGTTCAAAATGTTTTTACACACTACACGTATTTTTAAAATTCTTCTAATCTAGATACCAAAAATGTGGTCAAAAACTAAAATTTAAGGTTTAGCTACAATTGAAAATTCAAAACAAAAAATTCCTTTTAATTGTATTCGGCTATTTGGCTCAGTTTAATACGTTTTCTTGTATAACTCGTCTCTGAAAATGCTAGAATAAGTCATATAATGGCGTATCGATTTTTAAAAAATTTCATTAAAATCTGGTAAATTCCAAGAGACTCAAAAACTGTCCAAAACTAAACAATCATCTTCCATCTAGGTCTCCCTCATAAATCTAAGCTCGAGACGCTCCATTTCGAACTGCCTCTGCCAAGCACTCTAAACTCATTTATACGCAACATTATCTGCGCTAAATGAATCGTATTTATCACTGCTCATACGATTAGGCATTTTTTGTGAGCACTAGCTGGCTGCCATTTCTGGTTCTCGTTATTTTCTATTATTTCACTTTTCTTTTTTTACGAGCCACTCGCGAGGCATTATGGGTATGCAATTGTTTGCGAGTAATCCCACTTTAGTAGTATGATTTGTAGGAAATAAGCTGGAAAATGGCCGAATGGGTGCAGAGTTTTCACCAAACGTACTTGCATTTATCCATTTAATTCAGCCACAATATTTCAAGCATAATAATGATTTATGAGTTTAAATAAAAATTAATAATACATCAATTATCACGATACTTTAATGAACACATATCATGGACACAATTCAATTATGCGAGTTTTTAATAAAAAGCTTTTGTTTTAATCTAGCAGGTCTGAAAAATAAATGAGATTAAGCTTCATTGTTGTTGCTCGACAAATAAGAGCGCCGGGCTCCCTCGTTTTGGAAATTCAGTTGACGGCAATAAATCTCGTTAATGAATTAGAACGACTCTGTTGACGCAGGAAATTAATTTTTTCACCGCTTTTGGTGCCTCCGAGTTTGGAATCCGGATTCCCTAAGATGAATTGCCCGAGGATAGAATTTCGACAGCTTTCTAGGGCGAGGGTTCAACCTCGTGGGACCCGACCCGGAACACCTGGCTCGGTTAAATGCTCTCTCACACTCGATTCCGCAGTTATTGTCAAAATATTGCAACGAATTGTGTTACCTCTTCTCACAAAAACCCCAAGAGTCTGTTCAACATCAAGCCGCTCGTGAATGGAGGAGGAGGTGGGGCGCGCTCATAATGAAGAATGCTTATTAGTGCACATAATGTACATGGATTTCCGCAGTTAAAACACAGAATTACCACATTGCCATCATCTTCCTCGCCTATGCTCTGATAAAACACACAACACCCAGCGCCCCAGCTCCCCCATCTTCCTACATGCCGACACACAATTTTACACATAAGCAAGCGAATCATCAGAGAAAACTTTTTGAACTAATTATCATACATTTTCCGTATGAATGTGTCGTGTCTCAGTGCTCTCATACTCGACTCTCGAGTGCGAGGCGCAAATGTGAAACTTTTCATTTTTAAGTTAAATTGTTTGTTGTAATCTTTTCTTTTGTCTTTGCTCTTTGCTTTATGCGAGTGCTTTACAAGCAAATATTCGGAGACTCCGATGCTGCTTTCGCTGCTGGGAGACAAAGTACGAACAAAGTATGCTCCGAATGTAAAACAAAGATAATAAAGTTAATCTTCCCTCTGCCTTATTGGAAGCACTTTAATTGAGTAGGTGCCTATGACTGCTGGCCTGAATTCAGCCAGCCTCTCGAGTTCCCCCGAAAGCTTCTTTCCACGGCCTTTGAACAGCGTTAAGTCGCAAGCAGCTTTGGAACATCTGCGGCGCGTCTTCTTCAAACACAAAGGAGTTTCACGAATTTAGTATCTGGATGGGGGCAGCAGAAAAGCTCCTTGTTGCACCTCCAGAATTTCCAGAGACAATGTACATTATCTCTTCTGGGACTTTGGCTTCACTTATTTGAGAGAAATTTGACGCTTCTTTGAAAACGCTTCTTTGGGCAAAATGAGGGATTAGTGGACTCAAATACCTTCTACTTTGATCATTTGGGAAATGAATTCCAAGAGTGAAGTATTTTTGGAAAATTGATTAATTGATAACGAGGCAGAAAAGCATTCGTTCCGACTATAGAGAGCCTTTATTGTAATCAAAGAGAGCTTAATACAATTTTTCACTTAGTTTTTGGCTATAAAATACCTTTCTAATAAAAATTGTCAAACTTTGATTTGGTTTTTGGTTCAAAAATCGGATATTTTCTCTGCTTGTGGGTCCATTCCATCCAATTTAACTGAAGACTGAACCTCTGAACTCTGGGAATTCTGGGAACGGAAAATTTTCGAGTAAAAATATGTGAAAATTTTTTCGTGGAGTTTCATGGAACTTTTGGAACATTTAAACATGACTAGAAAATTGGGAAAATTTGTCAGGTTCGTATGGAAATGGAATCTCATAGATATGAAAAACTTTTCTTGGACGCCAACTCGCAAACCAAACCGCTGAAATAAAAGTTAGGTGACCTCATGGACTGCTCATTGTCACGCTCTCGTTCGACTAAATATTAGCTTTGACACGGAGTGGTAATTGCTCGAGTAAAATTGCCGTTAATTTGCGATTTTGGAAAATGGTCAAAATCAATTACACTAATTAATGTCAAGTAACCGTCGATGACGGAAATTTTGTTGGAGCGCTTTTCGCGCGGCACGAAGCGACAACAGAGTTTTATTTAAAATTGCAAATTTATAAGCTCGCATTTCGGCTATTCTGCTATCTCGATATAATGAACTTGTTTTAGCAGTGCATGGATGATGATAATTTTGATGCCAAAATTGCAAAATTTCCCATGTTCAGATTTGATACGTGGAAATTAGAGCATGTTATCGCATACTTAATATTCCAAATTAGTTATGGTTGTTTGCGTTTTAATTAAATATTTACGATTTACACTTGTTTGCGTGATGTTGTAATGATAAACAATAATCAATAAATTGTCAGTGTACTGTTTGCACCTGTCTCAAGTGCCATTTCTGCTGTGCGAGCGTGTATGGGGTGTGAGGTTGGGAGGGTTCTCAGGCACCTGGATGTGAGTGCGAAAATTCATGCAAATAATTGTTTGTTCGGGGGATTGGGTTTATGACTTTTGAAGGCTTGCAGAATCTGATTAACACGATACCAAAACTCGGAGCGGTTTTTTCCCAGAGTTTCTCGTCCAACCATTATTTCCACCTGTTTATTGGCTTAATGAGTTGCTCCCCAAAATGAGCATTTTAGGCAAAATATAATAAATCCTCGAAGCACTAATTGAAGTCTGAGCGCAATAATGGGAAAGCCTCCGTGCAGATGAGGGGCCGCTAGTCCGCATTTCGGAAGATGCATAGCCATAATGTTGATTAATTTCATCCTATGTCGGTCGAGTATCTGCAATTCGTTTGCACTATGCTCCCTCCTCCGACACATTTATGTGTTGTCGGAACTGAGGCAATGTGTCCGCAACGTGTATGTGTGTAATTTATTCAAAAACCATTTGATCATTCGCAACATACAGTCGAATGTACTCAATCCACTTCAGCATATCTGCCGCTTTAAAAGACTCTGGTGATTGAAAAGCTTTCTCGGAACTCGCGAAAATTCGTTTCGCAAAACGAGTGAATCTAAATTACTCCGCACCAACTGTACTCATGTCTCTTTGGAGCCAACCGTGGGTCTACTAAGTTTTCATTTTTCGGAAAACCTATTTTTATTTTAAATTAAAAATTTTCAAATCCAGAAATTTTCCACGAAAAACTAATAATTTTCCGGAAAAACTTTTTTGAGAAAACTTCTACTAAACTTCACGAAACTTTTGAGCCACTTTTACCATTTATTTTCGAAGCTAATGGTAGGTCTAGAAAGTTCCCGAATAGAATTTTCATTTTCGGGAAATTTAAACCGAAAACATTGCAGTCCATGAAATAATGTTACAATTTCCAGAAAAGTTACCGAAATAATTTACGTGGAAATCTCAAACTATTTGGTGCAGTCCGGAAACTTTTAACCAACGTTGTTTGCATATTCGTTTTTAGTTCGACTTGAGTGATATCCAAAATTTAATTTGTTGAGGAAATTATACTGCAAGTGCTAAAACAAAATTTGCTCACCGAACACAAAAGCACATGGTAGTTGGAGCAAACAATAAGAGAGAAACTCGCCTTGCTTCGCCTCCATTCCGATTACGGTTCGGTTTAACTAAGATAAAACCCATGCCATCCTTTATTTGCAAATGGCAATCAATTTCCCGCTTTGCATCTGTACCATTTTATAAATTGTGTTTGAGTGAGCACTTGCTTTTGCGTTGGGTGTACTTCTGCAGTGAACAAAGGAAAAGATGAAAAAGGTCCACAAAAGACGAACGAACCGTTTGCATGAGAGATGGAACACGTTGTTCGTATTTTAGTGTACGTAGGCATTTATTAAGCAGTCACAAAAAATTCGTTTATTTCTTTTCCTGCATACTTAAATTTAGATCTGCTGTGCGAAGAGTGTATTTTTGAGAATCACACAAAGCCCAGCGGCAGCGTCCCCAGGTGATATCTCCATCCTCCGTCACGCGAGGGACACGCGATGCCGCCGGACCGACAGACAACTGCACCCGGGTGGGGGCATTCTGGCGTCTGAGTCCGGTGGAAATCGACTTCGCCTCTTTGAGATATTTTTTGCTTCCTGTGAGCTTTTTACTTTTTTGCCATCCACATGTTTTGCAGCCGCGTGACACCCAAAGTTGCCTCAAACGGGGTCACCCAGACATTTTCCAACAAAGAATTTCACACGATCACGAAATGAGGAGCGAGTTTCGCCCGACTACCGAACACGCCAGCGCAGACGCACACTGGGACTTATATGTCCACTTATATGACCAAACTATTTTTAAAATTTTGTTCAAAAATCTAGTTCCCGAAAATATGTAACTTCAGGGTCAAAAGAGGTCTTAGTATAGTTATGGTTATTTAAAGGTTATTTTTAACTATATCCTTTGGAATTTTTCACCAAACTCAAACATGCATAAAAATCAATTTGCCGCGGTCATAAGAGGTCTAAGCATAGTTATAATTTAACAAATGTATTTAATTATAAAAATTATTGAATACATTTGAAAAATCATAACTATACCTTGACCTCTTCTGACCACATCAAACTATTTATTTTCGGAAATAAGTTTTTTTAAAGTTAATTTTAATAATAATTTGATTGTGTAAACTTGAGTTTGGTGAAAAATTCCGAATTATTGTATGAAGAAACATATAGTAGAAAAATCATAACTATACTCAGTTCTCTTTTAACCCCGGAATGTTACATATTTTCGACAACAAGATTTTTTAAAAATAGTTTGGTCGAGCAAGTAATTTTTCGAACGATTCCAGTACAACATGGCCCAGTGTGAGACAGGCCGCGATGCCTTCGAGCACTTAGAAATACAATATTTAAAATGTAATTTGTTCGGTAGTAAATAGTGCCACAAACTTGTAAAGGCTGGCAATCGCATTATTCAACTTGACACCTGTATCGACATGCAGGTAATCAAAAACATTACCATCATCGCGCTCGTACCCTCTCATGCACAAGCAGATAATAGCGCTTCATGCAAATGTTGATATCAATTTCCAGGTCTGGTTGTTAATTTGACTTTATTAGGCAGAGCCATTGACAGGGTACTCATGCAATTCTGCATAGGCAAGTGACGATGGCTACAACTAAATGTGCATCAATATAATATGTACGAGTACGTGTGATGTGTTGAATCATCAAATTGATGGAGTGATTATTGATTGCGAGTGCCAACAGTGACGTATTGATAACTTTGGCATACCAGCATGAACTCGACCTGACAACTAGAGCGATATCGTCGGTCAGCCTTCCCGCCGCTTCACGAGCCTCGTTTCTATGTGTGCTCCATTCCGGAGAGGAGCCATGTCTGGACTCTGGACCACGAGTTTCTGATTCAAGAATTTTCAAGTAAAAACTAATAAATCAATTTTAGTCTTCCCATTTAATAAATTGAGAGGGTATTTGGAAACTCTATATCGAAAGATTTGATTTATTTATTGAAAGACTTTGAAGTGGCTCTGGGCTGAGGAGGAGGAAGCAGAAATTCCATAGAAAATTCATAGATTTTTTTTTCACGACTGATCGGGGCCTTTTAAAAATTATGCCCCCAGGGTCAAAAATTGTTGTTAAATTGTACTCAAAATAGCCGAAAATCGTGCATATTTTTTAAAATTTGATTTCAAGGAAAAATTGTCAAACAAAACATTTGGTTTTATTTATATTTATTTAGTAAAAAAATTTTTTGCTTTAAAAATTGTGGAATTTTAATATTTTTGTTTTTTATTTCCATTTGTAACACCTCCAACACTAAACCCTCGAACAATAGAAAACCATAAAAATTTGTTTGAAATGCTAAAAATATGGCAAAATTGTGATTTTTCCCAAAACAGGCGAAATTGTGGAAAATTATGAAACACAATGTTTACAAGCACTACTGATTAGTTATTGCTTGAAGGGTATGTAGACATGACGATTGCATTGTTTCATAGTCCAACAAGTTAACATGGTCTAAGGTTTGTCCGAGACATTTTTTATGAAACTTCCGGGAAAAAAATATATGCAGTCACAAGCTGACCTCCACACCAGGCTTAAAACAAAGCCCTCACCGTTCATCTGAACATTCCGCCCAGAGGGTAGACGAGTTGCAATTTTCCTTGAAGCGTCACCGCTTTTTATTTATCACCTAGCCAATGCCTCGCAAACAGTCTGCCGATAAAGATCCAGCAATGAGTGTACGAGTATATTTTTAGGACTTGACACCTTCGATTAAGTCTTAAATTACTTGAACGGCTTCTTTTATGGCTTCATATAATATCTATCGCATTTCTATTTCGCAGTCGCAGGCGAGTGAAACATTTTCAATAAAATATCCAGCATTTAAATTCGCATTTTTATTTTTAATGCGAAACTTTTTCACGGCGGGGACACGCCGCCGATGTCTGGATCGGAATAATGACTAACAATGAAACTCTATATTATACCTGATTGAGACGCAGTTCTGCTTATAATTCCATTACCCCACCATATGGCACAGAGCGAGCGACACTCCGCGATGCGACCGACTCGGATCGGCGCCTATTTAATTAATTGTGTATGGGGCAATAATGCGTTCTGTGTTCCTTATGTGCTTTTTTTGATAATCTCGAGTTTTCATTAATGAGTAATCCGTCAAGTGGATTAAGACTATCGAGTGTTCCAGCGTATGCAGAGTGGTGACGTGAACCCTGAACCTCCAAAGGGCATGCATAATGAATGGCCTCTTTGATGTGCGTGCTAAAGAGAAATTCCATTTAATTAATGCAAAGCCTCGTGCAAGAAGGGTCTCGGGTTCTAAAAATGTTGTGACTGTGGGTGGATACACGCTGCAATTGACTCCCGCTCTTGGGCGACTTAATAGTCGGTTTGTTATGCAACAGCTTTTCCAGATAATGCTCATCTGTGTGTCGGTGGGTTCGTGAAGTTAACCCTCTATCCAGTCCCCTGTCTTGTTTGGGTTTCAAAAATTCATTTTCTTGTCTAAAATTTACTTTGAAATTATGATAATTTTTTATTTAATTTTAAGTTTTCGTTAACATGTAGAAAAACATTGTTTTGGCTACCAGCTCTAATTTTCTACTAGTGAGATTTTAGTTAAAATAGATTATTAAAACGCTAAAGGGACTGATTTTATTCAGGGTAATTTTTTTTTTAAATTCGCACTCTGAAAATTTTTTATCTTCGTCAGTTTTGGAGTAAAACTAGTTGGATTAAAGCTAAGCTAAAAAAAACTCGAGACAGGGAAAAAGCATCAATTTTTAAAACTTTGAAGTTGTTATTGTTGCACAGTCTCTAATTCACTCTGGTGATTCATTAAAAATACAGCTGTTTTATTTTCGGGGACCGCTTTGACGCCCACCAATAACCACTAGCTTTTCATCACATGGATTTTGATAAAAGACAAACAAAATGATAAAATTTATAACAGCACTAATGCATCAAAGTGATTAGTTGCAACCCAAAATGTGCGACACACATTTAATTTTCAGATATATGATCATGAGCTAAAAATATTTACGCCTCGCGACATCTTTGAGACGAGTTTCCTCCGTTCGTCTGTCGTCGAAATTCCATTCAAGACCGAGCATGGTCCCACAGCGCACAATCAGATGGAGGAAGGCGCACAGAAGACAGGCAGCTACGAGACAAGTGAAGTTACTAATTTGTCATCAACTCGAAGATAATCATCACGTAGCTTTGAATAAACAACGGGATTGTTCAGAGCCGACTTTAGTGTTGCCAAAAATAGATGCCAAGCCGAAGCGACGGGGCCCAGACTAAATGAAGATAATGTTTAAATCAACTAGTTATATTTTATATGTTTTATTGTAACACATAGTCAATGCCTATCCGATCACGTATCTAGTCACGTTTGTTTTCACAATCTTGTTACATTAGTTGCTCCATCCGTTTCCCAATGCTTCGGTCCGCTCTTCTAACTCTGCCCCCGACGTAGCCTCTGACCCAGAAGTTTCTTCACAGTCTTGTTGATAAAGTTCTTTTGAATTCTTTTCTAAGATTGGGCTTAAAATTTGTAAATAAAAAAAAAATTTGACTGATTTTTAAAAAATTTCTAAAACTAGAAAAAAGTCTAAAATTTTTTCAAACCAAATTTTAACCTTTTAAAATTTTCTGTTATTTTTGGCGCAATTTTGAAGAGCTACTTTAAAGTTAAAAGATTACAAAATAATTCTGAAACGGCAAAACGGCTAAGAAACGGCATATTGCTTTTCCGTCGTAATTAGCTCTCCAAAATGAATTACTCCACAACTTATGCAAGTTAGGGTCACACAGATCTAATCACTAGCTCCCCGAAGTCTTCAAAGAAACCGACGCAAAAAGTCTCGGAGGTGTGGGAGAACTTTTAGGGCACACTCTCCAATTGGCCTACGACCATATACGCATCGACAAAAGACCACATCCGGCATGCCTCCTCGTTACATAATGTTCTAAAGTGGTTTATTAGGTTAAATTAACGCATATCTGTTAATTGCCAGTACGTGGACGCACCATAAATTGTCACCATTGTCAGTTCCTTAACACCATACATACCTACCTACCAAATTGCATTTGAGCTAGCACTCTGATGGCGTCACTGATACACTTAAAAATATGTACGTGACACTAAAATTAGCTTAATGAGAGCAAATTAAACGAACTTCTTCTGTGTCGCACTGTCGTGTCTCTGCCTGCTTGAACTTTTCGGTGGCTTTTTTCTTCGTCTCTCATTTCAATTCCGAGGCAGATAAAAATTTAATTAGTTTAATCTTAGGATTGGCCGGCTATTTATAAGGGGATTTCTTCAAGAGACACTCCAGTCGGTACGTTACTCGCATTCGTCAGTTGTCTGCTCGAGCATTTAACTGGGGCACTTTAGCAGGCAAATTATGTGATGCAGTATTTTTAGGAACTACTCGATTTTTTCCTTGTTTTGTGATTACTTATTTTATTAAGAGTGAAAGCGTCTCTATGCGTCTCTGAGCGTCCTGGGGGGAAAATTGAACCCCTGAATCTCTGCAAAGTGGACGCCAATAAGGGACAAGGGTTCTCGTTCCAAAGCCTCATTTAGCCAGACAGACAAATTACAGCCACAACTGCTGCTACAATAAACCTGAAGCACCCTTGTCTTGGCTTTTGGGCATTCAGAAGTGAATTTTAAACAAGTGTTGCTGAGAAACGTTGCTCCACCCCATGACGCCAACTTCTGCAGCATAATCATCTCCCAGCGAAATACTTTACCATATTTTGCTCAAAGGGAGCTTCAAGGCTCAATTTAAAGCGAGAGAATTGCTGATTTGCGCGTTTTTCTTCCTCAAAGTATAAAATTTCCGTTCCAGGAATGGAGCTCATTGGAGTTCATGCATTCGCTCATTATAGTTGCGTATACATTCATATTAATGAGTATCTGTTTTCTTATGAGCTCTCACACTATTACACAATATATGTGCTCTATCTCGGCGCGTTAATAGAGACACATAAATTAATATTCATGTTCCCAAAATGAACATTTCAGTGATTATCTTAACATTCCAGGGACCTATTTATCAATTTAGTGTCGCCCTCCCTGCATTATGTGTTGAAATAATTAAAAGAAACTTGTACATAACAGCCCTGAGACAGTTTATAGGAACCTAAAGCGCTGGACTGTTTAAAATTCCGTACGGCGAGAGGCCCCGAGAGATTAAAACATTGACATTGTCGCACTTAGAATGCCTACGGTTGACCCGAAATTCAAATTGTCACTTCCCTATCTCCCAGTCTCGGCACATTTTCAAGAAACGGCCTTCAGTTTGTCTGTCGGTAACTCATGTTCCTGGTGTCTTCGTGCGTCACTGAGCTAAATGGTAAGGAAAAGTTGGGAGATACTTTTCTTTGTTTCAAAAAAAAAAAAAATTTAAGAATTTTACCAAAATATAGATTATCTCGGGACTGATTTTGCCCAACCAATAAACCGAAAAAGTGTGGTGTGACCTCAAACTGTGATTGAAAAACGGAAAAAATTCAGAAATCCAGAAATAGTGCTCTCCCGTATTTGCGCCATTTAGCAATGACTCGGGGGGCCATCGCCAGTCGCTAGAAAATGTAAACAGTTTTCCCGACTCCAACAAAAGTATTTGTTTTAGTTTTATGATCCCAACTTTTTGCTGCCATTATTACAATTGAAATCACGCTTGACCACTTTGTTCGCGTGGCACAATATTTGTTCAACATTATACTTCAACAATAGTCATGAAGTACGCGAGTGTCGAGCGCCGAGCCAATTGAAAATGCGTCAAGTACAACACCAATTCCCGCTTTTGTTTCACTCTCTGGGGCATTTGAAACTTTTATAAGGCACAGAGAAGGTCACAAATTAGGCTAAAAAATCACATTAAGGAGATTAAAATCTCGAAGGCGCCAATTTGAGAAGTGATAGAGCAGCTTGTGTATGTATCAAAAAGTCAACACTCACTCAAAACCAGTTTTGTCTTTCGAAATGAACATAATTTGAATAATTATAACATGTCTATATGGTGCAACCGGTTCAACGCAGCTCGGTTCTGCGGCTTGGAACACTTGTCCAGACATCGGATTGAGACATATTCTGGTTAGTCTCTCTGGCACTGGCGCAAATCTCATTAAGAAGTGCCTTCGAGAGGCTGAAAAGTGAGTGAAAATTTATGCATTGCGTCACACGTCGGAATTCTAATAATTTGCTTTCCATTTGTCAGCGAAGGAAATCCTACAAATGAATATAATAAATACCCCGTTTTCAGCTTCGCCTCCATTAGTTGGGCTTCAATATTTGTGTTTATAAATATGTATGGGGAGCAGCGGTGACTTGCGAGGTAGAGAGCCCCATAACTTTGAACCGCGCAGCAGGTCTGGAAAATATTTTGCATGTAATGCAAATTTGTGTTTTGTTTTATATTCCACTAGATCTTACTCCTTTTAGCGAGAGCGCAAGCAAAGCCCAGACGAGTGCAGTCTCGGACGGACAGTGCGGGCTTTCCACTCTTTCCGCCACGAAAGGGCGACCGGGCTTTTCATAAATATTTTAATGTAAAAAATGTATGGGCACTTGGTAGGCAAACAAAAAGCAAATGCTCCAATGAATATTTTATGACGCCTCTCCACTGCGGGGCTGCATTAGAGATGATTGCCTACTCGATACATTTGTCACTTTGCGGAGTTCCTGGACCAAATCACGGCTTAATTTAGCAACCAACTTGACATTGCACCTATTGCAAAGCAAATTCCTGGGATCCTGCAGATGTGCCTGAGCCCAACAATGAGCGTGATTTCAATATAATAAGTGAATAAATAAATCATAGGCAGTATCTCGAGAAAGCGAAACAAAAACATTGATCGTGTGTGCGCTGTACCATTACTTGAGGTAATGGAACACCAAACAAGCACAGATTTACATAGTTATCATTGATTTTCAATCAACATCATATAGGTAATGTATGAGCGCGCGTAAGAATTACCAATCTGGGGGATTGTAATTAGGTTGAAATGTATTTGGTCTAAGGATTGAGGTTAAATAAACCATTGACGTGAGTCGAGCATTAGCAGAATAGCAAATAAAGCGGCTCCGTCCAAGGTTGGGTCGAAGCCGGGGAAGGAAAAAATATTTGTTTTCTTGCATACGGCGGTGCCTTGAGGCGTATTTTTACAATTTATGAGACTTCTCGACTGCCTACCGGAGACCTTGTGGTGTCTCTGAAAGAGTTCAAGTGTGCTCTACACCTTTGAGCTGCAATTGCAGTTCCCAAAGATGGCTTTTAAAGCCCTAAAATAACATTTTCGGGCCAAAATTACGCCTCAAAATGTCTCTTGAGGAGTTGTAATTTCTTTAAGTTTTCTTTCGACCAAAAACTTAACTTTATTCTACTTTTTAAGTTAAAAATTAATATTGTTCAATTTTCAAATACAAAACAAGGCAAATAGACTAGTTTCCTACAATAAAAAATGACAAAAGTTTAAAATCATCCGCTAGAGAGTAAAACGAGTTTCGATTTAGAGATCAAAATCATCAAACTTCGAGTATATTTTGTCAATTTAAAAAATGTTTGCATGCCCTTAATTTTTTGAATTCAGACAAACTTTTTAAAAATTATTCCGCGGTGTTTTTAGTCACTTATGAGACACCAATAACTCCAAGAAATTTCATGATGATTATTTTTCGTTAAAAATCCACTTACCAAAGGATTTCGGACTAAGAAGAAAAGATTTCAGGCTTTGGTCAGCAACCCAAAACAGCGGGACTCACCTGCTACCGTTTGCCATTCGAAACACGGCTCCGGGCGAGGCTCTAAGGATCCCCGAAAACAATCGTACGCCTGCATGTTCGCTCAAGTTCCCATTAAATCATGTTCTTTCCTCTTGAGGCAAAACTTTTTCGTAATTTGTATTAAAAACTAACCTGCATTAGCTGCCGCTGCCGAAGGAGGTGTTGTTGGTACGGTAAAGTACGGGCGGGCGAGGCACAGCAAGGAGTGGAGCGGCTTAGCAAAGTTGCAGTTATTGATTTATTTGTTTCTTTTAAAATGGTGAACAGGAAATCCAACGGTATGTTTGAAATATGTATTTCATCCGGTACACAACACTCTGGCGTAATTTTATTGCCATAAATACGTACCCAGCCGCACTTACAGTATATAAAATTCAATTCTAATTAAAATCAAAAGGCGCAGACAAACTTTGCAATCATTTGCGTGTACATTGTTCTGACTTGCATTTATTTTGCTCCTTTACCGTTACATGGAATCTGCCAGTTCCTATACACCCTGCCTTCCTCTCTCCCCTCGGCTCTGATAAGGAATTTTGACGGCCTGGCGTGGCGGTGATTTTCAAGTTTGATGTTGATTTGACGCACCTCACTTTTTTGGGCTCTTTCACGCGCCCTGTTGTCGCTCTGTCTGTCAGTCCGCGAGATCCTGCGTCTTTGGCGCGAGATCCGGGAGAAGGCTAAAATTTCGGGCGTCAAAGAAACTGACGCGACTTGGGACTCGATTCACGCATCATGACATTTAGATTGAGGATAACTGAGTAAGACACTTGATCGTTCAGACATGCAACCTTTCGAGTTTAAAGGCATTCTAACGTGCCCGGTAAGGGGAAAATAAGTTGTTGCTTTAAACCATTCCTTTGCAAAAATATTAGCTCGGCTTCATGCTGGAGCTAGCGAGTGTATAAATTTGAGTTGATATGCCGCAAGCCAAATGTTTGCTGGTATAGGTGCGATTTGATGGAACAGAGCGAATGAGAGACAGGCGCAAAAAACTATTGAAAAAGTAGATTGGTAAAAGTAGAAAGGCAATTCATAAACCTCCTCGCTTCTTCCTATTCAGCTCACAACTGCCGCAGCGCCGCACCGCGCCACGCCGCCTCGCCTCGCTCCCCAACATTAGGCAAAGAGGTAGTAGCTTCAAATGCCTCGCCATTAACACACACGCGCTCCACATCTGCATACATATTTTTCCTTTTAAACTTTTGTTCTAACTTTTGACTTATATATATTTCTGTTCAGTCGTTTCTATCCCTTAATGCACAAACTTTTTTAATTAATTGAAAGTACACGGATTTTAAAATTGCTTTATTCAAACGCTCAGCGAGTCGGGTCTCTTCATAAACATGGAAACTTTCACATGTGCAAAATTTGTTGCGTACGATCTTTCACATTACCAACATGTCGACGCTGGGCTGTGCAAGTTTCCGTTCTAGGAAGCGTCTTGGACTGGAATGATTTTTTTTAATAAGTTTTCTATTTTCCTTTAAATTTTTGGAATCTTTTTATATACTCAGAAAAAACTGAATAAAAAACAAACTGAGGTTCTTTGGGTCACTAAAATCGAATGAAACCTATTAATTTTAACAAAACTGATCCAAATTAAAGAGCCCCAATACAGCCTATTTAACCCTCCAAGAGCCGGAGAAAACGGGTGTGCATTATTTAAAAATAGAAATAAGACTCTAAATAATCAAGAATAGTATCCAAGATGACTATGATTTTGAGGTAATGATTATAATTTAGGTCGTCTGAATCACCTTAAATAGGATTTTTGCGATGACTGTCTCAAGTTAGTCAAAGCTTCTAGAGAGGTTAATATATTTTTGACAGAGGTTTTTCCAAAATTTTTAATCCATTACAAAATTCCTGACCCTTAAAATATCCATAGACCTATTTTTAGCATGATCAGAGCTTTTCTAGGGTTATTGGTAAGGTTTTAACACAAAAAAAAATTTTTGCTTGAAAATTGAAATTACTCAACTTTTTACTGTACTGGTTGAAATCCCAAGAGCCTCTAGAAAGAAGAATTCTGTTGCTTTCCTCACAGCTTTCTGAGCCTCAGCACCCCCTAGGGCCCTTTTGCCCCGAAACTCCTCCGTCAGACGGTGCTGTACTGTGATGAATGTTCTCTGGTGCGACGCTGAGATTAACGATTTCGGGAACTTTTGTGTTGCGACGCATTTGCCGTCACTCGTTTCTCCACACAGAGAAGCACGAAATTATTTTGCGAAAAGAAGAAAGTTCTGGCACGCCTGCATAAGAGAAGTGCATACTTTGGAGGTGGAAAACACAATGTTCGAAATTAGCGTGAAGAATTTTTGCTTCCGTTCTATGTTCAAGTCATCGTCGTCGTCGTTGTCAACATTCAATTTATTTTCCTTCCTACAAGCACCACCAGGCTAAGCTCCATGGCTCGCCTCCCGACATGCCTGTAACTCCGCACGTCGGCGTTCTGGCAGCCACTGCAACAAAGTAACTGCCAATGCACCACTGTGAAATTTATAATTTCAAAAGTTTGTCATTTTTTCCTCAACTTTGTGTTACTACAACTTGGGCGAAATGAACTAAATGAAATTGAGTGTAACTAATAAAGTTTTGAACTATTTAGAGGCTTTCTTGAGTGAGATGGCGCCGCAAAATGTTGGAAACTTTTAAACAATATTAGGCGTGCGTTGATGAACAACTTCCATAAACCCCATGTGTGCTCGCTGTCTGTTCCGAATGACCCACATTTGAAGTTCGGGGAAATGAATTTTAGATAATTTTTTTTTACTTTCAGCCAAGGTTTTGGGGTATAACCAATATTTAAATAAAAACTTCTTGTGATTTTTAACCAATTTTTGGTTCATGAACCCACAGATTTATCAGAAATTGGGAAAATCGTGAACCAGAACTGTCCTCTTATTTCTTTGAAAGAGTCAACAACCAGGGAAAAGGTTAAGCTAAAAAACCTTTCTCTTTAGCTCAAGCCGGGTCTAAGAACCTGAACACTTCGCCCAGACGATACACTTTGACTGATGACTCACATTCATTTATTTCCATTCCAGATGATCTAGAGCATAATTCATCCCGGAGAGCCTGCAACATCAGGTAAGCAGGCTGTTTTTGTGTCTCGGCTCACAATCCACAAAAAGTGGGGTTAATCGAGCTGCTTAATTTCCCAAGTGTGAAAGTTCCTGGCCGGAAAAGTCATGCAATTAGCAGCTTACGTATTTGGAATCAATAAAGCTCGGCATTCTGTTGACAGTAATTAGAACAAGCGTCTGGCTACGCCGCTGAACGCAAACATCAAATTAAGCGTAATTAATCAAATTTCTCCGTCGCAACCTTTGATGAAACGTTGGTTTTGTGGTAAATTTAATGCCATCATAGATCAAACTATGAACCCCATTCACGTCAAGCTCGGGTCATTACGGAGTTCAGCACTTTCAGGCGCTCGCTGGGGAGGGGGCGGGGTGGAAAACTTGCTGGAATACGGAGCAATAATTAAATTGAGCAAAACAAGATTAAACTGCCTTTAACATTTCTTTCGGAGAGGGGATTCGAATATGCCACAAATGCCGATGGAAAAGTTTGAGCCGGCGAAGGCGACGGCAGAGCAAAGAAACAGAATTAAGCATATAACAAAAACGAAGGATAATTATGGTTAAACATAGTCCTACAAAAGAGATGCACTTAAAAGTTTTCAATTAATTACCTACATTCAAAATGAAGGGAGTTGGCAAAGTTGCTACTGCATCTCATCAAGTATTTATGCCAGCTGTACGTTTGTTTGAGGAAAACTAAACAAAAATATTACTTCTTGTGTCTAGCGCTCGCTTCATCCCGTCTCCCATCTCCCGTCTCTTCTGGCAATTTCGCCTTCTCTTGTTTGTGTTGGCAAACTTGTCCTTCTTGCTCGTGCTCCAGAGTTCTCTCGGATACTTCCTCAGCAGTTCGACACCAGAGAGTTGAATGGGGCCGCTTGCAGACAGCCAATTTCTTGCATTTTTCACCGCCATCAGTTTCTTCGCCCGTAATGTCGTTGAGTTTTGAACGCTACAAATTGTTGCGGTTCCTGCAATATCATGTCTTCGTTTTCTTGTAGTCTTCGGACTTGTCTTGGGAGCGTTTAGAGATTTCAAGTCCGAAAATTTTTGAAAAAAATTTTTCTTTGCGAAAATTAATATTAATGAAAATTGATGACGCTTTGTTTGGAATGTCTATTGAAAAGAAACTATTAAATTTATTTTTATTAAATATTTTGTTATTAAAAAATTTACTTAAGCTTGAACATTTTTTTTTTAATTTTTTAAAAAGTATTCTAATTTTCGAACGAATTAACTTACAATGGAAAAATATTGGGTTGGGTTTTTTATAGCTCGTTTTCCTGGAGAAAATTCGAGAAATAGTGAGCGTTACTCACGTACAAAAATAACATAAATAAGCGTGCTTAACGCTTACTTTTTCTCGACTTTTCTCTGGGAAAGACGAATTAAAAAATACCACACCAGTTTTTTTCTTGTACCTCTTTATGCAACTGACGGATTAAACCTACTTCCAACTCCCTAAATAAATCCCTTAAAAATGAGAACACTTTCCTAAAAGTATGCACGACAAAGAATCTCTTTCTCCAAAGCCAATTGTGCTCAAAAAAACTTTGTCCATTGCATGATTTAGGCTTAGAAACCTTTACTATTTTAACAAAACTCTAAAAGTTCAAACTATTATTTGACTTTCTCGCTTCAATAGTTTAGAAAAGACTTGTTAATATTTGAGTGAGTCTAATTAGTTTTTTATACTCTTCAGTTTCTTCACCCGCAATATCTTTGGATTGAAGAGCTACCCATTATAGCGGGAAATACTGCAGAAGTTCCCAGAAATATCATTTGTAGCTTTGTGAAGCTAAATTGCAAACCAGCCATCCCCGATGTTTCAATTAGAAGAATGATGCGCCATTTCGCAGCAAATGCAGATTTCCTTAAGCACGTAGAAGCGAACTGGTTGCTGCGTTTTCTCTGCAACATTTTTTT
The DNA here is from genome assembly GCA_963930915.1 of Forcipomyia taiwana. NCBI lineage: Eukaryota > Metazoa > Arthropoda > Insecta > Diptera > Ceratopogonidae > Forcipomyia > Forcipomyia taiwana. The sequence goes on along the minus strand of CAWVOI010000086.1, from coordinate 1,130,510 downwards.
GAACTTCGCTTTATGACGGAAATTTGTAATCAACATGAACTAGATTGATATTAATAATACATAATCATAATATGTAGCTGCGCTCAGGCAGAAGACAGCCACTGGTAGAAAATCTGCTCCACATACAGGCGTAATACATTTCACCACACTTTTTTGTCGGTCTCAAAGCATGCACATAAAAAGTATATTAGGTTTCATTAATTTTATAATTGGTTAGGTTTTTATCTTTGATGTAGTACTTGTGTATACGTGTGTTATTACTTTAGATATAAATTCTAACTGTAGTTACGGTGTGTCTGTGGAAAGCGGCGCATAGATAAATAAACTCGTGTACACTGGGCAAGGCGCGGGCGCGTCAGAAAAACATTGATGAAACAGACGCTTCGAAATTATAACAACGTAGCTTCCAGCAGTAAATACCGTTGCGGTGTGCTACAAGTAACGATGTGTACAATAACTAACTACCAAAGAAGCCACATCACATCAACGAGAAGGTATTGACAAAAAAATTGAAGATGGCAGATCTTGCAAAGCCCATCGAGGTTTTTCTTCGCCCAAATTTCCCAATTTGGGGCATGGCGCAATGACCTCGAAGACTATTTCTTCTGTGCATAATTTTTTTCATACTGAGACTCAAAATACTACTTCACAACTTAACTTCAGATTTAAAAAAGAAACCAAAAATTAATTACCAAAAATCCAAAAGTGAGGTTTTTCATTGATTAAAAATTTAAGTTTTAATGAAAGTAAAATTCTGAAAATGTCTCCAAATACGTTTTGGACTAGAGTACATCTCCTAGTTCTTAATCTACATTTTTACCGTTGGAGAAAATTTCGGGTTAATGGTCAAAAACATTGAAAATTAGGAGGAAACAAATTTGAGATTTTTGTAGAAAATAGCTGAAATTTTGTGAGCATTCTTTTCCACTTGAAATTTTGAAATATTTGCTTCTGAAAATTAATTACAGTGTAGTGCCACTTAGAGGGTTAATAAAGCTTATCAAAACAGGAGTACTGACAAACAGACAATCCTGAAAGACTTGTTGAAGCAAGGTGACGTCTCGAGACGCCCTCAAAAGAAGCTGAATACCCGCCTGAACAAAAAATCACAATGAATGTTTGAACGCTAACATCATATTTATAATGAGCATGTCGAAATAATGATAAATGGATGACGCGCTTACTCATGATACTCCTCATACCAGCCACATGCCTGCTGCCTGATGATGATCTGTAGTGTTTCTTCAAAGAGCCAAGCATACTTTGTGAGGTGCTTTTGCGTGTCTATTGCGGCTTTTTTATGATTAAATGTGTTAATGTAAATAAAAAATGTCACACATTTTGCTGCGAGAGGAGAGTCAGCAGCAGCATCGAAAACGGGGGAAAAACAAAAAGAATTACGTTGGAGGCGAAAAATTTTGATTAAACTTTCAAACTTGTTTGGCGAGAGAGCGGGAGGGAGCAGGCGAAATGGGAAAATACAATTTGAGGCGAATAAAACTGAAAAAGTGCACGTATCGAAGAGCATATGTGGGTGCCTTTGTGTATTTATTTAGCATCCTCTGGGAAATTTTCTCTACAACCTTTTTAAATGAGAAATAATTTAGCAGCGAACTTTCTAAGATGGAGCACGGAGAAATAAATGAAATCTGGAGTGGATTGTAGTGACCGTCTCGGTGGCTTTTCGCTGCAATAAAATAGCATTTTTAATGCTTGTGGGGCTCGCGGCTTCTGAATGGCTCCCCGTCGGTCATTGTGGGTTTCCGTCACAGCTATTGAAATTTTACTGCTGGTCGTAGTGTGCGACTGGCCTTGAAATCTTTTAGAATTCGTTCTTTAAAGCCTTCGAAGCAAGAACGTGTTTGAACCTTCAGAACTCCCCATGGGGCATCCTGATTTCCCTTCAGGTTTGCAAAGTTGAAATTGGGCTTGGTTCTTGTCGACATTCCTCCTTGTTAGCCAGAATTTGCACCAATCAGGAACTCAATTTTACAAAGAGGTTCGTCAAATTTTCGCAAAAACGCGCAAAAAGTCCTTTAAAAAGCAAGATTTGGGTCCTTGACATCAAATTAAATTTTCCCGTCTCAATATTTTTTTCGAACCCATCAATACCTTCAAAGCCATTCAAGGCTTTCAAAATATTAGGTTTCTTTCCCCTTAGTTCACAAACATTTAGGAAAATGGCTCAACAGTTGGACAATTTGTCCTAAAAGCCTTTAATTTGGCACTTCCTATGATTGAATTAAACCTCAATAGGCCTTTTAAGGTCATTAAATCATAAGAATTTTAGCCTGCAAGAACCTTACAAGGAAACGGCTCGACCGACGGACACGAGATCTTTCTTAGAACATTTGGTTAGACAATTTGCAAGGTGAAATTGGTGAACAGAGAAAATGGGCTGGCTTCAGAACTCAGGAACTTCAGAAATTCCCGTAAAGATCCCCCTCCCGTCCTCTTGCTTACCCCACTGACGTCTTCAATCTGGAGGATTTCTTCTGATCCTTTGTAAGCAGAAAGTTTCAACCCCAGGCTGCAAGTCGGAAATCACAGTCGAGTTGGAAAAATTTCTAGAGGTAATTAAGGATTCATTATGCTCCGAAGTGCCCATTGTTATGACGTAGAGCATTGTTTGCACATATTGCATACAAATTCCGCCGGTCCACGAACACAAATACGAAGCTGAATAATTAATTTACTCTTGATATGAATACATGTAATTCTTTGTAATTTGCCTTTGCATCACGATCGTATCACTTTATTTGTTTTCCGATACGCGAGTCCACTCATAAGCTCGCAACAAATGAATGTATGCTCAATTGAAATTCAAATTGCTCGTGAATGAACGTATTGAAAACGACCTGGAATACGATGTATTTTGTTGAGGAGCGAGAGGGTTTACGAGGCACTCGAGAATGAAAAGGGCCTGGCTGCATCGAGAGCTCCGGAGTGCTCTTCAAATGAGAGGAGCCTCAACTGGTTCCAGGTTAAGCTATCTCTACTATTCAAAGCAACATTTCTTCATTTATTTCGTTCAAGGAAATTTTTTGAAGAACTTTTTCTGTATTTGCTTACCATTTAACCCATTTCAGACCTTTTTAATCCACTATGTGGCAGTAGTGTCTTGAGTTGGTCATCGAAAATTTATCTAAATTTATTTTTAATAGGAAACAATTTTGAAATCATGGGAAGACTTTCCGAGTTTTTTCATTGAAAACTTCAGTTAGTTTCTACGAAAATCCCAAAATCTTTTTTTCTAATTTTTAATGTCTTATTAACCCAAAAATTAATTTTAAAATTCATTTTTGTCAGAAAAAATGGGGATAGCTTGCTACAAAATAAAAATTAGTCATAACTGAGGGAATTTGGAGGTTTGATAATTTTATATTGAAAAACTACGCTTGCTGACGGATAAAAATATACTTATGGGAAGAAATAACCACCTCACCTTCGAACGACCCTGCATCAAATGCATTTCACTTCAAGATCTCAATCGAAATAAGAATTCTGGGAACAAAAGCAAACTACCATAACAGCTTAGTTGCCCCAATTTAACTCGGACCGACCCAATCCTATCACAGTATTGCATTGCAGTGGCCTGGAACGACCATTTAAGAGCTAAAAATTAATAATCGAAGATAAAAGCAGCATTATTTCGGCAATTATGCCATGTCAAATGGTCATCCACATTTGCAAATTTAATAATGACGTTTTCAAAATAATACGTAAATTATTTAAACTTGTTGACGCACGGAAATTTACTATCGTCATCAAAAATAAAATTTTCGCTTCACATGCAACGGTTTGAAAATTAAAGCATCATTAAAACATCAATTTCATTTGATGCTGCGGCTTTAAATGCACCGTAAATTTTCAGGCGGCTCGAGATCCTCTGCTCTGCGTCTGGACTTGGGAGTAATGACAGAAGCACCAGAACCGGTTTGGCCGCTTGGAGCGTTCTCGATGCCGAAACCCGGCTTGGACATTTTGTCCGTCCTAATTTGGGGCCACTTTTTTCGCCACCTCTGAGAGAGAAAAGTCATGAGAAGAGGCACGGTTGCTGGGCTTTAGTCCCCGTTTCCGTAACAAGGCACATCAGTATCAGCGTCCGCTGTATAACTCGGAGCACGTTGCTGCTGCTAAAGAGCGAAGTTTCGGGAGGAAAGGCTGAGACGCGGGGAACGAAAAATTGGTGCTGACGTTGAAGTATATGTACATTGATTGGACAGAGGCTGCAGATGGTCACACCATCGGAGGTACAGGTACTCAGATACAGCAGTCGGGAGATCAGACACCAGTGATTATTTCCATCTTGCCCTCTTCTCCTTCTCCACTTTATTCCGTTTTGTTTTAAATCATTCGCTCTGCCTCGCCTGCCCCGTCCGTGTCCCGCTCATTTGGCCAGTGTGATGCTGCGCCATTCTAACTAGTATCGAATTAATTCATTCAAGCACGCAGGAAAATAGAAACATAAACCCACTACACATAGGTTAACAAGAGTGGAGTCAAAAGATCATGAGCTGGGACGCGGTGCGACGAGATCTTGTAAAACAAGATTACTTTCACAAAAATATTTATGTCTTTTCTTGTATCCCAAATTACACCTCTTAATTTTAGGCAATAAATTTTTGAAGTGAATGAGAGAAGTCAAACACATTTTGGGTCAATCTTTGTGTGTGTTGAAAGCAATACAAAACGAGATGTTTTTATTACAAGCGCGTCGTTTTTTCGTCCGTCAAGCCGCATATTATAACGTGCTGAAGTGAAGCGTACACTAGGCTTTGTTTCTGGGAGTTTCGGTCCAATTTTAACGGTAAAAGATTCTTGAGTTTTGAGATTTCCCTCCCTCGTCCTCCCTCGAAAAAAAGTTCCAGCTGCTTTAAGCGGCCTATCGACAGTCCCAGTGGCCCCATAATACGGCCTTTTCCAGACTTGGACATTGATATTCAAGTTACACCTCAAATTGAATAGGCGAAATATGGACCAAAGTCTTCAATAGGGATCCTATATTGGCTATTGTTAGTCCCCCTACCCTCAATTGACCCGAAAAAAGCTTCCAATGAGCTGAATCATAGCTAAATATAACATGTTTTGTCACTCAAAATATAAATACTTTAATTAACATTAAATATACCTAACCAAAAATAAAAATATAAAAGTTCAAAATACACTTTTTTAAAATATCAATATGAGTGTCTTTTGGCTTTTTGGGTATTGTAAAAACACTGAGTTTCAGTGAAATTTTATCAAAATCAATCAAAGAGCAGACGGAAACTCTCCCACCCCAGGGTACACACGAGCACGCATTCGATCGCTCGTACGGCTTCTCTCCTCAAAGTCAACCGGAGTTCTTGGGCATGGGCACCGAGGTAGAGTTAACATGAAAGCGAATACGGCGAAGACGCAGAAGAAGCATGATTGACCTGAACTACATGCTACGTGCTGGACGATTAAGATGATAAAAAAGGCAAAATAAATTGATATCGGCGGATGTTGCTTCAGTTTGTGGTGTAGTTATAATACGATCTTACGAGTGATTTTTCATCTGGTCGGCCGATCATTAAGTAGATGCGTAGAAGCCGTTCCCCCCGACGTTTTTGTGCTACTTTAAAAATTTTATTTTCGAATGTTGAAAATAGCGTGACATTTGAGAGTTTTTGTTTTCTCCCATATACCTACAAAAGGGTTGCTAAAAACGTAATTGTCAAATGTCTCCCACATGCCATCTCCCAAATATTTCGGGCCTCATTACACGGCACATATCCGAAAGCGCCCATCTCGCGTGTCTGTCAGTCTCCCTTCTCCGCCCTCCGTCACCTGTGCTGAGGCTTTACTCGATATTGAGCCGCGCTAAGCTTATTATGAATTTATCGAATTTACAAAAATCGCAACCTCCACCGCGCTACCGTTTTCCGTGGCCAAAATTTAACGAGATTACCAGCTGAAGTGATTTCCATATCTCTTTATTTGCGCTCTATGTCATACCGTAATGCCTGTCGTGGGCTCAGACTCTCGTGCGCGCACGCGGAATATTGTCTCACCAAATTGACTATTTTTGGTATTTTCGGTAATGCTGATTACAACAACACTTTTTATGGTTAACCAAACTAATAAATTTGAATATTTTATCTACATTTTGGAAATTAACATAAAAATTTATATGGACAGTGGTCATATGGGCAGCGGTCGTGGATCTAGCATTTTGTGCGTATATGGGTTACAGGCACAGAGAAGCTTGGACTAGAGGGGTCAAGTAAAATTTCCTTAGAGCCTTATTTGGATTTAAAGGCCTAGAACAAGTGTATTTGATATTCAAACAGCTAGTCTCAATTCAGTAATATTTAATTATCAAGCCTGATATTGGAGAACTCGGTAAGGACTTCGACTCGGGAAGGGTCGTGAGGGGTCGATCTTGGAGAACCTGGGCCGAAAATTCTTAATTTAATAATATTTAATTTTTTGTAAAATTTCCTCGAAAAATCATGGCTATCTGAGCCCTTTGTTTCTTCTCACATCTCGTAATGTGATATCAAAATCAGAAAACCTAAAGAAATTGTCTTAAAATCATTTTTTCTAAATTGATAAATTTTCAAAAAAATTTCTCCAAAAATCCTAAGGATGAAACTTCAGCAAATAATGACAGTTTCTTTTGAATTAAGTTGGAGTCATCAGCCTGAGAATTCTTCTGTTAATCTCGTAACTCCTGAAAAATCTTCAACAACAGTTAAGCCAAAAAACCCTAAAAAAATCCGATCCTCGAGTGATGTAGTCCAATAAGCTGTCCAAATCTGAAACTCGCGAAAGTCTCATATCCGTCACACCTCTAGCCAATAACTCCCTGTGGCGATGGATGAAAGTTATGGTAGAGCAAAAATTAATTGGGTTAATAACGCATTCCGGTCATTTTTGGGCGAAATGCCTCCGCTAGATTCGTTACTGCCTTGGTTGAGTTGAGTAGCGCATATTTGTATCCTGTTGACAGGTATGTTGGGGTTTCTATCGCGACACCGCGATCTTGAGCCCCGTCTGTCCGTCCACCTCCCGCTAATTCTGCTTAGAGGTGTATGAGCTGGGCTTTGCTCGCCCGGTTTTACTGCCTGTTTCACTTATTAAAATATTTTTTGCTCCCTTTCAACCCCTTACATCGCAACACAACACACACTCAGTGGCCAGACTCGAGCATTGCGAAATAGCTCAGAGTGCCGTAAGCTACGGCAGACTGACATAAAGCAATTGCGTGATTAAAAAGCATAATGCGACAAAATATTTTGTTCCAAACTGGTGCCACTTCTTTCAGCTATTCAAAACTGCCGGCACTCCGTTTAAATATATTCACTTTTTGCCACACTAACCTATAGCCCGCTGGATCCCCGTAGCAGGCAGAGTATTGTGGGCTCGCTTCGGAAAGCATGTTGATGCGACGATGATAAATTTCACTCCTTTCGTTTTGACTCTTAAAAAGTTGAAAAAAATTTTCCTTCCATTTTGCACGGCCTGGGATGGCACTTAAAGTGGAATTATTCGAAAACTTTTTATGTTCAACGATAAAATCGCTTTGGTACAATAAAGTTGGGCCTCGCCAACAAAAGTTTAAGTGTCATGATAATCACACAAACTCGCAGATCCTCCCTCCTATGATTGCCCTTCTTTGTTTTGTCCTCAACTCCTCGACGTCCTCACAAATGAGCGTTTAAGTTATTTTAATTTGCTCATATCTTTTTCAAGCCATTAAATCATAACCGACATGATGTATAATATGCAGGTATGCACTCGTTCCTGCATTTATGATATAAAAATGTTCGTCGTACCCGCGCACCAGAGGGTTTCAGACCCGCTGACCCAGGGACTTTGACTCGGGGAACTTTTTGGCCGCACACGATGGCTGCGCCGGAGCCCTAGAATGGAAGAAAAATTTGTTCTACATGAACGGGAAAATTCAAATGTAAAAAATGAATACATTTACGTGGAGGATGTCATAAAAATGTCAAAAAATATTTAGATTTCGCATTAAAATGTTCTTTAAATCCGCACACAACATTTAAAATGCCTCTGCTTTACATTTAATTCCGTTCGTTAGTCGCATGCCAGGTCGCAATAAAAGTTGGCAAAATTAATTGCGACTCGCATAATGAACCTATGGTATGAAGGAGGACAATAATTTCCGATGCGCTTTGAGAGAGAAAAAAGACGAAGAAAGAAGTGTGAGGATTGCGTGTACTCCCGGTGTACAACATAATTGGTTTATCTGGGCGCATTCGGCACTGCATCTGGTACGACTTTTCCGACAATTTGCCCGTAATCCCCACGGTAGACGTGCAGAGGGCGATTTAAATTGAAACATACACACACGCACACACTCGCTTCCGAGAGCGTCGTCTTATCTTGAGCGAAACACACACCGTTTCTGTCCAAATTTAATTTATCCTTTCTTCTTTTGTGAACGGCATGGCAACCGGGTGAAGCGCATGAGGACGGTGCAACAAAAAAATCTGTGCTCTTATAACTCTCAAATATACGCAAACAAAACAACATAAATTGAAAATAAGGCACGGTGCAGGCAGAAGCAGCAAAATATCAGATCGGATTTTATTGAACACAATTTCAAAAGCACAAAAGGAAGCGGAGAAGGAATAAATGAAAATGCTCTAGCGTGCTAGGGAGCTGCTCCTGCTGTTCAAAGCGCTGCATTCTTAGTCTTCGATGGCTCACTGATCAAAACATTGTAAGCGAGGAGCTCGGAAAGTTTCTGAACCGCCCGTGGGCTCTTTTGATTTTGATGTCTTTAAATTGATTTCGAACTTTTCTGAAGCGTGTCTTCAGCGTCTTCTCAATGAACTTAACCTCTCCTTGAACTATATTTTAACCATTGACTTGGGATTGAAATCAGGTATTTTCGTTCGAAAAAATAGAAGCATACCCTAGAAACGTTACAGAAAACCTAAAAAACTTTTTAGTATTTTTAAACTTTAAATCCAAAAATTTTCAAAATCCAAACCAAAAAATTTCACAACTTGCTACCTTTACTACTTCATAAATCAAAAAACTAGATTTTAAAAATATAATGATCAATTTATTGTATAAAATTTATTCAGAACATGTCCTTGACTTTGAGTTTTTACCAAGTAAAAAATTGAGAATGACTAGCTAATGGGTTAAAGTTCTAAAACTCTTCTTCCTCATCTACTAGCTTGATTATTATTTCAGACAGACCTTTTCAATTGACAGAAAGAGCCTATTTAGGAATTGAATGATTTTTTAGACCAATTTTTGACTAGTTTTCTTTTATTGAAGACCTACAAGAGTATTAAAAATAACTTTGTCACCCCTAATTTATCTCTGAGTCTGATAGTTTGGGCTTGAAACTTGATAATTTGCATTTTCAAATTTTGCCGAACCTCAAAAGCTTTAAACGAAAATACAAAAACTCGCCGGCACCAGAGTTCACATATTAAACGAGGATGAGTGTAGATGTGATTGCGCCGCGCCAAAGAACGAGCAGGAACAAAAAGAAATTGCTGGATTGAAAGCACCCGAGATGCATTGCAATTGGCTTGACTCAACAGCTGCATATTCTGATTAAATATTTAAAACGCAGTCGCCAGCACTGCCGAGGCTCCTCCAGCCCCTCTCACACAGCTGATCCCATATCGACTGGGGACAATTTATGTTTGTTTGTTATCCCTAATGACTATGTGGGCTCAGCAACGAAACTATTGATCCCAATACCCATGCGAGCGTGCCGGGCCGAGCCACTCAGGCCGCTTATAACAACAAATGGGTTTATGAAATATTATTGCCTTGAAAAATTTTTGGGTGTGAAGCAGACAGACACCTGAAGTAGCGCAAGTCATAGAAGATTGATTGAAGGCAGAGCTAATAGACTGCGTCCACGGAAGAAAAAGTTCGGCCGCTGCTATTAACGAGCCTGACAAGTAAAACGTGTCTATGCAGTTGGCTATTAAAGATTAATTACAGTTTTTAATCAACTTGATTACGGCACACATAGAGGAGTGCGCGCTGCGGTAACGAGATTGATTGGCGACACATACTGGACGTATTGGAAAAGTAATTAGTGAGTTGACCGAAATTTTTCCATTGTTGACCGCTGATGTCTTGCTCGCCGTCCCGCCGGCCGCCACCCGTTCGTTCGTCCCGAATAAGGGCCTTAGGGTGCGTTTCCATGCTTGGTTCAAATTTTTCTTTTTGGGACTTTTGAGACGATTTTTAGTCCTTGTGGAGTTGACTCTCCAACCTCTTAGCTTTTATTTTAATCGAGTTAGGTTCTTGAAAGATTTTAGAAGTGGAAATTAAGCTGTTAGTTTTTAATTTTGAATTTTGCTTTGATTTTTTTAGGCCTAACTTTTTTGATTAAAATTATGTCATAAATGACATAATGGCATAAATTAGTTTTGAAAAGATGTTAAGGTCTTGTGGAATGAGGTCTCCGGATTGGAGGCTCGTTTGTGAATTTTCATGCGCCTTAGCTTGTATTTTAACCCAGCTAGATTCTTGAGAGATTTCAGAGGTATTTATTTATGTAAGAGCCCCTCTTAATCAGTATGTAAAAAAGAAATTAAAAATTCAGTTTCTTAAACTTAGCTGTTGATTTGTAATTTATTTCAGAATGAGATTTACCCTTTTGAGACCCAACTTAATGCTTTGAATTATGTCCCAAACAATTTGACAAAACCTTCCTGAAATGGTCCATGGCAAAGTCAGGAAATTCACTTTTTCTATTTAAAATCATTTTTCATCAGTTTTCCCAAAAAATTTTTCTGCTTTTATGCCTTTGCCAATGATCGGGTGTAGCTGAATTCGAGCATGTAAATTTCCGGGTATGGAAACGCGCCTTTAGACGGACTTCCTCCCCTTTTGTTTGATGTTTGCGCAGACGATGGGAGACGTCAAGTCGTACACGGAAAATCGTCAGCTCGAATGCGTTAAGTACAAACCAAAGGTATCAATTAGTAGGAGCGTGGTATAATCAGATAAATATTTAATGCTAATTATTTGGAGCACGAAATGTCATCGATTTCATTATTATTTTAATTTTGTGGGTCTTTGACGGGCGGGCGCGCGCTACGGTGGGTCGAGAGGAAATGGAATTTTTGATTTGCACATAATGACTTTTGTGGCCACCCAACTCCCATTCTTCTCTTCCTATCCGCATGCCCCCTTTCTTGCCGCTCGTACATATATTAGTATTCTTGGTGTATCGGAGAGCAGAGACCTGCGCTTGACTGAATTATACCCCGTAGCTGACAAGAACAATGTCAGTTGTTACAGCGTGGACTCGAAAGGGTACGTCTTTTCCTTGATGGCTTGATGGAAAAAATTATCACTTGATGACTTTCTCAAGTTGATTTATTGCTGTACGGTCGGAAATATGGCAATTACATAAAGTGGTGTTTTCACCATGCGACCAGCTTAGCCTAATGGCTCTCGCTCCCTCGCTTCTGCCCGTGTCCCCCCGCCGCCACGCCGCCATACCGCTCCGATCCATATGCCGTGCCGGCCCTCGTACTCCCATGAATGGGCATTGTGTACATTTTGTACCCAATGATAACCCTAATCAATTATCTTGCATGATCCTTAAGACTGCCACTTGCCACTTTTTACCACGCAAGATTTACTTTGCATGCTATTCCATTGATTGCTTTAATTTCACACCAGCACTTTTTCACTGTTTCTCGGCTTGTTCTGTGCCTCTGCAGGCTGTTTAGTTTCCAGTAACAATTGCCTGTAGCTAAGAAACATGCAGAAAAGCTTCACCAGGGACGAACGCCTCTATGACGCTACTTTGAAGTATGTCTTTGTTAAGGACTTAAACGTTTCCTGGTATTTCAATCAATTCAAAACTTTAGTTGGTAATTAAATTACTGAAAACTGTTTCGTGAATGTAATCAATTTCAATTCAATTGAAATTCTTTAAATTTAAAAATACCCATCTATATTAACTATAATTTATTTTCAGAAAAAAAATTATTTTTCGAATTTTATTTTATATTTTTAGAAGAAAAAATTAAGATCAGAAGAAAAATTTTCAGCTAGTTTCTGCAAGAATCCTAAAAATCTGCCAAAAAAATCGTTTTCCTAATTTTAAATGTTTGAGACTCATCAACCTTAAACATAACTTTAAGATTCATTTTAAACAGTGGAAATTTCAAATGTGGAAAGTTACCTTTTTAATTTCAAAAACTTGTCAAAAATAATCCAAAAATCTAAGACATCTGGGCCTCCCCCCCGGCTATGGACACTTGCAAGTCATATGAACAATCAGACTGACGGACAAATAAATGAAGTAACATAATATTTTTCTTACATTGGAAATACCATGAAAAGAAACAGTGATTGCATGATCTGAAATCTGTCCATTTTTTCTATGAAAAACATTTCGCGGAAAACGTGGGTCGTGCAAAATGTCAGAGCTCTTCATTAGACTCTGAAACACGGTCGCAAGCTACAAAAACTAATTGCCGAGTTTTCCCCGAAACACGGTTCGGGAAAAGTTTCTGTTCTTTGTTGAGATGGGACGAAAAGTCAAGTGGGAAAAGTTGGCAATTTTCGGCAATTTGCTTCTCCCCGGCCATCCAGCACTCCTTCATCTGCAGCAACCGCAATTCGCAACTTTGCATTCCTCCGCGTAGACCGAGATATCCCTCTTAATTTCAAACTATTAATAAAGTGAAAAGTAATATCAACTATATCAGTGTTCCTCGCCCAACTTGCTCATTTACTCCCAAGCCCCGACTCTCGACTTGTATCAACAGTTGAAAAGTTACTGCGCATTTGAACCGTATTGTAAAAAGGAAAATAAGAGTCGTAAACTTTACTTTTAATGAAATAATATTTAATATTACGGCTCAGCCCGGCTCGAACATTTTTACGACGAAAACTTTTTGTTCGCGCAGAGTAATTGACCAAGAAGTTTCGCATTTAGCCCGCCACCGACATAACCAAATCGCTATTTCATACCCGAACGTCGATTGGATTGGCATCGCGGAACTGTGTCAAATTGTTTCGAAAGTCATAAATCAGCTGCCTAATAAAGTTCAAAAATTCGCGCGAAAATTCAGGAAAATTTCATAATCCCAAAGACGACATTTGTTTATGGCATTTCGTGCTCGCGCCGAGTTGCCAGCAAAGGAGGCTTTATTAAATTTTTTCAAAAGCTTCAATTTCGTGTTTTATTGCATCGCAACGGAAACTCGACGTTTGTCGCAAGTTGAGTTAAATTGAAATGAAACAAATTGAGAGATCTTGAGGAGTATACTTGTGTGAGTCGCAGGAGAAATTCTCAAATTGAGCTGTTCGGGCTTTTATCTTAAGAATAGGTCCCAATTCACCGCAATAAAAATAATGTCTTTGAGGGGGAGCGGAATAATTTTCCCATTGTCTTCTCAATCAGCCCGCAGTGTCCACCTTGCCAACCCTCGACTGCTTATGCAGCTCCGAGAAGAGGAGCGAGAGGCGGCCAAAATTGGCGGATAGCTGGGACGCAAGATAAGCGCAGAAGGAAAACAATTTCTGGCTCAAAAGGCTGAATGCCTCTTTCCTACCTCTCTTCTTTCAAATTATTCAACAATGAGAATAAATTTTTCCCACAATGTTCTACGACGGAAGTCATTACATTTTTCTATGAGCGAGAAAAAATATATGGTACGAGATACGGAGACAAATAGTTGGGAAGAAAGATGATGAAAATAGAACGGAGGAGAGGGATGCCGGGTCGCTGTGTGCCGTGCGATGCCGCAGAGTAGTTATGATTTTACACATTTCAAAGGACTGATATAATGTAATTATTCATCTTACACAAAGAACCAACCTACGGAGCGGCGTGGAAGTCGGGACCCATGTGACGGTGCGTACAAGATCACATGGGCAAAGAGGCACGGAAGAACGTAGATAAATTAAAAGGCATCCTTTCAAATTACAGAGCGGAAAAATCTGATGATAAGGGTTGATTTTTGAGAACAGGAGGAAATGTGACTATAATTTGTAACATTTTATGCGCTTTTTCCTGCTGCTTCTCTCCGTCTGTCCTGAGACGGTCTCTTTCAATGCTTTTGGGGCAATTAGGGCTCTGATTCTTTCAATAATTTACTAGATTGGGCCAGCAAACCAGGGACGTAAACAGAAGGGTTTTTCGTGTTTTCTTAAAATTTGTCAAAGTTCTAAATTTTTAAAAGTCAAGAAATTATCTATTTTCACTGAAATTTTGACAAAAAAATCTTAATTGCACTTAGTAACTTGATAGAAAAATCATAACATGACGCAAGAGGATTATTTGGTTTTAGGCTCTATGAATAAATTCCAAACCCTTAAGAGCCTTTCTTCTCTTGAAGATATTTGCTTTCTGGGATCTCCTAGTAAGTCAATACCTATTGATTTATTTCTTTGTTCTTCCGTCACCGGCTCGCCGCTAAACATGTGAGCTAGCATGTATTTGAAGAGGTTTACAACGATTATTAAATTCTTCTGCATCGCACATATGAATCTGTTGATATGCATTAAATCGACTCCATACGTCGGATGCCCACCAGAGATACTGCAAGATTTCTTATTTAAACTCGTTATTTCATCGTCGTAATCTCTTATATGGTTTCTTTATGTTATGTTGCTTACGACCATCATGGTTGCCGACGCCTTATTGCCACCGTCGATGATCCGAGCGTACGACCTGTGGACGCTGGCTGGCGTATCGAACAACAACAAGAAGTGTAAAATGTAGATGAAAACCAGTATATAGCCTTACAGGTTTTTTATTTTAAAAAATCTGTTCGCGTGGCACCAAACAACATACTCACGACGCGACCTAACAAGAGATCATTTCATTTCATTCACTCTTCCCATACACACCGCTATACCGTGACTCTTTGTGCACACGGGATGAAGATATATAAGACCACGCTTAGCAGCTTATAATAACATAGTAGTGCGAGGAAAAATAAAAATTGTGGTAATATATTTCAGATGCTGCAAGCTGGATTATTATTATTTTTATCTTGTATGACCATATTTATTGCAGCTCTCGTACTTGCCACCAGCAAAAGGCGCGCAAAAAGGGAAAACCCGAACATAATCTTCAACGTCAAAATGGTCAACCGGAAAATTGTATTTAACGGCACTTGCGGGGGTTTCAATTGCCCGGCTCCTTGAAATTTTAGAGGAGAACTAATATCGCTTCTGACCATAGAGGCTTTTTACCTAGAGGATGTCACTACTCTCGTCCTTTGGTTTTGGGATTATTTCAAATTACAGCCAAAGTGAACCCCTTGATGGACGGGAAAATAGTGAACCAACAGCATTATTGAGTTTGCTTTGAGCAGCTATAGAGTCGTCGCTCCTGATAAAATCCTACATGTAATGCACAATCTGGAAAAACTTGGGAGAGAACCCGAAAACAGGTGATTTTTGGTTTTGCCCCCATAACTCACCTCCCACAAAAGATATCGCAAAGTCGCTTCTTAAAGCAGGTCTTTGCATTAAGAAACACTTGTGTACGAATCCGCACTGAAATTGGCTCGATGGTTTTGGAGTTCCGTTGTCGCCAAGCGGAAAGATTGCATTTTTGCAAGAAGATTTTTTTTTTCTCCCCCTTACAACTTTTTTTCTAGAAGTGCTATCCAAGTGTCCTTCAAGAAGCTTTAGGTCCTTGTGAGATTGGATTGAACACTCGTGGCAACTGTCATGAAGCTACCATAAGTAGTTTTTTAAAATCAGAAATCAAAGATTTCGGTCCATTTTGTAAGGGAAAATTGACCTTTTGGTTAAAATTGAATTTGATCCTGCTCTAGTAAGTAGTCTCTGTATCTTTGCTGTCACTGAAACACGAGAAATTTGCCACCTTTGCGGTTTTATTGGCCCTCATAAACGCTGGTCGCAATCAATCACAAATTAGGGTGTTGTGTGAACTTGGACGAACACTGGTCAAAGCGACAACAATCATAAAAATGAATGCTAAATAAGTAACGAGTGTATGAGGCTCGTCAAATCGAAATAACCTGCAGATATGCGGACTGTCATGAGTGTTTATGTCGATACATTCTGGATTTTATTTTTATTTTCTTTAGCTACCAGCTCTTTGACAGTTTGCTTGAGGCTATTTCAACAATACACACATCTCCATCGCCCAAACTTTTTGTTTGCCGTCTCCCGTTTTTTTCCCTTGTACACACTTATTCAATAGATCCGGCGGCTTTGCTCGGCATGCGGCGTAGCATGACATGGCGCGGCTCCCAGAACCGTACCGCACTCTCTCTCTCTCTCGACGTGGTCGTTTGTTCAAACACCATGAATGAAGTTTTCCTTTAATTCTCCTAATGGATGTTTTAACACCACATATTTTCATACATAAATGAGAGGGATTTGGTCGTAGGAAGAAAAGCTAAAGTGCACTCAATGTTTTCGCCATCTCGTAGCCCGAGCTATCTTTTTGCTAGCAAACTCGTATGTTAAAGAACTCGGTTTGGGCCAGGAGCTCCGGCAAAGAGACACATTCTTTGTTTCAATGTACTCACATGTAGGCTCATGTGAACGCCAATTACCAAATGTGTCTGGCTGATGAGGGTTCGGCACAAAGAATATGGCAATAAGAGCTGGCTTTAATCCACGGTTTCGGATTTAAAGACCTACGTGGGGGAGAATTCTTCCCTCCTCCGCTGACATGCAGGCTTCGTCGCTCACAAATGAAGTAATCAATAATTTGATTACGGAGCCTTCTTAAAAAGCCATTACGCAAGTTTAGTATTCAAATCTCGCCGACAGCGATGTTCAACTGAAATTTAAAAGTCAAATTCGAGATGCAATCTAACAGGCGATTTTTATTTTAATCGATTCACAAACGGGTTGAGATAAAGATTGTTCGGCTGTATCTTCATAAAAAATCGCCTTTTCATCAACAACTCCGTAAACCGTTCCCAGAGCCAACGACTTTATTATTACTCTTATTCGTTTCTTCTTTGATCCTTATCTGCCTATCACAAACGGCTTCATTAAAATGCCTTAATCCTTCAGACTCTGCTCCTTGTGCTCGCTCTTCTCCCTTGACTTCCCCTTTTCTCTACTTCATAATGTGTTTTTTCTACTTCAACAATTTATATCCACTAAAAGTACTCCGTTGATTTATTCATTTTTTTTAAGCCGCAGATATGACTTGACACGAGCTTTAGCCCTTTGTCTCGCCCTCACGCCCACGCCACGCGATCACAGTGCGACAATGTGTCCTGAAATCGTTCAACCATTCCCAAAGGCTACGTTCAAAGAAAATCTGTTTTCAAAAATCAATAAAAAACTTGCGTCATTTTGAAATGTCCGCCATCTTGAATTTTGAAACAAATTTTTTTGGTGAAATAATTCTTTTGAATATTGCCAACTAAACTCAAATTCTTTTTTAACCTCAGTTTGTAACATTTTTATGGACATTATTTTTAAAAATGATATAAATGATGTCCCACTGTGCAGTTCGAGCAAATTCTCAAGCTGGCCCGTCAATTAGGCCGCAGGAAGTCCCACGAGGCGACATTTCGCAGTACTTTCTCCATCTGGTTTCTATTGATCTCGCAGTCGCATTTGTATTTTGTAACGTGCTCGGATAAAAGTTATGACAGGAAGAAGTTATTGAAGAAAAAACCTTGCGGGAAGCAAAGTTATATGGTGCCAGCGTTATGTGAGCGAGTAACTGCTCGGTAGAAGAAAATATGCAGTCAGCTTCCTTCCAAAGTTGTCTGACGGGCACTCGTACTCTCGTGTGTAAATGGTGTCAACTTCGGCTGTGGTTTTCTTTCTTCTCTCACGCAAATGGCAGTGATTATACAGGCAGCGAAACCGCAACTTTTTTGGAGCTCCTTTGTATGGTTTCTCGAATCTCTTGACGGATGAGCTTGAGCGCAAAATTACCAGGATGCGCTCGAGTCTAGCTCGCTGAGCAATAATTAAAACGTCAACAACCTGCTAAGACCGAGCCGGCTTTGAAATAGGAACTCTCGTCTTAATTATAGTGGAAGATTTTCGGAAACCAATTTCGGTGAAAAACGTCTATGTTCGGCTCATCGCTCTCTTCACTCATAGTCTGGTGCTTCAGTTGCTTGGTTTTTAGGCTTGGTTCTTTTTTGACTCAACAAGGACCTTTCAAACTTTTTAAGGCCTGACGTGGACACTAGAATCCATCTCCACTTGATTTAGAGCAATGGAAAAACTGTCCTATTTTCGCCTATAATTCGTTCCTAAACTTATTTCTGCACAAAACTGGTACCGATCGAGAGCTGTTAAAACTATCTACAAGATAAAAATATAATATTGAGGAGAGTCTTTGGGAGAAATTCCTAAATTGGGCTCATAAATCAAAAAAGACCAAAAATTTGTCCAAGAAAGTTCTGGACCCAGTTTAGCTCAGTTACCAGCCTATGAGTTGAGGAGGCTTTGATAGGGCACTTCACCTACAGCACTCTCGATGGTGGTCGTCGATTCTGCTCAAAATGAAAAATAACTCCTCAATATTGCCGGCCCGGGTTCGCAGACAACTTTCACATTGCACCGTCAACTCGAGTGCAGAAGGCCAGGCTGAAGCCAAAAATATTCGCAAAATTTATCTCTTATGATTCAATAATGCAGCTCCGAGACGCGCAATATTAACATTGCCCCAGCATCAAGTATTTATTTATGTATAGTTTGTTCATTTATATGTACATACGTAAGAAAAATGGTGCTGGAGGAGATACTGGCGAGGTATTACAAAAGCAATGGTTTTGATGCCCAGTGCATGCAAGTCGAGCCAAAAGCAGGCGAGCGAGCGAGCAGCAGCTCTTGAACACAAGGGCAAACATTTACAGTATTAAAGAAGGTGCTTATATGCGCCTCGCCATGCCGTGCTTGTGCCTTTAATATAACATTATATGGTTGGCTATGGCAACACACAGCAGCACCAGCGAAGGAATAAAACGTTGGAGCAGCAAACAAGAAAAGTGGAGGAGATACAATAAAAAGAAATCGTTTTAGGATTGTGAGAATTTGCGGCAGGTGGTTTTTGTTTTCGTAGCCTCAGCAGCAGCATCATGTAAAAAATTTATCAGTGTATTTTCTTTTTATTCTCTTTCATCGGTTTTTTACCCGTGTGTTTGATTTCTTTGGTACATTGGTCTCTCGATGACTGCAATGCGTACATTTCACGAGCACACCCGTCGCCCCGCACACACAATGCGAACTCGCACTTCGCTGGGCCCGCGTGACTGCTGACTGCTGGGCCAGATTGGGCGCGAGGAGGCTCATGAAATATTCCATTTGATTATTGAAATTTCGTAATCATGGAAATCCAAACTTTAAATAAAACAACAACCCAATGGCTGCGGTACTAATTTGATGATTCTCTTAATTCGAGCCGTATTCAAATCGGTAGTTTCACTCGGAATTCCACGCTTCGCTGCGTGTCCAAGAGTTTTCGGGGAAAATTGAAATTATATCTGCCGGGGACGCCTGAATGGCAGATTTTGACACGATCTGTTGGAGTCACTGCAGTCAACAATCTGGGTGAAAAGAGCTTAAAAGTAATGCTTTAAAAATTGTCAAAATGTTTAACTTTTTAAAATTAAAAAGTTAATTATTTCCAAGAAAATATGGATCTTCAAGTTTACTGTAAAGGCCCTTGTATAAAAAGTATCAAGCCTTAAAGAACGGCTAGTTACGTATCTATTGAAAGTGTAAACCTTCAATTCCTAATGAAAATTGGACGCGCGAGAGAACAGAGTTCGCTCGTCAATCTGACAGTTTCCTTTGAACTTTAAGGCTTTCCCACTTGAAGCGTTAAGCCCACTTCTAAGTCAGGTGCGTAATTTATTAAGTTTTCAAACAGAAAGACTCCCTATACGAAATGCAGTTGAAAAGAGAACAAGACAGCACGATAACCATCAGTGACCTACTTTAGCGCCAAACCAGACGCGACGTGGAGAGCTCCAAGTGTGATATTTTTGTGCCTGCATTCCTTGCAATCACTAATTCACTTGAGCTCCACCTGAAAGCCCCTTTCAGCGCCGAAATCTGCGTCTACCTGGAACCCGAGAGTGGACAGCAATGAAAGACCTGCCTGCAGCTCGGAACGCTGAGTGCCCCTGACAGGCTGCTACCTCTGGGCCTCGCATGACCTCTGGGTGCTGCCAGCAAAGTGGTTCACTTTACCTTTCATTTCGAATAAATCCACGTACCGGGCGAGTGGAGAAAAAATCAGTCGAAAAAATTGATTGGTCTCGAACACAACGCGTACATATTTTTCTTTGTGAGTTCCCCAACAAAATCCCACTCGGCCATAATTGATCCATAATTATTTTGGAAGCTGATCGCAACGCTTCAGAAACGCATCACGGGTATCTTTCTTCGTGCCCGGCCACAGCTTCTTTTGTCCGTCGATAATGTTGATTCATGTTGTTGTTGTTGCCGTTGATTTCCTCTCTCGTGCAATGAATGTGCTCCAGAAATAATTACAAACCTTTCGTGCTGCTGGTATCGACATCAAGTAGCATTAAGAGACTCGCATCAAATCAGGTTTTGTACACACACTCGCGCTCATATTATTTATGACCGTCTCATCTGATGATACAGTAAAACTTTGTTCCTGTTAGTTCTGACGCGCACTCGCTGCAGGGAGGTTTCTGGACGCTTCTTAACCCTCTAGAGCGAATGACAGTTTAATCCTTTGGGTCATTTTTGGACTTATCTCATTATTTTGAAAAATATTTGCAATATTTGTCTCTTGGTTATTAATTTGGTTATTAATTGATCAAAATGCAACTCAAAATTTTATCTTGGAGATTAACATTTTTTTATAAATTTAAAATTGTGTTAGGAAATTAAAAATTTTGTCAAAAAATTTCTTAAAATTTTAAATGGTTATTTTCGTGTTTTTAGGGTGAAAATTAGATGAAAAACACTTAAAAGAAACACCTTTTCGACACTTTAAATGTTTCACTAGAAAATTCACTAAATGGTTATTGGAGTTTGAGGGCCATTTTTGTCATCTAACGATCCCCAAAAGGTATAGACTTGTCTCGGAAAAAAAAATTTCTGCAAATTTTCTAAAAAGTTTAAACAACTCAAAATGGGTTTAAATGGGCCAATCAGCCATTCTAGAGCTGATGGAATTTTTATAGAAAACAAAAGAATTCTAACAGGGCAATAAATCCAGAGTCTAACTAGACACCGACTGAAACGTTCTTGTTGGAAATGCCACTCGGAGGCGCTTGCGGAGGTGTCGTGCAACTTTCTGGTCGCTATGTTTATTGGAGCAGTGATATAGAAATGAATAAATAAAATATCAAGTCAAGAGATGATGAAGAATGGAATGTACACCACAACGCATTAGGTAAAAAAAGACAACAGCTTGGCAAACAGAGAGCAACAGATGGTGTTTATATCTTGGAGGCAGTGGAATACAGCATACCTCTCGTCTATTTATGTTTCGTTTAAAATGTTGAAAGAATAACATCACACTTTGGATCAATCCTCCATCTTCCATATAATTTTTTTCCTTTGTAATGCAATGTCTGTCTTCAATTTTATCACTCCGCCGCGCTCTCCGTTTTTGTAGAAACACATTAATCCAATTAGAAACAGAACGAAGATGTTTTAATTATAAGATTAGCCGTCCTTCTCAGACCACTGAATACACCGTCGTCTTCTCTGCAGCCGCCACTCTCGATTCTCGACCCGATTCCACTTCGGCCGACATTCAAAGTCAATTGTGTGCTTTTCGAATTAAAACGATAACAATAACAACATCGGGACGGGAGGAAGTGCCTCTGAGTGTTTGTTTATCTCACTCCTGTCTACCCTCTGGCCGGCTGGTTGCTAATTTTGCGTTCATCTATCTGGAAACTTTTTTGGGAATATGAAATTCAAATTTGACTAAGCTGATTTCAATCATTTTACTGATTGTTTTAGATAAAAATCCAGTGGTACAGTATGTAGAGAAGATAGGGCTTCATTTTTTCTGTTGACTCTTGAAACTGAACTTTTCTATCGTACCTAAGATATGAGCTTGCAAAGTTCATCCCCTCCATAGCCACCTTTGAAAAACTACAAATATGACCATAATTGAAAATTTAAATCCTTTAAAGTTTTCAACATGTTAAATTAGTAATTTTAGTTCATAATTAAAATATAACACTCTAAAATTGACCCTTTTCAGCTCAAAAAATGATATCTATTTCATAAAACCCGGTTCAAATAGGTTTACCTTGCTTAAGGGTTTCCATCTCCAGCCTGCAAAAATGTGTTAAGGGAGGTGAAGGATTTTTCAGTGTTTACGACAACGACTGAACCAGAATGACAATTTAAAATTGATTCTGTTGAACTGGGCTCAAGCAGGGCTGCCTACCGAAAACTCTCTCTAAACGCAGCCTGAATTTTGGTGATGAGAAGCTCCATGAAGATCGTTGGAATTTAATAGCGTAGTGAGGGAAAAGAAAACAAAACGACATAAAAGAGACAGGAAATTGACGTATCCCAAAAAATTCTTAGTCTCCAGGACACCAGAGGACGCCGAAGATAGTGCAACCCACAATTCGGTCAAGAGCTGTTTTTCTGCCACGAAAACATCCAATACCCGGGGGTGATTGGATACCGATGGGGAATGTTTTCACCGGCCCACATAGCGTTAAGCTAATATTTCAATGATCGGATGCAAATAATATCCTTTTGTTCAAAACATATCGACCACAACGAATTCCGTAACAAATCAGAGATGGGTTGGATTCGCCCCCGCTTCTCTGCACTTCTCTCCTTCTGCTCTCCTGCCGCAATCCGCAAACAAAAATGATGAGTATATAAATAAAAGATGAAAAACAATTTTGTTCAAACAGGTGATACCTTTTCAAAGTTATATTGAATGAAGCAACAGTTTTATTGTGCTTGCCAGGCACATCAATATGGCAACACTGAAAGTGGATGTTGTAACGCTTATGAACGTATATGGTGAAGGGAAAATATTTCATTTTATTATTAATAACATTGGCGATGAGATAGGAAAGCAAGTTGATGATGGCGGTATAAAAAGATTGTCAAGGAGGAAGAGATTTATGTGTTTGACGAAAAGTTGAATATTAAAATGATATATTGGAGTAATTTGTTTGGCACACTTTTTGCAAACAGGTGATTTGAGGGACACCACAGAAGTTGCGTCACGTGTGTCTACAAGGCACGGGCTCTTCGGCAATTACGTGTGCCATTTCTCACTTGTCGATGACTTGCTTAGGAGCCCACCTATTTTTCACTGTCTCGAGCTCTTGAGAAGGTGGTTTCAAGACATTCCGTTAAATTTGATAACCCACTAGACTAAAGCTAGAAAGTTCAGGTAGAAAAAAATTGATTTTTAGAAAAAAAAGCTCAACTTCTTTTTGAGTAAAAATCATCCACTGGAATTAGATATACTCAACAAAATATTCAGTCAAAATTTGAGGCCCTGTTGGTTCCCATTGGTTAAAAAAAAACTCCTATTGGTGACAGTTTCGTATTCATTGACTGTTCTTATGTTATAGAATGAGCCACATAATTACAAACTTGGCTACAGGTGTTACAAAAAACGCTCAACTTATCACTGGCCCGAATTCCAGCTAAATATCCGGTGAAGAGAAGAACGAAGTATTCTCTAATGTCTATATTTCACAAGAAAGCTTCACTCCTCTTCTTGCTCCGACTTGAAATTTATGGTCCTCAGATTACGGCAAAATCAGTACGCCCTAGAAATTATAACATTCATCTCGCTTCTTCTCTTCTTATTGGTCACTTGGGAGCATTTTGTTGCGTCTATCCCCGAAGCCCAGGGCTATGCTGTCATTTTGAAACTTTGCCTGCGGAGCGAGTTGTTCTTTGACATTCTCGCATCAGATTTCAACTTCGCTCCGGACGCCTCACTTTAAAGGAGACCCCTTCTTCGGTTATTTTAAGCACATGAATGACTTCGCTTGCAGTCAGTTCTGACTGCAGTTTGAACAATCCATCAAAAGATTACAAGCCTTACAACTACATATTCTAGTTTGACGTAATATAATCAAGATTAGCATATTTCCTCACACTGTGAAAATTTGTACGCGCTAAGTAAATTGTTTGGGTTTAATCTGTTTGTGTCACGAAGCTCGAGCCACTAACCTAATTTGTCTACGCGTTGTCAAACAATCTAAAGCTCTACAAGTATTTATAGTAATCAAGTGCCTTTGTTTACTTACCAGCACATGCCTTTCTGCCGCTAAACAAGACAAATTCTTGGGGATTTGTCGTGTTGCGACATTTTTGTATTGTAATTTTTATTCACCTTTTCCTTGTGAAGGTCCGCCACGTCTGTAAGTCGGGGTCTGAGGAGTGATGTAAGAAACCTGCTACCATAGTTTTCAGGTCAATTTTTTAAAAACTGTATCCTTGCTCTTGAGGATTCAAAAATTAACTTTTATCCCCCCATTGAAATTTTGAAATGTCCAAAGAAGTCACATATTGCAAATCAATCCATCTCTGTTCTTCTGAAACATTTTTCTCATGAAAACATTGAAGAGTGTTGACATTTTTGCTTACTTATAGAACAAAAATTGTCAAATCAGGGCTCCCTAACGGCTAATTAATATACATGTTTCCCTCAAGTGAAAAAGATGTTCAAAATTAGGTTCGTTAATTCAGAAAAAATAAATAATTTAGAAAATACGATTCTGTAAATTTTTTTGTAGAAAAATTTTGCCTGCTATAGGGTTAAATAACAACAAAAAAGCAACAAGAAGACAAGAAAGTGCGGGAGAAATTCCGGCCTGGATTGCCCCAAAGGCTGATCTACTTAAAAATGTATTATTCGAATAAGTTCTCGCCTCTCAATGCATCACGTAATTAAATGCCACAGAGTGACAATTATATAACACTGTTTTGTGTGAATTCGGTTCAGACGCCCAACGAAATGTGTGACATCATTCATCCGAACGAACCGCACGAGCATCCAATCTGCGGCATACGAGTACACACACAGCCCACAGGAACAGGATGGATTCTGCGAGAAAATTCTCTTTAATAAAGTGACAAAGACCTAGACAGCAGGCAATATGTATGTGCTCGTCTATCTTCTATCTTGCCTCTCGCCATTGCCATGAAATGCCGTACCGCACCAGGATGATGTGTGAATATTATAATAGATATTAGGCTATTCATGCGATATTGCTTCAAAGCATGTTAAAGAGACAAGAACAATGACAAATATTAGATGTGTAAGGAGCTCTGTACGGTGGCCCCGTGCGTTGCTTATGTTTCGTGTCATTTTGTATGCATAGCAGGTCGAAATAAAATATAGATGCTGCTGATATAGGGAAATATCGCTTTAGCCGGTTGATGCCACATTGGTTACCGGAAGATTTAGGCACACGGTACGGCAAGCGAGCAGAGGCTCAACATGTGCATGCACGTGACGTAATATTGATAACCGCAGCACCAGAGCATTGTGTTTATGTGAGCCAGCCTGCCTCTGCCTAGTGCCCGTGCCCCTCATCTGCCTCGTCGTTCTGCATGTGAAACAGTGTTATTCAATATTTCTTCAAATTCAATTCGTTTGTGCAGATCCAGCCGTCCGGTCGGGGAGTTTCGGGCCTCTCCCCGACTCCCTGGGAGCTCGGAACCCACCCGGCTGGCGGTGCTGCTTTATTAAGATCATAAAGTCACTTTAATTGTGGACAGACGGGCACTCATATTTGGAGTGGATTCCTCTGCAATGGTGACAACAAAGCTAATTTATTTTAATTGCCTTAGATTGGTTAATTAACCCGACACATAACGAAATAACGCACACACTTGTTCCCCCGCTGGAGTTTCACTTTTAGATTAGAATTTACCGCTTTCTTTTGCAATTGCTCCTACGTACTCTCATTTTCCGTCATTGTGAGTAATAAATTATTTTAATTCACGTTACACATTCCCATGCATATCATTCGCACGAACCCGACTAACATTGTAACACACATTTTCACTGTTTTCTCGGATAACCCGTGTATCTCACGTAACTTAAGCTCATTGTTTTGCTTCTTCCTCTCATGTGAACTTCCACGCCAGAAATAGAGCGTTTCCAACTTTTCAAGGTCTTGCATTCAGGGTCTCTTTTTTGGCTCGGGGCTCTGGAGGCTTTCTCCATACTTTTTGCCCTCAAACTGCTCACACTCCATTGTTTTTAAGTCCTCTTCATCCAGATGTTCTTTTTACTACTTAGAGATTTTTATTCATTTATCGGATTTAAACAAATTTTTGTAAGTTGCGGTGATGTAAAATGAGAGAAAATCGTAAACCTTGAATTAAAACTTTACTGCTTGCTTCAGTCAGAAACTGTTGAAAAAACATTTTCCTTAAATATGAGGCCCTAACAAATTTTTATTAAAAAATGAGCCTAAAAACTGTTAAAAAATATTTAAAATATTTTCTAAAATAATGATAAGACATATTTAGCAAAAAAGTTTAAGCTGTTTAAGGTGCTGTTTACAGTCAATGAATAGTCTATAAAAATCTACAAGTGATTTGAGACCAAAACTTAGTAAAACAAAACATTTTTATTGCGTTAAATATCTAAATTTTTTGACAATAACGTTTGAAATGTGAGGAATTTCAAAACAACTAAAATGCTTACTTTCCCAAATCCGTCCAAACTGCTCCAACTATTACCAGTTTCTTACGTTTTCAAAGCCCTTCACTCCCGCTACTAGAGACACGACCACAAATCTGAAATCTGGTTCTAAGCGACCAACAGCCAAGTTAACTGCCTTCACACTCGCATCTGACATCTTTTCACACCGCATATCCGAGTCTGAGATCTCGCAGCGAGATCGGGGTCGCAATAATAAAACAACAATTATTGCAGAAGTTTCAGCACTTTGAATATTAAATGGATTTGATACCATTGTGCGCCTCTTAGGGTGATTTTATGTATTGTTAGAAAACTTATTAAACTTTGCTCCGTTTTATAACCCCCTTCCCTCCCCGACAGCACTCGAAACGTCTTTTGAGCCACGTCTTGCGTCGAAAGTATCTGATTATGAACCCAACTATTATTGCTTAATACGAATCCATAAAGAGATTCACTGCAGTACCATAGTTGGCATTTTCATTTCTCTCATATACTCGCAAGAGCTCCGACACAATCGAAAATACTTCTGCCTCATCTTTAATAGTCTGTTGTCTACTCCCAGCTCGCGTTATTATTCACTTTATCATTATATTTCTCGACTGACTTCTCCGTCTTCTTCTTTTGATTTTCCCCATTGTTATCTAAGACCTACGGATGTCTTTTGCTGCCTTGCCTCTTGTACATTGTAAGAAAAATTTAATGATTTGAACTTTTACTCTCGCCGTGTGTTCGACGGAGATAAAACACAATGGGAAAGTGGATTTAGCTCATCCCAAGTCGGATAGGAAATGATGCTTCCGCCACAAAACAAAGGGGTAGCTCTCGATGGGGTTCTCGAATCGGAGAAAACTTTCGGTCAAAGGTAGACGTAATGCCACATCAATTAAATTATTACGCTCCGTTTTGGAACTTTTAATTTAACTTTGGCCTCACTAGCCGACTCGGGTTCCGCCCTCGCGCGGAAAATCGAGCCGAGAAACGGTGAAAAGTTTTTGAATTGTAGCCGGACGCAGTCTCTCTCTCTCTAGGAAATTAAAGAAGGGAGAAAAATGCCAGCATTAATCTTGTTGTCGTCGAGGGAAGTTAAGGTGTGTTCACATTTTCATCAAAATTTTCCTCGTCTTTTTCGATCAGGAAGCTGAAAGTCTTCCGTAGCCTGAGCTAAATGAAATGCTAAATTTAGCCTCTAATCACCCCTTAAAGTGCATATTTGAGTATTAACCAGAGACGGAACCAGGACTATAATTCGGGGGGGGGGGGGGGGGGGGTGGAGGGGGCACTGATGGATTTATACACAAAAAATACACAAAGCAGGAGGGGAACGCATACCCCTAGTGCATTTTCAGAATGCTTTTCTAACCCAGAGCTCCTATGTTGCCCTCAGCATAAAGTCGCTAGGTTTGCGAAAGTTTGAAGTGGCTTAAATGTTGCCTCTTTCAAATCTAACCAGAGCTCCTATGTTGCCTCCCTCCCCTCACTCTACCCCATACCCTCTCACTCCAGGATTAATGCGGATTTACACGTTTCAGCAAGTTTTGGGTTTTTGGCTTACTTGAAATTTCAGGGGGGGCCAGGCCCCTCCTGGCCCCCCTGGTTACATCTCTTGTATTAACAAAGGGGTGTATTACCAAAGTTTCTTTATGCAAGTTTGAATTTAACGTAACTGGTAGAATTTTGAAGGTTTTTAGCTCAAAAACTACAAAACTCAAAAATCAAAAAAAGCTTCAGTTTGTTTGGAATTTTATGCAGCTTCTAAAAAAAGCTTACTTATTGAATTCTGGCAAATGGTTCGGGAGAAACAAATGCATACATATGTGAGAGACGAAAAAAACAAATTTTCGATAATTTCGCATTTTCTAGGTGACCTTTAGGGAAGCCATGAGGGAATTTAAAACAAACTAAAAATCATAAAGTTTTCATCGATCCATTGAAATTAACATAACAAAAGTTCAAAAGTTTTCAAATAAACTATGCTTTTATTCCTTAAATGCCTTAAACCAGCTTCGTAAATGAGTTTTTGTGTAAATGGATATGAGAAAATGTGAACGCTCCTTAAGTCCTCTAGTCGTTCGAAGGTATTAGATTTGAAAAAAGACCAACACACGTTCAAGGGCCCCGAAACTAACAAGAGGCTTATCAGACAGTCTTAATGGTCGCTCGGAGCAAAGCAACGCAGTAACCCTCGCGCTCGAGTGCAAAGAGACAAAAGAAAATCCTTGTAGCCTCTGATTGCCCCGCAGGTTATAATCGCGAAAGAGAGATAAAGAAAAAAACTTTTCTCGTCTCCATGTAGACAAGCCAACTCATCATTTTCATTAGCAACTTGGAACAACTTTTTAATTTCTTCTCATTTTTTATCGTTTCAGAATCACTTAGGTCACACTGTTGCACTCGCCGACGCTGCTGGAAAAATAAAAGCCGAAGGTAAATTCATAATCCTATCATTTTGTTGTGATTCGACGCCGAAGAGAGCGCACTCGGGACTCTCCTAGGCACGGGCGGTGGCGGAAAAAATTCAATAACCAACAATGCGCCCTCTAAAGAGCCAGGAGTAATGTTCGCGTGTTCGCTTTTAATGATTCATCAAATCAAAAAGGGCAACCACACTGTCTACAGGCGTGTAGTTGGTGTGTGTGTAAAAACCTGCTCAACCACAACGAAATCATATTTAGTGAGTTATAGTACTTTGTTATTGTTCGAACGCTAAAACACACTTTTTGGGGGTTCGCCTGAGCCATATTTTGCTCGAATCTATAAATGTTAACATCGAATACATTTTGGCTCAGTGTGCAAAGTGCAAGGCGTTGTCGGTACATTTGAGCCGTGTCTCGCCCCATGCAACGATTCGGCTTAGGGCTAAGCTGGAGGGGGGATAAAAGGGTGCACTCTCGCACTTCGGGGCTTTCAGAAACGTGATACCTTGCCTCTAAACGGCGCGATTTCGGGAAGGGAAAGAGGTGTTGGGAATTTTTCCCCGACAAACAGACACCCGCTGAATGCGCTCCAAGAACTATTGTGCTCGTGCTCACACGACACAACCGAACCAAGCACATAAAATTGTACTCAATACTTCCAATATTTCACATTATCTACAAGAAAAATATTGTCTATGAATAATTTATCGAATCGGCAGACAAAAATATCATTATTTTATGCTAAACTTTTTGTGCGGTTTGTATCGCACGATTTTGCGCATGAACCGGGCCTCTAGTACAATGCTAAGCCACAGCAACAGCATTGAAATGAGAAAGGCAGGCACAACAATGTAATCTGGTGCTGTAAATTGACATATTGAAATTGCGAGAGGGTTTAAAATATTAAAGCCACTGAGAGCCAGAGTGTTGGCAGTTGCAATTGCATATTTCCACTGGTTCCTCTGCAGTTCCGCCATGTGACAACAACTTCTGACAAATTTGAGTTCCCAAACAGTCAACTCTTCGTTAAGAAGAAAGCCTCCAATCTCTAAGGTCTATAGTATACGCCAAAGTGAGTCGATGTTATATAAGTTATTTAAGAAGATAATTTGAAACTTCAGAAATTGAGAACTTCTGAAATAAATCAAAACTAAAATTTTTTTACCTGCCAGTTTTAAATAAACATTTCCAAATTCGAATAACCCTAAAAAATGTATCTATGATTCGTGTGGGTGAAGCCAACTTTTTTAAAAACTTTTTACGATAAAGCTTTCGATTCTTACTTCGATATAATTTTTTGTAAACATAACATTTTTCTAAGATTCAATCATACAATTTACCACTTGAAAATAGAATTAAAAAATACAGACATTTTTACAAGGATTTAATTGTTCAAAAATTTTGATGCAATTAAAAAATATTTCAAGTTATCTTTAGCGCAAAATAAAGCTCAAGTTCAGTTTAAAAATCCAAGATGGGGACCTGACTATTTAAAATTGGATACTTTATTTCTTTCTAGGATTTGGTTTGAAATAAGTTTGTCTAACAGTGCAGGAACAAAATGGGATCAGATAAATATACCCCAGAGAGGTGATTTTGTAAACATAAATTTGCTGGATGAAAAAAGTTCCCAGAACTTTCCTGATTTTGAGAAGGTGATGATTTTTTGTAGCTGATCCAAGTTTTTTCTTCTTCCAATTTGAGAGTTGCATGTTACTACTCGTTCCAAGGTTTTCAGTCATGAAAATCACTTCTTTTCTTCTCCTCATTCCTCCGTAAGAAAGCTAAGAAGCACCATGAGAGGTGTCGTAAAACCAAAAGCCTCTAGAATGTTTTTCGTGCCACAAAAGAATTTGCAAGAGTTTCTCAGACTAGTTATGAAGTTAAAAAAAAACAATTTTTTGTTCAAGGCTTGGGTGGTCTTTAATTAGCGTACTGTAACGCAAATCAACGCAACTTGAAAATAATCCTGCTTTCGTTTAATTGAATCAAACTAATCGATTTAAGTTCCTGCCTTGAAGATGGAAACATAAACAAAGCCTTGCAATTTCAAACAAACAAGATATTAGAGCCAGGGAAAACCTTTGCATCGAGCTACAAAGCATGTAAGCTCCTTACTCCTGCAACGTCATGTTTGAAGTTGTGAGCGGATACCAAAGTAGGAAGCCTCACAGGACGAACGTCTTCGTTAGCAATTCGAGCGTCTCACATGTGCAGGGATGGAATTTTCAATTTTCATATGCAATATGAGGAAGATGCTCGAGAAATCGTTTACTGCGTCGTGGGTCATAAACCTGGGAAAGCCCACATATAAAGCATTTTTACGATTACTGCCTACATTTTATCACCTCGCAAAAACAGACTAGCGCCAAGACGCTAAAAAATGCCTGCGCATATCTCGTCATAGCTCAAATTTTTCTCAATTTTCTCTCTAATTGGCACCATTTCGTGTAAGCCCTGTTAATTATGATAACAACGCAGGGAGGAATCTAATTCGCAATTATCTGTATGAAATGCGTCATCGCAATTACCATGCCGGCGCGTAGGCCAGAGTCAAGTTCGCAATTTGCAATTCGCAGTTTTAAAAGTTAAGGGACCACTTGATACTAATGAGCAAATAAATTTCTTGATATAAAAATAATTGAAGCTGAATAAATGTCCCGTCATTCATCATTATATTTTGTTGGAAAATGATGCTGAACTATGCAGGAAATTTGCTTACAGCGGCGCTTTCCAACTTACCACACGCGCGTATTAACAGTCTGGCGGAAAGTTTCGATCCCCGAGCTCCCCGGGGCAGCTTCCCGCAACTCTCCGGCGAGAGGACGGGACCACCCTAAACTAATTGTCAAAGGTTCAGAGAGACGTCAAAATTGTAAAGAAAGAAATGAGACACGCTGACACGACCAAATTAGGAGGACTACGGCAGAGCGGGGATTTGAATGCCGAATGGCGGAGGAGAAAAAATATTGAGTGTGCCTGCATAAACATTACAATGAGACAAAAATCAGAGCGGCAAAGGAAAATCGTGGGGGAGTCTTATATAAATAAATTGAAGCAATTTCCCTCTTTTATAAATACTTATATTGTTCCTCCTATGTATTATACTTTACGTTTATATAATTCTTAAACTTTTTTTGCTTCCTTCGTCTGACTCCGCAGTCTGCACTAAGCGGAACGCGAAGGAAAACATGATGCGGACACAAATTTTATGTAGCCATATTTACGTAAATGTTTACGAGGGTGAAGATATATGAAGTGCCGGGCCCTGTTGGCATATATGGCAATAACTGAGCGTAAAAAACAACAAAAGTTGCCTTCATAAATATACATATTGCACTTATTTACGTATGTCATGACACACTTTTGAGTGCGTTTCCGGGGAAAAGCTCTTTAAGAAAATGCTTTATGGACGGCTGGAAATGCGGGGCTCGGGAAAAGGAGGATTTCCGAGTAAACACATTAAATGGCACTAGAAGTCAAGACTCGCAGATCTCGTACAAAGGAATGTGGCAGACTGGCAGAGAGATTGCGAGAAAAAGGACGAACGAGCCTGCCTCTCCAAAGACGCATTTTTGTTGAAATTTGAATTTTCTGCGTATATTTTAAGTCCAAAAAAGTCATTGGGCACCAAAACGACGTAAAGAAAAATTCTTCTTCGGAGTCATTGGCTTAGGAAAATTATCCAAGAATGATGAAAAATTTTCTAAAATTTTCAAACGTGGGATTTTTGACAACATGATTCAGAATCCAGTGGCTATCAAAGCCCCAAAGGGCTTTATGGAAAAGTCCTTCAACTCTTCACCAGAAGCTTAAATTTTCCGCAAATTTCGTACAAAGTTTTAGTTTTCCCAGAACTGACGAGGAACAAAGTTGTTCCATTAAATGTCACTTTGAGGGACCAACATCCCAAGTACAGGCCGAGAAAAATTCCAGTTAATCGCCTTAAACCCATTTTATATTTTTGTGATCTTGCTAATCCATAAGGTTTTATTAGAAAAGAAATCAACTCAAGGGACTGAAAGGGAGCCAACAACAAGAGGCCCCCCAACAAAACAAATTCGAGGCAATCCGAGAAGCCACTCGAAACTCATCCGACAGAAGTGCGAATTGCCATATCTTCGCTAATTTACATATTGTACTTTGCTAAAGCGTATTACAAATTCATCTTACTCAAACGCTACTTAAAAAAATATTTTTCACGTTGCTCAGTCGGTGCTTAACCAGTAGGAAGCTTCATCCGCATGAAATTTACATAAATTTTCAATATTTAGTGTTTGTCTGATTTCACCATATAATGTGGAAAGTGAAAACCATTAAATATTTGTGCTTTCGAGCGAGGGAGTAGGCAGACTGGATGCGATGAGTCATACGAACACATAATTTTTGTTTTCCCCCGAATCGACGCGACTCGGCAACCTCTCCACCATTGCGTTTGCTTGCTTTGTATTTCATTGAGTACTTCCTCTTCCACTGTTTATTGCACAGTCACACAAACATGCATGCTAGCTCATACTCATCGGACGCGTGCTA
Source organism: Forcipomyia taiwana (assembly GCA_963930915.1). NCBI lineage: Eukaryota > Metazoa > Arthropoda > Insecta > Diptera > Ceratopogonidae > Forcipomyia > Forcipomyia taiwana. The sequence continues at coordinate 1,096,946 of CAWVOI010000086.1, read as the reverse complement.
TGACTAAGTTTCGAGGAAATGTGGAAAAGTGAATGAAGAAGAAAATACTGTCAGACGCACACTCTGACGGGGAGTTTCGTATCTTTCATTGGACTTTTTTACACTGAAATTTTTTTTCGTAAAAACCAGACAATTTGTCCATTTTATTTTTAGACCTATTTTCAGCCTCTCAGACTGTCCGTCTTTATCGTTTTCTGGATCCAAACTTCCGTATTTCCATCGACATCTCAATATCCGATTTGGGAGTTTCTTTGTCCAATTGAAAAGTCTAGAATCAGAAAATGTAATATACTTTCATTACTTTGTAGCCATTCACATTCCAAAAACATTTAAATTCACCTTTGATTGAATGTGATTGGTCCAGGAATAGACATTTTAGAGCATTTAAAACCAAGTGTTATTTAAATTCTGAAAGTCACTGAGCTTTTTTTCATATTTAAAGTTACTAAAGTTTTCGAGAAAAAGTATGCTATTTTTAATTTTTTGAAGGAAATTTTTTCAAAGGAATGATTTTATTTCCTCAACTGCGATTTTTAAGAAAATCATTTTGAAAAATTCTCAAGTCTAAAGAAAAATGAAAGTGCTCAAATGGAAAATCTGCGGTAATTGACTGTAAATGCAAACTTCCTGACCAGAGGGCTGATCAAAAATTCCGTGTGTCAGCCTGTGTCGGTGTGTTATTAGTGTGTGGAATTTTTAAGAGACCCCAGTATTTCACTCTGTCTGGCGGCAATGCTGAAAATAAATCTATTTTTACTTTCGCTTTAGTACAAGTACGTCTGCATACTTGCTCCATTTCGCCCTTGCAAAAGCGTCGCCGTCGTCGTGTCGTCCGTATAGACACGAGGAAAATTTATTTATTTTCCTTTTTATTCTACACCACTCAACTACATCATCATGGCCAAGTCTGGCCTGCCTCCTCGCATGCTGAGCTCCGTGCAACGCGACAAAATCTGTAATAAAACATTTTGTGCGACCAAGTTGGGACTGGGTTTATGCAACAGAGAGAAAGAGTCTGACTCTGCTGTGTACTTTGCACACAAGCAATTTAGCAGTCTTCTACAGATAAAATCTGCAAAGAAAAATTGAAAAGTTTAGCCGACTTTGTGTCGTGCCTGTATAAATATTCAATTCTGTGCGCTATTCTGTGCCACCAGTAGGCTGTCTGATCTATTTTCGCAACCTATTAATGCGACCATGCCTCGTTCTGTGGGACTGTGGGGCTTCCTGCTAACCCATTCAACGTGCGTCCGTCTGTCTGCGGTGCTTCTCGAGAGTCCTCCAGCCTCCTTGACACCTTTTAGTCCCCAGATGGTAGTGTTGGGCTTTCACAGGTGGAGGCTTTTTTCACTTGAAAGGCCTCTTTCATCCCTTTTTTGCCACTGCAAGCACACATGTTTTACAAACAGACGAACGTTATTAACTCCTAAATAGTAACACACGGCCGGGCTGGATAATGGAGCGTTTTAAAAGAGGCAAACAGGAAGTGACGGCAGCTATCTGTTTTGCTTTCCCATTTGCTGCGAATTGCGGCTCAAATGGCGGCCGCCCATGCACCGGAGAAATCCGCTTTTTACTATTTCAAAAGTAAACGAGATTGCAGATAACGAGAACTGCAGGAAAAAAAATGAGCCAGGAAATGCGATTTCTATGATTTTTTCAATTTCTCCTCGTTAATTACGAACTTGGGGACGTCTTCGCCCAAAGGAACCACATCTCGCACTCTTGGTGCCCTCTGTGAAAAATTCAATTTACTTTCAATCATTTTTCTCAATAATGCAATAATAAGCCGGAAAATCGTATTTCCCAATTGGTGCAAAGCAAGGTGGAAAACACATTTTTAAAATATGTTTCACATCAAGAAATCTATAAATTATTCTGTTTTCTTTTTCCCTGGCGATTCCGCATGCACACACACACACTCGTACCTACACACTCAAGTTTTAAATTAAAGAACATATTGAACTTATTTCTTCGCTACTGCTGGTGCTGCTGCTCGCCAATTCCTCCCGCCACTCCACTCAACAACTTTGGCGCCTGCCAATAAATTGTAAGTTGGTTGCACAATACTCAGCCAAGCCGTCAACTTTTTACACAATCCCTACAAGACCGGGGTTCAGCTGTAAACTTTGAGAGAACGAAGATGTTGGCTCCGGGGGTGACTCACGCCACTCCGCCAGCCCTGAAGTCTAACTTAACTGGCATAAACTACACAAATACATTTAGATTATAGAACTGTCACGGGCACCGAAACATGGAATTTGTTTCCCTCGGCTGGGTTTAAATTCTCCCTTCCGCCCCAAAACTTCCTCGATAAATATATTTTTAGAAAACAAATTGGTCGAAAACAAAACGAAAACACTCGCACGCCGACCGATCATTAAATTAACACAATATCATGCACGGTGGCTCTTATCGGGGAAGGGATATGGGTTTACTATCCATTTTCCAGTTGACTAAAGATCTAATTAAATAGTAGACTGCACAGCGTCTCGAAAGACACGCTCTTCTTGAGGGATCCGGAGCCATCATCGGTAGCTCAACTGCTACTTTTGTGCCATCTCGATGTGATCGGCTTTTTAATGCAATTTCGAGTAACGAGGAAATTGCTTGACCCGATTTTTTATCTGGCCGCTGGCTCGCTCGGAATCGACAATAGGTTCAATGTCCAATGGACCCTGTTTTATCAACAACCCTCTTCAATAATGCCATTATCTTTATCTCTAATCTATAGCAACTCTCTTCTCGTGTCTCTCACCAAGGCCTTTCTCTGATTACTTGTACCCTCGGAGCGGGTGATTCTGGGATCGATAAATTTTGCTCAACGGGGAACTTTTTGTGTCTCTCTCTCTTCTGACTTCTGGACATTGCAGAGAGAGATTATTTGCACCATGAAAATTTAGAATACAAACTTACCTTCCTTGTTAAGGAAATATCCTCTTCAGAAAATGAGTCCTGAAAAGAGGAGAGTTACGAATTTTTGTGCAGCTTTAAAAGTTATAAAAAATATATTTTGTCGGATTGTAACATTTGGAAGTTCTTAATTAAGAAAAAAATGATATATTGAATGAAATTTGGCTGACAAATGAATGAATAAAATTCTGAAATAAAAGGTTCAATGGAAGGAAAGGGCCCCTCTGAAACACAACATAAATTGATTTCTTAATGAATTCTAGTTCTAGAATCGATTTTAATGGCCTAGAAATTTTTCAGTAAAACTAATTCATTAGAATTCAGACAAGACAAGTCTATCTTTTAGCCCTTGATTGCCCAGACTCTTCTAAAAATGCACTTTAAGAGAGCATTTCGTCCATGATTGAACTTACACATCCAGCAGAAGCTCAAACGAACAGTATCTAGACGGAGTACCTAGGGATATTTGAATTTCATGAAGCGCCGGCATGAAGATTGCCGTGCGTTTCTGAATCTGAATATTTTTCTAATGACGTTTTCACTTGTTTTTAATCGAAAGAAATCACAAAAAGAGTGAAAAATCAGCTCTGGAGGAAAACCAGGACCAGCAGAGGGTGATTGAAAGACTGCAACAGGCATAAAAGAGCCGAAGTTGGACTCAAAGGGGAACTAAAAATTTACCCTTGGACTGAAAACTCCCATTTGAGTAGGTTTTCAGGCGCAAGAAGTACTTTAGGGACGATTAAATGTTTCAATAAGTGCTCTTGGGGCTGAAATTATGAGTTTTGGGAAGTCTTCTAGCCCAAAAATGGTAACTTCGGCTCTTTCATGCTTACTGTAGTCTTGCAATCACCCGCTGCTGGTCCTTGTCTTCCTCCAGAGCCAATTTTCACTCGTTTTGGGATTTCCTTCGATGAAAAACGAGTAAAAACGAAAATTTTCCCGATTTGTTTATTTTGTAAAATTTGACTCAGAAACGCATGGCAATCATAAAACTCAAATTTTCTGAGGTACTCCGTCTAGATAGTATTCGTTCGAGCGCAAAAGGGATGACTACGATGGTATAGTATTGTAACAAAATCTTAATCATCTTCAAACTTGGAGATAATCAAATGTGCGATGCGATATTTACCATTTGTCGTCTTCTCCCCCATGTTTATTTGAAGATGTGTATGCATATTGTATTTGGTGTTTTTTAAATCAACACACTCCATGCCACCCGAATGTTGTTTATGTTAGCAGCGCGCGGATAAGAAAAACAATCTCAGTGACTTGGCGATAAAGCAAAGAATGTGGATGTGAGACACAAAAGCGCTCTGTGTCTTCTCTCTTTCGGAGATTGCGGGCGGCGCAGCGTAAGGAAGAAACACAACACGAAATAGGGTGAGATTTTTGAGCCAACTGCTGCGCTACAAATTATGCCGGGGGTAATGACCGGTCGCTCCTATGTAGTTTCCAGTCTAATCCTCAATGAAATATATTTGTTGAAATCTAATGTGCAAGCGTGCAGGCTCTCCACCGACATATAAAAATTTATCTCTTCGGAGCGCTCTTGTTTTCTCGAAAAACTTTGGGCTGGAGGACGAACACGGAAGGGAGCAAATCTAGATTATGTTACGCTTCTTGTCGAACGGAAGATTTGGGGGAAGCATTTGTCTCATCCGGTTCTTATTAGGTTTAGTCGATTTTTGAGGATTCAGAGGCATTTTTCTTAACCCGTGCCTCTCAAGATGTTGATAATTAGGGCAACTAAGAAATTTACCTATACATAGTTTTTTTGCCTAAATACAGCTGGTGAAATTTTTTTTTCAAATTTGACTAACGTTTTGAACATGAGCATATTTTTCGAATATCTACATTTTTCTCTTTTGTAAATCACACAAAAAGTTGTTGTAGCAGAAACATTTAAATGTTTAAAGAAATACTCTCCAAAATTTAATTTTCTTCTGAATAAAAGAGAATGTTGACGACTAAAAATTGACGACGAAAAATTGACGAATAAAAATTGATGAAAATTAACTTCGCCTCGAAGGATCACTATTTCAAAATTTTCAGACCAACATTACCTATCCGAAAGACTTTGACTTTATTTAATTTTGGTAACCCTATAATAATTTTATTGAGTTTTCTGAGGTTCAAAATTTGCTTGTTTCAAGTCAAACCAGAGAAATTGGGTTTAAAATTTTTATAAAATCGATGTTTCTGCTATTGAGGTAGTTTGTTGAAGTAAGCTTGCTCCTCTTTTTCCATTTTTAAATAAGTAGAGATCGGCCTGGCTCTCGGAAAAGTTTTTATGCGCATAATAGTGGCACTTACTGTCCGTGCATTCGAGAGAAGAGCTCTGTGCTCTCTCGCTGAAGCTCCTGCTTGATCCCCACAAAAGTATAACTAATGCCTCGTGCATTATTCATACATTTTCATACAATCATCATTTTATGTTTCGCATAATTCACCAAACGACTCGGCACAGCTTCTGCCCCAGTATATATGGAATGCTGAATATTGCAGTCTGTGTCATCCAGTTATATGTAGGTACGGTGCAAGATGCAGAAAAAGCCGTACTCGTCCCAAAAATATATTGTGCATGCAATTTAATGTGAAAGGTAGAAAATCAAAAAACAGGATTGTTCCCAGACTGATGTTAAGCTGGGGGATTAGCATAATCGTTGAAAATGCACGCTCTTCTTAAAATTGTTTTATATCTCTTTTTGTCTCCTCCACTCCTGTCCGCTTCCACTTTTGCCTCTAGGAAGCCGTCTCATGACAGGCGCTCATTCAAATTTCAGCTGCTGAATTGAAGCGGGCGCTGGGCAGCAAAAACTCGACCCTTCTGTCTCGGATTAAAAAACGCATATCTGAGAGGAGAATAAATTTCTGCCCGTAGGCATTGAGAAAGTTCACACTTTCAAACAAAAAGCGTCCTGGTTTTAATTGACTAAAATTTTAACCAAATTAAGTAGACTGTAGAGATCTACATCAAGAGCAGGAACAAAAAAAAAATCCGGTCGGTTTGTCAAGTTATATCATATTCTGACTATTTACCAAAAATTTTGAAGAATTCTCTATTTGTTGAAGAATTTTAATTTTTGTTAGAAATTATGGCCCATTTGACGTCTCCTTCATTCTTCGTCCTTCATTTGAACCCCGTAAAGACTTTGTTTCGCAGTAGCTTTCGGCTCTAAAGCCATCCCCAGAATATAAAATTTAGAAAGTTTTCCTAGTTAATTTCAAAGTTAAATCCTTCATTTACGTGAGAAGTCGTGATAAAATTATATTCAAGATGGTGGCAGAAAGCCACGAAATTCGTGATTTTTGGCGCAAATAAAGGTTAAGTTTTAGTTGAACAAACGAAAAAATAAAACATATGTAAAAAAAGCAACCGAAAAAATTCAAAGAAGGTCCCTCTAGCCTACCATATACACTTGATCCAATGCAGGTAGAAGGCCAACAGCCAGAACCCCGGAATCCGAATTCTTTTCGCTCCCACCCAATGAGTCGGAAAATAAATCAAAGTTTGGGTGTGCTTCCAGTATTTTGCATTTCCATACGACAACATGTCACCTTCCCCGAATTAGTTGTTATAAAATTGCAGTGGGAATTGTATGTGATTGGCAGGGTTCATGCGGTTGTGGTTGTTTTTGGGTTTGATTTTATACATTTGCTGATTTTGCACTTTGCTTGGAAAAGCTTTTATCCCCCCTGTATGCGACCCAGCATGTGCACAGTGAGGGAGAGCGAACACATAATGCATGCACATAGCAAATGTTTATAGTCTGGGGAGAGAAAGCGAAAATGCCAAGCATTACGTGCGCCCGAATGTTCCGTAGTTCGGCATGGCATAGATTTTGTTAAGCCTATCGCGGCGTAACTCTCGCTGGCTGTCAGCGTGAGCAAAATTTTATGCTGGAGGTACGACTCGCGTCTCGCGTCGGAGTGTATGTTGATGAATGATTTGCTGACGCATAAAATGTAAAAAATGAGTTGGAAAATTTGCGACATTTCACACATCAACATGGCGACGAGGGAGAAAATCCACATCCACGTCTTTCTCCGGCAACTCGGCAGCTCGGCATTCGGCAATTTGAATTCCTCTAATACTCGCTAATGCCAGCTTGCCAACCACTGCCTCATGGTCGTTTCTGATTACGTATACAGATTATTACACGTCGCAGAAAGGACGTGTTCAACTGCTCAAGTAGCTAATCATGATAATAAACAAATAATACGATTTGGCTGCGGAATCCCAAGTTATTACCATTCAATGCTCACAAGCTCGAACGTTTACTCCTCATTGCGCCTTTTATTTATCCTTCCATCTAGGAACCATGAATGGATTCGCCTCATCATAACAGATTTGACTGCTGATGTGCGCTGACTTGACGTTCGAATACAATCACTGTTTTCCAAGTAAACTGGAAACTCGTTCGAAGATACATACATGTTTTGGGATTTATTTGTTTAACCCTTCAACTGGCTGAATTCATTAATAAACTTGGATAATAATTTAAATATTTTAAGATATTTCTAGCTCATTAGTTTCAAGCCAATTTATAGCCAGAAATTTCCACATCCTATTTTCATGAAATTAGAAATTTAATTCGATTTTAACGAGTCTCAGAAGCTTTTAGACAATTATTTATTTGGACAATTATTATTGGAAAATCGGATTCAGTTTAATCATGAGTCGATTGCCTAATTTCCCGTTTCCGGAAAGCTCATTAAAATTATTCCAAATTCAAGGAGCAGGATTTCAAGCTGGGTGTTTGCCAGGATGTTGAAAAGAGAATCTCAACCCCCAGTTTGATTTTTTCTGCCTACAACCTTCTCTTCAAACAACCCTTCCAACTTAAGGGGGTGTTTTCTTGCATCTACTTAGTAAGTCTCTCATTCGGAAAACCAGTAAAAATTGGCAGTCAAAAATACGTTCCCAAAAATTTCCACAGGAATAGGCTTTTCCCATTGCAAGAGATATCCACAATTTCTCAGGAAAGCCCAGCAAGTGTTTACATGGGTATGAACTGAGCTCAGGGTGTATGACAAAAACTTTTTGAAAAACCTTGGGTATGGCCTTTTCCGGATAACCCAAATCCATCGGATAAAAATGTCAAAAGTAAAGTCACTGAGAAGAAAAATTATTCAAAATGGTTGCCGAGGGTTCGGGATTCCTTCATAAATTCCCGCTGCTAAGTACATTCCGGGGACAGAATTTACGTCAGGGTTAACAGTGTTGTCCCCACCACATCGTCAAATTATAATAATCCATCTCACTTTCTTGAGTTCTGTATTGATACATCTAGGCCCAACTGCGCCATACACATCGTCATGTTTACAATAAATATGTATTATACATATATGAAGGCACATTAGATGTGGATTTCGCCTTTCACGATTATGATGTTACACTAACGCATTACGTTAATGTAATTTCAATCTGAATTTATTATTCAAATTGCCCATTTACATAATGCACAAAGAGTTTCTTTTGAAAAAGGAAAGGCACGGGCAAAGTAAGGAGGCGAGCAAACGAGCGAGAAAGCTGTGGAGGAAATGTGTCAAAGTAGAATCAATCTATATAAACGCATAATGCCAACACTTGTAGCCGCCTCTAATGTAAATATGATGCGTACACGGTATATATTTAGCAAATGTTGTAGAAGCTCTTCATTCCACGAAATTAGGGATAATGTCTGAAGGGATTGAGATCTTTTAAACCTCTTCCTAGACGGGCTGCTCCATCGTTTGGCACTTCATTAGGAGCGCGTGCCCGCTTGGGATCCATGATGGCGGAAAAATCGGGTCGGAGACGGACAAAGTTTTTAATCAATCGGGCAGGTATTTGAAGTGCACCGAGCGAAAGCGAAAGTAGATCACGTACTTACCTTTTTTGAGCATAATTCACGCAACTTGGCAGGAAATGGTTGTTAGAGATAACGTTTTGTTTCGAATATATCTCCTCCCTGGATCTTTCTCTCGCTCGCCGGACCTCCCAAAGTCGGATGGAGTACAAGAAAACATAATTTATATTTAGCTCCGTCATGTTTATCCGTTTTCATTTCCTGCTCATTCAAATGCAAGGCCGCTGTTTATGATTTAAGCTCGACTCCATCGGTGAGAGGTATTATCTCAAGCTTATCATAGGGTGCAATAGCGAAAAGTCTTTTCATGAGGTGGCCTGGCCATTTTTATCTACGTTTTTGTGCATCCAAAAATATGAAATTCTGCTAAAAGTATGGTTTTTCGTTATTTGATTAACTCTTAGAATTTGTGTCCAAGAAAACATCAGCTTTTCTTGTGTATTTCTGAACTAGAATTGAGCAAATTAAACCGATCTGAGGCTCTTGGTATCTGAGGGCATCGTAACCGTCCGGTTCTCTTACGATCCCTGATTTTTAGAAATCAAGAATTGAAAATTATTGAATTTCTCCAGGAGCTTCCCCAGGCCATCAAGAGCTCCCAACTATCTTCTTACAACTTAAGAAGATTTTTCAGCACTTTCGTAGTTTTCGCCGTTGAAACTTTGGATCTCTGAACAACCTTAAAGGCCCTTTCAATTCTCATCATGAGCTTTAGGGTCCGAAAATACTAGTAAATATTTAGGCTCTCGATTCTCTTCAGCAGATAAAGACGTAGAGCCAATGCAGCTGTCGAAAATCTCCTGCAATAAAAATCAAAACTGCATGGTTGCTGTCCATCGCAATGCCAAAAAAAGCGCGTTCCTGGAGCGACTCAGCCGCATCCGACGCAGTAAATTGCTATCATCGGTGAAATCACGGTGACATTCTGAACCATAAATTAGGCCGTAATTCCTTTTGAATATTACAGGCTGAGGTTCATTTGTGCTTGTTGTGTTTCGTAGCCAGCCCGTGCCCGAAACCTCAGCGTGGTACCAAACATCAAACATTGGTGACCATGTGCACTCGGTTTGTGATACTGGGGGGAAATTAATTTTATTTCGAATGGATATTCCGGTGACCATGTCCACGTCCATGCACTCTTCTCTCTTTTCAATTATGTTTAAAATGTTTTCTCTTTATTAGTTGTGGCGGCAACCCCAGTAGCTTCCCCCAACAGCAACAACAACAGTATTACACACAAACCAAAACGAAAAATGAGTCATTCAGTAAATTATCAATTAATAATATCAGCGGCCACGGTTAACGCAGCGTGTGTACGGTACACGAAACTGTATAATTATCATTCATTTGTTTAGGTCCCATTATTACTCAATACAAGTAGCGCTAGTTTGCCCGGCATGTTATCGTCGATCCACCCTCTGACCTCAGGGATCGGGTGCCGCATATCCCTGTCAAGAGACTATTGTTGTTGAATGAACCTTGAATTTGTAATAGAGTTGTATTTTAAAAACCGATTTTTTTAATATTTAAAAAATCTTTATTTTCGAGGGCGGATTTCCGAAGTCATTCTAAGCCTTCAAGTTAATTTTTCGCTTTTTTTATCCAAAGCAAATCCAGAATGACAACTTAGACTTTAGAATCATTTTGGTCAGGACTTGGGGCTTTGAAACCTTGAGTCCGGGACAATCCGTCTTTGACCGATGAGTGATGATAGGATCTTCGGAACCTGAATTCATCCATCTATCATTTTGGTTTTTGTTGAATTTTCAAAAAAAAAAAAAAAAATAAAAATTGAGAAAAAATATAAAAATTAAATCAGGAAAAATACGAAGTTGTCTCTCAAGAGACAGCTTTTAACTAGAGGAATAGTCTAGAAAGTCCCTTCGATGATGAACAATCTCTTGGGTTACAAAGATTCAATGAGATTTTACCGACATGAGAGAATTTGAGAGAGTTTTTAGACTTAAGAATCCAGAAAATGACTAGTTTTGGCTCTTTGAAAAATGCTCCGGTTAAAAACTCGCCCTAATCCTCCGACAACTCATTTGTCAGACGGTACGAGCCGTGCATGCAGACATTGTAAAAATTCTACAGTACAATTTGAAAAGAGGAGAGTAGGTGCGTCATTCATTATGAAGCATTTAGACTATGAGGATATATGATTCACGTACGGCAACACCAATGTGTGGTCGGTCACACAAAATTCCACCCGCACCCCTGCAGACCTTACAGACTGAAACATGTTACGTTTTATCACCACTGAACTATGTCCCTTTCTCCTTACACCCTGACTCGGTGCACACTTTTTGCGGCCACTAGTGACAAGACCGACACTGTAGCAGCTAGAAGTGTATTTTAAGTTTTATAATGATTAAAATTTTCGCTTTTTTGCGGGAGCTCCCAGTTCCCGATGAGTTAGTATATTGGTGATAGGACTGTCGCTGAGTACACACCCCGAAAAACGGAAAGAAACTCAAAGATAACATTAAAGTTCAAAGTTTTTATTCAACTTTCCGACCGTCGGCGCATCGTACCCACATTGGAAATTCGGTGTCACTTTTCCTGATGTATTCAATGGCACAAACGGGTGGAAGGAGCCGGAGCGACGGAAGAGCGGAGGAAAAGTATGATAAAAATTGAAAATTTCACCCTTTGCCACTTGCTATCGAGAGTTCAAGAGAACTTTCCAAACTCAACGACCGTCTGTCGTGTAAGAGAGATCCCAAATGCAAACATCATAGAGCCAACGTAATTTTTGGTAATGGGTTTACAGTATTTTCGATCCGAATGGGGCTTAAAGGGAATAGCTCCCTTTGATACAGTCATAAATAGATTTAACCCGTTTTCTGCCGTCCGTTTGCGGCACCAGGCTGTTTCGATCCGCCAATTATTGAGTTTCGGTCTGCATCTCTCTTTCAAACTCGATTAAGTGGCGCTTCAGCTTACTCTCCGGGTTCGGGCTGTCTCATCCTCGACGGAGTCGACGACAAAGGAGAATCACACACACCTTTTAGGCATTTTTCGAGTGATTGAATTCCCTGAAAAGACATTCAACCCCATTCAGGCTTGACCCGTCATCGAATTCGCAGCCAGGCTGGCTAGACTGAGTCGTGAATCATGCCGATGAAGCCCCATTAAGGATCAGAGCCAAAGTCTTCCGAAGCCATTTACTGACGCCAAAAATACTGCATCGCTCATCAAATATTTAAACAAATTTCCAATGAAGCAATACCGTGGTCGATATTCGAGCGAGCAGCTTAAGCGTGGCGTGTTTTGCTTTTTAAACATTAAAATTATAAGCTGATTTCTGGCTCCTCTGGTGCAATTATGAAGGGATTTGATCGCGGTCATTACAAAAATCACGAAAGCTCGTTCATTTTTATCTATGAATTGGGTGGACCCCGCACTGGAAATGGCGGGGATTTAATTTTGAGCTTTATTTTATTTCATTCCGGTCGATGCATTATTCTAACTACTTCCTGCCCCACCCCACCTCCTCTGACACTTTCGATAAAACACCTATTTCACATGCAATAATCCTTGCTCAGCCAGGAACGCCAACAGTACACTCAGTCCTAGTCGTAGGACAATGTTCAATTCAAATTGCAATATTTTATTTATTTATTTATTCATTTCTTTTTTATTTTTATTGCCACAATCGGGAGCGGCACTGCCAGTAGAAGCATTCAAATGAAAATGCAAATTCAAACCAATTTTTGTGCTTTTCGAACGAAACAATTGATAGTAGCCATTTATGCGATTTAAGCATGTTTTTCAGCGCAAGGCTCATCACGAAATGCTCCTTGGCGTTTCATTCTCGTCCGTCACTTTTCGAACCCTTGACCTTTAAAAATTAATTTTCTGGCTTTTTAAAGTCTTAAAATTGACCTGAAATAAAAAATTAATGTCCGACGCACTTTGGGCTTTTGTGACTAAATTATTTTATGAGAGGTCAACATTCAGGATCCCTCATTTTATTTGATTAAAAATTAATTTTTTACTGAAGGTTAAAACTGGATCTCTGAATTTCCGCGTATTTAAAAACAGCTTAAATTTCATTCTAAGATATAAGTGCTAAAATTGAATCGTTTTTACATATTCCGACACTTCTACGAAATTACCAAGGCTTAAAATTTCGTACTATATTTCGACATGAATGAAATAGTGATATGACGTAATTGGTACCAACGGTTAACCTCAGTTTTCGCAGTTGAAAAGGCTGTGCTGCCTCCCATGGCCTTTATTCCTCCCCTTTGGCCTCCCGATTGGCTCCAATATCTCATTTGCTGTTTCAGATGCGCCGCGCCGATGCTGACACAGTAAAACCTCTGTTAGATTGATGGGCCAAAACGAGCAAAAATTCTCGTGCAAACACAAACTGTGACCTTTCACACGATCGGAATGCAGCGGCCCTTTAAAATTTCAATCAGACACATTAAATAGTAACGAGACGGGTGTTCTGCTCCACGGGAAAATTCTCATTTCGGAAGTAGGAAAAATTATATTGAAAACAAACCCACCGAAGCGGATAAAATCTGTGGCTCCACTCATGTGTTTTAGTTTTATCTCTGAACAGATTCAATGAAAATGACTTGGGGGAGCTTTTACCTATCTTCCTTCTATCCAAACTCTCTCTCTAGCTCGCAACGGTATCTACATAAATACCCGGGAAATGTACGATGGTTCGGATGAAGAGGAAAAAGTTACCGAAGGAAAATGTATTTTAACACTGACAATTATGGGAATTGGGGCTTTGTATACCGGCCCCATACAACCACTCACAGCCGCAGACACGAGCTGCAAGTTTAAGTTTTCCTTATAAAACCAAATAGTTTTCTTTCAAACACAACTTTTTTTTCATTTTAAATTGGATGGCTCGAAGTTGAAGCGAACTTTTTATTGAAGATAAGAACTTTTTACGCTCGAAACTTGTTACCTCACTTTTTGTGTCTTGTTAAAAATTACTTTAGTGCTTTTTTGTCACTCGATGAGGAGGCAAATTTCCTTTGAACTTTGCCACTAAGAAGTTGCCTTTCTGTTTCTCCATCGTTAAGAGATTGATTCTATTTTGTACATATGTACCTTTTATTTGTATTCAGAGACAGTTGCAGTTTCGAAGTCCCCTCGAGTCGAGTTTCAAATCAAGACGGCAAACAGCATCTACCAAGTTTCAATCAAGTCCGTCCAGAACTGCCGTAGAACTTAACTTTACCTTATCATCAAAAATAGCATCAAAGGACATGGCCGTTTTTGACGAAATTTTCAACGATTTCTAGAATTACGAGACTAACATACGAGAACAGGGGCTCCAAAATGAAGAAAACTTTTCTCCCAAGATGTGAACCCACTGACACTGAAATCAGCTCGATCTGACGAGTTTTAGTAACTTTAGTTTTAGTATTTTTGATGTCTGACCTTGACCTTTGAACCCAGATTTCTCTACTAAAAAGAACATGAAGTCCTTTTTGGACACGAAAATTAATGTTCATGGTCTAAGATCTGGCCTTCCTCAAATAAACATAGCATGTATCTTTCGAAGGCATCTGAACAAAAGGAAGTTTCGAAATCTTTGGCTCTCAATCGAACTAGCTCTAGTCGAAGTCAAGATAGAAGCCCCTTTTGAAGAGAAAGCTATGCAGTAATGTCTGAAAACTCGTCCAATGCGAAATTTCCGCAAAGCAGGATGCAAAATAAATTGCTACTGAAATCTGAGATGAGCATGAGAATTTATTTATTGGGAGAATCTCTTGCAGCTTAATCGTAATCCAAATTGTTTCTCACTCACACGGCGTGCCGTCTGTCTGGGCTCCTTTTCGCAATTTAGCGGAAAAATACGTCTTACTTCTCTCCCTGCAACTTGCACAATCTCTTTTCTTAGCCTATCGGTGTCTTCTTTCATGGGTCGTTTTACATTGTATGAAGGAGTGAAATAAAATGAGAAAAAGATTATTATTATCATTTTTATTACTCTAGTAATTCTTGTTGATTTAGTTGAAAATTGTACTTTTTCATCCTATTTAGTTCACCTTTTCATTGTTCTTTTCCCTCTTTAATCCATTTTCCCATTGTAATCAGAGTTATCTTTTGCTACAAAAGCACTATTCGAGAAGGGATGAGGCCCCGAGAATATTGTTTTACTTTGTACTCGTGCACTTTGTCACTGTCCGTTGCGGATTCTCAGGATTCAGGAAGCAAAATTTTTAGGCATCTCTCTTTATTGCTCACTGAGTGAATTCTTCGCGCTGTCGATAGGCCACTCTTTTTCAATTAAAAGCACGATCAAAAGGCCTTTGAGTTCTCAAAGCGGAATGCCACGGCGAGCAGCTTTGCTGAGAAGCACTGGGTGAAAATTAAATTAGTTAACTCTGGGTCTCTTTCAGAGCTGCTGAATAAACGCATTAGCCTCGAACAAGCATTCAACGTTTTTTCCTACGCTAATCTTTTCCATCTACTCCCTGCGACAGGGCAGCTCTTGTGTGCTTTGCAACGGCGGAAACTATACAAAATTTTTCTTTTTTCTCTCGCTTTGCTGTATTTTTTAAGCTCGCCTTGTAAGCCTCGGATCTAGCGCTGCCTGCCCAGGACATTTCCTCGCTCCCATATTTTCTCAGCTTAACACGTGAGCCATCATTAAAATGTGATGACATGATTTTGCAAAGATAACTGCATTAAATAGGGAGGTCCGACGGCTACTGTCTTAAGTTTGAGAATTTCTCTCGATCCACATAAATAATTTATCAACATGATAAATGTTATGGGGAGACAGATTAAGAATCGAAAGGTCGACTCACTGCGATTCGGTTGTCGTGTGATAAAACGGGGGAATCAATTAATTATATAGCAGTTAGCTGCACGAAGACGCGGTCTGATGGGAAGGATCAGCTACTTGGATTGCTTCTTAATTTGATACGAGTATAACAAAGAGAAGGAGGGTGGTCTGCATCGAAATCATCATTATCGATATAATAAATTATCTTTTTATTGCATTCATTGATTGGCTACATGTGGAATATAATGAAGTCTACTGGATCGAACACCTTTCTCACAATTTTGATGCTTGCTCTAAAACAGTTGTTTTGTGGTTTTTGTACATGCTGGTGGTCACTAAATGAGTCATCCTGCGTGATTTCTTGGGAAAGGTAGCTTTCTTGGGCTTCAGACTGAGGAGTTCTAAGCAGCTTCTTTAGTTCTGGAGGCGTCAAATTCTCTTAAAGCTCTCTCGGCTATTATTTCAGTTCTGGAGGGAACTTATTCAACATAAGAGAAGTTTCTGAAGAAACTTTCTTTAAGTCAGAAGACGCTCAATCAACCAGACTTGTTGTCTATTCAAGCAAAGAGACTCTTCTGAGAGCTCCTCTGCCAAATTTTACCCAATTTGAAATCAAAATCAGGCCAGAAGAATCAAGAAAGACTTTGATTTAGTATGTATAACGACCGAAATGAGATAAAATTCCACTTCTCCGAGACATTCTCTTTTTTCGACTCTCCCAAATGAATACCTTTGACGAAACTTGGGACGACCACGCCATTTCTACTTTCTCTACACAACCCAGGGCCGGCTTCCGTTACGTAAACTGCAAGCCAGCTCTGCTCCAGGGTTCAGCTTGGTCAAGTTGGTTGCCAAAACCGATGCCCGAGACTGCTTATTTCTGTGCAATGCCAACTTTAAATACTCTTACGAAGAACAAAGTCCCCCGATGCCGGGAAATGTGCTGTACCTCTCCGATGTACT
The DNA here is from genome assembly GCA_963930915.1 of Forcipomyia taiwana. Lineage (NCBI taxonomy): Eukaryota > Metazoa > Arthropoda > Insecta > Diptera > Ceratopogonidae > Forcipomyia > Forcipomyia taiwana. Next base: position 1,080,446 of record CAWVOI010000086.1, on the reverse strand, counting down.
TTACTGCAAAACTTTTAAACATATATTTTCTTAAACTTTATCAAAGAGCGGCGCGGCAAGCTCCTACATAAGTTACCTCTAAGTACAATAATATACAGAACAATCCAAAGCCTCTGCATGAGTTCCTTTCCGATGTTCATTAATGCAGTTTTCCTCTTTTTCCAACTTTTTTCAGATTACAAAACTTCACAATTTAAAATGCAAATAGCGGCAGTTCTTATGGGAAAACGAAAATCCTTCGTTTGATAGCACGCAACAAAAAGGAACGTCGAGAAAAAGGTAAGTTTTCTCCTATCGCTGCCCTCTGTCGTACACTTTTACTCTTTTTTGTTGCGTTCCGCGAGGGAAAAAGATTTTCAATTAGGACGTCCATTGTCTGTTCGTCCTGTCCCCTTTTTTCGCACTCTCAGTTGCATCTAAATCAAGATTGAAGCAACCCCTTCACATGAGGCTTAGCCGGGCTTCAAGAGGTTAGTTTAAATCTTTCCGACAGGAAGAATGAGAGACAGAAGGAAGGAATAAAAAACACAATAGAAACCTGGATAATAAATTCTCTCAGCAAACGTAAGGCTAGCATGGGGATACATTGGAGCGATGTCATAAAACTGTAATCATGGCATCTTCCTCCTCATTTATTCCAGCCTTTGAAAGCCCAATAATAAGGCGAATATGAGTTTTTGCAGTGTCGTTTGAAACAAAACGCTAAAAGAGCTTTTATCCCAATTATGGACGGCACTCGGTCGAGTTTCGAGCCCCTGGAAACTAAAACAATAAAGGCTTGTTTGCAGATCCTAAAAATTTCAGAGTTGCGGCCGGCTTTCCTAAACTCTCTCTCATGGCAATCCCATCCGGCTTTGTGATGGAGCGAGCAAACAAAAGTAAAAGTTTGCACCCCGAACCAAAAAATGCAATTTGCTCCAATTTTGTTTGCAAAAATATTTTAAGAGCGTAATAAGAAGGAAAGTACATAGAAAGTTATCATGTTCTGCACGATAATAGTTTTGTTTATTTTGGTTTGTCAAGATGTGGATCCTGCAATCTCGCCTCCCCGCTCTGCACACAGTCAGCAATTATTGTTGGCCAAAGTGAAAAGTCTTGCATCAGGCCTTTGGTTTATGGGATGGTGGCTGGGATGAGTTTCGGAAGAAAAATTATTTGCTTATCTTCTGAAACACAAACGAACCGGCGTGGTGAAGCCGATGGGGCTTGTCTTGCGGACCCAAACGAGTAAGATTGAGCCAAGTGACTATTTTCGACCAACTTCTGGAAGTTTGGAGATTGGATCCAGTTGCATGGGGAAGTTTTTCCACAGAGCCTCTCCTAGAACTGGCGATGTTGCGTGCCGTGTTTAAAAATACTTACAGTCACTTGATATATATTTAATCATTGTTTTAAAAACATCGTGTAAAAAAAGTCAAAAAATGAAAATTTTATCTCAATTGAAAGTTCAAAATGATGGCCATTTTTAAATAAATTGTGTTGATGTTTTAAAAAGATTTTCTTTAAACGAAGTTTCCAGAAATTTGCCAACGATCTTTGTTCACCATACCCAAAAATTTGTGGGGACTTTCAAAATTCAATAAATCTTTTAAAAATTCAAATACCTGCCTGAAGGTAGAATTTCTGGTTTCTTCTGAGGCTTTTTTCTGAAGGCTCTCCTATAAACTATTCTTCTAACCTGAGCTTTTGCCAAATTTTTCAAGACTCCTAAATTAAAAAAAAAATCAGAAGCTAAGAAGAGTTCAGTACCCGAAATATCATCCCACTTAACCCTATTAAACCGAGCTTCCGATGCAAGTTTGCGGTGCTAGATAACGTTAAAGTTTGGAGCATAAAAACGAACATTTATTACTTCCTTGAGACAATTATGAACAAAAGTTGGGGCGTTCCCTGATCCTGGGAGGAAGAGTCGGGAATGCAGTCGGCAAATGCAAATTGATGAGAAAATTTTATTGGTTTAGAAAAGAGCCGAGAAAGCGCCCTTCAGAGCGGTGGATTTCGATAAATATGTTGTATAATGTGATATTGTGACAATTAAACCGTGGAACGGAGGAAATAGAGTAAATAATTCTGAAAAATTGCTTTAATTATATTTGCTTTGCTAAGTGGTTTCCACTAATGAGATTGTGTTCTCTTTTCCTCTCCCATGGAAAACGTGGAGTCTTGCAGTTCCACGTTCATACTGACGCAAGTCCTTGCCGCCTCAACTCGACGACTCGAGTCGACTCGGCTCATGATAACCTCGTTCAAACCTGCTCCGTGGCTTCCTCCATTGCCAAGTGGTGCTTGCGCTCAACGTTCCTCATAAAGCATTTTATAATAACGAAATTAGAGCACGTCTTCGGTATCGTCTTCCTATCAACAAGTCTCCTTGACTCGATACATAATATTCCATTCCGGTTTCTCGCTATTTTTCAGCACGATAAAGAGATAAATTGAATCCACATTTTTGAAAGTTTACGGTTCGGTCAAACCAGTTTTGTTTAAGTGACACATTTGAATACAAATGAACTAGATCAACAATGGCCGGAATTTACAGCTCTGTTAGTGTTGCACCCAGTGGTGTAGCTAAGGTTTGGAAGCCCTCAGAGCTTCATAGATAAGGCGACCAAGGGCTATAAAAAACCAAAATCTATGCTTTAACCCATTGACTACCAGGAATGTCGAAAAATTGTTAAAGAAATGCTATACATATTTTCAGTGTCCTAACAACTTACAATGTCGACAAATCAGCTCTCTAACACCTCCCTGGGCTTTGCTAGGCTCTGTTTTTGTCAAAAACAAAAAAAATTAATAAACTTTTTTAAATGAAGTTTTACCTCCGATTTTGCTTTTTATATATTTTTTTTAAATCTAAGGTTGACATATTGTTGTTGATTCAAAAAAACTGCCTGAAAACAATATTTTATTTTTATTACTTTTAAAAATTATTCTTAAAGACTAGGCTTCGATGAGTCACCAGTTATCCTTTGGTAGTCAATGGGTTAAAGCTAAAATGGGAAACCTTTTCAAGTTTTTGGGAGGTTCAAGGAAGCCTGTCGTCTTCATCTCTGACTGTTCTCAGTTTCACATTCCAGTGTTCGGGGAAGATAGTGATGAAATTCATTATAACAAAGCCAACGGAGAAGAAACATCGATCAATGTTTGTTCTTACATATGTGTCGATGCTCGCATTTCCAATTAACATGCCAATATTTCTTGTGTCTACCTCGCTTCCGAAATTCCTTTTCCTGCCAGTCGACGAGTCGAGTCGAGGCGAGCCGGGCGCTCTGAGGTGCTAATGTGCCACAACAGGGTGAATGATTGATAATTTTTCCTGTGTTTGATGGATTGACATTACGCAAGAAGCATAAATAAATTTTACTTCATTATCACCCAAATTATCCGGAAACAAGCGAAAGCGTAGCAGACTTTAATTTCCTCTTTGTTCAACACACGTATAGGTCGGTGCACGAAAATAGAAAAGCAGTGGGAAAAGTGAAATGAAAAACTGTCATTTTTATCAACTCCCCCGTTTCGGTTTTCTTCAGACGGAGACGCCGACCGCGCCACTTTAGGCAGAGACATTAATGACCCCCTTAAGGTTCCGTAATTTCACATGTAGATATGAGAGTCGTATAACATTTTCTGCCTCAGCTCCCCCATTACAACAACAACAGCAGCAGCAGCGGCAGCGGCAGCTCCACAACGAGGTGGCTGTAAAGTTTAACATCAGGCCTAATAACTGATATTCTGTTTATAGCTTTAGTGCGCCCTTGTGACGAAACGCAATAAAAACCTTCAATATCCCGACATCCTCATATCTCCCGCTGCCACTTCCTTGGCACGAGGAGCTTATTCTAAAGTTAATTTACTTAATCGCTTTACACTCATTCGTAGCCGCAGTTGATGTGCCAGAGCGATGTGTAGGTACGTTCTTGTGGTGGCGAATAAAAATGTCTGAAGTGGGATTACTTGCTCTCGTGTCATCTAGATGCAGGAAGAGGCTCACTGACGAGAGTTAAAATTGAAAAATAGAAAAAACGGAGGAAAACATGTGGATGTGTGATGAAATTGTGGAAGAGACACTCCCAGCGCTCTTCTCTCGGATTTCCTCTGCTTAAGCGTACGAGTGGGGTATAAATTAGACTCTATTAGCTCCATGCGAGCACTTTGATTGAATATCGACCGTAGCCACAAAACTGGCTTCTGAGTCGATTGCGAGGGCGTTGAACTACCGTGTTTCACTGTATTGCAATTTTCGTATACATTTTTGAACACATACAACAATGAGCTTCCAAGGGCTTAACTTCTAATGAAAAAAACTTCTCAAAATCCGTCTTTAGACTTTTTAAATGTTAATGAATTTGTGACCAGGTTGAGTCTTTGTCATAATAGGAAATTGATGTTCAATACTCAAGTGATAGTTTTTGGCTAAGATTCCAATACAAATACTTCAAATTCAACCAGCCTTTGATTCGGTTCGGAAACAGAGGGGCCTACCTATATCTCCAAAATAATTTTCAGGCCCATTTTCAGGATATCAATGAAGGAGCTCCATCTTTCTGATCCCTTTCCTATTTCACTATGAGCCATTTTCAGACTTTTAGCACGTTTCTAGGGTTAAATATTTGAAAAACGGAAAAGCAATTTTTTCTTTTCTCCCAGTTTTGGAAATTGAGGTTTTGCGGTTTTGTAACCTTCCATTACCATGATTGAAAAAATCACTTTCTCTGATTCACGTCTTCTAGAAAAAAAAAATAAAGCAAAAAGGCAACTCAAAGGTGTCAAAAGCAATATAAAAATCATCAGTCGATATTTGGGCAGGCTCTTATTTCAAAGAAAGCTCGCTTCTGATCCGCCCACTAAGCCGGTAACGTGCGCGCGTCTCTTACCTCGCGTGGCAAATGGATTACACCCGGCGGTATAATTAAATGGCCTTATTACGGCTAAGTATGCAAATGATTCTTTTACACTGATACGGTGTGACGCCGCAGTTGTTAATGGCGGCCCGCGTATGTGTTAATCCCATCAAATATTTGTTGATTTTGGAGTGAGGCGTAAATCGTCTGAGGCGTGATGGAGTACAGTGCTAATGCATTTCAACAAAAGTAATATGCTGGGTCTCCCATCACCCACATATCCAACCCCTTTTAATCACTCCACACAACACCACGCAATCTCTTCTTTCCGACAGACGACATCACCATCAAAACCGTGGCTCCGGCTCCAGATTACCATAATTCAGGCCACATAAATTACAAGGTGTACTCATTAATTAACAAAGTTGCCACAAGATATGTAAGGCAAATACCAAAGGTACAAACTACGAGGACGCAAAACTTTTCAGCTCATACACACATGTGATGTGATACAGTGACGGTGATTTACACATCTTCTCCGGATCCCTTCCTATCCTCCGTCTTCCACATGCCTGCATGAGGCCTCGGTATTTAAATGAATAAATTTAAGACTATTATTATGTTTGCGATGCGAGAAACAACTTTCAAGAAATTTCCGAGCCGATGCCGCAACGCTCATTTTACTCACAGATTCGTAGTTCGCACTCAACGCGGGACTCGGGAGCGAGAAAAAGTTTAGTGAAAAACTTTTGATTTTGTACGCAACTTCGGGAAAACATGTGTTTTCCCTCCCCGAGTCAGCCCGCCAAAGGCTCTAATTTGCCTGCCACAGAGTGCCTCTCAAGACCCATTAACGTGCAATATTCGGAAAGTTCATCCTCCAGCCTAATTGGTTTGCGGTGGAGTCTGGGTTCGGTTCGATTTCACGAGTTTTAATTGTTTGTATTCCGCCCACTGCAAGTTTACCACTCCAACTCAAATTGTTTTTTCACGATAATTATTGACAGTAAAGCCTACTGAGGTGTAACTAGTAAAAAAGTTTTTAAGTGGTTCTTTAGATCGTCTAAAAATTACTCGTCTAAAATTAGGCTATTTTTGGTTGAAACATGCCTAATTTTGGCTCAACATTCAAATTTCAATTTTTCACAAAAGTTTTCTAAAGTTTCTTATTTTCAACGAATACAGAAGACAACTCAAATTGTTTTTCGGGATAGTTATGGAAGTAAAGTCTACTATGGTCTAACTAAATACATAATCATACAATACGTTTAAAGTTTTTAAAGTGGTTTTTAGATAATCTGAAAAATACTCCTAGTGTTCTAAAAAATAAATTAGGGTATTTTTGGTTGGGATATGCCTATTTATGGCTCTTCATTTAAATTTTCAAGAAAAATGACCCAAAATTCCAAAAAGAGCTCAAACTTTTTATTTTGAAAGGGCCAAAAAGTATACAAGCCAGGGTAAGTGAAACTTTTAGAGGGTAATTTTTCATGAGTTTCATGAGCTTGAGTAAAATTAGAGTGCTTCAACTTTTTTAGAATAAAAAAAGTCACACAATAATCTGGCAGCCGAGAAATATTCTGAATTAGGAAAAAGAAAAGAGCCAAGAGAAATCTTGCAGACAAACAGACAAAAAAATTGAACAGCTCAGTTCTGGCAAACTTCATCTAATTGCTGGAGCTATCAAAAACTTAATGTTTGTCGTTTTATTACGCCTCCTCGCTCTGGTAGTCCGGGTCCAGCATCCAGTCCAAATGCTCGCAATATGAGGAAGGTGATGCTGCCGTTTTATGAACATTTCCTTCATAAATACATAGTTGACCTTTTCTCCACATTTTAAATTTTCAGCGTAAGGGACTGCCCGAGTGAGGGAATATCAAAGTAGGCGATGATGATATTGAAATTGTTTTCGTACCTTTTGCAGGCCGAATGGTTAAGCAAGCCTCAAAAGTACGTGATACTTTTGGCAGATTTGGAAAATACTTTAAATTTGTGGATGTGTGACTTGCACATTTCCCTAGCTCCTACATACATATTTATTGGCAGAACTACGTTTCCGCCACAAACATGCAAAAGCACATGTTCCGTATGGGAAATTGATCTGCTTCATTCGCAAACATAGACTTTAGGTCAAAACAGCCCTTTGTCAACAACTGTTGTCCATATTACGGAAAATTTCCACTCCTACTCAATATAAATATGTGAAATGCATGCTTATAAATATACATTATTGTTTTGGGACCGTGTAGGGGCGGATGCGGATTGGAATGATGTGAAAATTGCCACAAGAATATTTTCACTTGTTATTGGGAGGAAAGGGTTATTGCTAGGCTTATGGCGATTGATTGTTTTGGGTCCCGCAAATGGAGTCTGGATTCCCGGCACTCCTCCTGTCGCCTGTCGCTGGTCCAGATATTAAATAATTTCTGCCCGCCCGAACCCCTTCTGTCCCCCGAATGTCTACACTCAAAACTAGTGCAATATCAGTCAATAATCTTCGGTATTTTATTTGTTTTTTCACCAGCAGATCAAATATTTTCCATTTTTATATTTGCAATAATGTTGCCGACTGCGGCCAGAGGAAAGTGTCTGCGAGGGATACCTTAGAAAGGGTATCGCAAACCGGCATCGGCAAATAATAATAATGTAATTTATATACGGAGAGAAGCCACATAATATTTAGGAGAGGAGATATCGGAAAATGATACAATAAAATCGTATATTTTTACCTACACTCTTCTCCTTATTTTCTTTCAAAATATTATGGTAATAATTTGAAAAATGATCTAACCAAATGTGGGTAATGGGCATGTAAGAAGGAGGCGCGTATGTCTTTCGGCAATATAGAATGGTACATTTTTTATAGCGCCGACTCTCGAGAGTCGAGGTATAGCAAGATTATATTGGAATTTTTCCATCCTATATTATCATGATATACTAAGTTTCTCCCCATCTCTGTGGCCTACACGCAGCTCCTCTGTGGAAGTGCTGCATGCTTACCCAAGCTGATCCGATTTGTATAAATGTGTGCATGCATGTTGTATAAAAATTGCGGATAAAGGAAAATATGATTGCCGACGGAGGAGGCGAAAAAACAGAAACATTCACCCATCTCGGGATCTGCCGACTCTACGCAATGTTACGCATATACGCGTTTAATAAATGAAATCCTTTTTATTTGGCTTGGGCAGGCATCGGCGTAGTTGACACAGTGCAAACACTAATTTTGTTTCCTCTGTCGCAATCTCAGGCTCGTTGCCCTCGCCTCCTTGCGGTATCCGGTATCCAGAAAAAGGTGCGAGTCCGATTTGGATCTGATTGACTTGCATTAAAAAACTAAATAGGCACGTTTGAGCGGGTTCCTTCCGTTCCTCTTTCTACCTTGAAATAGCATCCCTCAATGAAGGACTCGAGCAGTCTTTGGTGGTGAGTCAGAAAATTCTCAGAGCAGCAGGAAAAATGCCTTACCAACCCGAAAAAAAAGCTCAAATAAAGTTCCAAAAGCTTTAAAAAGATTTTTGAAACCATGAGGAAAAGAAACCATTGATGGAGACTTTTCAAAGCCAATGAATTTTCGGATCAAGTTAAATCACCTTGAGTCTTTACTCGTAGCTCATAGGTCATCGATGCCTTCTAGAATCGTGGGAAAAATATTGAGATTGGAAAAAGTTGGAGAGGAGACCTGCCACCTGCACTTCGGTAGATGGTCGAAATTATATGAAGAACGTAAACGTAATTGGCTGTATCCTCAGCCAAAAAGAGCTTGGTTCTAGACTATTATTCCCCCTGATGCTTCAAAACATCATTGAGTAGAAATTTGGAATCAAACCTTCTAATCCTCAAAATAAAAAAAAGGTTCTGAGAAACTTTTAAATAACTTTTCTCTCCAGTCTCCACTTTTTCATACTCAAATTTTTCGAATAAGCTTTCAAACAGGCTCTGAAAAAGTCCTAGAAGAGTTGATTGAACTTAAAATGGGATGACCAACCAATTTCACGATTTGCAGCTGGAAAGCTCTGAGAAGCCACCATTATCTCTGAAGCTGAACAGAAATTCTCCTAAGCTTTCTGCTGGCAGTCGGTAATGGGAGCAAAATATTTACTCGTACTTTTTAAACAAAATTTAATGAAGCAAAGTTGCGAGAGTGGAAATGTGAGCCCACTTTTAAAACAGCTCGAGAGCCGCGTAAAAGCACACATTCCACTCAAATCCAGCTCTCAACCTCCAAATCCGTAGCTGATGAGAGCTCGCTGGTATTTGCGCAAACGAAGTCTGGATTTAAAACGTTATCAAATGTTTTTCTTCCTAATGAGACACGGAGCGGGTGGCGGCGGGTGCTCTAATTGTTATTAAAGACAAACACAAATTAACATTAACTGTGCTCCCTGTGCCTCCTCAAGACTCGGGACTTGACGTTCTCCAATATTTCGTAGACCAGCTCGCAAACATAAAATGTGCTCTGCTCAGCCCTGCTCCTCCATGTATTATAATAAAATACGAAAATTACTGTTTCTTACATGTAAATACATTATTTTTCATTTACTCTACGCAATCTCGCTTTGTCTTGTGCTTCTCGCAGACCTTGCTTTTCCTTTGCGCCGCACGAGCACGAGCGAGAACGAGGAGTTGTTCAGCACCTCCTTCGCAACTTTCTCTAAATTCTAATACTTAGTTTTTGTGCTCGCCTTTTTAATCCTCTCACGCCCCTTTTATGACACAACATCTATATTACATTCACGTGCTTTTAGAACGTACGGAGAGATATGAAGAAGGCTCTAGCAGCAAATGCTGAGGAGAAGGTTTGTTCATCTCTTGCTCTGTCAGGTTTCCCCATTCCCCATTCCGTACGTACAACCGTCATGTAAAACATGAAACAAACAAGCGGTAATGAATAAAATATTATCATTACCAGCATGAAAACGTCAGCATCAGACGAAAAAAAAAATGTTATGAAGCCCTGTTGAGACTAATAGAAGGGGGTTCATTGTGCAAATCAGCATAAATTGTAAACGTTAAAAAGACCCGGGGCACTTGAGCTAGTTAAAATGTTCGCATCAAGTCTGGCGTGCGGAAATTTTTATCTTTTGCCTTGCGAAGAAAAGTCTACTTTAGTATTTTAGAATTTTCATTCTAACTTCTTCAAAAAAAAATTCTAAAATTTTTGCAACTTGGTGGGTCTAATGCCAGAATGTGTTTTCAAACTTTTAAAAGTTCAATGAAATTTTATAAAATAGTAGTAAAATTTTAAAAGCATATTTTGGATCATTTTTGAAGAGAAAAACGAAATCGCTTCAAACGAACTGAAATAATTTTTTAAAAAATAATTTTGATAAAAATTTTTGAAAATTTTTTTGTTTAAAGTATTAGTTTATAGAGCTCCCTAAAACATAAAAAATATTTAACGATATTTGATAAATTGAAAAAACTACTAAATGGTTTTGAACGAACTGAAGCTTAAAAATAAACTGTAATTGATGCCCTACTCAAGAACTCAAGAGTCAAAACTGAACACAAATCAGAGCTCCCGCAGACAAACAGACGGTGTTTAGTTTTGCCAACCCCGAGGATCCAAATCGGCTAAAAAAATGAGTATTTCATGCGAGCAGGGAGCCTTTTACTTGCTGGCTTCGTGCCTTGCCTCAGTCTCCGAAGACCTTTCGTACATGACGGAGGAAAAGGAGAAAAACACGTACTTTCTTACACTTTCACCTGCAACAGTTACTGTCTCCAGTCAGCCAACAGCCATCAGCCCTTTTCTAATGTATGTTTATCTTCTTTGTGTCGCATATATTTTTATTATACTTTTCCTTCGCTCCGTGTTCTGTTTGTTCTCCTGTAATATTAATGTTTCATAATTAAGGATGACATTAAGAGTAAGAAAAAAGCAAATTGATAACAACGTCCCCTCCGGCACTTCGCCCATATTTCACCGTAACTACACGCACACAAAGCTGTATTTTGTCTCAGGCCAGCCATTCGGTTCATTTCTCAGGGCTCACATAAAAAGAAGGCAAGATAATGATTGATAACAGATCGTCTCATATTTTTCTCTAACTCCAGTGCCCGGGAAAGATTTTTTCCCTCGGCGCTATGGTGACCGCTCAGCCCACTCAATATTCGCCACTCGACGTTGGGTAACCACGTAAATCTGTTGCGAATACTGCTGGCACAGTGGGGCTGGGACCGGGGCAGGAGGCAACAAATTGTTCATAGATAACGAGGACGAGGACGAGGACGATGATTGTTGCCACTTCTTACACCTCCGTAGCTTTGATATATGACGTTCCATCTGAGCAAATTAGTGTATATAACTCACACCTCCGAATCTATTTTGAACGCTCGCACTCTTCAAAGTAACCGACCACCCACATCCACACTTGAGTGAGTTAGTTGCCACTCCTCGACAGTTTATGATTTTGTGTGCGATAAGGATGATAATAAACCTTGACGAATGTCGTTCAGCCCGGCGCGGGGAGCATTAGACAGATGAATGTTTCGTATTTTGGAGCAAACTATGCATAAAATAAGGCTTCGAAACTCGAGAGCTTTGAATTTTGAGCAAGACGAGATAATGGATGTAGCGTGCATTTTTCTGGGTTACTAAGTTCCCTTTCACGAGTATCATTTCATCAGATTTTTTCATGCTCTCAGATACTGGAGAGTGAGATTTTAAATTATGACAAGCAGATACCATAAAAAAGAATCTTGCCTTCGATGGTTATAGGCAGGGCTGATTTAATATTTATTTAAAAATTCAAAATATTTACGATAAATATTTATTCATATGTTCAATATTTAAGAAAAAAACAAATTTTTGAATTTTCCCGTAAGTTTCCGAAGGCAAAGGAACAAAAACAAAAACCGTATTAAATCATTTTATGAAGAAAAAAAATTGAGACACCCATTTGATAAATTTGATCGTAGGCTTATGGAGAACTCTACATACACACAGATATACTTTTGTACCGAGACTCTCTCTTCAATTTTTATTTTCATGAATCGAAAAAAAATTCATCAAAAGCTCAAAAAAGGTCAAAATATTTATGAAACTAAAAAAAAAGTCAACATAAAAATGGGATTGACTCAAAAGTTCAAATATTAATTTACGAACAATAATGGCCGAAATATTTATTTTAATATTTATTTATTTGATTAGCCCTGGTTATAAGGCTTTGAGACTTTATTTGCAATTTACATCTTTGAAGCATCTTAGGGTTTTTTCTCTTTGACATTTTTCGGAATTTTCGGAAATAATCTGAAATTTTGTATCGCCTTCTTTTGAGCTCTTTCGGGGAAATGTTTTGGGCTACAGTGTTTTATTCACTTATATTTTTACTAAAATTTAATAATCACTACTTTAAATAATGTATAAAAATACCATTCAAGTGGTACTGAAAGCTGAGTGTTTAAAAAAAGGACCTCCTGCAGAAGAGCAAACTCTAATTTTAAAGCACCAAGTCACCAACAAAAAGAGCCATGTTATAAGCTGGAATGAAAATATTAATGGCAACCGGAATACCCCATTGGTAACTCACCTTGCTTGTACAAGTTAGAATACCAATCCAGAGTGAGATCATTGAGTCCTCCAGCAGTCAGAATAATAGGCTTTTGGGCCATTGACAGGAACAGAACAAAGGCTTTGCGGTCTTTGAGAGGGAGGTCGTACCACTTCACATCATAAATAGCGTACTCGAGGTCCTGGTACTGAAAAGACTTGAAAATTATGTAATCCGAGGGTTGTCACCTGTACCTTTTGTAAGAGAGCCTCTTGGAACAGCACCACAATTAGCAGGCCAATGAGAATACAAAGTCCTGGGACCACTTGGAAAATTCCCAGCAAGTCGATATGAACTATAATCCAGGCAGAAAATAGCATGACGTACGTTGATTGTTGAAAGATGAAGAAGTAGGCCGAAGTGGTGTCAACACAGTATCCCGTGACTCTAAAATAAAACATTAGAATACATTTCTTTTGAAAAATAAACTTACTCTCGGGTCAAGGTCATGAAATCCATTATGACGTCAGAATATTCCTGAAACGAGTGATCTGCAAGAATGTCGTCAGTCTTGTCCAAAATCTCTATTGTAGCGCTGAGGAATGACAGCATATATACGTTGCAAGCAAGTCCGAAGCATACCAGAGCAGCGATTCCGGCAACCAGGACGCTCAAGGCCACAACGTTGACGGCAAAGCCAAGGGCGTAGGTCCAGTTGTTGTCCACCTCTAGACCGAGTAGAGGAGTAGCGATTGGGAGGGGATAGTTGGCTTTATGGACCATGATTGACACCAGAGTTCCCATGAATATTAAGTTGATATACCCAAAAACACAAAGTCCAATGAGAATTTTGACTATGAGAAGCGAGTTGGAGGCTGCCTCCTCGATGATATGTGAACAATAGTAGTTTTCAATGACGTTTGTGGGTTGATGCTTGCGATAGAGGATCTTGATGATCTCACAGTAAAACGGTCGATTTTCGAACATGATATAAGTCGAGAATCCAGCCAGAGTAAAGAATACCAAATACATTACTGAAAAATCATCAAAATTTGTGTCTACTTGCTCAAAAAATCAAGCAAAATCGATAATAAAGCTTATTGGTGCATTTTCAATATGATTAGAGGTGTAAAGTAAAAATCTATGCACTGGATTCTTACGACATTAGCTCTTTTCAACATTTTGAAAATGCATCAATAAGTTTTATCTTTGATCTTGCTCTAATTTTGATTTAATTTAATACAAGTTTTTTTGTTGAAGATGTCCAAGATTATTGGTAGGCACTTTTACCTGTCATTTAACAAGTTATTTTCGAATTTCAGACCAATTGGAGTACAAAAATTTTTCTTTCTATCAAACTTTGGGGGCCCCTAGCTCCGTCCCTGTACATGGTAGGGATCACATGTTGTACCATGATTTGCTAGATTTTGATAGATATATATATCGTATGAGACAAATTGCCACAATAAACGCTGTCTTCACAAATTCAGATCCAATTGCGTAAGCCCGTCCTTAGCTGTATCAGTGGATACGTCACTCAGTTCCTTAAAAGTCTCAGAAAACCGACGGAAAGGACAAATCAGGACGATGTGGGCCATAATCTGGACTACAGCACAGACTACAACAAAGTAAAATTTCAGCTCAATCGGATGTAATAAGGAGTTTTCATACAAACGTAAAACACCCCCCATTCCCCCTCCCCAAAGAGTGGGTGGGGATCTAAAATTGTCAGCCTGCACCTTTTCAGACCATTTCCTACACGACGCAAAAATCTACTTGAGTTATAAAATTTCAGACGGACAGACGGCAAAGCGGCCACAATAGTGAATTTTTTGCAAAATGCTGAGAATGCACTAAAAATTTACTTACAAAGCTCCAAAGCGAAAACAATGTCATCTTTGGATCTTAAAATGCTCACAATCAGGCTGCTCAAAAAGTAGAGATGGTTTGAGTAAATGAGGACTCCCCAGATTTTCTTCCATGAGTGTAGACGGCTTAAATAGGTGTCTTCTTTGTAATGAAAGTACTCTGAGCCATGATTGAAACTAGCAATCAACTGCATTTTTTGCATGAGCTCGTTGTAAGAGTTGATACCCGACATCTCGATGGTCTAAAAACGAATGCAGTGGCTCGCGAACAGCCCTGCTCTTTTAACTGTGAAACATGTGAGAAAAAGCACGTGATAGTAATTATCAGTGAGTATATCTACCCAACGAAATATCATTTTAAACGGGGATTTGAATAAATAGCCATTTGAACGGATTGTTCAAGTTCAAGTATCACCCCTATGCTGCTTTTTAAAAATGAGTGAATTATAGCAATAATTTAATTGATAAAGTTATTAAAATTTAAGTAGTAATTACGATTCACATGCTCGCTATTTGACTCGACGTAGTTAATAAGTCTAAGTGTTTTGAGCTCTCATCCTCGTTTTTAATGAGTTTCATTGATTTTTTGAAATGTAATCTTTTGAATAAACTATGATGAAATATGACTGTGGTAGCTTTGCTGGGCAATAAATGACATGAAAGCTATTCGCACTGCCTTTTGATAACGAAAAAATTAAAGCTTCTACAGGAACTCTTTAAAACATACATGTGTAAATTTAGCCAATTCAATTTACTCCCACATTCTGAGCGAATAATTTTTAAGCCGCATATGAAAACATTTTCCATTAAAATCCAGTCGGACGGCCCGGAGCTGTGCAAATCCGCACCAACAGATACGAATTGGGAAGAAATGGAAAAACGGCACGGCAGCAAAAAACATTTTCAAAATCCGGCTGGAAGTGTCAAGTAGCCGCGAGTAATATATATGCAAAATTTGAAACGATCCGATTGCCGTTCCAAACGTTGACCAATAAAGTATTATTTATGCGCAGTGATATTGCTTATTTTTCACTTGTTTGTTTCCGACATTTTCCACCGAGTCTATACGCTCAGATAGGGCTCGGCGGTGCACTGAGCGCGCCAATATCGAGGAGTGTAGAACATTGTTTTTCGTTACCAAACTGCACCCCGAAACATCAGCGTTTGTATCGAGGGATGTAGTGTGACACATTTGTAGGAGTTGGAGAAGGTGAATATTGAAACAAAGCATACAACGTGGGGACTCGGGCTGTGCGCGGAAAAAGAGGAGTCGGAATAGGGCAGGAAAGGAGAGCAAGAATGAAAAATACGTGGGACAAAAAATTTTGAATGATAAAAATCGGAAAATAATGAAAAAGGGATTGGATTTCATCACGAATATCTCCTTCTGCGGCGCTCTCCACTCGCCAAAGTAACTCCGACCTGCACCGGGGAGCGGCATTATCCGTTTGTCTAGAGATTACGCGTCAACTCCGACCAAGCCACGAGGAGGAGAGTTTTTTGTGTGAAGTGCGAGAACCGAGTTACGGCTCAATGTTCATTTGCTGATATGTACGAGTATGTTAGCTAAGAGTGGCGGTACAGATTAACCTATAAGCCTTATAAATCTATTCACGTAGCATCATCAATCTGACCGTTGAGTGATTTACAGAGCAAAAATTTGCTGCAGATACCGTCATAAATTAATTTCTCAGTTGCTTACAGAGCATTATTCCGCTCCCATATAATGACTATTTGTTACTAACATATAGCCCACACACAGATAATATATAACGCCATAACACATGGCTGTTGGCCGAAATAGCGCTGGGATTTAATAAATTGCGGGGCCATTAGTAATTTGTACAGATTTCTTTATTACCTTTTGTCTCCGGCTGTCAGTAACTTCGTAATGTCGCTCGGGCCATGAATCGCTTATTAATGCAAAAATAACGAAAATCCACACTCCTTCGTAATACGTAATCGCTCCAATTTGTTCACGTTATCCCGAGACATGCTCAAACTCCTTAATCAGGGGTCAGGGGGCAATGACAGGGCTAATTTGCAGGGAGAAATCTTTCAGCTGGGGAATTGTTTGTGCTTGTCCGTCGGTCTACACTGGAACAGGGCTTTGATTTCATTTTCAAAATTATCTGGGACGTATCTCAGGTGTTTTTGGGCTTTTGATAGCTTTAAGAAAAACGTCAGGAACGTCAGGAGTCCTCAATGGAGGAAAAATTATCAGAGACTAAACTCAGGTTTTTTTGGGTTTAAAAGCTTTTGGAATCCTTGCAGAAACGTTACTTATTGATCAGGGTCAGGGACGTTACTAGGGGATTTCATAACATGAGACGGAGAAAAGCCCTGACCATTATTATTTTTACGCCAGTGCAATACGTTAAAATAAATTCCTCGGTGGAGTGGAAACCCGAATGATGAGAATGAAAACACATTTCCGAAACCTTCGCCACCACTTCTATCAATGCTCTCTGCCCAAGGCAATAAAATGTCTTGGAGGTTTCGCAACGCCACAGCCATTTTCCGAAATTTTTCAGTTCATTTTGCTCCTGCGTTAGTTTCTAGGTGCCAAAGAGCGGCAAGTTATGATGTTTCATTTGCACCCTTTCTGCAAATTTATTTCGTTCACGTAGGTTTCGCAATCAATAAAACATGATGAAACGTGTCCTTGATTTCCAACATCTCCTTTTCCAGCATTTTCTCGGCAACGATGCAAAAACCAACTTGTAGATGTTCATAGAATCCTTCATTTTTTAGCGTCACCACTCACTCGGCAGAAAGACACTCAGACGTATCCAAAGCGGCTCTGCCGATAAGTACATGTTGAGGTGAATTATTATGGGTACGACTCCATGCCGTGTGACAGATTCAACCATACATAGCCTGACGTATTTACAAGTTATGAAAAGTGTGGAAAGGGCGCACTTTAAAATATCACGCGCCTCAGAATGAGCAAAGTCATACCTCCTCATAGCCATTCCGTGACACTTTGAATATAAACGGAAGTAGCTCACATATAAAATAACTCATCTAAATGTAAGCCTCGTCGTCTGAAATGATTTTAACATTCACTGTAACATGTTGATTTCGAGCGCATTACCAGCGATAGACTTTATATGCAAATGTTTGCGACTAGCACCGCTCATGCATGTGCGGGCTGCCGTGAGGTGAAAAGTTCCGAATCGTCGGTGGGATCTTTGGGGGTGGACAGGTCTACAGCTCTTTTAGGACACAATTTTAAGTCTCTTAACCAGGAGCTTCTGTTCCCGAATCTGGCCTTGATCTGGAGCGGTAAACTATAAGATTTTTAGTGCATTTTCAGCATTTTGCAAAAAATGCACTATTGTGGCCGCTTTGCCGTCTGTCTGTTTGCAATTTTATAACTTAAGAACCAGAACAGCTATAGAGCTGCGGTTTTTTGCATCATGTCAGGACCTGGTCTGTAGGGGTGCAAACTAACAATTTAAGACCCCCATCACCTCTTGAGGTGGAATGGGGGGTGTTTTACGTTTGTATGAAAACTCCCTTATTTACATCCGATTGAGCTGAAATTTTACTTTGTTGTGAACTGTGCAAAATCTAGCAAATCATGGTACCAAATGTGACCCCTACCATGCATTGGCACGGAGCTAGGAGCCCTCAAAGTTTGGTCTTCTCGAAATCATTGAAAATGCACCCTTAAGCTTAATCTCCGATTTTGCTTTTTATATATATTTTTTGGTACTGACGGTACTATAACCCTCTTAGTGGCAAGACAGCCTCGAACACTTGTCTTAAATAAAAGTTAAACTGAAGCATTTTCAAAAATGTGTTCCCAAAATTTTTCTAGTTTTAGATTTTTCAATAAGAATTTTTCATTCCTTTTAAAAAATTAAATTAAAAACATTTATTTCTCTCTTTCCTTATTCACGGCTGTAAGTAATTTCAAAAATTATTTTCACAACGGATTTTTTTCGGACTTTCGAATAAAAATTTCCTACAAGTTTGTCCAGATTTGTGCGGTTTAAATATTTTAGCATTTACATACATGTCAATTTAACTTGACTTAATTTCAAAAATGATTTTCTTAACAAAATTTCCATTTTGGGAATGTTTTAATAAAAATTATTAATCAGTTATTTCCAATTTCAGAAGCTGATTTTCTTCTGAATATCAAAATTTTTATATCTGAAATATCAAAAAAGATATGAATGCTAAATCATCCTCAAAGGCTGTTTTCACTTAGAGGGTTAAAGGTTTTGACGTGGGTGGTCTATCATTTTTGTCTAAGGATTGGGTCGTCTCTAGTCCAGAAACTCCGGGGCCAGCAGGTGCACGCAAGTCGCCGAGTGCTTAGCATTTGACTTGTTTTTCCCACCATGCCTATTTCCATTCCATTTTCAAGAGTTATGTACCCTCTACTCCCTTTTTTGATGCCATCTACACAAACACACGCTCGGGCTACCGTGCCGCCGCCTTCTGTACATCTTTTTTACTGCCTCTTTCTCTACTTTCAACCCGGTCGGTGCAGCCCAGCTCACAACTGGTGCTTACTGCCTTGCTTTGCTGCCTTCAGTTAAAAATAAAATGTTGAGTCGATGTTCGTTTTTATACTTAGTCCGAGCGCAACATCAAATGTTTTCGCTCCAGAGCTTTTTACACTTTTTTGTTCGACACCATAATGTGTGCACTATAATTCATACCTACACATAAAATCTTGTTTGCAAATGAGCCTGGCAGAGCGTACTCTGCTCCTGCCTTTTCACACACGCGGTTGTACGTTAAAAGCTTGCTAATTACTGGCTTATGTGTATGCATTGATGAGCGAGCTACTCTCATTGTGTCACCTTTGGCTTTATTTTTCCCTCAAAATGCCTTGCCTGTTCGAGTCTGTCTATCTTTCTTTTTTTTTCTCAGAAAATTGAATTTTTGAGAGAAGAAACATTTCTAGAAATTTTCGATTTTTATGAAAAATGTACTTTTTATGAAATTCAAAAAAAAAAAAAATTTAAGCTTAATCAGGGACCAATGCATTTAAGGGCATTTTCAAGCCGGGATATTTATAAAGTTGGGTCGAAGAAAAAATCTTTTGTCCAAAACTCCGTTTCTGTAGGAACTTAAAGAGTCTCTGTGTCGGTCCTTGATGATAGTACGGTTTACTTGGGAACAGTTATTTGCTAGGTTTTACAAGTTTATCAACATATCAAATTTTCAGCTCAATCGGAGCAACTCAAATTTTTCCCATTCGGTGGCTCCTCACCCCACCCCCTTAAGAGATAGAGGCCAACATGTGTTCTGCGATTTGCTAGATTTGATATGGTGTATAACATATTCAAAATTCAGCTCAAACGGATCAAGTATATGGAAGTTTCATACAACGGAAAAACCCCCTAAATTACCCCCCAGGCAGTTTTTCGGAAAAACCAAAGTAGTACTACCACCTTCCAGACCATACATGATAACATGCAAAAAACGCAGGTCTCTAGCTCTTGTAGTTTCGGAGCCTTTGCGACTCAGACGTACGAACAGACGGACATATTGGACACATAAGTGCATTTATTTCAAAATTGATGAAAATGCAATAAAAAGTTAATTTCGTTTACCTGAAAGTGGTTAAAAACCCGAGCTACGTCGCTGATCAAACATAATCTATCACGAATCAGGCTTCACCTTTTCGTCAGTCATCTGAACTTCTTCATTTCCCGCCCGGAATCCAGATTTTACGGTGAGGAGCTCGTTGCAACAAAGCAAATTGGAATGTTTGATGTGCAAATCAGTAAAATCGCAAAAAAGGAAAGGAAAATCCTTCGACTATTTACGCTCCGCGAGGTCTCGTAATGTGCCAATTATATGAGCAGTACTTGTCAAAGCTTTTCACGCTACAAATAACTCAAAAAATTTATTACGTTCCGAGGAATTTTTGTTTTCATCAGACAATGGGGGCTCCGGATGTTGGGAGGGAAACGAAATAAAATAAAAAAGGTGGAAATTAATCGACCAGAATTGCTCAAAGTATTCCATTTCACATAGCATCAAACAATATCGGCAAATATAATGCTAATTTTTCTCTTTGATTTCTTTCTTTTCAGAGTCGCGAGCAAACGCGAGACTTGAAAGAAAACCCATGTGCAGCTACACACTTTCTCCATGATTGGTGAATAGCAGCCAAATTATAATTACCCCACTTTTTATCACACCCGATCAGCCATCATTGTTAGAGGAGCTGGAGCACACGTCGTGCCGCACGCCAAATAAAACACACTTTATCAACAATCGCTTAAACATTTCAACGTACGAGAACGCACTGCGAGCAACAACCAATAATCAAAATGAAAGTACTACGAGCACCGTTTCGTTCAGCGAGCCGATGGGGAGGCTCTTTGCCATTCATTCTGTTACAAATGATGCTGCAATTTCCTCCGCTGGCGCTGTCAAAAGGCGCATTGCCGTTGACTAATGGTGATAAGTTGGATACAGGTCGGCAGCACTTTGCGATGGAGCCGCAAGACCAAACTGCAATCGTAGGGTCGCGAGTCACCCTGCCCTGTAGGGTCGTCAACAAAGAGGGCGCGCTGCAGGTATGTCTTCATTTGACGTTTCCGGCCTCCTCGTTCATTATTTTCCGTGATTTCAATAAGCAAAAATTCAGCTAAATATATTTTAAATAGCAGCAGTCTTTTGAACTTCTAGAACGTTTTTTGTCCGTTGAATTTCCAAATTAGAGGTTCTACTACTTCTAAGGACCCAGGCTAAAACTTGTTCATTTAATATGAAAACTTTAGAACGAATGAGAGGGTCTTGAAATCTTGCTCTATATGGAGAGCCACCAAGTCAATACTTAACCACTCTAAAAATCTTCCTGGCTCCAAAAAATGTTGGCCCTCTCTCAACCCTGAAAAAAACATGGAAAGGGATTTTATTTTCCCTTAAATTTGGTATGAACTCCTAATGAAAAAATAATACATATTTGAAACAAAAAAACGAGATCTCGCGACCAAAAATGTTTAGCCCAATCTTGGGTCTTTGGGGCAAAAAAATAACGATTTCTGGAGCAAATTAGAAATACAAACAGAGCCAGAACATTTTCTTAAAGCTGTGTTGAATTTAGTTTTATCATGAAATTGGGAAACAGAAACAAAAATTTAATTTTTCACTTGAAAAGCCAGAGCCAAACAAACTCCCTCGAAAGACAAACAGCCTGGGAACAAGGAAAAGCGGCAGAAAAGTCAAGCACTGAACGGCACCGCATTCACGCGCTCTCCTTATCACAACAAATTATTTCGCTTTCTTTCCTTTTGGCTTTTTTATCTCTCTGGTTTATCGGCAAAACGTGTATCCTTCAATTTGTATTAAAATCACTAATTTTTTGGCAAATCATGCGAATAAATCATTGAATTTTGCGTTTCTTTTTTCGCTCTCATCCAATTTAGTGGACAAAAGACAATTTCGGTCTCGGAACACATCGGAACTTGAGTGGCTTTGACAGATACTCAATGGTGGGCAGCGATGAGGAAGGCGATTTTTCCCTAGATGTATATCCTGTAATGTTAGATGACGATGCCAAATACCAATGCCAAGTAGGACCTGCTGCCAGTGGTGCGTATCAAATTTATCATAAAACTGTTTTATTTGTATCCGTCAGCATGATGCTGTGCCTTACTGTATGGTGCAGTCCATACCTGCCGAGTGGAAGTGGCGACACAACAAGCCACGACTCATTGGATATACATACATATATATATTTATGTGAACCTGTGATAATTGAACAATAACACTCTGTGCATGTGCATTTAATATTGCAGGAGCGCCAGGCATCCGATCGCGTTTCGCTACTTTAACCGTGCTTGTACCGCCGGAGCCACCAAAAATCGTGCAGGGAGAATTTATGGTCACAACAGAAGGTCGTGAAATAGAACTAGAATGTATTTCGTACGGCGGCAAGCCAGCAGCTGAGGTAATTAATAATATTCCGCACATAGCCCGGGCATATGAAATAAATTGAATCGTTGTAAATGATTATTATTTATTTATATAATCACATTAATGTCATGTGATTATGGTAAAACCAAAAGCCGGTAAACCTAGCTGCGCATACAAACCGCAACGTCAACGTTTGCCTCTGGGATGTTTTTTATCCCCCGTGTTATGCTCACGCTTGTTCGGTATTAAGCGCTTATGAAATCCTATCAACACTTCGTTACCTCAAGATGAAAAATTCCGTCTTCTCGGGTTTCCCTGGAACACTCCCTGTTTTGCCGACAGTGATGAATCAGGACACATCAGTTGAGTCTGGCAGGAAGCGAAAAAGTCACTCGTTTCATCTTGTCTTTCTCAAATTCTTGGATTTTTAAACTTACTTCTGAACTTTCGCTTGGAGATGGATTTTAATATTGAGTGGCACATTTTAGTCAACCACTTTAGTTCATTGGTAAAATATTCATCTCGTCCTTTGGATGTTCTTTGGATCGTCTTGGATTTTAACTTGGGATGAAATAAATTTTGGTTTCTAAAAACACTACAATTGGAACACTTAAATGGAGATGGATTATTGTTATTACATTTGAATGGGACTCAGAAGGACTCAACTGGATTGATTAAATTTTATCTTGTCTCCTCCGTTCAAATTCTTAAAAAATTACCTGGTATAAAATAAAACTAGAATCAGAGCACTCAAATGGAGATGGATTTTGATATCGAGAGGCATATTCTAGGAAATCGTTCCATGGTTAAACATTTCTTGGGATTAAAATCTGAAGAATTTCATAAAATTCAGAATTGCCAAAAGACGTCGAAATAGCTTTTGGATGTTAATCTTGGAATGTACAAAAGCTTAAGCTGAGTAAGATCGAAAATAAAAACTCTGGATCCATCTCCATTCTCACATAGAGATTATGCATAGGCTTATTCCTAACTGGATTTACAGAACCTGCCCCACAGTGGTGACCTAAATTCCATTGTTCAGAGGGTAAATCCAATTAAGAAGTCTCGCAGAAACCTGGCAAGGCAGCTGGGCCAAAACCAGACCATCGATTTTTTTCTCCGGCACAAAATCCAGGCATTCGAGGAAACAATTCAGCGTCAATCCAAATAATTGCTTTTTATTGTCGCTGTCTAAATCAATTTTCATTCCCACCACCCCCACAGTCTGCTGCAGATTGGCTCTAAAAGACTTCCAAGATTTAACCTACATCGCCGAAATGGGATTTAATGAATATTATTCGCATACCTAGCAATCGTTTGCTATTTTCCCCAAAAATCTTTATTGACATTTAGGCCCACATTTATATCCACGAAGTCGCTTCCTTACCTTTCTACATTCCTGGGAGTTAGAAACGCTGAAAGCAACATAACCATAAAGTGATACCCTTGAAGACATCAACCTGTAATATTTTAGAGGTTTTACACACGTGTGGGGGGCAACAAATTGAAGACAGCATGAAAAAACGCTTCTTCTCTCACACCCGCGATGACGAAGACGACGACGACGACGCAGGCATCTCTGGCATTCACCCATTTATGCCCGCATATGAGCATTCATGCTGTCGTCGTACGTGCGACCGTTTCTGCAGACAAAATTTTACGGCGCATTTTCCGGAATTGCCCGCCCGCACCCTTGTCCGTCCGTCTAACTCGAGCCTTCCGATTGCAAGAAAAGCACGCCCCTGGCCTTTACCTCGTTATCTCCTCGTCTCGTAAAAGGAACGCATGTAATAAAATAAAAAGGGATTAACTTTTGCAATTTTCTTATTGCTTCTCTTTAAAGATAACATGGACTTGGCAGCTCGGAAATGTCCTCACTGAAGGTATCGAGTACATGAAAGAAACGCTGCCTGATGCCCGTCGCTTCACCGCAAAATCGATACTGAAATTGACACCGAGGAAGGAGCACCACAATACAACGTTTACATGCCAGGCACAGAACACGGCAGACCGGACCTATCGGTCGGCGAAACTCAAGTTGGAGGTGAAGTTTGCGCCTAAAGTCAAAGTGAATGTGATTGGTGGCGCATTGGCTGGAGGACGCATTCCGGAGGGAGCCGAGGTCCGGCTGTCATGTCGTGCCGATGCTAATCCGAATGATCTCACTTATCGCTGGTACATAAATGACGTGCCCGCCATCGGGGATTATAGAACGGAAATGGTGAGACAACATACATTATCACACTTGCATTCATTTGAATTGAAATTCACTTTTGTTATTTTCTAACAATTCCACAATAGATTATTCATAACATTACGAGAAAGCACCATGGCGCTGTAGTAAAATGCGAAGTACACAATGCCGTGGGGAAGAGCGAAGCAAGTCAGAAGCTGGATATTAGCTGTGAGTATATGGAATATACCCCTGGACGGGAAAGTTCCCGGATGACAATGAATTTTTACTCAAATTTCGGTTTAATTGTCACTTTCAGATTGTCAGTTTAAGGGTTAATTTTTTATTCAATTAAATTATCAACTAGATTAAAACTCGGAGCTGCTGTCTGAGGTTTGAATGAGAGAGTAATATCCCAGAGATGGAAAATAACTGATTCATATGTATTTTCTTGATGACAAAATTTGCATATTTCTCTAAGTTTAAATATTACGTCACGATAGAAATCAACGACGTGATTTGTATGGTCTGTAAAGCAGTAACTCTCTTAGAACGTGGCATGATATTTGAACGAAGCCGAGGAGCATACAAGCTGAAAATCATCCAAAGTCACATTTTCATGCTCAAAGATTTTCCCTGTATTTTTATTTGAACAACAAAATATGCTCACTTGATATTATTCACTGTCAATATCAATCAGTATTATTTATCACAAAAATGTGCATTCTTTTATATCAATATAAGAGCTGTTTCTTGATCAAAATATTCAATACTGGCCAATACCAACCAATACACCTAGTCAATACAAATCAGTATTATTTTTTAACAAAAATTTGCATTTTTTAAAATTAATATGAGAGATGTTTTCTTAACAAAATATTGGGTACAATCAATGCTGACCAATACCGACCAATACATCTAGAATGTTTGTTCTTTAGTTATCTTTAGTTCATAAAATTCAGTTCAAAAGTTCGAAAGAAAGGTCAATCCTGAATATAAACCTCCGCACAGCACTGGGGAGCACAATGAGAGGTCCGGAAACCCTCTAACCAAGACGTCCCTTGGCGCATTATGTGCGCGCTTAAACATGTGCTTCCACTCATTCATGCTGCCACTATTGTCATGTGCGGTGCTCACTGAACATCACCGGCAGGCAGGCTGCACAAGTAGACAGCTCCCTGCAATGATGTCGCCAGCGAGCACCGCTGCAGCATTTCGCTCATACACTACAATTACTTGATGATATGATTAAAACCGTCGTGATGTGTGATGTGGAGAATAAATTATTTGCATCAAAGTCACCCTCAATAATCCATTTATAATATTACAGATGCGCCCGTTTTCAAAACGCGCCCAAAATCGGTGGAAGCTGATTTGGATCAAATGGTAGTACTCACATGCGATGTCGACGGAAATCCTCCAGCAGATATCGTGTGGATCCACGAGCCGCTAGACAGGGTAAGCTGGCCCTCCTCCGTGCCTTGTTTATGTAGTTCTCGCGTTCTATCGTCATGCTTGCCGACGCCACGCCCGGTACTTTGTAATTCCATGAATACCAGGAGTTTCAAGAAAATTGACAGAATATTATTTTTAGAGCTTCTAAAAATTGTGTCTGCCTATTTTGGGAAAGAGCATAATGTCTCAGATATTGCAAAAAATTTTGTGTTTTCTTCACGATTTCGAACACATTTTTATGTTTTCTTCTGGTGTTGGAAAGCTCCAAAGTTTTATTGACGTCTAATAAATAAACACAGAAAACAGGAAAAAATTGAAATTCCATTTTCATTTCAATACATTGCCATATACGGGAATGAAGATATATTTTTTCTAAATAATAAAATTTTTCACTAAAAACTCTCGCTTTAAAAAAACCGAATTATTCCGACACTAAATAAATGAATTTTTACAATTTTTCTAAGAAATTAAGCTTGAGAACTTGTTTCTCACACATAAAAACTATTTCGAAAGAACATTCTGGGCTTCAGAGGAAGTTTTGGGATGTATTAAAAACCCCAAATAGCCAAGACCTATTTCTGACAAAATGACTGAGTTCCTCTGCTTCAAAGGTCGTTCTAAATGTTTCTCAGCTCGTGAATGCTACAAAAACACAAAGAAAAATAAAACTCCTGTAGGAAAAATAAATGGCTTTCCAACTAATCTCGATTCAGCCCACAGGGTGCTTCGATTGCTTCCCAATCGTCCATAATAACGACCTCAACGCTCCTCAACGCATTCGAATTAGGAATCACACTCGCTAGGATCCAACTCGCTAAGCTTTGGCCCATATTCAAGCTTGAAATGCCACTGATAAAAAACTCAACGCTCCCCCGTTACGGAACAGTGCGTTTTTGCATATTTCACATTCATATTCATTTCTATTTCATACGAGTGCTCTTTTGGATGCTCGCGAGTGCTCCTGGTCATGCGATATTGCGAGTGCGGGGCGAGACGAGGCAAGAGCAGGCAGCCAGGTCCCAATCAGATGCAGCCTTTGAATTTAGTTTTGATTAAACCCCGCGAACGCAGTTATTTATTCCTTTATTTTCCATTTTTAGGTCGTTGGAACATCTCCCAATTTGACTTTCGCCATGTCACACGAGAATTCGGGGCGCTATTATTGTAAAGCAAGTATAATGGGTTTCCCCGAAATTGATGCCGAGGCATCTGTATATTTGAAAGGGTCGCCCTCGATTCGATCGTCACGACGACAATTTGGCATCGCAGGTGACACGGCTCGTGTTGAATGTGTCGCGTTTTCCGTGCCAAAAGCAAAACACGTTATTTGGACATTCAACGGCCATGAAATTAATACAAGCAGCGATCACGACTATTCCATACTGGAAGATCCTCTGCCCGAGGGCATCAAGTCCACATTGATTGTGCGAGAGAGCCACTCAAAGCATTTTGGCAAGTACAACTGCACTGTCGTTAATGATTATGGCAACGACACGCTGGAGATTGAGCTGATGGCCCAAAGTAAGTCGTCGATGCTTTTTATACGTTTTTTGTCCGCTTTTTATGGTTCCCGTGCGCTGTTGGTCTGTCTTGTCTGTAGTCGTGTTGAAATTTTGATTTTCAACTTCAATCTTGCTTCAAATTAAAATTCAGAAAACTTGAATATGAGGATCAAGAATCCATCTCCGAAAGGTTTCATTTAAGGAAAACCTTTTAGAAAATTCACAAACGCTCGAAAAGGAAAATCATTTCATCAATGTTTCATCCGCTTGTCCGGTCTATTCCATGTTGTTTCAAACCATTCCCCCATATCACGCCCCTTAATGTCACAGAGCTCCCCAGAGTCCAGGCCGGCACAGCTTGGCAGGATAAATATGCCGTATCTATGTATATATTTCAAATAATTCTATTATTCATTCGCAGAGACAGTGCCGTTGCTGATGGTAATCGTGGGAGGTAAGTGTACTGCGCCTGGCATATCGCAAGAGCCGTCTCCTAACGCTATTTTTGCTCTATTTTTTCCAGCTGTATCTCTATTGGCTATCATAATGATGATAATAATGATAATGGTTATTTACCTGAAGCGTGGCAAGAGGAAACTTCCACCAGCTGACGTTATACCAGATGTAATTTGCATGACATTTCCTCACTACGTGCAATGTGAAAACTTTTTTATTTGTCTTTCCAGCACCACTTATCCGAGAAGGGGTACAAGGAGAGCGACCGGTCTTCGAACATCAGCGATCTCAAGATTGACCGCGACCACGAGTACTCTGAGACGTGTTCCGGCACTGAGAGCATCGCCACGAGACTGGCCATGAACATTCTTAGCTCCAATGGGGGTGGAGGCAACAGCGGCGGAGGTATGCCTCTGGCGGGCCCCGTCAAAATCCCGAGTGACTACAGGTGAGGATAGAATTGTCATTCTTAATTTCCTTGACACCAAGAATAATTTTTCAAAAGCTTCTGAGCCTTATCTTGCATTTTGAGCCATTGAGCACCGAAAATTTCAAAAAATTTTCCCAAGAATACCGAAAATATTTTTTGAGATTAAAAATCAGCTCCTACCTGGGCTTTACTAGGCTCTTTTTTGTCCCATAAATTTTTTTTTCATTTTTCAGAAGATAAATTTATTTTTGAATTAAAAAATACATTGAAGTTGAAATTTCAAGTAAAAATAAAAAATTAATTGAAAAATGACCGATTTTTGAGGAATTCCAAATAACTCTTCTAAAATGGAACTAGGGGGGATGGAAAAATTGTTCTCGCCTACATTTTAAAAGTCAATTAAACACCTATAAGACCTGATAGTTAAAGCGAAATAACTAAGCTTAAAAAATACTCAAGTCGGTGGCATCCATTGGTCGTCAATGGGTTAATTTAGGTTATGGAATTACGAAAATAATTATACAGCTTAACGAATATATTAATTTGCTTTTCAAATTTTTAAAATCACAAAATTTTCAATGACAATTATTAAGTCGTCTTATTAATTTTCCCTTAAGCCTTTTATATTTGTCAAAAGCTATTTTTTCGGAGAAATTTTTCTCGGAACGTATCAGTAAAACTCCTAGATTTTCTTTGCTCGGAGCTTTTGAATTATTAAAAATGAATAGAAAGTACAGCTGGAAATATCGATTGCTCTGACATGAAAGACCGACCGTACCAGCCACCGAGAGCGAGTGAAAATTCAGTTTTCTTTAACGGGGGTAAAAGTAAAACAAAAAATAAGATAAATAGAGAAAGGTTCGCCTATTCCCCAATCAATTGCTAATTCCTGTGATGATACCCCAAGTATCAACTTTCCGCTACTTTTCCGGTTTCTTTCACCTCCAAATACGCTCTGTATTCCAGGTACTCGGGCGATTACACAGATGCTTTAGGACATTTGCAAATGAAATCAGGACAGAACAATAATGGTTATGTGCCCTATGTTGATTATGCAAGAGACTACAGCCCGCCACCTTCGCAGTTGCAAAGAAATTTCAACAATACGACGAGTAGCAGCAATAGTTACAGTACGCATTTAAACTTAACGACTGCCAATAATGCTTTGACATCACAATCATCGCAGCAATTAAACGGACAATTACCAGGTGGTAATTTAAGTTTAACAAGAAATAGACAAGAACTAAGACAGGATAATGGACTTCCGAGCATACAAAATAGCATGAACTCCATACCAAATGTATTATTAGGTGAGTACTGCAATTTTCGTAATCTTCTTCTCTGTCTTGTGGAAAGCGCTCGATTTTCCGGCCTCCAAATGTCGCACCTCCTGCAGTTTCTGTCAGGGTACTCGAGTCATCAATTAGGACAGGGAATCTGCACTTTGCCCTAAGAGGTACCAGACCAGAAACGCGTTGACGGTTCCCTTTTCCCCTTTCCTGGATTACACCATTTCCGACCGAGGGTGTTTTGTGTTCTTTCAGTATAAATTTAAAAATATAATAGCCATTAAAAATTAAATTTGAATTTAAAATACATGATAATAGTCCATTGAATAGAAGCATTTTTGATTTTAGGAGAGTTTGTTAAAAACTCAAAAACTCCTAAAAATGGCTTACGAGGAAGAAATGGGTTAGGGAGACATGCAGAAAGCGAGATAAAAGAACACATTCATTCATTAGCTGAATTAATCCTTTTATCTGTTTGCGGTTAACCCAACATGAGGGAGTTAAAGTCTTCGCAAGTGTCTTACGGTTTACAGAATTTAATTGAGCTCGACGTAATCCTTTTATGCTCCACGGCTCCCTCTTCTGGCAGGCGTGTGCGGGGACTGGGGAGGCTAGACACCAAAGGGTTGACGTGTACGACAAACGAGACATGTCAATAGCATGACTAAGGTCTCCCTAAATGATGACACGATGATGAAGATGAAATTTTCAATTTTCAGGTCATCAATCGTTGCTCCAAAATGGTCTTACAGTAGAGCCGAGATACAGTGCCACCACATATGGAAATCCATATCTGAGGAATTCAAACACATCCTTACCACCGCCGAGTACAGCGAACCCAGCTGCTACACCAGCCCCACCTCCATACGTTAAATGCCCAACAAGTAGCAGTAGTGGAATTAGTGGTAGTAATTACAGTGCTTTAGGGTTAAATACAAGTAGCTTAAACAGTAGCATAGTAGGGATAACATCATCAAACGTTGTTGGTGCGAATGCCGCAAATCAATCGCCGTCGCAGCAGCAGGCGACACCCCAGCAGGTAATAAGTCCATCGGGTCAATTTATTCTTCCATCTAACGGCAACCTCAAGAAGGGTTCCTTAGCGACTCACGTTTAGTATCTCTCCTCTCATCCATCACTAGAGTAACGTTAATGCTAAAATTAGAGGCAAAGCAGCGCAAGCCGCGTCGATGCGACGAAATAAATAAACCTAGGCTAAGCAAGTATCCACCATTATGATCGAACCGCTCATAGGAAAGTGTAAATACTCTCGAGGCGCCCCGACTGGCGGGTCTGTAAAAAGCGCCCCTCGACGGAATACTCGCCGGTTCGGGGGCAAATATGTATATGTTACTTTGACACCATGAAATCTCATCTCATTGTGCTACGACTCTGGATTTCCTCTTTTCGATATGACGAATATCTTTTTGAAGTCTGCTAAACGAAATATACAGCATTGTGCTTATTTTGAAATAACTTGAATTCTTCTCAATGAAATCTCATAGTGAATATTAAAGTGTGGCCTTACTATGCGTATTTAAAACAATGTACACGTTAAAAATCACCTTGGATCAGAAAATTGAATCGCTATGTAATTGGAGTATAATATTTGCTAGTTCAATTAAAACGTACCTAAGCCAATTAATCTGCTTTCGAATCCACTCTTGACGATAATGAATCTGGCCTGCATTCTCCGCTTTCTCAATTGCCTTCTCCACTATTTTCCTCTCCCCCGTTGTTATCAATAGGTTACTCCGTAGGCCAGTCATCTTGAAAATTGCTCAAACGATAGCTTCAATATGCCAGTAGATAAATCAATTTTACGGCCTTCACCGAGCAAATAAAAATGAGAAAAATTCATTTGAGCTCTTGAACAAAAATTCTTTGCTGAAACTTCGTTTGCTGAAATTATAATTATTTGTTCGGACCTCTTATTGTTTCTCTTAGTTAGAGACAAACCATAGAGATTCATAGGCTAGAAACATTTTATCATCAAATGAATATTTAAAACTTGTCCAAATTTAAAATTTAACTAATGTGATTGACGTCTTTTATTTCAATTCTTAAAAATGTTGGCTTCAAAAAACCCTGATTTTTTATTTATTCAAAACGTTAAAAAAAACCAGTTTAAAATTATTTGTTTCATTGAGAGTTAAAAGTATCCTGAATTTGAATAAATTTTTAACACCCAATCACGCCTAAATCATTCTTACGGTCCAGGAGAAACAGCCTATAATATCTCTATGGTGGTCTCTTTAAATAGTAAAATTTTTCAAAAGCCTAACGTCCCTATTTTGCTTCCAACATCCCCGGACTCTGTAACGAAAATGAAGTAATTGAATCTTCCCAAAGTCTTCATCCCAATACCAACCTCCTGGATTATGGTTTTCCGATTGCGCATTCAGTTCTATCCTCTTGCGAGCAGCCGGAACGCTATGATACATACGACATGCAGTTTTCAAGAAATTAAATATGTAATGTGGCCTTTTGACATTAATGGTAAGGACAACGTATTGTGTATTCATGAAGAAATTACACGTATCGCTTGTACGAACAGGTATTATATAAACTTCAAGCTTCCTGTGGCTTAATCCAAGTATTCAATGTGTTTTGTTCATCTTGCAATTTTAATATTGAAATATATGATATTGAAAAATTTATTTGAAAGAATGTGATTTTAGTAGAAGCCTAAAAATTGTTGAATAGAATAATATACCAAAGAATTTATGATAACATACAAGTGAAATTTCAGAATCGTCAATAATTACAACGATGCTCAATTTTAATTTTTAATCGACAACAATTCGAGAAATATAAAGGCATATGATAATGTAAAAACGATCTTCAAAGGCTTCTGAGATTATTATGTAATTACGATTGTGCTAGATTCTAGACCTTAGTTGATATCGCGAAACACAGAAGTATGATTAAACATCGACTGATATATATTAGAGGTATTAAAATGTACATTGATGTTTAGTTCCATTCACCATCCTCGTTATGTTCCGCGGGCTCGCGGGTCCCGCGCCCGCCCCCGCCCCGCTTATCATTCAACCTGTAAATGTGTGCATATAGTAATCTTAAGTTAGTCACTTCCGATCTGAAAGCCGCTGAACCGATGATAATAACGATACTCTGACCCTCTGTTTTGATTATGAATTTATTACGACAGTGCGATGTTTTGACTTGAAAAATACGAGAATGAAGAAAGTAATGAAGAAAGTTTATGATTATTGTCAGCTTTAACTTTATAGGAACACGAGAAATTTTAATAGATACTCGTTTTAAGTATGTAAACTGGAACTATTATGAAAAGTATATAACGTAGATTACTTTTTTACATTGAAATTTATCTAGATCGTAAGAACATATGGATTGATTTGAAAAGAAAATAAACAACAAGTATTTAAAAGGCTTATTTCTGTTGTGTTAACGTCCCCGAGTTCAAACAAGCTTTTTTACCAAGCACGGACATGCGCGGAGCCAAGAGTGCTTCATTTTGGACGTTGAATAATGAAGCAATGAAAGTTGGTTTCCGCTCTCAATCATTAAATATTGAATCATATATGGGCGTATTGGCTGCTTTTTATCAGTCAGAACATTTTTCGAGAGATGCAGAAATCTCGTTTCTTTAATTTCAAGTCCTTGTATTTTGCCAAGTCTGTGAATGCTGTTCTCAAATTCGACATTCGTTTCCACAGTTCCAATTTTGGACTTTTCAACGGTAAAAGTGAACTTATGTTAAATTGGAATTTTCTTACTTGCTGACATATATTTGGACGCTATTTCAAACTTCAGGAATTGCCCCTTCAACATTTCCTGAGACAAAGGTTATGTTTCAAATTGTCAACTAAAAGTGTTCCACTTGAAAGTTTTAGGACTTCGAAATTTAAGCGAAATTATAACCTTGAAATGACTTTACTTCATCATGGATTCCTGAAAGTATCTCCCAAACAATTTTTTCATGAAAAAGAGAGCATACAGCTTTTCAAAAAAAAAAGTAATAATAATAAATAAAATATAAAAATTTGTTTGAGGACAGGACTTCTGGAAATGCAGACTCAAATAAACTCAAACCATCGGGAAAGAGATTCTAACTACTAAGTCAGACTCATTTAACCCTCAGTTAAAAGCAGACATGACAGACAGAAATTGTGAGCCTTGTCTGTGAATGCTTTGTCTCAAGATGTCCCAAGTAGGTAAGTTAAGGTCACCCAAAAATGTCCTCATGCACGCAAATAATAAAACCATCTCAGAATAGCCTTTGTTGAATTACATATTCCGCTATTTTATTCCCATACAAACATAATAGGATTTACAAAAAATTTCCGATATCCAGATATTTATAAAAAGCGGGCACCCAAAAGAAAAACGCAATTCATGTAATTGACAAAATATTTTGCCCCGTCGATATTGAAATCCCAAGTTCATGCATATTTGATCAATTTACATACAAGTTATTTATGTATTTACCAGAACAAAGCTCCAATAAAAGTTGTGGGCATGGCAGCTATGTGGGTGAGGTACTCGAATTCCATTCACCTCGATAATCCATTTCTGAAGCCTGATTAGATGAAACCCTTTTGTGGCGTGGCGTGGAAACCAAACCGAATATTTTATCAACAGACGGACAGACACAGTAAAATTTTTAGTGGGAGCTCTTTGCTGACAGAGGTGGTTCTTGGGAAATGAGGAAAGACGGAAGCCTAACATTAAGGCACAATATAAACAGAAAGAGACGTTTTTTGGTTTTTATGTAGCACTCAAACATTGAAGTTGAAGCAAATTTTCATGATGTTTCAGCCGGAGTTGTCAAGTTGGTAGGTTGTCAAAACTATGCAACTCTATATTAGGGCCACGTCTTAGGAATTTCTGCATCGGCGTTTTTCCATTTAAAAAAAATTTTTGCTCATAATTTAAGCTTATTTTTTGCTTTGCTCGAACTCAACTCAAACTGTGACTTAAGCAAATAATTTTGATTGGCCATCCTGATTTTAAGGGAGCTTCTAAGGCTCTTAAGATTTTATGGTATTCTCTTTAACCGAGTAGGGGACTTCTACACTACGTCTCACTTCCTACTAAAAATATTATACCAAAATAAAGCAGATAAATGAAATCGACCTGAAAATGTTCAAGTCATCAAATCTAGAAAAGATTCTTAATCAGATTTCCAAAAGTTTTTAAAGAAATTTCTCAGCTATAATAATTTGTTTGAGACATTTTTGTTCAGTACAACCTTGTTAAGAATTAGAAATCTTTTCTTAACATTTTTGCTTAGAAGCCCTGTTTTCGATTTCGAATAAATTTTGTTTGAAAAAGAAGTTTCCTTGCAAGCAGATGAAATAGAGCCACCCCTGCACCTGCACACAAGCCCACGAGTTCAGTTTTGCACAGTTTCGTTCTACTTCGTTCTGTTCTGTTCCTGTTATTTTTGGGTCACGCCGCATAATTCGTAGACAATGTTTTATCAATATATCGGATAACGCTAAATATATTTTGCGCGCAGTCTGCGTGTTTTACACAATAAGTTTCGCCCTAACTAGGCTAAATGTTAACATTTTTACTTAAATTCTTTCGCGTGCCTTTCTACCCCATCAGTCTCTCTGAGCTCGTGGCGGAAAACAGACGCAAAAGTAGAAAAGCGAAGGAAGCCATCTCGTTTATGTGAGTTCCAAGTGCCCCCCTTTAAACATACATATTTAAAGTGTTGAAGAAATGCTATGTTGGCAATTTGAAGATCAGCGTGTTCAAAAGTCGAGTCCTTTCCCATTTATGCCAGGGAAATCTTCTAATATACCACTGGTACGTGTTTAGAATATCAACTTATGAATACAGAGTAGCAGACTCGTGCAGTCAGAAAGTGAAAACATGAAGTGGAACACTTCTTCCTTCCTCGAGAATCGACTCTTCGATTCGAGGCTGAGCAAGTCGGCTCTAGTGAACAAATGGAGAATTGACGATGAGATTTATAAGCAGCGAATGGACTATCGCCATTTCAAAGAGACCTATGTACTTATTCCCTTCCAATTAAAACTTCTTCATGTGTAATCTCAGTTCTCACTTTCACTTACCTACCGATCCATCATAGCTTTCTCATTTGCATATCACTTTAGATGAACACGTCAGTTTGTAAGTAACAAGCCATCCACTACCTTCGAAGTCAACATCATTCATCAGCTTCCAATGATTTATTCATTTCTTATACCGAACACAAGTGCGATTTTTAACAGATTTCGATCTGAGTCCGTCTGATTATGTTAATTTACTCCACTCTGTGGGTGAAAAATTTTAATCCAGCAGAAATTTTTAAATATATGTATGTTTGCATTAAGTAAAATATTTTTTCCAAAATTTTGTCATTTTTTTGAAGATTTTAATCTGAGATATTTTTTTTATCATAAATTTTGAGGAAATCAGTTTGACTTAATTGAATTTATTTTTCCCTAATAAAAATATTTTTAAAGACATTTTGTACGCTATTTTTTGATTCATCTAAAATGGTGGCAAAATTTAAATCTTGTTCAGGTGATACTAAATATAAAAAAATTGTTTTGGAAAATGTACTTTCTGGACTCACATATTAAGAATATTTAAATTTCTTTTTTTTCATCAAATTATTTCCTTAAAAACGAAACAAAAATTTGTAAATCAAAATTTTTTTTACGGTTTTTTAAAAGAAGAGTTTTTTTTGAGGATATTGAAAAAGTCTCTGGTTCAAAATCACACTTGCATAACTTCAGCTCATTTCCGCGACCATTCTGCTGTGTTCAGCTTTGTGACCTGCTTTCATTTCTAGCCCTGGAGTCAAACGGCTCCCAAATGCGTTGACAACGAGTCCGCTACCCTGACTAAAATCCAACCTGCTCCGTTCTATCAGGTAAACTCTGCGAGATATTCGCCGCCGTCGAAAACGTTCCCATACAGCCTTCTCTAGAACCCTAGATCGCACCCTTGGAGACCCGTGACCACTTTCGAGCCGACCACTAAGCCTTCCGCCATGATAACTAACAGCTTCGTCAATACCGGGTACTCGGCGGCCGGCATGTCGACCGAACCCCTCAAGTACCCGAATCTAGTAACTGGATTCGACCAGAATCCCCACCACGCAGCTCGGTCTGCCCTGTACACGCGCTACACCCCCCTCGAGTGGTCCACCTCCAACATCGCGACCTTCTCTCACGCCGACACGAACCGCAATCACGCGGAACGACTGCGTTCCGAGGCCGTCCGCTTGATGAGGGAAACGGACGAGAAGACCTCGAT
Organism: Forcipomyia taiwana; assembly: GCA_963930915.1. Classification (NCBI taxonomy): domain Eukaryota; kingdom Metazoa; phylum Arthropoda; class Insecta; order Diptera; family Ceratopogonidae; genus Forcipomyia; species Forcipomyia taiwana. The sequence goes on along the minus strand of CAWVOI010000086.1, from coordinate 1,043,777 downwards.
TGACCAGAGAGACGCGAGCCGGAGACTCGGGGAGCGCATCACGGATGTCACGTTCTGGCGGAACGAGCTCAACACGGAGCTCGAGAAGCTCGTGGCGGAGTCGGCCCAGCTCGCAGACTGCAAGAGGAACGTCCAGAAGGCGCTTCAGGTGGGCTCTTTTCCCCTGTGAGACCTCTGAGAACTAGCTCGTGTGTCTTTTCAGGATACAGAGGCGCCTCTTCACATTGCCAAAGAGTGTCTGTATCATCGGGAGTCGCGGCGGGACATTGAGCTCGTCCACGATCACGTGGAGAAGAGCATTCTGTTCGAGGTGGACAACCTGAAGTCGTGTCAGGAGAAGCTCTCCAACATGCTGGCGAGGATCGTGAAGCAGTTGGCGGACTGCAGGGCGGCCCAGTTCGACCTGGAGGACGACATCTGCCACAAGGAGTCGGCCCTGGGGATCGACAACGTCTGCCACCAGCTCAACAACTTCAGCCGAGGAATCAACTACTATTCCGGGATCGAGAAGTTCGACCCCACCATCAGCACCACCCAAACTTGGGCCGGAGCCAGCAACCAGCGTATTAACAGGTGAGACTTCATGGCTTATATGTTTATCTTGGAAGGGGCATATGTATCGTTTATTTGTATTTAGTTTTATTTCTTGTAAAAATTTGATCAAATTTACAATTAATTTTTTTTTGCGTTTTTGGTTTTTTGAAATTCCAACACAGCCGCCATATATGGCGGTTTTCACCTTGAAAATTCGAGATTTTTAAAAAATGGTCCTCACATTCTCATTTGTTTTTCCCAAAGCACAAGCCTGATTTTGATTATTAGGTGCATTTTAGAAATTTCAAAAAATTCTAAAAATCTGATGATGAACATATTTATCTGAATTTGTTTTTCGAATATTGAGTTACAAAAATATTTAAGAGTTTTGAGATGTGGCTAAAAATATGTAAGAATGTAAAATTTTTTGAGTTTTGTATGTACCTGAGCTAAAATCCTTTAAAATCCAACTGAACATGTTTAATACGTTTATTAAAAAATTTTCCAATGACAAATTAAAGGTGTGATCTGGAGCTAACATGGGTATTTTTTCCGGAAGACCTTCCTAAGAAGTCTAAACTTAAAACTAAATTTTTACTTGAAGACCCCTTGTTTTTCACCCTAATTTTTTTTACTAAAAAAACGGAATTGCTTCATTTATTATACATATTGTTTTTCTCAGATCCCAGACAGAACGAGCCCGAAGTGCTCAAATGAGGAGCGACGCAGAGTCTCTCATCAACGCCTGTGCGACCCAGATCTGGGACTGCTGGAGCAACACCAACAACTCGCTCAACAAACGCTCGTCCGAAACGATGGAAGCCAAATCCAAAATGCAGCTGCACCTGCACAAGGTGAGCCGTAACCTACTTAGCAGACAGGCCTGTAGAAATCGAAACCATCCACACGTTGTTTGGAGTCTCCATGGCGAAGCTAAACGAGCCGTTTATTTCAGACTCAGCAAGAGATTTTCGACGTCGAGAAGCACATTGAGCTCCTGCGGAAGGCGATTAACGACAAAGCGAACCCGCTGCGGGTGGCGCAGACGCGTCTGGAGGCTCGGAGTCACCGACCCGGCATGGAGGTGTGTCGCGACAACGCGCACACGAGACTCGTGGAGGAGGTCTGCAACATCCAGGAGTCGGTGGCGTCGCTGCACCGCAAGCTGCAGGAGGCCGAGGAGAACCACCAGCGGCTGCTGAAGACGCGGGCCAACTTGGAGATCAACCTGAAGAACAAGGTGGACTCGCTCTTCATCGACAGGGAGAAGTGTCTCGGGCTCCGCAGGTCCTTCCCCGTCAACAACACCATTAAGTACTAATCCTCGCTAGTCGAGCCTAGCCGTCGTAGTTTAGCAAAGTAGGCAAAGTGCACGATATTATCTTCAGTACAAATTTATTTGATTCTACAACTAGTGCGAAGTTTCAATTGACAAGAAGTTTTTATCCAGAAGTTCTATCTGTTAATTCATGTATCTCGTCTCAGAATTGTGATTACCATTGTCTATATAATCATCGTACTCTTCATCACCTGCAATGCAAATTATAAAGTTGTATTGGCACTTGAGAATAAAGAAGAAGTTAGCGAGTTACCTCCAGCATCGTCGTCTGCCTCGTTCTCGTACTCACTCTCGGGCTCCGTGTTTGTTACGTCAGGTAGGTAATCTTTGTGCTGCGGAACGTGGTTGTGGGTAGTTTCCTGGAAACGAGAAGATTCTTACTTCAACATAAGCTTTTTGAAAATTAAGACGCAAATTGTTTATGGAGATGGATTCTCATACTTTAATTTTCAACAGCGTATACCTAATAGGATTATGGCAATTTAAAGTTTACATTTCATGTTCCTAGACTTATGTACACTTTCTACTTGCTGGGATCCATAAAGGATGCTATGTTTTACAAAGTCAGACCATCAAGAGTTCGATAAATTTTCATCTCTTTTCTAGTAACTTCTTTTCTCTGTCTAGTTCTCAACTCAAGATTCTGTCTTCTACTTCAGTTAAGCATTTGAAGGCTAGATGACCAACCCCAATATTTAACTTCATTCTGGTACGAATGAGAGCTGTAGTAAGTCAAGAGAATTTCAGTAAATTTATATGATTTTAAATTCATACAACCTCCAATGCCCTTCTACTCTCCCATTACGGCTGCAAGAAATCCAAGAGTATGGATGGTACAATAGCTGTTGTTCGAGAGAATATCGCAATAACAAGGAAGTTCCTTCGTTGTGAGATACGCAGAATTATACTCGTCAATAATTTTTAAAAACCTTTTAAAAAATAATGACTAACAAATCCTCTTGTCTATTAAAAAAATCTATTGTAAAACTAGCTATGTACCCAGAAAGTTAAGATTTAATAATTTTTACAGCTTTAAAATATTTAGAAAGGTTTAGAAAAGTCAAGAAAAGCTAAAAAATATTTTACCTTCGGAGGCCTCCATCCGCATCCGGGAAGGGGCAGTCCGTCAACGCCCAGAGGACACGGTGCGTCCAGACCTGGGACTCCTGAAATCAATCCAAATCGGTCATATCTCGAATAAATAAAATACATCTTTGCCGCACTCACCTTGGTCTCCTTTGTCGCCACGGTCTCCTTTTCTCCCTCTGATCAATAAGAGCTGAATCAGTTTGAATAAAGAGACAAGGAAAGTTTCTTACCGTTTCCCAAGCGGTCCTGGATCTCCTTTCAAACCTCGGTCTCCCTGAAAACAATCAAATCATTAGTTTCAGCTTCAAAGTGACGGCAAAACTTTGCTACCTTTGGCCCTTCCTGTCCCGGAATGCCGTCAGTTCCCTACAAAACAAACTTGGTTGGAAGAAATACAGCTTAGGAGGCTTTCACTTACAGGCAGGCCTGGGTCTCCTCGTTCCCCTTTCGTACCGGGCTCTCCCGCTCCTCCCTGCAACAGAAAATCGATTAACGATCTGTTCGATGGAAAAAAGGCGACCTCACCTTCATCCCATCTAAACCGGGTGCTCCCTAGAATAATCAAGTCAGTTAGTGCCGAGTGCGACGAGTGATGCCAGTGATGTTACCATGATTAAAAAGCGGGAATGATTAAAATGCAAATCGCATGCTATTCACAAGCTTCAGTTGGCAAAATGCATAAACGATTATTTATTTATTTTTAACAGACAATTTTATTTTAAAATGTTTTCTTCTCATTGTTGTTGTTGTTGTTCTGTAAAAATATCGTAACTGGCAATAGAAGCTATTTACAAGAGTATTTATTTTACAATAACTGTAATTTATCTGCTTATTCGCTTTGTTCTGATATGTATGGAAGCAAATTCAAAGGTTTATTAGCCACACTTTAACCTGTTTAAGGGGTTCGTTAAGAGTATATCAAAATTTTGAGTGGAGTAGCTTCAAATTAGCTTGAGTATTTATTTGGAAAAAGAGCAAAACCTTTTAGATTTAGGGAGTTACTACGAATAGTTACGAGAATACAATACTTTATATGATAAGGTTCGAGAGTACTTCTATAAAATTTGACACATTTCATAAGCAAGTTTGTAAATTGATGGCAAGTGAAACCCAGATCTTACGAACTATGTGACATTTTGAGTTCCAAAGTCTCTTGGCCTGTTGCGTAGAAAAACTAGCAATGTTTTAGAATCATTTGAAGACGATAAGGTTTGAATTTACTCTGAGAATTTAAAATGAAAAGCAGCCTTCCCTTAGATGTTTTTTGCCTTTTACTAAATCTTAAGTTAAGAAAAACCCCAAGATTTAAGAAAATCCCCAACCGCGATTTAGAGAAAAAAGGGTAAAGTTTTTGGTTTCGGGGGAATTTTACCTAGGCTCCAAATGGGTCTTTAGAAGCTTTTGCTCTAGAAGCTTGCCTGTCTCATGACCGATTTTCAGTGGATTCTGGCCTCATTTGGTGAAAATTTGTCTTGCGTGAAATTTTTTAATGCTCGGACCCCCCAAAAACAGTTGGAAAAGCTCAGTAGTACCTCACCAAGAGCTTCTAGGGCCAAAATTTTTCTCTCACTAGAAGCTTTTCTTAACAATCCATCAATTTTTTACAAAGATTTTGAGCTCTGGAATACCACAAGAGAGCCACTGGCCGAAATTCCACCTTTCGGAAAGGTCAGAATTTTGTCTTATGAATTCAACATGTCCGTGGGGCAATTGACCGAATGAACTTATTGATTTTAACCACGCAGACTCGTCATTCAAAATGTCACAAGATCTGGCCTTCAAAAACTTCACAGAGCAAAATGGATATGACTTAGCAAATGCATTAGAAAAGACGTATGAAGACATTAAAAGCTTTCTGAAACCGTATGACGCTATTCAATATGAAACTCGCAAGCTGCTGGCGTTTCCATGTCACTTTGCAGTTAACTTAACGATCTACTTATAAAGATCTCTTTTTCTAAACTAATACAAAACTAATCAACTAAATCTGATTTTCGTATATTCTTGTATTTTTTCTACACAAAAATGGGCGGTTACATTATTATTTCCGTTTATTTGTGAACAGTCTTTCGTAATAAAAAATTCAATTTCTCAAAACTAGATTCTCGTAAAATGCTTTGTGTATATCCTCGTTTAGTTTTTTCCACAATTTCAATTGTTCGGAATTACGTCCTACCTATTCAAAATTCTAAATGCTTTTTAATCAAAAATACTGTTTGAACATTGATAATTTAATCTCAATTCATGGCTGTTATTTTAATACTCTGAGCGTTTAGTTTGTTTATTCTTGTATACAAGTTCAGGGTTGCTGTCCGTTTGTCCAGCTCGGTTAAGAGGCTCAAAACACGAGCGAAAATGCACTCTGAAAAACTCTTTCCGACCAAGCGTTCCACGTTTTGATTTTATTTTGGTTTAGTGAATCCTAAACTGATGTTAAATTTAAATTTGGAAAAAGGGCAACTACTGTTAGTGTTTTAGCAGACCTTCGTAAGAATAATCGCTAGTTACCGGTCGACCGTGACTTCCGCTGTAACGAAAGGGATCAGTTAGCTCCTCGGAACAAAGTCTTCTTGCAACTTACGGAAGTCCCATGGGACCTGGGTCTCCTTTTAGGCCACGGTCACCCTGAAAAAAAATTTAGTCAGGGTTGGCAATGAGAGTTTCACCAAACTTACTTTCTCGCCTCGTTTTCCTTCGTGTCCTGGAGATCCTGAAAATCAGCCACCTCGAATCATTCAAATCATTTCAGTCAATTTTACAAACCTGGAGGTCCTGAAAGTGGAAAAGGAATCATGAGGTACTTTCACAAAAAGAACCATGAGGTCACTTACCTACTGGTCCTGGAGGGCCTGGAGGTCCTGCAATCAGAAACGGCTTTAGACAGCTCTTCCAAAAGACCCAAAAAAGGCCTTACCTGGTGGTCCGAATACCATTTCGTGATTGTGAGGCTGGTCAGCCATGCCTCCGTGATCCTGTCTTCTCCTCATTTTTCGATACTGGAAATATTTTCTTCTCAACTAAACGAGTTTTTGGGTCATTTGCAAGCTTACCGAATCTCCTCGCTCTCCACGGTCTCCTTTAGCTCCGGGATATCCAGGGGGTCCTTAAAAGTAAGGTAAATATTACTACTTACTCTAAATAGTTTTATGAATTTATTGCACCAAAGAGCATAAAACAGGAGACATACAATAACTTCATAAAAGGTTGTCGTCTTACCTGGCAAACCTGGTGGTCCCATGAGTCCTGAAACGCAATAAAAAGTCAGGTGCATCTATGGCATTTATGGTTCTCACCTGGAGGTCCAATGTCTCCGGGCTCTCCCTTGTCTCCTGCAGGCCCGGGATAACCTAGAGTATACTCATTAAGCTAATGTTTGTCAAAGCTCTCGAATAACGTTACCTGGAAGTCCCGGAGGTCCCTCTACGCCTTCGCCCGGCATTCCGTCCAAGCCTCTTGGTCCCAAGCTTCCTGGCGCTCCTGCAATAAATTATTTTGAGACTCGAGGAGCGTAAGTGAAAGAAGTTAAATTTACCAGGCTCTCCTCTGTCACCCTTTGTTCCTGGCAAACCGTCTCTGCCGTCTTTTCCGTCCTTGCCTGGAACACCAGAAATAAATAAAGGTTTAATGGCAAGATTTAGGACCGTAGAGCTTTATAAACTAGAGAGGGTTTCATTGTTGTCAATATATGAGAAGCCAAATTTTAAAAATTCGATTTTCAAATTTGGAAGGTAGCATCCTTTTCGAAAGACTGTTTAAAATGCTCTTTAAATTTTTAAGAGATCTTATTCTTAAAATCTTTATTATTTTTAGTTAAAAAATCTCTATGGCAGTGACTTACCTGGCGGTCCAGGGGGCCCAACAAGCACCGTATCATCATATTGGTCTTCTTTCTCGGGTCCCTAAAAGTCACTTGGCTTTAGTACGGAAATAAGGTCAACTGGGAGGGGAACTAGAGAAAACAAACGAACAACCACATAGATTCTTTTATCTACTTACATTAATTGGCAACTCAAATTTAAATTTGTGTATTTTCACTACGGTGTCAAATGTGAGGGAATTAATTCCTTTACTGCCTTTTTAATGTGCTAATAGGTGCTATACTGTGGTATTGTATTATGTTAAAAAGCTAAATGAAAAATAATTTTGTTAACGACTAATCAAAAGCATCATGCAGCCTCTCTACTATTGTTCTACTTTCAATTCATACCTACATGTTTCATTCATGTGCAATTTGCATTCCAGGACGAGGAGCGCAACTGGGATAAAATAACATGGAACTCGGGCTTTTGGGAAATGGCTTGTCATCCCAAATTCCCTGTTTCATTAAAAAGACAAACAGACAGGCCTCTTCTTTCCCGCATGCTTCGGCAGAACTCACTCTGGTTCCTCGTCATGTAATTAAGTGCACTCCGAATAACACGTATCTTAAAAGCTTTTTACATGCTTTCAACATAATTAGCTAAAATTGCAGGCAATTCATGCAGGCAATCATTCTGAGTAACTCTAAAGTGCTGTTTCTCGAACACAATGTGATGAAACATAATAAAATTAGCTGCTTTTGGCGCTCTCACCCTCTTTCCTCGCTTTCCTCGGGGTCCAGGCGGGCCTGGAGGTCCTTCTTTGCCCACTCCAATGTCTCCCTTGTCTCCCTTCTCGCCTGCAAAACAACGTTTAAGCTTCAAGATTCCTTGGTCAGAAGTCCGTCCGTCTTACCTGGGGTTCCAGGAGGCCCAGGTGGTCCCTCTATGATTCCAGTGGGAAACTGATCCCCTTTCAATGTTGTCGTTATTCCCCTGTCTCCTTTGTCTCCTCGGTCGCCCTTCGGACCTGGCGGACCTTCATTGGCCGAAATGAAATATTGTCATCAAAGATTGCGGCTGGAATGTGATATTTTACTTACCTGCGGGACCAGGAGGTCCGGTTTCGCCTTTCTCGCCCACACCTGGCTCTCCTTTAGCGCCAGTTTCTCCTGCAAATATTTATCATCAATAATTTAGTGTTTTGAACAAAATGAGCTCGCCAAGTTTATGTACTGCGACTTTCAAAATACTTGGAGTCGCCCTAAGTCCAGACGTTTTGAATAAAAAGACAAGTTTATAACATAAGGTGGATAAGAAGTATGTGAACTAATTGACAAATTAATTTTTCAAGGGTTGTACAAATAATTCGACAATGATCGATCGATGAAAATTGAATCGAGCAAAATCGATGATAAAGCGACTGCACTTTCAAAATGATAAGGTGTTAAAGGGCAAAATGATCAGTCTCAACATTTTGAAAGTGCACCCCTAGGCTTTATCATCGATTTTGTTTGATTTAATTTAATTTGATTTTTTTTTAGTTGAAGATGTCCAAGAATTTTGGTAGGAGCACTTTTACCTGTCAATTTACAAGTAATTTTTGAATTACAGTCCAATTGGAATACAAAATTTTTTCTTCCACACAAACATTGGGGGACCCTAGCTTTGTACATGATAGGGGTCATATGTGAGAGCATGATTTGCTAGATTTTGAACAGACTACAACATAGTTAAATTTTAGCTCATTTGGAAGTAAAATAAGGAGTTTTCAAACATAATGCAAAAAACATCAGCTTTCTAGCTCTTCTGGTTCTTGAGTTGTAAAATTTCAAACAAACAGCCTGACAGACGGCAAAGCTGAACATGCAAAAAAAATAAAATAAAAGTCAGCTAGCAGACTTACCCGGAGGACCTTGTCTTCCGTCGTGCCCAGGAATTCCTGCAAAAAAAAACAGTTTGCAGAAGGAACTAGAGAGACCAACGAATCTCACCTGCAGGACCGATTCCTCCCGCCGGACCTGGGGGACCCGGTTCTCCTGGCTCGCCCTGTTCCGAAATAAAGCTCATTACTACGCTTTGATCAAACAGCCGTTTTGAGCGCGTTTCATGTCAACCTAAATATCATAACAGAGTGCAAGGCATGCAACTGAACTACATAGTGTACTGGTAACTTACTTTTAGTTGGACAATAGTTGCTTGTGAAATATTAAGACCAGCTGCTTGCAATTCCTTAATGTTAATAGCGCAAATTTTAAAGAAGCAAACCCAATACATTGTGCAACACACAGCAATGTTTGTAATTATGTGAAAAGATAATCAAAAAATAATACAAAAATAAAGTGTAACGTGGTTTTTAAGTGTCTAAGGCTTATAGCAAATTGCGTAAAGTTCATATGTGCGTTCTTTTAAATGTATCGATGAGAGACCCCTTCGGACGTCACGTTTGGAAGTTGATCGGAAATAGCCACGGCCATTAGTGTGAATCATTTAAACAGACTCTACTCGTAAATCACGAAGATAGTCTACGTCTTCGTTCTACGTTTTAATAACAAAAACAACTGCTTGAGACATTAACCAAACTACAATACTGACTACGAAATACAAATGGAAGCCCACAACAGTTAGTGCAGTACGAGAACTTGGTGCAAAGCTACATAAATGTGTGACATGTGCGAATTAGTCGTTTGAGGTTATTTTGGAAAAGCGTAAGAAAAAAAGTTTGTACCTTAACTGCGACAATTTCGGCATATCCTAAGGATCCTCCGCGAAGTGTAGTTACGGATCGTTTTAAGCCCTACCATGAAATAGATTTTATACACCTTTTATGTATATTTTTGCAGGTTGAACTTTATTCATAGCTTTCTCTCTGCTACAGTTCATTTCGAAAGTAGGATTAAGCTAGAGTTGCTCACCTTGACCTTTGTGAATACATCGACAGTCGGAGTTCCGGCGTCTCCTTTGTTTCCCTTGTCTCCCGGTCGCCCCTGGAAATAAGCACAAGTTAACGAAGTTTTTGTCCATCTCTCTGCCAAAAAGAAATTCTCTTGGGCTATAATCTGAATTTCCTCCCCAAATATTTTAAAATATTTAAACTAGCCTTAAGAGAATGTTTGAATCGAATTCAGAAATTTTCAAAAATCGTTCTCAAATGCTTATTTTTAGTGAGAATGTACGAACATTTTCTTAATTTACTTTGTAACTAAGGAGTTGCAAATTTTCTTGCCCAGCTACGAAACTGTGAATTCTATGATATGCCGGATTGGAAAAATTGGATAAAATTTGTTTATTCATAGAATAAGCAAACGTCACTTTTACACAGCACTCAACACTTACCGGCTCTCCCTTAGGACCGTCGAGCCCAATGGGACCCTAGAGAAGAAACAGAAAGCGATTAGAACGAATTGATAAGATCAAAACACTTGCTCATGCTGATGCATTTCACAATCAAACGTGGATGTTAATGGCTGTACATTCAAGATGCAAAGTCGTTTGAGGTTTGATGGTTGATAATTGAGAAATGTAACCTATTAACATTGTAGACTACAATTTCTGAAGTGTGTTTTATGACTTTTGTGTACGCTCGCTCTCTCGCTCAGTACGTATATCCGTGGGAAGAAAAATTTAGTGTATACTACAGAATGGACCATTAATTTGTTGTATGGTGCTCAAAGCAATTTGTCATTCATCGCTTTTTACCGTAAATTAAGACAATTGCCATGTCATTATTATTTTAAACCGTCATGTATCGCGCATCTAGCGGACATCAAAGTGATAAGTTGTTATGACTCGGGAATCGTGTAAAGCCCGGTGACTGTTCACTTTTACTTGCGCTTTTCTTGGGCTTCACAAACTTCTTTGGGGACTTGGGGTCTTCTTTTAATTATTTTTCTGCTTCTTTGATATTTTATGAGACGTAACGGCATGCAAAATTTTAATTTAGTGGTGATGGCTACAGTAGAGGGCCTTTTAAAAACTCCTTTAAATATTTCTTGGAGAAATTCGAACCACGTTGATTCCAAAATATCAGAAAACAAGTCAAAAACTATTATCTTCCAGCCTAAATCTAGTTTTAAAATTCTCCCATTTCAATTTTAACTTTAAAACTACTCCCAAAAAGACCATGAATCGAATAAATGAAATGAAACTTGCCATAAAATATATAATGAGGGTTGTCTATGTTTAAGCCTAGGTTACGACAAACAGACAAAAAATACTAGCAATACGGTTTACGATAAAAAATGGTACTCAAGCTTGTCAAAAACGACGATTGAAAAATTTAGAACATTCGGATGATTGTGATTTTGAGGACACCGAGAAGTTAGTAAACACATTTATTTTTAAACCTCGCAAACAAATGAAATGGATGAGAACATTGACTTTATTGTTAATAATTGATGATCATGTTTTACGTTACAATTAACAAAACACATGAAAAGTATAAAATAAAAAGATAATACCGGAAACCCGTTCTTGCCAGGGGCGCCTGCAACACCCTATAATACAAGAATGAAATTATCTTCCTGATGCAAAGCAGATGTCCTCAGACTCGAGTTGGCCGGGGGAGTCTGCGTCGTCTATGAGCAGGCCCGAGCGAAAATCAGAAGGTCAAAGACCTCGTCCCCCTCCGAGATCTAACGCAAGCTACCGACCAACGGAAAGGCTAATTTGAAGCTTCATTTGACTTACCGGAGGACCCGGCTCGCCGTTCGATCCCTTTTTGCCACGCTTGCCTCTAGGTCCAGGTGGCCCTGCAAAATAAAATTTAATTTCGGTTAGTCTGAGAATTGCGGTCGCAGCGCGCGCAAACAATCCCGTTTAACTCGAGCAAATATTTGTAATATTTATATTTACAGAGCCATAAATGTGATATTTTTACATAAATTGCCTCTGAATGTGTCTTCACCGTTCACTCTCAATTTCATTTGTCTGTTCTTGACTGACAATAGAAACTTTCAGACATTCTTCTCTCGCATTTCAGAGAAACTCGTACGTTTTCTTTATTTAAACCACACGCTTTAAAGCTACAAAGTTGAATATTGCCGTACGTAAGTGCGTCGCTTTATTGTTTCATTACCCCGCATCCGGTCTGCGAGCTTCGCGCTGTGTTCCCACCAGGAACTGACTTTTATCCGAAAACCTAATTAGCCGGTGAAAGTGGAAGTCTCCTATTAGGCCTACATTTTCCCTTGCCTACTTTGAATACGCAAGATTCCTACTTCTTGGCGAGTAACTCATTATATCAGAGGCCAAATATTTTTAGCTGAACCGTTTGGCCTGTCCAAGAAAGACGAGAAGAAAAAGGAAATTCAAGCCTGACCTTGTTCCAAATTAATTTTTTTCTTGAAGCCAGAGATTTAATTAGGAGCAGAGAATGGAAGGAAAAATACCTTCTTGAAGGTTAACGAATTTTGTTTCTTACATTGCGTTACTCGATCTACTACCGGAAGTGACCGCATCTCAGCCAGGAGGAAATTACAAATCGAGTTGGCTAAGAACTTAATTAGCTCAAAAATTAATCCAATTTAAGTTCTCTAATGTAAGACTTAACTTTTTTATGGCACTACCAATTTTAGCCAAAAAGATAAGCTCCAGGAACCATTCATTTTTTAGAGTTTTGTTTCAAACAATTATTCATCACCTGAGAAGAAGAAAGTAGGACCTCCAAAGCAAGTCTTTTTTTCCTTTACGACAAAAACTATGAAAGGCATTATTAAAATTTTATCCTAAAATTAATTTTTTAAAAAGTTTTATAGCACTTAAGTCCTACACTAATAATGGGCATCAAGTTATTCCCGAAACCCAAAACGGGCAGTGTACCATTTTTGTCCCCCTCTAGCCTCGATACTCACTCGCATCCAAAGCGCGATACGAATGAAAGCAGCCGGCACATTCAGACCGAAATTTCCCCGAAGCCGAACAAAACCAAGCCCCGACTCGAAACTGATTTGACATTACAACCGGCTAATGTAATTGAGACTAAATTAACCCCTTCTCGTTCGCGTTGGCTCAGGAGACACCGCACAAAAGCCCGACACAGTGTTTTGACTAAATACCTCTAAAATGCATCATTATTGTTATTGTGTGTACATTATTTATACGCTACATTAAATCGTATTTCATGTAGGCATATTATTATGTCACTGAATAATATTCTCTTGCTTTCTCTACCGCTATATTTATCAAGTTCGGGTGACATTTATTGGATTACGGGTGCAGGGTCCGAGCACGTTATTGATCATCTGAGGAGCGCTTTGTACTCGAAATTGAGATGTCAAAATGAGACGTTCATTGTGATTTTCACACAAGCGGAGGCTCCAATGAAACAACCCTAATTAGGGCTTAATTTTGGACGCACCACGTTTCTAATCTTGCCATGTTTTACAAATTATTCCGATAACTTGAATTTTTTTGGAGACGTTAACATTATCCGCTTCTCATGCAAAGCTGAAATAATAATCGTTGGTTTCAGCTTTATTTAAATAACTGTAAAAATCAATATTTATTTTACTTTATTGAAGAGAAAAATTTTCCTCCGCATGATTGATTGTTTATCACTCTCAACTAAAACTCATTAGAGATGTAAAACTAAAACAACTTGCAAATTAAGATGATATGTAAATACGTAAAATATAATGTAAAAGGTCGAAGCTCCGTTTAAGGTCATTTTAAAGCTCCATAATGTGCAAAGTCTCTCCCTAGCCCTGTCAGTGTCCTTTTATTATTTTTAAAAATTCTTAGATCTTTGACATTTCAAGTTACTTATCGCCAAATATATTGTCATTTCGAATTGATATCAGACACCTCTATTGAACTTACTACATCAGTTTGGCGGCCTACAACTTTTTTTAAGTTTTTAAGTAAAAGGTAGAGGTTTCAAAACAAAAATTGACAGCTGTGGCATGATTCAAACTATTAGAAACATTTGGACTGAAAGGAGGAAAAATTGTATGAGTAATGACTAAAAACTTGGAACGCTACAAAGGACGACAAAAATGTCCCCTAAACGCCTGGATATCCCAGCTAGCTTCATCAACTCGTAGCTTTACAAGTGCACGGTGCCGCGTCTCGCGTATGTAAAATTTATTGTTATAAGATAATTTAATAAATATTTATAGGTTTATCGGAAATTCATGGCGTTCAGGCTGCAACCCCCACTGCTCTCTCTAGAAGAAGCGAACTAGATCATTTGTTCTGTCTTCTTTATTCTCCTCAAGTATCAGGAGGCACGAATGAATGAATTATAAATTATTGAAAAGAAAATATTTTTAAATAATTACATGCTCCACCTAGCTCGGCATCTGAGGAGAATGGAGGCTCGATTTTTGAACGAATGACCTATTTTCTAGGCTTTTTTTTCCAGGAATTTGAATCTTTTTCAGATTAATTATTTAACCTTTATAGAAAACCTATTCATGAGCTTCTTGATATTTTAAAATGGTGGTTATTGACATTAAAAAAGTCAATTTTATTTTTTAAAAAGCCAAACTGCAAAACGGCTTTTTCTCCTTGAGTTTTCCCGGAATTAATGTCAATCTGCTTTCCGTCTGTTCATAGAGTTTGATTAAGCTTTTCAAAATAACCTTTTTAGGAATTTTCCTGGATTTAGGAAAATCAAATGTGTGGCCAAACCAACACCGGAACTGAGTTCAACTTGTCGATACTGGCCATCCAGGATGCGTTTTCCCAATTGAAATCCGGGAAACATCAGAAAAGCACTCATCCTCTTTTTTTATGGGAAACGTGATTTAAAGTTTAATGAAAATCTCAACCTCTTTAGGACGTTTTGGTTTCAAAACTCATCTTCAAAAAAATCCCGTAATCTTATGAATTATTACATTGTCTGGCATGGCAAATTTAACATCAGATAACGCAGCTCAAACAGACACATTTTATTAAGTAAGAAAAACCGGAGACTGCAACAAAGGAAAACGCCAAGGACGAGATAAAATGAATAATTACCCGCAGGACAAACACACTCGGGTGACTGCTGTAAGGATGCTTGTCTGCCGTCCCTCCTCGTTAGTTTCAATTGTGAAATGTCACGTTTCAACCGTTCTAATCCGAATTCTTGCAGTGCCACCTTCCTCACGACGTCCCCGACGCTGTTGTCTGGGAACTCGGGGGACTCCTTCGGCGGCTCCCTGCCGAAGCTCTTGTACTGATGCAGGACCTGCTGGAACTGGTTCTCCAGCAGACGGAGCCTGTTCTCCACGTACTCCGACCTGGCAGCCGCACTACTTTCCACACTTAATTGGTAATAGTATGTGTAAATAGATATAACTAATGATACTGTACAAAATAAATATGTGAAGTGGTCTAAAAAGGAGATTCGTCTTGCACTTTTGCTCTTGCTGTTCGTTTCTGTGTCTTCCATCATATTTGCTTTTCGAATCTATTTTGTACGAAAGTGTCTGTCTCTTTTGTGTCTCGCGATCGCACCACGACTCGGCGGCTGATATCTGAATCAGACTACACTCTTTTTAGTGCCGTAATAATAACAATAATATCTAACACGACGGCTACTTTCAACAACACTTTAGAGCCAATTGTTGTATCACTCTTCCCAATCATCTCGTTCGCTCGGCTCCGTTTCGTTTCGTTCATCTACTTGCACTGCTTAAGCCGTCCCCGGATCAGCTCGCTCTCCACGTTGCCCCTGTCCTATATGTTCACTATGATTATATTAGTTTGCTTTGATGACTTCTCCGAAACGCACATTTTTCATTGAGTGCGCCCGGTCCCGCTCTGTCCGTCCGTTCGTTAATCCTTTTCTGAGACTGTGACTGGACTTATGGCGATTGTAAGGCTTCATTAATCGAAATAAAAGAGATGGTAGCTGAATGTTTCGTCCTGTGAGTAGAAATATCACTTTGGGAGCAAAGAGATTTCTTTAAGGGAAATTTAAAATTTTTTCATTCAAATAAATTTTTCTGTCCGTCTTGAAAATTTTTAAGGTGGGGTTCTGGAACTACCCGAACCTTCTACAGTCTACAACTAACTAGAGGTTCGGTGTTTCGTCTTCAAGATTTCAAGAAAAGTATTGTCTAAAAATACTAATAAATCACCACTGATATAAAGGTTCATCAGAGGAGTCACTAAATAACTACCAAAGATGAAATACGTTAGTCATAAACATGAGAAGAATAAAGTTGAATGTTGAACTCTGGAAATAGGAATTTTCTGTCTTAAAGCGAACGGACTCAGCTCAAAGCAAAGGGAATTATGACATCCTGAGCAAATGGCACCAACATTAATTTATTCAGGATCACGTCAAATATTTGTATTCAGTGAAAGGGTAGTTCATAAATAGTCCTCCTTTAAGCTAAAGACATCAGGATAGGATTTCAAAAAGAGCAACCATATTCAACAGCTTATTTGTTGAGCCTTCCGAAGTCGAAATATATGTTTACTAGGCCTATTTTAAATCGCTTGACAAGAAAAAAACATCATTAGAAAGTTGAACAGGTGAAGAAAATATGAAGAGCTAAATATTGACACCCTTAAAAATTCAAACGCGTTTTTGTAAAATATTTGATTGAAACAAATCCGTGATTTAAAATTATGAGTTTCGTAGTTTTTACTTCCAGCTTCCCAATGAAGGCGTGAAAACTTTTGGTGTTCTTACTGAGACATTCAAAGACCCCTATTTATAAATAAATTAGGGGCCTCGCAAATTTTTAGAAGCACCCAAAAATAATACAAGCATTAATTCAATTTTAATGGGGCTTCAAATGTTCGAAGTTCCTAAAACATGGAAGCCTCCCAGCCAGTCTCAGCCTCAAAACTCGCAACTGCAACACGCACCCATTTGCTTTACCTCCGACTAAGCTTTTACCGCTTTTAATACGTGTTTTATCACTTTATTACTATTAATTCACACCAGATTCACTTTGTGTGTTGTTTTCCTTTCTTTCCATTTAATTGCTTCTTTCTCGTGTCTGACCCTGGCACTCTCCTCTGACTCTATGCAGTTGTTTTAGCACATAGTAAATCTTTCATCTTCAGCCTCCAATGTTTTAATCCGATTTCTTTCAACGTTTGACTCGCGTTGTTTCGAATGGAGAATCCAAATTTTCAAATTATAAATCAAATCAAACGAAACTCATAAAGATCACTCAAAATTTGCTTTTTCTGCTTCTCTTCTCTCGCTATTAGTTATTTGTGCTGTGCGTCTTGGGCTCGAGCTGTTGCAGACGAGCGATGTTGGGGATACTCCCAATACAACAACAACAACAAAATTGTGGGTGGAATTCGAAGAATGCAGACGGCCTTATCTCATTCTTGTGTTTCACACTTTCGGATGGCTTTTCGACACAAATTATTTCCCTAATGGCCAATTCCTTTTTATTTCACGCTCAACTTCATTCAATTTTCACTCGTTTTAATTTTTATTGCACTCCAAAGTTGGATGGCAGATTGGCAGCAAATTCACTTTTTAAGCGCGCCTCTCATTATGGCTATTTAGCAGCATTAATTTGATCAACATGGACTATTTTATTTTCTCTGTGACTGTGCGTGAGATTGAACCCCGTGTTCTGAACTTTTGATAAATTATGGTCGGAAATCGCGATCTGCGAGTCGCACCTTTTCTTTCCGAACCCGACTCTCGACTAAACAGAAATCTCGCGAGCATAAGGGAATGGTGAGTTCTGTGGTGAGCTCGGATGTAAACGCCGTGGTGAGTTCGAGGTGGATTCACCTGATCATCTGTTCGCATTTCTAACCACGTCAGGGGAATCGTTTCGCATAAAAGAGTCCACTTATTTTTTGATTTCTGGAGAAAGTACGTGAGATCCTTGACCCTTTTTGGTCCCGTAAGCTCCTTGCGTCCCTGAATTGCAAACATAACCTAAAAAGAGCCCGGGAGTCGCTGAAACGCCGCTTTACTGTTACGTGTTCGTAGGTTTCCTTGCCAATATGAGGGGCACCTTTGTACTGCTGGGCGTCCTTTTCCTTATCTCTGCCTGCTGGAGTGTCGACCGAAACAACTTCAAGCGATGTGACCAAAGCAGCTTCTGCAGGTAAAATCTCCAGAAAGCTAATCATTTCTCGATTTTACAACGGATTTTTTTTTTGCAGACGATGCCGAAAAGTGCAGCCAGGAAACTCCCCGTACGTGCTGCTCCCCGGCACCGTAAAAACATACAAAAATTACCTGACGGCGGACCTGAAGAACACGGAAAACAACCACGAGTTTGAGTTGAAGCTCGAGGCCGTGAAAGACGACACATTCCACTTGCTCGTCAATGAGAAGAGTCCTCTGCATCCGAGATACGTCGTAGAAGACGCACTGAAGGGTCCCCTTGTGCAATCGGTCATTGAGATAGTTGAGAAAACCGAGCAGCAGATTACAGTCAAGTACGGAGCGCACAAGGCCGTTATCGTTGCGAATCCGCTGAGGATCGATTTCTTCAACCAGGACAACTTGGTCGTATCGCTCAATGCCAAGGGACTCATGAAGTTCGAGCACTTGAGGACGAAGCCGTAAGATTCTATTCTTTCATTATCTGTTCATGAGGGCCTGTTCAAAAATTACGTCACGGTCTGAGGGGAAGAGGGGGGAGTCAGCTACTCCATGACAGCGGGTACAAAGTCAAGTACTAGTGTAAGGTACAAACTGTGATAGAGAAAGGGAGGAGGGGGGGTCTTAAATCTCGATTTTTACCGTGACGTAATATTTGAACGAGCTCTTAGTCGGAAGAACACATCTTTCTGTTAGGTTTTTCTTCCCCGTGGCATTCCTCCACACTAGCAAAGTTGAACAACAGCCTTTTAAAACTTTTTTTGTTTGCCAAATCATTTTTATAACTTAAAGATATCTAATTATACTAAAAAGTTGCTATGAGAAAAATAATTGATTAGAGTCAAAAACTAAGCAAACTTAACTTTTTTAGGGAAGCCAACCAACCTGAAGTCGAAAACGAGGTAGAGCCAAAGACGGATGACACCGACCCAGGAGAGTGGGAGGAGAACTTCAAGGGCCACCAGGACTCCAAGCCACGTGGTCCAGAAGCAATAGCCCTCGACTTCACCTTCCCTCAGGCCAACGTCCTGTTCGGCATCCCGGAGCACGCCGACTCCTTCGCCCTCAAGCAAACCGTCGGCAATGAGCCCTACCGTCTGTACAACCTCGACGTCTTCGAGTACGAGCTCGACAACGGAATGGCGCTCTATGGGTCCGTCCCCGTCATCTACGGCCACGGTCCCGAGAAGACGGCCGGAGTTTACTGGCAGAATGCCGCGGAAACGTGGGTCGACATCTACAACACAAACACGGAAGAGAACGTTATGTCAACGCTGGTGAACTTTGTGGCGGGATCGCGCCAGAAGGACCCCCCAGTGGCTCACTTCATGTCGGAGAGTGGTGTCATGGACATTTTCGTGCTGATGGGCCCGACCCCCAATGAGGCCTTCAAGCAGTACTCGGATCTGACTGGAGTCGCTCCACTTCCCCAGACGTTCGCTATCGCTTACCATCAGTGCAGGTGGAACTATAATGACGAGGAGGACGTGGCAGGAGTCCACGCCAAGTTCGACGAGTACGACATTCCAATGGACACTATGTGGCTCGACATCGAATACACGGAGGGGAAAAAGTAAGTCAACAAATAAATTTATTTTGTCTGTCTGTCGTGTAACTATGATTGTTCTTGTTTGAATTGTGAGTTTTACTGAAAAACAAAAATATAGGGATATTTGCGATTTAAAATTCTAAAAAAAAATTGAATCCTGGATTGAAAAAAAAGTTTTAAAATCAAAAAATCTTCAGAAACTCTGAAAATTTTTTAGTGTATTATATAGCCTCAGATAGGATCAGATTTGTTTACTAAAATTTCTAAAAAACGTGGAAAGTGACTTCTTAGTCCCTTGAAACTACAACCAACTACCAACATTTCACATCGTTTTCAGATACTTCACATGGGACCAACACAAGTTCCCACACCCCGTGGAAATGATCAAAAACCTGACCGCCAAGGGCCGCCACTTGACCTTCATCATCGACCCCCACATAAAGCGGGACTCTGGCTACTTCTTCCACAATGACTGCACGGACAAGAGCCTGTACACAAAGAATGCTGCCGGTGAGTTACTCAAAATTGTTTCATTAACTTTTCTAATGGTTTAAATTCCAGGAAATGACTACGAGGGCTGGTGCTGGCCTGGATCTTCGTCATATCTTGATGTTTTCAACCCAGAGGTGCGCAAGTTCTACGCCGATCAGTACTTGCTCGATAACTTCAAGGAACAAACTGAGAGCTGTGGACTGTGGAACGACATGAACGAGCCCTCTGTATTCAATGGACCTGAGGTACGTTAAAATTACTAAGCTTAAAATATCGTTGAGGTAGCCATTTAACGACGTTATTTTCTCGAAATTGGGGTATTTTAAGTCCTTTCAAACTTCTATGAGAAAAAAGTATTCACGTGCATAAGCTGGTCTCAAGGAAGAATTAGAGTTAGTACGCTAAATTCTCAGGGATATTTAATTTTTTTGAAATAAATCATCCAAACTTTTTGAAACTCAGTCTAGGTATTTAAAAGACTCGATTTAAAAGATTTGTTTGCCTTAATCACTGTTGAAAGCCATTTTTTCGACCCTTGTCAGAACTGTTTGCATGAGAAACCATTTTTAAAAGGTCTATATGATTACTTAATTAGGCTGTTGCTATGATTACTGGCTCAACGAGTTCATAATCTACCTGCAGTTGGATTCGTTCCGCTCAAAACTTACGTTGTTCGTACTTACCACCTTGTTACGTTAATTTGGCGTGCCTAAAAGCGAGGTGAGAGAATAAAATAAAATGCAACTGATTGCTTCGGGAGCACTGCTAGCATCAAAACGAATGATTAGTTATTACTGTTCAAAAGTAAGCGAAGAAATCGATTTTCCGGTATTTAATCTTGCAACTTAGTCATACGAATTAAATTTATTGCCTTTATCAAAGACCACATTAGGTTTTAACCCATATCCGTCAGCATTCAAAAATTAGAATCCGTTTGAAAAACTGTTTTAAAGTTAATTTTAAGCCACAAAATAAATAAATCGAGGGTTATTTATAATCTAGGATAGTCACATATTTGCTGACAAAAAAGTTATTTTGAAATGCTCCTAAACTTTTCCAGGAAAATCGGAAAAGGCGATAATGCAAATTTGTAATATTGTTCTGAAATGGGTTAAAGGCATTTAATTTCCTTAACAGTTCATGACCCTCTTTAAAACAAGTTTTACGACCTTTTTTAGTGCATTTTCATCAATTTTGAAAAAAATGCACTTATGTGTCCGATATGTCCGTCCGTCCGTCCGTCCGTCCGAGTCGCAAAGGCTCCGAAACTACAAGAGCTAGAGACCTGCGGTTTTTTGCATGGTGTCATGTATGGTCTGAAGGGTGGGCGAAAGGTTTTGGTTTTTCCGAAAAACTGCCTGGGGGGTAATTAAGGGGGTTTTCCCGTTGCATGAAAGTTCCATATACTTCGTCCGATTGAGCTGAATTTTGGATATGTTATTTATCATGTCAAATCTAGCAAATCATAGAATGCATGTTGGCCCCTATCACTTAAGGAGGTGGGGTGAGAGGCCCCCGAAGGGGGGAATAATTTAGTTGCTCCGATTGAGCTGAAATTCAGAATGCTCATGTAAAATGACAAAATAAGCAACTTTTGTTTCGGGTCATGGTCTCAAAAATGTAAAATAATGGACTCTGGGGTTCAAAAAGTGGCCTCCCAAGACTTCCCTTGGTGAAAAGTAGGGCAAAATTTTAAATTCAACCGATTGAGCTGAAACTTTGGAAACTGTTAGATGGCATTAAATCCAGCAAAAAATAGTTCTACAGTAAGTCTCTATGACCTAAGGGTGAGGAGCTGTGAGCTACCAAAGTTAGTATGAAGCGAAAATTTTCTAACTCCAATTGAGCTTAAACTTGGGCAAATGTTAGATGACATTAAATTTATCATTCTGCATTGATCAAAGTCAGGGGTCCAGTGACGGAATTTTGGACAAAAATTTTTCACTTTGACCCAACTTTTGCAACAAAGCGAATTGAAAATGCACTCAAATGCGTTCGTCCCCGACTAAGCTTTAAACATGTTTTACACTACTCCACAGATCACCATGCTCAAGGACAACAAGCACTACGGCGGATGGGAGCATCGCGACGTCCACAACCTGTACGGCCACATGTTCATCAGAGCCAGCTTCGACGGCCTCAGCCGGAGGGCGGAGGGAAAACTGCGTCCCTTCATCCTCACCCGCGCCCACTTCTCGGGAAGTCAGCGCTACGCAGCGGTCTGGACGGGCGACAACAAGGCCGACTGGGGCCACCTCCAACATTCCATCAAGATGTGTCTCTCGCTGTCGGTTTCCGGAATCTCCTTCTGCGGCGCTGACGTCGGAGGCTTCTTCGGGAACCCGGACGCCGAGCTCTTCGAGCGCTGGTACCAAACGGGGGCTTTCCAACCCTTCTTCCGGTCCCACGCCCACATCGACACCAAGCGTCGCGAGCCCTGGCTGTTCCCCGAGAACACGAGACTCATCATCCGAGACGCCATCCGCAAGCGCTACAGCTACATCGCGTTCTGGTACACGCTCTTCTACGAGCACGAGCGCAGCGGTCTGCCCATAATGCGTCCCCTGCTGGCTCACTACCCCGCCGACAAGGACGCCTTCATGATCGACAACGAGTACTTGCTGGCAGACAAGCTCCTGGTGCGTCCAGTGACCTCACAGGGAGCCACCAAGGTCGACGTCTACTTCCCGAAAAAGTCCGAGAAGGAGGGCGACTGGTGGTACGACGTGGATGACTTCCAGGTGTACAAGACCCCAGGGGTGGTTTCCATCCCCGTGAACGACCGCAAGGTCCCCGTTTACCAGCGTGGAGGCACCATCATTCCCAAGAAGGAGAGGATTCGGCGAGCTGCCACTCTCATGCGCGACGACCCAGTCACCTTGATTGTGGCTCTGGACAAGAATGGCGCCGCCAAGGGCACTCTCTACGTCGATGACGAGAAGAGTTACGAGTACCGCCACGGCAAATACATCTACACCGAGTTCAACTTCAAAGACAACGTTCTCAGCAACAAGTAAGACCTTTTCTTCTGGCTTTTAAAAGAGAACGGGGAAACATTTTTCATTTCCGATCCTCAAAAGATTCAAAAAATTTTTTAAATTTTCAATTAATTTAATAAGAATTTTAGATTTGGTAAAATATTTCAATTGCATTTTGAGCCACAATTTGGATTTAAACGTGTAACGGCTCAAATGATAGGGTTGAATATCTGTAATTTCAATTTAAAAGAATTTCAAATCATAAAATTGACCTTATTTTAAATGAATTTCAAACGTTAAAACCGGTTTAATACAAGTCACAATAGTATCTTCGGGACCTGCGGTACTCTTTTCCCCACCCTTAATATTAATTAGAAATCAGTTTTATTTTTAAATCAAAACAAAATATTTTGAGCCTCATCTCTAAAACCCTCAAACGCCTAGATCCAACTTGCGGTTGCTACTTTTGAGTCTCTAAATAAAATTTTAACCTCAATTCCAGATTTATTGACACCAACGACAAGTACCCCTCGAAGGTCTGGGTCGAGCGAGTGGCGATCGCAGGACTGACAAACCGACCCAAGTCCGCCACAGTTCGAGTGAATGGCGAGTCGACGACCGTGGAAGTGCTCAAAGAGGACAACTTGTACGTAGTTCGGAAGCCAGATGTGAAAATAATCGAGTCTTGGTCGATTACTCTCAATTACTAAACAGGAAAAGCAGCTGATTTGTTAGGAAATGATAGAGATTCAAGTGATTCGATTAAATAAATAAATGTTCTTGAAATTAGAGAGTCAATCGTTATTTGGAGATGGATTCTCGGAGCAAAAGAGAATTTTTAACACCGCAATCTTTCAGTTTCCCTTCAACCCCAAAATCGACAGCAAAATGAACACCGTCTTGAAGCTTGTTTACTTTTATTTTTATGGAGTTTTCCTCAGCTGCTTGAACTGGTCATTCTTTTCATATTTCTCCGGCATTCGAGCAACTTTTCTGACATCAAACCTGCTGGGAGTGTGCGGCTTCAGTATTTTTGGAGCAGCTTCTGTTTTTTCCAAGACCTTTCGTTGCTTCTTAGCTCTGGCAGCACTAAGTCTCACCGAGAAGGTGGGGAGGACTATCATCAAAACCTGCATCCTCGTCTTGCTTCTCTCAGGCCCTTTGGAGAACACTTTTCGAAACGTCGGAAAAGTAGTGAGCATCTTCGAGTGCTCGTCAGTTCTGGTCTACAACTTGAGCCTGGCCAAAGTGGAGCTCCTGAGTAAGCCTTTTCAGCAGTCTCTGAAGGAACTCAGGGACGGTCTGCCGCAAATTCTGGAAGATATCGGCTCGTTTCGGGAGATCGTGCAGGACATTGACGAGGAACTGAACATCACTTCTGAGGACTCTCGCGAGTCTCCAAATTTCCATGAAACATTGCAAACTAATTTGCGAGAAAAATGTGCAGCGACTGTCCAAAATGCCAAGGCCCAATGCGAGTTATCGGTCACTCAGTCGCATGAAAAGTGCATGAAATTGATGCCCTCGGTGGTGAATCACATTCTTTGCTGGCCCGTCAAACTTACTAGCTACTGTTTCTTTGCGGAGGTGGGACTAACCATCATATCCTTTTGATTGTGAAGAAATTATTTCTAATTTTAGACCCTTTCTGGATCCTGTGATTTTGAAGTGGAGACGAACTTCACCGAGGATGTTATACTTTTGCATGAACTAGAAGACGCCTTGGTTGGGAATGACACGAATATAAGCGTTCAGGTCCCGAAAATAGTCAAAAATGAAAATTTTACAGAGTAAGTAAGGACTCAAAATGTTTTACGAATATAGTACTCAATAATAATTTTCACAGTAAGAGGAGTTCATCATTTTTTGTGAGAGAAGATTCAATCTAAAAAGGAACCTTTTTTATGTCTCTTCGAATTAAGAAAGACTTTCAAAAGTCAAGAATTAAAAATTATTTTATTTGCAGGCAATTCCAGGAATTCAGCTCAAATATTTTTTATCACTTGAAGAGGTTTTTCACAGATATGAAACGCTTTTCCAGTTTGGTTCAGAAACTGCTTTGGGTCATTTATCTGCGAGTGTTTCTCAGTAACTGTTTTTTGCAAGCTCATGGAATGCCCCATTTACCGTCCTATTTCCAGGTGCCTTCGTTTTCCATCAAAAGTTTCTAAGCGATGTGACGTTCAATAACTTTTTCATTACAAAACAGTTTCTACAAATTGAGGCAAAAAGAGTCAAGCGTCTCAAAGCAACAGTACTTCCCTTAACTGCGGTATTTTCATGGTCAGTTTTTCTCCAAATTAAGACCTTTTCTTCTAGGTTGAAAACAAAACAGTCGTGAAGTTGGCGGGTTTTAAAAAGTCCAAATATGAGACGAAAAATCAGATTGGGAACGCCTTGATCCTGCTTCTGCACTTGGCTCTCTCGGCAACTTTTGTAGCAGTGGACTTCATCTTGGCCCAAACGCTGCTGATTCTGCAGAAAAATAGCCAAATAAGCTTCGAACAGAGCGGGGAGCTGGAGGTGGATATCACTGTGTCGGGAAAGGGCCCTCTGGCGAAGTTTTTGAGGAACGTCCTTCTCAAGTTTGACTCTGAAAACTCCATAACCACGTTTCTCAACAACCAGATTTGCTTTCCTTCGCCGAGTGAAATTGAATCGAGGTACGAGAAAGATTACAGTTTTACCCAAAAATAAAATTTTAAGGTTCTACGCAGAAATCTTGGTCTGGTTCATCTTGTTGCTGATTATGTCCGTCTCAGACACCTACACAAACCGACTGAAGCTCGTCGTCTGCCAGCTGTTTTATCCTGAACGAGCCAAGACCCGGGTTCTCTTTCTCTACCACAGGCTTCTCGCAGACCGCAAAATCTTGTTCCAAATACTGAGGTCAAGATGCCAGACTCTAAACGATACCAACTCTCGTTTTACCCGCTTTTCAGACTTTCTTCCCATATCTTGTTTTTCGGAAAACGCAAAACAATCGAGGAAGTGCCAAATCTGCCGCTCTCAAACACTCATGACTGGTTAGACATTTTTTATTGAAAGCGTAAATTCAGTTGAATTGTGCATTTTAGAAAATAATACCTCTCCTTGCCTGGAGATCTGTGATAAATGCTGGATTCAGTACGGAAGTGTGGAGAAACTTGAGGATCCCGAGTTACTGCGGGGCTGAGCTGAGTGGAGGTTTGATTCCCATCAGGGTGCAGAGCCTATTTCGAATAGGACGAACGTCGTTGAGAGACTGGCCCCAATCGGTTTCCGACAGCACTTCCAGAATCTCGTCCATGTTCTCTTCAGGAATGCAGGTGCTTTCTCCATGGAGAATCAGAGCTTCGTAGAGCTTGATCGCTGTTGTTTTCCGGACATGCACGTGGGTCAGCCCGAGGAATAATGTTAACTTGGACAGAATTTTTACGCACAGTCTTTCCACCTGAAAGATGAATATATTTTTTTAATAAATTAAACTTTTTAAACCCAAGTGATTAAGTGTTTTTTCCCAAGTAAACTGATTTAAGTGGACAGTCCAAACATAAGTCTAGGCACCAAAATACCAATAAAGGCCACTTTTTCCTTATAAACCTTTAAATACAATTTTTAAATGCACGACTCCCCTTGCAAAGTTATTAGGTCTACTGCAAGTGAACTTTGACACGTTAGGTCAACTTTTGATTAGATCAAGAAGTCAGAAGGAATCTTAAATACCATCGAAATGTTTTCTAAAATATTGCAAACTTATTTCGAACATCTTGGACTGAACCAATTTTTCTTGGAAGTGCTTTAATAGCTGTTTTGATTTATTAAACAGTTTTAAAAGCGTTTCTACGAAAAAAAATAATATTTGCATTTAGTGGTTTTGGAGGTAAACTTATTCATTTAACAGGTAAACTTTTTTTGGCACTCCTAAACATTACTAACCTGAATAAGGTGGCAGAAAACGTTGATGCTCGAGATCGTCTTGTATAGCTTCTTGTGTCCCTTGATTTCGATATTCACGAGACGGAAGATCTCGTCCACGAACTCGCAATTTTCGTCATCCAAAAGCTTCTGCAGACACCCAGAGCTTAAAATGATGTCAAGAAAGTTGAGTAGAGGGCTCGTAATGCGGTCATCAAGGAGATTCTCTTCAAATATCTTCGTTATTTCCAGACCAATGCGAGGAATCTCGTTTTTGTTCGCTTTCAGAAAGTCGAAGAAGGCTAGAGATGAGTATTTTACCTGCAAGTATTGAGGTGTAAGTGAGAGTTTTAAGGACCCACGAACAACTTTGCAGCCTAGAAAGTGCCCCCGTCACCTCTAGATCCTTAACCATTTTTTGAAAAAAAAATAAAGATATGTGAAATTTGTTTCACGAAATAGTTTTGCCTCAAAATTAAAAAATCAACAGAAAAATTTATTTGAGAATAATAAATTGATCCCGAATGAACTTTGGTCCTGACGGGTAAGTAGATAGACACACTTAAAAGTCTACTAATTTCCTAATATTTCAACTTACCAGAGACTCTGTCAGCTGACCAATACTGGCTGTGAGACCAAGAAGCAGGTGCTTGGAATAAACAGGGAATTGCAGCATTGAGCAGAACAGAGGGAACGTCTTGTCCGCGAACAGCCAGAGCACCTTGGAGCTGTCGCTTGGAAAGATCTCCTTCAGCTGCTCGTGATGGGGAATGTGGGGAATGGCGGGCTCAGCGTGAACCAGTATGCAGAAGAGCTTCCCTGCCATGCCACGAGTGCGATCTATCTTCTCCACCGCCTGCTTACAGAGCCCCTGCATGGCCTGCTGCACAAACTCAGCCTTTAGCAGATGTCTCGGGCACCTCTGGAGCAAGGCGGAGAGTCCGTTCATGCTGGCCTCGCGGACCCACGCTCCGATGTCCCCTCGGTTGTCCAGCGTGTACTCGTTCAGGCCATTTAGGTAGCACTGGATGAACCTCAGTACGTAGGTTTCATCGAAGACATCTCCCAGCCCAATGGTTTCAATGACACTGGAGAGAGCCTACATAAAAGATACATATCTGATTTAATTTTCTTAACTGGATTTTTTTTTAAATTTTGATCAGTTTTGGTAGCCTTTTGTAAGACCTTTTGGGCTACTTTTTGATTGGGAAACCTGGTTAGTTTTGAGCCTTAGAAGTTAATTTGATGAAATTAATTTTTTGTGTGATTATTTTGCGATATTCAATGTTTCCTTTTTTTGTCTTAACAGCTACAAGAGGCTCAAATCTGGCTAAAAGGTCAATTCCAGTTTCTTAGCCCCAAAATTTGAATGGGTTGAAAATCAAAGCAAATACAATACATCGTTGTGTAGGATTTTAGAACATTGAATTCAGAGATTTTTCATTTGATAAGGAAAATCGAAAATCGCCTAAATCAAATTTTCATGCTAGAATATTTTTTCTTCCTTTTTAAGTGGATGCTCTGGTACCTTGTAATTTTAACACAAAAGTTATTCTATAAATTCTCGTTTCGTTTAATGCTTTAATTCAATTTAATAGAATATTAGAGAGTCGTCTAAAACCGTTCTTAATGAAAATGTCATAAAATCTATTACCTTGATGCTCTCCCGCCTAGCCTCCGACCACTTTTGCGTGATCACATTCTCTCCGTCCTGAGGCGTCGGAATCTGCGAGTGTCTGATGAGAACTCGCACCACCTCCTCAAGACTCGGCAGGAGCATGAAATCGGGGAGGGATCCGAGCGCTCCCACGAACCCCATTCGGCTGTACTCTTCGAGGTCGTTGTAGGACAGCTTCAGATACTTTTCCAGCACCAGCTTTCGGGCGTCAGAAAAGCCCTCGTCGGCGTAGTACGTCGCTGCGAGGGCGGGCAGGGCTCTAATAGCGGTCTCACGCACCTTTTCCGTCTTGTTCACGAGACACAGGTCTATGAGCTGCTGCCAGGACTCGACACAGGCCTTGTCCACCTGCACGCGAGCCAGACTGCAGTTACGGATAAAGTCGAGGCACGAGAGACGCATCAGCTCGCCGCTCATGCCCCGGAATTGCTCGCGCTTGTGGAAGTCGGCCACAATGTGGCTGATCTGTTCCACCAGTTCAGGCAAATCACCCCTTCCGAGGCCATGTAGGGCCACCATGATCTCTCCGACGCCCAGGATCGAGCCGTGGCGCGAGTTCACGTCGATACTCTTGACGTTCTCCAGCAGTCTTGGGATCACGCTGGACGTGAAGTACTCGACGTTGTGCTTCGTGAGGATGTTCAGGGCCTTGGCGGTCAGTTCCCGGATCACAATGTCCCAGTGGTTGACTTTCTTGCTTACTAGGTGGTCCACTAGGGGTTCCAGATACTCGTCGTACTGCCCAATGTAGTCACTAACGTGCAAGTAGGCGTTTGTGCGGAGTCCCACAGAGTAGAAGTCGGCCGCTGTTAGGATGTCAATGCCATGTGGGAAGTTGCCGAGCCTACCAACACTCTCCTGGAAGTATAAAGGTTCACGTCAAAATTAAAATTAAACTAAGAAAGTAAATACAGAAAGGTTTTTGGTCTTTAGGATGGTTAACTGGGTTTTAAACGATGAACGATTAAGAGTGAAATGTATCAACGTAAGCAATTTTTTTTTCAAATCTTAATTAATCAGCCCTTTTCAACATTTTAAAAATTCACCCATAAGCTTTTTCACTGATTGTGCTTGATTTAATTTAATTTTAAATTTAATTCAAAAGTTAACCTGATTCAAAAGCTCTTTTGGATGTTAAAAGTCTAGAATCATTTAAATCCTACCTGGAAGGCAGCCGAGGCGGCTCTTCTACAGTTGATCTCGCGATCAAACGAGGCCACGACCAGGAGGGCCGACGCGATGTTCACGACAAATGGCTTAAGATCCTTGGGGTCGTAAGCTCGAGCAAAGGCCCAGCTCATGTAGCAGGCGGCGTCGCGGATGTTGAGTCCAACGGGCATGTAGCTCCTCATCTCATCGTACGTCAGAGCTTGCATGAGGAGAGGCACGATGTCGGTTAGGCGGTGAGGAAGTAGGAGACCTCGCTTGGCCAGTTCTGCCAGGGCTAGACAAGCCCCGTGCCAGGCTTCATGCGGCTCGAGAGGGTTCAGGATCTCAACCACGGATCCCACGACCTCATCTCCCAGGCTCTTGGGCAGGCGGTTGCAGATCCGTCCGACTCCCTTGGCGCTCAACCAGCGGCAGTCACTGCTGGCGCTCCTCAGACCCTGAAGGAGCTCCTCAATCACCTCTTCGATCTCATCTGGGATCGGGAAGTCATCCAGCTGCTCGACTTCCATTTGAGAATCCTCAGCTCCGGCTTCGGACGAACTCGCTTTTGGATCCTGCAAGAAGGAATTTTTAGGGTGTAAAAATGAGACCCCCTGCAGCCACCTTATAATTATAACCCAGTAAATCGTATAGATAAATAGGCACTTCTCCACCAGTGGGCACTTTAACTCAATTGATTAAAAATAAATAAACTACCGCCAGTCTGTAAAAGTGCTAGGAGTTCAATAACATGATGATGATGTTCAGAGCTCGACTTAAAGTTAGATATTATTCTCGGATTTGAGGAAAAGTAAAATCAAGATTCTTACGTTCAAAGCGATTGCAAGAGACCTGGTTCCCCTCTGGTACCTCCAGGCCGCCACTTTCCTGGGGGGCAAAAACACGATCCCCAGTCTCTGCACGATCTTGAGGTAGTACTTGTACTTCAGGAAGTCGGTGCCATCCTTGCACGTGAGGCCTGTGATCCATGACAGGAGCTCCGGGCAGTACCGCTCGAGGTCCTCGCGCTTGCCGTACTTCAGAATCGACGCTATTGCCGACATCTGGCCGCACCCTAGGTTCTCGCTCGTGTGCTCCTTGCAGATCCAGTCGATGTACTGGCTCAAATACACCTCCTTCATGTCGAATCGGATGAGGAACTTGGCACAGAAGAACGCAGCCACCGTCGAACAGGGGTCGTTTTGCTGCGTGTGGATCTTGCAGATCTCGTACATGCGCTCCATCTTGGAGACCTGGCCCTCCCTGTGGGTGTCGAGACGAGCCAGGTCGAAGGGGTTCAGCACCAGTATGCTCATCCAGACCAGCAGCACGTATCTCTTCTCCCAGCAGTGCTCCTCGGCCGTCTTGAGGGCGCCCAGCTCGTTCAGGGCAAAATCCAGGTCTGAGAGCTCGTGGGGGAGGAACTTTGTGAAGAGCTTGAAGGACCGCACCTTGCAAATCTGGTACATGTATCTGTAGGCCTCGTCTCTGAGCTTGGGATCGAGACTGTGGTTCCGGATGTACGCCAACAGAAGATCCAGGAGAGTCGGGATGTGGCTGTCCAGCAGGTGGGGCTGCTCCTGGTACCGCGACAGAATCTCCGAGTACTTCTCGTACGACTTCTCGGCCTTGACTTTGAGATTCTCCTCCAGCCTGTGGATCATGTCGGTCACCTCGTCGTTCTCCTTGAAGAACTCCAGGTTGCTGATCGTCACTTCGTCGGCTGCCTCCATCTACAATACCACATGCGGGGTTTTCGGGAGTTTGGGGGAAAAATACGGATTCTGTGGACTCACCTTTTGTTCGTTGCGAGCCATTGTCTTTTAAGGGAGTTGAGAAGCAGTTCTGTCTACACGTTTCTCGTATTTTCTCTGCGAAATTTAACTTTTCCAGCTGAGCTCAATTGTTTTGTGGTGGAATCGAGTTCCTTTGTTTACATTTGCATACGGTCGTATTGAGCGTTTGTGTACGGCATGGCAAGACATTTGGACAATAATTTTTGGAAAAACCTGACAGTCATCAAACTTGTTAGCAGATATTTTGCCAATTTGCTCATGAAATTTCAAAAACTCGGAAAAAATTTAGCTTCGATTTTTGCTGAATTTTTAATTGAATTTGAGTGGCGTTTATGAGTTCACTTGAGACCTGTCAGATGTACTCCGAGTGTCAGTTCAAGTAGGTCTTAGCAAATCGCCAATTCTTTGTTTTTGGGATGTCGATCGAGAAAAAAATCTGTTTTCAGTAGGCTTTCGCGGAAGCTAGAGCAAGGTTAGCGTGCAAAATGATCAAAAAGTAGTAGAATCAAGCTACCAAGATGGAGTTTATCTACAAGACGTTAGATATATACGAACAAATAGTGCCTGAGCAAGTCCAGAATCTCGTAGTTACTTTTCGCAGTCATGTAAGCAAGCTCGAATTAGTGCGTAATTGATAAGAATCTCGTTGACCCCTCTCTCTCTGCAGGTTATTTGGGCAATCTGCATCATAACACTGCTAGTTAGCTTATTCTTCGGAATATCGATATGGAAGAAATACAAAATCAAGTGCCAAAGGATTCTGGAGGAGAAGTTCCAGATGGGGCGGCCGCGGTTCAGGAAGCGCGACAAGGTGCTATTCTACGGCCGACGGATGCTGCGAAAGGTGCAGTCGATCTCGGCGCAGTCGGGAAGCGGAAGGAAGAGGAAGGCGCTCGCAAGGCTGGCTAAGAATATCTGGTACAACCGCAAGGAGAACGCGCCGACGCTGCTGCGGACGGTGGAGCCGCCGGCAGAGTTCTTGGAGGAGGCTTCCGAGGGCCGCGACCGAGTGCCTCCGGACGCCTTCTACATGCTCCAGAGCATCCGGATCTTCGGGCACTTCGAGAAACCCGTCTTCCTCAAGATCTGCAAGCACACGGAGATCCTGAACCTGCAGCCCGGGGAGTTCCTCATCAAGATCGGGGACCCCGACGAGTCAATTTTCATCGTGCAGTCCGGGGTCGTGAACGTCTACCTCAACAACCCGGATGGCAGCACGATTCCCCTCAAGTGCGTGCGGAAGGGCGAGACGGTGACCTCTCTCCTGAGCTTCGTGGACGTGCTCGTGGGAAACGCCAGCCAGTACAAGACCGTGACGGCCAAAGCAAGCGAGCAGTCGCAGGTGATCCGGGTCCCAATGTCGGCGTTCAAGGAAGTCTTTGACGAGTCGCCTGACATCCTCGTGCGCGTCATTCAGGTAGGACCATTTGCTGGTAATTTTTTTACAGTCGACAATTCTGGAAAAAAAATGGTTCTAGCATTTTTCAGGGGAAAATTAAGGTCAAAGTTAATGATATTTTGACCTTTTATATAAATTAATTAAAAGTGAAAAAAGTGTTCATTCGATTTGAAAAACAAACCTGTCTTCCGTTGTGACCTTTGTAATAGCATTTCGTATGTAAAGTATGGCTGTGTCTCAGTAACTTTGGAGATAGAACCTGCTGTTCCACCCCTCGCTCAATGTGGTTTAGATGTCAAGATCATACAAAGGTCATACTACGTCGTCTCAAAAAAAAGCACATGGATCCCGCAGAGAACCTTCAGTAGTAAAAAATGAGGTTGAGTGAAGCAAGTCACCTTCTGTCTAAACTGCAACAAAATTTTTTATCCTTAAAACTTGATCCATTTAAAAACAAATTATGGCAGATAATTCTAAAGTATTGAAGTTCTTATGATGTTATTATCTTTTCAATTCTTTTCAGTCAAATTTTAAAAGAAAGACATTTATCGGAATTCAAAAATATAGTAGAAAATGAAATCTCGAGACTCAACATTCAATTTTTTCCAGGTCATCATGGTTCGACTCCAAAGAGTCACAATGACGGCGCTACATAACTACCTAGGGCTCACGACCGAACTCGTACAGCAGCAGGTACCGAAGAAGAAGCCACAGGTGAAGACGTCTCCGGGCCACAAAAGAACGCTGTCGGACATTCAACCTGTCGTGCACTCTCTGGCCATGATGATGCAGGAGCAGCCTGACATGCTGGCTGACCTAAACATGGAGAGCACGCGGAAGATATCGATGCCGGGGCTGCCGTGTCTGGACTCTGTGGACCCTCAGCTCATGAGAAGTATCGCGGTTGACGGGTTCACGAAGGTTCTGGGGTTGGAAAATGAGCACATCAAGATGATCGAGGATGGAATAGAGATCAAGGACATTTGCGCAGGTGAGGTTTTGAACTCTATTCTCGACGTATTAGGGGGTTCAGAAACTTAAACCAGTTTGCCTCGATTTGAGTGAGTAGGTCAACTTCGAGAAACTCGAGTACTGCTGGCATGCAAATGAAACCTGATAGTGGTAGATATTCGGATCAGATTTCAATTACTCGGCAAACTCGGGAATACTTAAGCATACACTCAATTTCTCGGTTAAGAAAATTTTATGAAGTTGGCGATTCATTTCATTTCCGTTTCCTCCCTCGCCACCTTGAGCGACGGAAGAGACTTTTCCCAGGCTAGAACTACTACTTTCCGTTTGGGTGCCTTATAATTTTTGCCAGGTGCTTTTGGACATTTTTTTAGAAAAAAATTCTGCTGTCGTTAAAGTCCAAAATCTTTTCGGTTTATTTTGGTTATATTATAGGGGGATAGTGAAGAAAGATAATAGTGTTAAAGGTTTACCAATATCAAGAACCATAAGGCTAGGACAGGGACTCAAAGTTGATAGAAGAGTGGTGCCTTATAATTTCTTCCAGTACTGTATATATCAAACTGCTGTCTTTAATTGACATAAATGAATAAAATAAAATAAATTCATAGAAGATTTAGGAAATTTCTCAAAATGGGAATTTATAGATGGTTTAGGAAGTTTTTTTAAAATGGGTGATAAATAGATCGTTTAGGAAATTTTATTAAAATGGAAGAAAATTGAGAAAAAATAGATAAAGAGTAAATGATGGGAAACGGAAAGGCATTTTCTTCTTTTCTTTAACTAAAAAGAATAATTTATCGGTGAATAACATCAAGTGTGATTCAGGTTCAGGTTCAGTTTCAGTTTGCGGTTGGTCATGTAAAACCAGCACCCCAGCCACATTCGGCTTATTGTGCATACCGCGGTCATCATCACTCCAGTCGGAGTTTATACCAGCTTCATCCTCACTAGGAGTGAGGTGAATCAAGTGTGATTACTGTAACTTTCCATTTTTTCACAAGAAATTCAAGAAATCAGTTTAATAGCTTTTTATTGAGAAAAAAATCCATTTCAAAAACTTCTCCATTTATTGCAATTTAATTCAACCGCAGCTCGAATTAACGCTCATGAAAAATTTATCGTCTGACCTCTGGCTTCGGAATGAGAACTAAGATGACTCTCGATTGCAGGCACCACGATAACTCACCAGGGCAGCAGCGACGACGTTTGCCTGATTTACCTCATCAGCGGCGCCCTGTTCGTGATCCAGAAGTCGATGAGCGTCCCGCAGCCCAAGAAGGACAAGGAGCCGCACGCCATCACGGTGTACCCCGGGGAGATTGTGGGGGGTCTGGCCGTCCTGACGGGAGAGAGCAGCATGTACACGATCCGGGCCAAGCACTTTTCGCGAGTGGCTCTAATGCCCAAGACTTCCGTGTACGAGATCATGCGGCAGAAGCCCTCGTCCGTGCTCGACATAGCCAACAGCGTGGTCAAGAGCCTTTCACCCCTCGTCCGGCAGTGCGACTTCGCCCTGGACTGGGTGTTCCTGGAGTCCGGCAGAGCCCTCTACCGACAGGACGAGGCCAGCGACTCCACCTTCATCGTCCTGAGCGGACGTCTTCGGTCCGTCGTGACCCACCAGAACGGAAAGAAGGAGATTGTGGGCGAGTTCGGAAAAGGAGACCTAGTAGGCATCGTCGAGATGATCACGGAAACGCCCCGGACGACAACAGTCATGGCCGTAAGGGACTCCGAGATGGCCAAGCTTCCCGAGGGCCTTTTCAACGCAATCAAAATCAAGTACCCCGTGGTAGTGACGCAGCTCATCAGTCTGTTGAGCCACCGCATCCTGGGGTCGATGCAGAACATACCGAACGCGAACCAGATCACGTCGATGCCGCTCGAAAACAACCCCGTCAGTCACCGATACACGACTGTGGCGATCGTGGCTGTCAGCGAGGACGTCCCTCTCACGGCCTTCGTCTACGAGCTGTACCACTCGCTCTGTGCCATCGGACCGACCCTCCGACTGACCTCCGAGGTGATTCGCAAGACTCTCGGAGGTGCCATCATGGAGTCGGCCAACGAGTACCGGCTCACCAGCTGGATGGCGCAGCAAGAGGACCAGCACAACGTCTCGCTGTATCAGTGTGACACCACCTTCAGCGTCTGGACCCAGAGGTGCTTGCGACAGGCCGATGTGATACTCATCGTTGGGTTGGGAGATAGGCCGCCAACAGTAGGAAAGGTGAGAGTTAAAAATACATACGGGAGTATTAAGAGGCTTTAAATGGCCAGAAGTGAATTTATGTCTGGACACGTGTCTTAGATTTTGAGCATTACTTCTCGTCTTGGGTCTTTATTTTCTGAATATACTAAATTCATTAATTTTAAACAAATATTTTTAAAACTTCAATGAAAAATGCTAGAACTGAAATAAAGTTTTGAGTATTATGAGATAGAAAGGGACTTCCAGATTTTTGCAAAGTTAGGCTCATTAAAATTTATCCTTACAAAATAATTAGCTCTGTTTCTCGTCGGGTGAAACTAAAATTAAGAAGCACTTAGGAGTCGAAAAACCTTCAATTATAAAAAGTTAATTTTTAACTGACTTAATAAATTTGTATTTAGCCAAATCAAGCTATTTGAGTCACAATAGAATGCCCGACCCCAAATCTATTTAAGCTATTTTTTTCAAACTGCTAATATAAGAATTCCGAAAAAACTTGTTCTTCTGTTCAAATTTCGATAAAAGAATTTTTATTTGCTAGCTTAGCTTTAATGGCTTGAATTTTACAAAGCAAGGAAAGAATTACATTTCTTGTTTTCAGGAAAATTTAAGTCATTTTTTCAATTTTATGATTTTCAGCTCGAACGGGAAATTGACCGTCTGGCGAGTCGAACAGCCAAAGAATTAGTTTTATTGCATCATGAGAATAGTACAACGAGACCCACTAACACTGTCCAGTGGCTCAACATGCGCGCGTGGTTGTCAAAGCATCACCACATACAAGGGCCCAAACGCATGTTCACCCGCAAGAGCCACTACCGAGTGGTAAGAGAAGCCTTCTTAAAAATTCTCGCAATCTCAAAACTTGAATTTTCAGAACGAGCTGTACAGCAAAGTGCTCATGTCGGAGGCGAATATGCACTCGGACTTTTCGCGACTGGCACGCTGGCTGACCGGAAACTCGGTGGGTCTGGTGCTGGGCGGAGGAGGAGCTCGAGGAGCGGCTCACGTCGGAATGCTTAAGGCAATCCAGGAGGCCGGAATCCCCATCGACATGGTCGGCGGGGTTAGTATTGGAGCGTTCATGGGGGCGCTTTGGTGTCATGAGAAGAACATCGTCACCATGACTCAGAAGGCCCGTGAATGGTGCAAGGTAAGTTCATAGATACTAAGGCTATTACTTTTTCTCCAGTTTAAAGGAGATTTTGAACGAGCATCGAAAGTAAATTGTAGGTAAAAAGGTGATGTCTAAAGCTTGAATTCCTGGAAGCCTTTTGGAAAGATTCACAGGAAGGCTCATTTCTCAACAGATGCATTTAGAGTGTTATCGAAGTTCAAAGCGGTTCTAGGTTCCAGACTTAAGAGCAGATCCTTTGAAATCAGTTTTTGCAAGATTGTAAAAATATAAGTTTTCAGCTTCTCCAATGAGTTCATTTTTCATAAATTTGAATCTTTTTGGCTACCTTGTAAAAAAAATTTCTTTACTTTGATACATTGAGAAACCTTAAAATTTTACTCCCTAAAAGTACTCTCTAAAAGTTTTCCAATTTTTCGAGTGTTGAGGTGTGGTCCCAAAAAAGCATTGTAATCGACAATTGTGAAGCTAACTCCTGAGAGAGCAGGTTTTGTAGCTCCATTTCTACGTTTAATAATGGAGAAATAATAGCTCGTAACTTCGGTCTTCTCCTAGAAAATGACGCAGTGGGGTCGACAGCTGCTGGACCTGACCTACCCAGTGACGTCCATGTTCAGCGGAAAAGACTTCAACAACACAATCCGGGGCACCTTCGGAGAGGTCCACATCGAGGACCTGTGGATCCCCTACTTCACCCTCACCACTGACATCACCGCAAGCTGCGCTCGCGTCCACACTCACGGTAAGTACTTGCATTCGCATTCACTTGACTGAGAAGAAAGCAAACGAGAGTTCTGAGAGATTGTTTTCGCTACGTACTTTTATCTTGCATATGTGCATCATCACTTTGTAAAGGTTCCTGCTGGCGCTATATCAGAGGTTCCATGTCTCTTAGTGGATATATGTAAGTATATGCAAGGCATCCGCACCACACACACAAACTAACTCGATTAAACGTGCTTTACAAGGCCTCCCCTGTGCGATCCTACCGACGGGCATTTGTTGCTTGATGGTGAGTGGTTCATTTTCAACATTCTTAAAGTCTTCCCTCCACTTACACAATTCACACACTCTGCGGCTACAAGTCCTCATTTCTCCTGAGAGCTCGCATGTGCACTTGTAGCCGCTCCCATACTTGAAGACACATCCTGATATTTTATTTTTTGTAGGCGGGTACGTTAATAACCTACCAGGTAATTGAAATGTCACTAACCGTAGACCCATAAATGTTCAGAAGGAGTCTCTGTTCATTTGAAGAGTGCAGTTGCGGTTGCGGGTAGGGTAAACATTAGATCGCTACTTAGAGTCATCTCAGACCCATAGAAGCTAGCGTAGACCAAAGCTGCCTTCTTTATCAGCTTTCTCATATTATTCCTTAAGAGTGGATTTTAGGAAGACTACTGAGACCTTCAAAAGTTCCAGAATTTTTTTAAAAATGAAAATACAACATCCGATACTTTTAGTTAAAGGACCAAAACCATTCTAATTCTAATATTTCACAATTAAAATAATTTTAATCAAGAAAAGCATCGTACATCTCGCCATCTCAAATGTCAGTCAATTTTTTCTTTGAGAGTTTTCGAGTTTGTAAATTTCTCTATTTTCCACAGGCAAACAAAAAATTTAAAAACGTTTGATTAAAATTTTCCAAAATTTCTTTTTTGCTAGTTTGTGCTCCTTATATTGGAGTATTAAAATAAAAAAGAAAAGTTCCTGGCCAATTCTGACACCGATAGTTTTTTCATCCGCTTATTAGAGTAGAAAGCTGCTAGAGAAGAGGCTCTTGGTCTATATGTTTTGAGTCTGAGAGAATAACAGTTGTCTTGACCTAGTTTACTAACTCTGAAAAAAAATAAGCAAAAACTTTGGCTCAGAACTTTTGATATTGCTTTTCGACGTCGACTTCTTATCGCTTGACACATAGCTATTTTGAATTTGAACATTAGGCATAGCATGGCGGTACATAAGAGCTTCTATGTCCATATGTGGAGTCTTCCCGCCTATCGTAGAAAAGCGCAAGGTGGGCTCGCGCGAAATAGTAAGTCTCCTTTGTGACGGCTGCTATGTCAACAATGTGCCAGGTATGTGATGAACACTCGCTTTCCGCCCCCTGGACCCCAGAGACTTCTTCTGATTGTGTATCCCGAAAACCCCCCCCCCTCCCCCCTTCAATTCAAAAACTCACAAATTCTCGTTTGCAAGCCGACGTGATGCGAGCCCAGGGAGCGGCCCACATCATCGCCGTGGACGTGGGCTCCCAGGACGACACTGACCTCACGGACTACGGCGACGACTTGTCCGGCTGGTGGCTGCTCTACAAGCGTCTCAACCCGTTCACGGCCCCCGTCAAGGTCCCCAACCTGCCCGACATCCAGTCCCGCCTCGCCTACGTCTCGTGCGTCCGGCAGCTGGAGGAGGTCAAGAACAGCGACTACTGCGAGTACATCCGTCCTCCCATAGACAAGTACAAGACGCTGGCATTTGCAATGTTCGACGACATCAAGGAGGTCGGGTTCCAGCACGGGAAGGAGCACTTTGAGCTGATGACGAAAACCGGGAGACTGGCGAGGTTCAAGCAGTGGAAGAGCGTCGAGGCCCCGATCAAGCCCGCTCATGCCCTCAACGAGTACACGTTCGTGGATCTGGCGCAGATCGTCTGCAAGGTGCCGGACCCACTTCCGGAGAACCAGTCGTCGACCGAGGACGAGGAGTTCGGGGGATACGTCTCGGAACCCTCCTCGACTGTTAGGGTGAGGAATCAATGTTTTGTCGAATTTCCATTGAATTCTGAAATTGGAAATTGGTAGAAAATTTTCCTTACGATTTCTAAATATTTCTTTGAAAATTTGAAGAAAACTGCACTTGTTTCATGGAGACAAAAACTAATAGATTTTAAAAGAAAAGTCTCACCTTTCAAAAACGCTGTTAAATGTCCTTGGAAACCCAGCATGGGTTAGTTGGATACTTTCTGCTAGAAAAGGTTCGTCTGGAATTATTTATGTCTGAGTTGAGATAGTTAAAAAGGTCATAGGAAGGCAAAAACTATTACTTCCTTGGAAGTGGATTTTTATCCCAACAGCAAGAAGCAGAGGCAAATTTTGCAGAAGGCAAATTTTGAACAAAAAGTTAAAAATTAAGTTAAGTCAAAATTTTTCAAGTTTAATTTTTTTCTCTGCAGAAAATCAATTCACCCATTTTGAAACGGACGGTTTCTCTATCAGAGCACGAAATGGACTCGGACGATATGGAAATGCCTTTGCCACTCCGAATTCGGAACCCGGTAGCGCCAAAGACGCCAGAGAAGTTCAACGCAGACAGCGAATAAATGACAATTTACGAGGGCAAGGGAGCCGCCGGAGCTTTTCTTCTTTTAATTCATTAGTTGTGTGACTCAATGTAATATGTAATTTAAGCTTTGTATACTACAGTAGCAATAAAGAGCTGAATACCACGAAGCGTCGCGTGAATTTGCCTTTGAAGATGCTCACGATCGCTCACTTGCAATGAGATGTATGTAGGTACTAGTTGCTATTTAAATTCCATGAGCAAAAAGCTAGTCTGAATTGTCCGCGAGTTTGGACTTCTATTAGCAATTGATCTAAATATTTGGTTCGGAAAATCATTTACTTGACTTTAGAGGCCATGACAAAAAAGGCCACATACAGGACTTTGGTTCTTTTACTATAATTTTTGTAATAGAAATTTCTGTTGACCAGCATTTTGTAATTTTAAAAGCTAATATTTTAGATGAAAAAGGAAGGACACTATTTTTGAGAAAGACTTCTTACTGAGACAATTCGAAGGGGAAGCCAAATGCAATGCGTTAAGCGAGTGAGTCACACTGTCACTCAGTGATTTTATCAAACCTCATACTGTAGGATAAATAGACCTGCACGTTAGGCGTTAGAAGAAAAGACGTGGGTATATGCTGTTTATTACGAAATACGCAGTAATGGATGAACTTGACCTACTTTCCTACGAATCCACCAAATACTCCACATTCAGTATTATTTTCATCAAAGAACTGGACGGGAACGGATCGCTCGAGCGGCGTTAAAATGAGTCAGTACAAGAACTGTGTAGTCTTGGGGGGGCTGGGAGGCATCGGGTCCTGCATAGTGGATGCGCTGCTGGCAAAGGACGTGGAGAAGCTGGCAATCCTCGACCTGCCGGTGGAGCTTACGGACACGTTCAGGGAGAACAGTAAAATCACATACTTCCAGTGCAACATAGCGGACAAGTCGGATCTGCAGTTGAAGCTCCACAGCGCCTGGACTCACTTCGAGGGCTTCGACCTGATCGTCAACTCTGCAGGGATCTCGAACGAGCTGGAGCCTGAGAAGACCTTTGCCGTGAATGCTGTAAGTATTTTTCTTTCAATCTTTCAATCTTAAAACCCTTTCCCAACTTTAAGTTGGACTCCTCCAGAGAGTCCGCAATTGAAAGCTCATCAGAAAAAGGAGGATTCTCACTTTTTTAAATGACAAAACCATTAACTTTTCCTGTGCAAATGATATAACATTGTTTTGAGAGTGAGGCAATGGACCACTACAACCTTGAACTCTTTCTCTCGTTTGGTTATTTTGTCACCGGTCCGATATTTAACATTGGTGTAAAATTCACTGTTCACTCTGTTGACTCTGTTGTTAGGTAGCCTAATGTTTGTTAGTGTCAGGATTCAGGAGTGTAACTAATAATGGCGGATTGGAAGGTTCTCAAACTTGTTCTGATCCCATCAGTCGATGAAAGATAGCCTGGCAATGTTCAGTTTATTCAGTGGTGTATTCACTGATGAAACAAGATAGCTCGTGGATTAAAAGGCTTTTTTGATCCAAAAATTTCCCTCAGAATCTTTTGATTTCTGGACTAAAAAGACCACCCCCGCGGTATCACAAGCTAAAGTTTATAATTCAAAACCACATCTGGGATTTTTGGTGCTTTAAAATGTAAAAAATATGTTAACTCTCATAACCGAAATCGTGAAATAATGTCTCCACTCTCCTTGATTGTGGGGTCACACTTCAAATTAATTCAATGGAGTCAATGAAATGAAAGTTAGTACAAAACAGTTTATTTTTCATTCTGGTCAATTTTCAGTGTCCGACAGACC
Source organism: Forcipomyia taiwana (assembly GCA_963930915.1). NCBI lineage: Eukaryota > Metazoa > Arthropoda > Insecta > Diptera > Ceratopogonidae > Forcipomyia > Forcipomyia taiwana. The sequence goes on along the minus strand of CAWVOI010000086.1, from coordinate 1,001,622 downwards.
GAACTTCTCGATGATTTCTTGTTCTATAGCCTCAAAACTTTTCTTGAATTCCACTGCTTTGTTCTTGCAAAATTCTAGGTGAGCTCTTGATAATGTTTTCTCGTGAACGTTTGCATAATGATTCTTTAAACTACGAGGCAGCTGAAATACTTCCAGACAAAATTTACAATTGAAGTATCTTTTTTCCAAATGGACTAGAATATAGTGTATTTTTAAATTAGATTTTTTTGTCAATGTTTTTCCACAAATTTTGCAAACTACTGAAGAAGGAGGAGGGCTTGGCTCACCGCCACCAGAACAAAGAGATTCAGTTCCCTCTCCATCTGACACCTCCATACGCCTGCGAGAAGTCACGTTAGACTCGTCATCACTGTTGTCTCTTCTTCGTTTCTCGGCTCTGCCTCCCTCCACCTCCCTTGCAGGCTGCTCACAACCCTTCCAAGTAGCATGGATTATTCTCCGAATCGGACGATTCTCTAATTCGTTTTCGCCCTCGGATTCGTCAATTATCACTCTGTATACAATGTCAGAGGATACTCCGTCCTTCGAGTTAGGGTCTTTCTTAAAAATTCTGAAGATTTGGATCATGATGTGCTTCCTACGAAGAATGCAAAAGGTTGTTCCAGGTTTGAACGTTCAAGCTACAAACCTTTAAGTGAGATTAAATCGACTCCAATTTACAATGAAACTTTACTTAACAATAATTCACACAAGTTTAAAAATCTAACCTTCTCGTCTATTGCGTCTTAAAATGGTGGAACATGGGAACCGTTTCAGCTTCTTGCGATTGAAGATTGATTTTTGATATGGGAGATTTCTTTGAAATAGACGTTACATGAATTTCCTCGTGCTTCACTTCAGAACTCACAGGAGAAGTAGGGGACATCTCAAATTCGTCACCCATTCAAGAGCAACAAATATTAGGCGTTTGAGATCAGCTCTCCTCAGTTTCAGAATGGTAGTTTCAGTTCTACTGAGCTTTTTCAATGTGACCAAATACCCACAGCTAATCCCATTAAGCTACTGAAGTAGAGTTTCGAGTTTGACTCTCGTCGGTTGGTAAAACTTTCATAACTCCATCACCTTGAAAGAACCAGGAGATTTTCAAGAAAAAAGGAACTTCATAACATAGACCCATTTGGAGAAGGAGTTGATCGCCGAGATATTTTGGGAGGCTGTATCCTCATTTTCCCAAAAACATATGATATAAATTATATTTGAAGGGTCTGATTTTTAGAATCCATCTCCATTGTTCCCAAAAGGCCTTACCTTAGGTTTCCTCATTTCCAGCTCGGACTGATCGACTTTACGCTGATTGGAGCGGAGTTCATGCGCAAGGACACGGCGCTTTTTGAGCCAGCGGGATCTGGAGGAACTATCGTCAACGTAGTTTCGACACTCGGCTTCCTCCCGTACCAAGGATACCCCATCTACGTGGCCACCAAACACGCCGCTCTCGGGTTCCTGAAGTCCATAGCAGATCCAGAGCTGTGCGAGCAGACGGGCCTACGATTCATCTCCATCTGCCCCGGGTACACCGACACGAACTTTGTGGCCGTGCGACACCGACACCCGTTCTCCTCAAAGGAGCAGGACGAGCCGCTCTTGCCCCAGCCCCCACAAGTGGTCGCCGACTGCCTGGTGAGGGCACTGGAGTGCCCGAAGACGAAGAGCTTCTGGAGGTGCGTGGACGGACGCATCGACGAAATCGAGCTGCTGAACGGCTGCACGGTCGTGGAGGAGCAGTGAAAGACCCAATCTTGATTATAATATTCAGTTTGTTATCTTTTATTAATAGTTTGGATTATGTTGAAATGTTAGTGGCTATCTTTTACATTAAATCTTCCTTTTCTCTTTAAATAACTGTATGAAATGTGCATAACATTTTCTGTTTTGTATTCCTACAACTTGCTTGTTTTTAATTTTAATTCTTTATTTTAAAATTATTCGTTTATGAGAAACTTTTTGTCAATAACATTTACTGTTGAACTTTTAATCTTTGTCAAATAATAAAAATATCATAATCTGTCTCTTGAACCTCATTCTAAACTCAAATCTAAACTCAAATTTCATCACATTTTGAACCGTAGTCAACTTGATACAGCGGCCGCCCTTTCCGATCGCGGAGAGGCAACACGAAAGTCATTTGAAGCACGAGTTCCGGAGCAGGATGCATCAATTAGTCGTAGGGACAACAACGATTATTCAATTTAACCTAAATAAAAGTATTTCATGAAAGAGTACTTCACTGTAGTATCACCTGCTTTGTCGATTAGAAAATTGGCTTTTATTTTAAGACCTTATCTATAGTTCCTATCCTGTTCTTGCTGGTATTTTAAATATATGTATGTATGTATGCGAAAACATGCAGTTATAAAACTTTGTATTTTAGGGTTTCTTAAAGAGAAGGGCAGAAGTATTAATATAATTAAGGTATCAATGTTTACAGGGGAAGTAGTAAAAAACTTAATTGACAAAATCCTCATTTTATAGTACACTAATAAATTTCAGCTTCTTCATGATTTTCTTCTGTTTGCCTCACAGTTGCTATTCTTAAGTGTTACTCTTTAAAATGTACCTCCATACAAATTTTTTGTAGTCTAACTTTAATTTTGTATTTCTTTCTCATAAAAATTATTTAGTTCCTTTACTTTAGCATTAGCATGAAGTGCTCCAAAGAAGTCTACTAGTCACTACTGATTATTTTGTTTCTTTCTTCTCGTGTTTCTCTACACACATGCAATAACTTTTGAATCTTTATGTAATTTATTCCAACTATAATATCTCAATACATTTTAACAACTTCACATGACATGTTTGTAATACAATAAAATTTCAATTTTCTACATTTTTCATTATTTAAAATTCCTCTAATAAAATCTATAATTTTTACCATAAGTATATGATCTCTCCATTACCATAGAAAGCTTTAGGTTCTTCATCTCAAAGTGCGAGTCCGAAGCGCACACGTAGTCGTCTCTCAGTGGTTGGCTTTTATGTACTTTTAAATAAGCTTAATGACACTTTAATATTACCCATTTTATCATGATATCAGCGCTATTTTACTAAAGTTGTGATTCTTTACAAAATTATTATCATTATTAATTTCTCCTTAAAAAGTTCCCATACACATCTCTTATCTGTTGTTGATCTTCATTTGCATATATAAAAAGTAGGAGTAACTATATCATATTAAATACAATAATTAATCATTAGTCAGTCCCTTGAGTGTATGTAAAAAAATTAAAACTTCACATTTCACTTTACACGTACCTCTACAATGTTACTCTATCGTTTTGTTTGTTTAATGTTTTTGATTTAAAAAAGCATCCTAGGACAATGTTAAGTTAGCTAAGATTAGGTTCAGGTCGATTTTCCTTCCAACAACTAAACAAATTTGCTATATTACTTCTTTTTCTGCGGTGTCTTAGAGTGGTAGAAAATGTAGCGTTACTTAAGATTCGTTATTGTTTCATTGAATTAACGTTTTTGAATATACAGATACATCTAACATCCTCATTATTGTGTTTTTGCACATAATCTGACTACTTATCCTTATTTTCTTTTTTTCATTTAAGGTATTAGCTTACAATTAGTCAACTCAGCCTTCTCAAAATAAATATGGGGCGTTCACAACAACCGACTGAGGGGGCGCGTGCCCTCATAGAAGCGGATTTCTAGCAAGAAGAGACGTTTCAAGTAACCTAAAACTTTTTAAGTACAAAATTGTAAATCTTATGTCGTATTACGTAAAATGCCAGTTCATATTTCTACGTTTCTTGGGGAGTTACGTAACAGATCCTGTAGTGTCTGGTTTCGAGCTATGCATGTCTGACTTGTCTCCAACAGGTACGTTTGCACTTAAGAAATTTTAAATCTGGGCCACTGCCCCGGGGGATTGAGAAGCAAGGGCGGACATTTAAATTTAGCGCACACGAAGGATTATCTTTTGTTACTCATCGGGGAGAGGGCTCCTCGGTGTTGCTCATTTGGAGGGGCGACAGGCTATGAGGATTAAATTTAATAACAATCCAAACGGGCCAACCACGTCGAAGACTTCGACCACTGCGTTCACTTCGGACCTTTCCTCTGCGGGTTTCATACGAATACGAGTGTTTATATTATACTTTATATGTTACCTAGTGAGGCATTGAAAAATATACCTTTACCAACTTATGAATCTACTACTTGCAAGTTGCTTTTACATACCAAAATTATTTAATCGAGATTTACATTTATATAAAATTCATCAACATCGAAAGGAACAGTTCAAAAGCTCACATGTGTACATCTAAGAAAATGCAAATTAAATCCTACCGGCGTCGCGTCGATCCGGGCGGGAACGGACGCCGGGAAAGAACCAAAATGAGCCACAAAAAGCGAAACTATTAACCTCTGTTATTTCAGGTATTGCTTCTTTAAAACGTAAAACTTACAACAGATTCTCTCTCTAGCTGTCTAAAATGTTTCAAGGTTTATGCATCATAATATATGTAATTAATAAGCTTTACTTTAATGTATCATGTTGTATTTATATAAATATTACTAGTAGATAGTGCTTGACACCATGCATTTGCAATTACCGTAGTAGTAGGTTGAATATCTTCTTAGCATCATCATGATATTTATTTCATATTATATAATGTTTAAGTTTAAAATTATTTGTGTATTATATTTATATGTGTGTGTCTCGTGCATATTTTACCTTTTCATCTAAATATTATTATGTAATTTATCAACTTTCTTGACCACCTCTAGCGTGATACGTTAAAACTTAGAAAAAGTCATTCTTGCCTCCCGACAAAGCTGCTATATATGAAGCATCACTATTACCATATCGTGCACTTGGTGGGGGATATGAGTCGCTGGCGTAGTTTCCTAGAACGATTTCTTTCATTGTCATAAGGATGTCAAATGGAAAGGCTGTCTTTATTTTTATGTGGGCAAGTTGGGCAGACTTATTCTTGAAAATTATCTTACAAAAAGATTCGTGAAGTTTTCTGGTTTATTTTGTTTCCTTTATTAAGGATACAAAACCTAGACTTTGAAGGTATTTCATTTGAAAAAAAATATGTGTCCTTCTGGTTCGACATATGACGACTAAGCCTTTTGAGTGGTGGAACAGATTTCTACTTTACTTGAAACTCAGATGGACAAAATATTTAGTTTTCAGAGACAATATATTTACAAGAGGCATGTTCATGTAACCCTGAAGATTTTATGGCTGGCAATATGTATGAAAACAGACAGACAATATTTCCGTTAATTTTTTAGAAAAATAAAGGCACTAATTAGTGATTACGGAACTGTTGGTGTCCAATCAACAAATGAAACTAAAATAAACCTCTAACAGAAGATGTATCATGATGTTTTGATAAGAACACGAAATTGGAGTGCCTTTCATCTCTTCCGAAAAACTTGTTTGGCAAAAACGTGAAGTTCAAGTGTACTCACCATATCCTGCGTTATAAGCATTGTAGTCCGAAGGTTTTGAAGGAGCGGGGCCAGATTGGACCGTGGGAATTGAGCTTCCTTGGGGGTTGCTGCCTGGGCCGGGGCCAGTTTGGGGTCTAGAGTACATGTCACCTGAAACGAAAGAGCGTGAGAACGAGTCCGTAATAGGGGTCAAAGTCCGCGAGCTACCTGCAGAGCCTGCGGAAGCAGAGTTGGGCTGCATGTTCCACGAGTTCCAGCTGTTATTGGCAGACGGACCAGTGGGCCCGGCAGCAGTGTTGTAGGGGTCCGAGAAGTTTCCTGCGGCATGAAAGTCGCTTAGTTCGGGAGCCGATTCGACGTAAGTCAAATTACCGTAGTTGCTGTATCCCTGGTTCTGCTGCTGCGTCGGGGCGTTGTAGTTGCCCCACTGGTGAGGTGGAGGCCCCTGCGGAGGCGGACCCCATTGAGCTCCCTGGTAGGCGTTCGGGTTGCCGTACCCGTATCCGGGCTGCTGGGCCGGTCCAGTTCCCCAGCCGCCCATCATATTGGCTGCCCCCATCTGCATGTTGACGGGGGGCCCGTTCATCTGCCCGTTCGGGCCCATGTGGCCCGCGTTGAAGCCACCCACCGGAGGCTGTCCGTGCGGTCCTCCCCAGGTCTGATTATCATGGTGCTGCTTGTTCTGTTGACCCTCACGGGGCTCCGCCTTCTTCACCTCCACCTGCTTACCGTTCAAGTTTAAGTAGTGCTCCGTCGTGACCCTCTCCACGGAGGCCTCGTCCTCGAACGAGAGAAAGCCGAATCCGCGGCTCTTCTTCTTCTCCTGGTCGTACATTATGACGACCTCCATGACCTTGCCGTAGCGCCCGAAGAACGCCCGCAGGTCGGTCTCGGTCACGTTTGACGGCAGGCCGCCCAAGAAGACCTTCGGGTAGCCCTGGCCTCGCTTCGGCTTCTGCAGAGTGCGCGGGTTGCACGGCTTCGGGTCGATCGTGCGGCCATCGAGGTTGTGAGGACCATTCTGCTGAAATCAAGGATGAAACGTTAGCGAGCCCCAACTACCACGCCACTCGCTAACGAGGTCGCCAGACGACTAAAATTATTAATTTTACTTACAAGCACACGATCTACGTTGTTCGGATCTGCAAACGTTACAAAACCAAATCCTCTAGACCGGCCAGTTTCGCTGTTTTTCATTACCTGCAAAACAAAAAGCGAAAGTGTGGTAAGTCTTTCACCTTTTTCGTCTTTCGCGTACACATGCCCGAGCTCGTGTGAGGCATACTCTAAGGCCGCTTTTGTCTCGACCCTTTCCCAAGCCCCGCTTCCGGGGCCCTCACTCGCACTCTCACGAACTCAAATGCGACAGTCATGGTTGACACGAATTGTTTGTGCCAAAAATATTTTTTTTTCTTCGGATATCCCCTGTACGTTATTGCAATTACAACAAAACACCTACCACACAATCGATTACATCCCCGAATCGGCTGAAGTACTTGCTCAGGTTTTCCTGCGTGGTTTCCCATGATAATCCACCAACAAACAGTTTTCTGCAAAGCAAACGTTTAGGCTGATGAGCAAATTTCGCTTTCCATATGGCTTTCGGTTTTCGCTAAATTGATGACATTCGGATTTTTGGTGACGTAAAATTTTCATACGTCGCCAGTTTCAAAATATCCTCGCTTTTCCCCCCTTTTCCTGCCCCAAAACGTTCTTCAACACTCACCCTTTCTCATCATCTGTTTCCATGTCCATTCGCATTTTGCCTTGTGTCCTAAATTAAACTTAAACTTCTAGGATTTAACCTGCGAAACAAGAAATTTCACGACTCAGTTTGGTTGTTTCTGCAATATTTCTACTCTTTTTTCTACGACTAACACGTGCAAATCGTGAAGTGGACTCTCGTGCACAAAGTTAGCACTGTTTGGGGCAATTTAGAGCAATTTTACAAACCTAAAATATAAAATTTGCTTAGTGACTAAAAGTTAAAATACAACTCGTCGCTTGCGGAGATATTTTGAACTAAACAAATATGGAGTCGTTTCGCTTGTCCCCGCTTGGGGCGCTGATAGCGTCCGAAATTTCAAATGTATGGTTGGAAATTATGGCATCGTCGTCGTTTTGCGGTCGATCGATGAGAGATAAATGATAAAGGTGAAGCTGCAGAAGCTGTGACAAAGGCAGGGGCTTCTTTGATAGGTCTGGGGCCGGAAAAATACGAGGAACTGAATCGAATCGGGCTCTCAGATCGGCTTTTCAAAAGGGGAGCGCTCAAAGTTGGGCTGCATATAACTGGTTAATGGCTTCTTTAGCTCCAAATTCTTCTTCATGGAAGCCGCCTTGTGTAATATAACCCTAAACATCAATTGTGCTCCTGAATAGGACGTTTTGATTGATTTGCGTTGAAAAATTGGCTCTCACACGTGTCAATTTTTGAAAATTTTTTTAAAACAGCCGTTAAACTTTAAAAAATTATTTCATTGAAAACTATTGAAAAATGGGTATTTACTTGAGTGTTTTACTATTTCTGAATAATACAAAGCCGATTTTTTTAAAGCTTCCAAGGTTTGAATATGGAATGACGAGGTTCGAGAGATATTTGAAGATGCTATAAAATGTCTTATCACCGAATAAATGAAATTAGAGAAGTAAATAGAAACTCTCTTGATCTGAAATGTTCCTAAAACCTTTGCTGTTTCTTATTTGGCTCCATGAAAGCCTGAATTTCGTCGAATTATCCTCAATCATAGTCAACACCTCGAATGGGCCTCTGGAGGGTTTGGAAAAGCCAGACTTTTTCTCGTTCGAAGGTATTCCGTACGCCGAAAAGCCGGTAGGAAGTCTCCGTTTCGAGCCACCCGTCCCAATCACCCAGCAGTGGAAGGAGCCTCTGCAAGCTTTCGCTCCTCAGCAGCCCTGCCTGCAACGTGATCACCTGGTTTTTGATGGAGATCAAGTGAGGGGCAGCGAAGATTGCCTTTACCTGAACGTTTATGTGCCCAAGACGAGGACGTCCTTGCTCCCAGTGATCGTCCACATTCACGGAGGGAGGCTGCTGTTCGGAAGCGGGGACTTTTACGGGCCCGAGTTTATTCTGAAGCGCAGTCAGAGCTTCGTTTTTGTGAGCTTGAACTACCGTCTGGGACCCCTTGGCTTCCTGGCCTCGGGAGATGGATCCATACGGGGCAACATGGGCATGAAGGATCAAGTCCTGGCACTGAAGTGGATTCGGGACAACATTGAGAGCTTTGGAGGGGACAGAAATAAGGTCCTGCTCACGGGGTTTTCAGCTGGAGGAGCAAGCGTGCAGTTCCACTACTTCTCAAAACAGTCTCAGGTAGAGCAAAGGAGTTATTTTCAACCATTTTTGAATAGTTTTTAAAACTCTTCTTAAATTTTACTTTAAATTTTACTAAAGTTGATTCAACGTGGATTTCCTAAATTGATGTAAAACCATGTTGAAAGCTTAGTGAGGAACAAACGTATTTAAGTGCATTTTCAAGTTGTTTTCTGGACTGCGCCAACTTAAGGGGCTCCTAGTTCCATCCCTAGATAAAGAAAGGGGTAATATGATGTCCATAATTTGCTAGTTTTTGCACGAACTACAACATAATAAATTTCAAGCTATATCAGGTCAAGAATGAGAAATTCAAGAACCCTCCTGGTTCCGCCTTTGACGCTTTTCCGGGAAATTCAAAACAATTCATCCACCCTCAGACTCAGACGGACACTCGGAAAACGCACTAAAAAGTCGAACTAAATTTTAGGGTCTCTTTGCTGCCGGCATCTCCCACAGTGGTTTCGCTCTGAATCCGTGGATGGTGACGACTGATGTCAAAAAACGGTTCCAGCACGTGGCAGCTCTTCTAAACTGCTCCAACGAGGACACGAGACGATCCGCAGACTGCGTCAGGGAAACACCAGCGGAAGAAGTCGTGAGAACGGTCCCGAAGTTTGAAGATATGTTCTTCGCGCCGGCCGAGGACAAGGTCTCATTTAGCGTGGTGGTCGAGCCTCGGTCTGAAGACGCGTTTCTGGACGACTCCATCGTGAGCCTCATTGAGAAGAACGAGTTCTCCAAAGTGCCCTGGCTGACATCCGTCACTGAGGCCGACGGCTTGTATCCCCTGGCGTTGTGTCTCAGGATAGAGAACTGCTTCGACCGACTGGAAGCAGAGTGGAGCTCAGTGAGTCTTGGCTTCCACTCCGAAACGAGTGCCTCGGAGAAAATCAGGAGCGAGTACTTGGGTGGCTCCAGAATATCAGAGGAGAGCTTCTCGAACCTGACGAGGCTTTATACCGACAGATACTACACCTACGACCTTGGGAGGGTCATCAAGCTCCTTCAGTCTCGGATTCCTGTGTTCGTCTACGTTTACAAGTTCAAGGCTCAGTACGGCTTTGGCGAACTTCTCTCGAATAAAACCGGCAAGACTGGAGTTGGGCATGGAGACGACATGGTTTTGCTCTACAAGACGCCTCTTCGAAACGCCGTTCCTCTGAGTTTGGAGGAGGAAGACATGGGGATAACGCTGCTGGAAATCTACGAGTCCTTCATCAATGAGGGGTGAGTAGCTCCTTTTCCTCTGGGAAGATTGCTTTCATATATCAGGACTTACAGGACACCACAAATCGGGTTCGTGAAGGCAAAGAAAGTTTCAGGAGAGGACACTTTGAGTTATCTCAGCATCGAGGACCCAGATCATGTCAGCGAAGTGGAAATGGACTTTGAAGAATTCGGCAACTGGGAATTCTGGAGCAATCTCTGAAATTGATCTGTTACTTTTATTCGAAGCAGAAAAATTTTTACTTAGAAAATGTAAAAATGTTTTGATTTCAGCTCTTCAAAAATATACAGAAAAGAAAGATTTTTAGTTGAAAATTTCTGAAAAATTAACTACTCATTTCAGATTTAATCTCAAATTTTTATCTATTCAACAATTTGTTAACTTTTATGAAAAATTCCAATTGCAGAGCAATTTCCAATAGCAGTAACAGCACTAACCCAAATATTTACCAATCAGAATTCATTCCAACAGGATAATTATTTCTAAACTTTGGTATCCGAAATTGCAATCGAAAGTTCCAATCTCTCATAAATTCGAAATAATTTGTTGAACTGAGATTTAAAAACGACCGCCAGCCACTTGGATTCCCTCACCGTTCTTTCGGCATTCTTCAAGCGTTCATGAGTGATTCCTCGTCAAAAGTACTCCAGAGTATAATCCGAAGTCGCGGTCACACATCGCAAGGTCCCACGAATTTTGACTATTTATTAAACAAAAGTGTTTCAAAAAGGTTCAAAAGTGTTCCAAAACATCGACACATCCCATTCAGAGTAGTTTGATGTGCTTGGCCACACGATAGTCACCGAAATAGGTGTTGAAATAGTGGGGAAAACATCGTCTGCAAAAATCAATAAAAAAACAAAGGCTGTGTGCACACACACACCACACTCAATACCGATGGACCCCATATAAACGAAGTAGAGTCCTTTTACGATTCTTGTCTCTTGGCAAAAGTATTGATTTTTATCCTTCGGGTTGAATGAATAGACGTGAGTATGAACGAAGCGAATTTAGCAGAACTCAGGGGACTTGGCGGATTTTGAAAATGGAGTACAAGTCTTTCACGTCCGTCCAGCATGTTTCAATTACCCTTATGTGCCTTTATAATTACCAACTCCATGCGTGGGAGTTGTTGGATGGTTTAAAAATAATAATGGCTCCGCTTTGACAATATGTCTAGTTACCGAAGGGGTCATAGTCTTTGCGAGCCAAATTTGTTGATGTCCTTAAAATATTTTGTGGTTTCAAACAACCCCACTCTAATAAGCTGTATAGTAACTTAAAATGTATGTGCCCTTAATATGACCTCTTGTGACCTTTGAAAAGCGCTGTAAATTTACTTGGAAAATTGAAAATGTTTTCTATCTATGTATTTGATTCTAGGACCCATAAAAATCTCTATAAAAAAATCCAACCAGCCAAGATCTCCTCAGTTTTGCCAGAGAAACCCTCTGACATTTGATTCATCCACAGATTCTCAAATATGACTGAAACAGAGATCTCACAACAATATTGCGTCAGGTGGAACTCCCACCTGTGCAGTCTCGGAACGGCATTCCCGCAGTTTCTCACCCAGAAGAGCTTCGTGGACGTCACTCTCGCGTGTGAGGGGCAGAAGCTGCACTGCCACAAAATGGTCCTCGCAGCTTGCTCGCAATATTTCGAGGCGGTGCTAGCGGAGCACCCGTGCCAGCACCCGATAATAATTCTTCCAAAGGACATCAAGTTCTGGACCGTCCAGGCGTTGGTCGAGTTCATGTATAAAGGACAGGTGAACGTGTCGCAGGCTGGGCTCCCAGATCTCGTGAAAACGGGAGACTTGCTGCAGATCCGGGGGTTGTGCAATACGGACATTGGAGCAGGGTTGACGGCTCAGGCGAGTCAGGACAGCGCCAGTGTGAAGGTTTCCCCGCAACCCAGTGAGTCACAGACTATCTCATCGTCGAAGGCGACCGAGGGCTCGTTCGAGGACGAGAAAGCAGAAAACGCGGAAGTCGACGACGAAAACATGGAAACCGGAGAAACTAAGGATCGGACTTTGGGTAAGGCTGGCTTTCAAAGCAGAGTTTTGATTTATAGTTGGAAGTTGGCGTCTCATACATTGACTACTGTTATTAAATCAAGAGCTTTGTGAGAGTAAAATAAAAACTAAGTTTCCAGATATTTCAAGTACTCGACACTTGACTAACACGTTTCAAACCGGCACATGTATAAGTCACAAGTGGGGTCTCGTTGTTTCAAAACCCTCCTCTTCAAAACTCGAAACTACTGTACATACTGTATAACACTATACGAGACGGTCTGTTTGTCTGTACAACAATTGTAGTATTAATTAAATATTTCAGAGAAAACTTAACTTAAAAAATTGTCAAGTTTCTGGATTCCTCTAACTGTAATTTCCATACTTTTCAGCTTTTGTGGTTTAATTTAATCCACACTACGACTTTTTCAGTTCTAATTATATGCCGTGAATGAACTACTGTGAGTGTGGAAGAGAGGGCTATAATTGCCCCCTAGTGAGCTCGCTAGCAAGGGCAAGCAATTTGTATTCAGACAAAGTATCACACTTTTACTTAACAAAGGCCGCTGAAAACCCTAAGGTCTGCCTGATTTCTTTGGATTGGGAAATACATTTTCGATACTGCTATTGTCTGGGTCACGAAATGCAGTAGATTTAAAGTGATTTGGCTGCGCGAATCTGACTTCTGCCCTCTCTTGTAATTTTCAAATAAACATTGGATCTTTTATTTGTTGCAGAACCATCTGATAACGATCAGCCAAATGAAAATGTTGCCAGTGCTTCGACATCAAAGAAAAACGAAATAGTAACCGATGCTTCTGGCGGTGCTGTAACCGTAGGCCAAATTCGAGTAAAGCCAATTGAAAATTTATTTGAAAATTACAAAAAGGATGCAGAAAATCGGTCAGCGCAAGCGAAAGTGACCGAAACGGTGATCATCGATATCGATGAGCACCCGCTCGAAGAGCTCGAGACCGACGAGGAGACTGTGGTGCCGGACGACCCCTGTCTGCCCCCCTCACTGCACTACAACAAGCACATCATGGACATCTCGATAAAGACGAAGCGAGCAAAGGGCCAGAAAAAGACGAGCTACACGTTCGGGCCGAAGGACTACGACCTGAAGCCCGAGGAGGTGTCGGAGATCGTGTGCGTGCCCAGCATGGACGAGTTCGGCGAGATGGACGACGACGAGAGCCTGTGCGAGATCCCGGACTACGATCCCTGTTCCATGGACGCCCCACCCCTTCTGCAGTACTCGGAAAAGTGCATGATGCGGCAGGGGTACGCGAAGATCCTTCCGAAACCGAGCTTCAGCAACGGCCACAACAACATGGAGGACACGGACCAGAAGGTCATGAAGGGTCTGATGCTGCGAAGTCCCCGCGGGAACCAGCCCCGAACGTACACGCAAGACGAGTTGTTTCAGGCGCTGAACGCCATAAAGTCGGGACTGAGCATCTACCGGGCGTCGCAGCGATTCAAAGTGCCACGAAAGACTCTGAGGAACTGGATGAAGAGGTGGCAGATCAAGTCCGTGTTCCCGATGCCGGCCCAGCTGCAGCGTGCGGCCGAGAAGAAGCGGAACGAGCGCGACCAGATCCTCGCCAGCATCTCGGTCTACCAGGAGAACCAGGTCCCGAAAGTCGAAAATCTCATTTCCTAATAAAATTCTAAAGTGTAATAAAGACAGTAGGCGATAAGAGAGTAACTAGACTTTACGAAACACTCAGAATTTTCTTCCTCGATACACAATGACTAGTCAATTTTGAATTATTTTGATCTCAAGTTTTTGAGTGAACTCGTAAAATGAATTTAGTTTCCCAGACCTAAGTTAGTGATGTTTGCATGTATGAAATCATTCTGTGTGATTTTTTTAAAAGCTTGATCGTAATTTTATATTAAAGACCAATAAAACTATTTATGGAGAAAGTATCGTGTTATTGTTCTCATCCTTGGAAGCTCTCTAAAAAATAAAGCTTGAGCACTGATTTTGAAAGGAGACGGATTCTCGGTTTCAATGTACTGAATTTTTACAAAGGCAAAGCTCAGTCGGCTATTTTGTAGGTTGTTGGAATCTTTATTTAGGGCTTGGCTGTAGATTAAAAAACAAACCCTTGTTCAACAAAAATTTCTTCTAAAATTTGGCTTTAAATATTCATGAAAATTTAAAACTGAGGTAGTAAAATATGTCTTAAGAGAATAAAGTAATACTTTATTTAGAAAAGAAATTAAAATTAAATTTTGGTTCCAATTCCATCTCCTAAAACTTCCAAACAGACGAATCCACCTCTAAAACAAGCACTTAACACCAAAAAAAGTAAAATTGTTACGTAATATTTTTAAACTTACCATTAAAATGACCTACAATTTGATCTCGAGAGAGAGAAGAAACCGAGATATTTGAACAACTATATAGAGAGCTTCATAATCTGAAGCCTTTTTAATCAAAATTTGTGAAGCCTTATGAAGTCTGTTTTTTTAATCTAAAAATATTTGGACGCCCCAATGTTTTCAAAAATATAGATTCCTCTTCCACCCCTGCTCTTCCATTCCATGCTTAAAATAGAACATTTTGAAGATTACGCTATGGCCAACGTGATGGTTGAGTACGACTACGCAGACTCTGAGAACCCCGATTTGAACGATTTGCTGGACATTGATAACGACACGCAGTCGGGGAGGCGAGTCAGACGGCCGGAAGCGATACTCCAGGAAGCGGCAGAATACGTGACGAGAGGAGAAACGTTCCAGAAGGTGGCGAATATTTTCAACATCCCGATCTCGACGATCAGGTGAGCGAGTGCAAGTGTGTCTCATTGGTTTGGTGGACTCACAGGTACTCTAACAGGTTCTACATGGCCCGGAAAGGAATTCTACCCAGGAGAAAGCGAGGAAGAACTACGGCGGCGAACGGAAACACAATCAGCAGCACGACATCGTTTCTGGATCCGGGGAGTTCCTTCCAAAGCGAGATGTTTAGCCTCAGTCCGTTGCACAACTTGGTGGGAAGTGCAAGCACCAGCAAGAGTCGGTCCTCGAGTCCCACCGACTACCAGTCCTACCCCGACTTCCCGAACAGACTCGATCTCAGACAAAATCGTTAGAAGCTAGGGCAAATTTGTTAATATAAGATTCAAGGTGTTTCTAATAGCTTTCACTGTACTGAACTCTGGTCAGAAATAGGTTTAGATGCCTTCGAAGTACAAATTTTAAAACTTGCAAGTTACCAAATGGATGTTGTGACCAAGATCGTAATTGATATTCCTAAATGTGCGATATTTTTGTGTGAATATTTCATATTTGTAATAAAAGATATTTTATACGTACTCAAAGTCTCAAATGTGAGTTTTGTTCCACTTCGATCCTCTACAACCACTCTTAAGCCATCTAAAAAAGCAAGTTCTGAATAACCTTAATTTTTAATGCATTTTTCCTCGATAAAGAAAAAATAGCACTACTACATATGCTATGTCCGTCCGTCCGAAACTTTATAACTAAAGAACTAGAAGAGATAGAGACCTGCGGTTTCCTGCATCGTAAAGGACATAATTGGTAAGGTAGGAGGTTAGACCCTTATTACCCCTAGGGGGGCGACTAGGGGAGTTTTCCCGTTGTATGAAACTTTCTTATACTTGATCCGATTGACCTGAATTTGGGATATGTTATGCATCATGTCAAATCTAGTAAATCATAGAATACATGTTTGTCCCTATCACTTAAGGGGATGGGGTGAGGAGCCACCAAAGGGGGATCCGATTGAGTTGAAATTCAAAATAGTCACGTAAAAGTACATTATGAGAAACTTTTGCTTAGTAACATGGAATAAAAATCTCATGTGGGTAAAATCTTATGCACTTTTTATGCTTGATATTTGATTTGATTTGATTTTTATTCTCCTTTATTGCTAGGTACTAGAAACTTTCTGGAGCCAAGATTTAAGCGTTGAATTGAAAAGTTTGAACATCCCAGTTTGCTCGACTGACAAGGGGAAGTATCTTATAGTTTTGCAAAAAAACACACTTGTATTACTTTTAAAACTGAAATGAATAAAACTTTTAAAATGAATGTTTACATATTGAACCTCAAGTGAGCAATCTTTCCATTTTATATTTTGGTCTTCAATTAAAAATTTTCAAAGCTTCCCTCCAAACATGTGAAAGCCTTACAAATGACCTCATTTCTTCCGGTAGGACATTGAGGATCCCTCATTCAAACTCCCGATAATTTTAGATGAATTGACATTTTATTTATTTAGCGTATGAGTCTTCTCAACAAGTCAAATGTCCAGATCCTTTAGCCAGGAGATCGCGTCCGGGTGCAAGTGAGCCACTTCCTCCAAGTCCCCATTGTACTTCAGGTTAGAGCACTCCAAGAGGATGTGGTCCATGGTCTGGTTCTCGGCTCCACAGGGACAGTCTGGACTCTCCCGCATGTTCCACTTGTGCAGCATGAAGTTGCAGCGACCGTGACCAGTTCTCAGACGGTTCAAGCTGCACCAGCAGCGGCGTGGAAGATGGAACTCTGCTTCGCGGTCGGCATCTGGATCGAAAATGGCCGACGAGAGTCCGGATTCGTCCCATCTGGCTCTTCCTTCAGCATTTGCTTCGAAACCTGATTGGATCAAGTGCTCTGCAAGAACCAGAGGTGGGTGTCTTGATGTAAGCCTCGCTCTTGGTGGATCAAGGAGGTCTGCGTTAGCTGGCAGGGACGCATCGTCGCGCAATTTGCAGTACTCTCTGACCAACACTCGTTTCCGACGGACATCGGCTGGCAGCACGTTGGCTAAGACAGGAAGCCATGGTAAAGGGGTGGACGCAACTGTGCCAGTCACCATTCGCAAGGTCCTGTTGAGCTGCGTGTCCACTTTGTGAACGTGGGCGCTGTTCAGCCAAGCAGAACAACAGTATTCGGCAGTCGGGTAAACGAGAGCCAACGCCGATATGCGAACGCAATGCGCATCAGCACCCCAAGATGTCTGCGCCAGTTTCTGGATCAGGTTGTTTCGGGAGCCAACCTTTGAAGACAGTCTCGACAAGTGGGCCCGGTAGGTCAAGGCCCTGTCAAGGGTCACTCCCAGGTATGTCGGTTCAGGCTCGTACCTCAGACGCTCTCCGTCCAAATAGACAGAAATCTGGTGGCTTGCTTGGTTGTTGTTCAGGTGGAAGCTCGACACGACTGTCTTGGAAAGGCTGGGTATCAGTTTCCATTCTCTGCAGAACTGGGAAAAAGACACCAAGTCCTCGGTCAGAGTCTCCGAAATCTCCTGAAAATCAGCAGACTGGAACGCGTAGGCCATGTCATCAGCGTACAGGAACTTTCGGGATCTAGATGGTGGCAGATCGTGGATGTAGAGGTTGAACAGGAGACAAGAGAGGACGGAGCCCTGAGGAAGACCGTTGTCCAGCTTCCTGATCTTGCTTGCTTCGTCGTTCAAAAGAACCTGGAACTCTCTGTCGCTCAGCATGCTCATAAGAAAGTCGCAAAGCCTGCGACACCCAATCACCTTGAGCAGCTTGTGCATCAAACCCCTCTTCCACACTGTGTCGTACGCTGCTGTGAGGTCAACAAAGACGACTCCTGTCTTAAGCCTTCTCTGGAAACCTTGCTCGATGTTGTTCGTAAGGCTCAAAACCTGGTCCGCGCAACTCCGCCCCTTCATGAAGCCATGAAATTCACGCTTCGTTTGCTTTCGATTTTATGAAATCAGGGGGAGCAGAGTCTGCTATACGCATTGATTTATTTTTGGAACTTCGGGAATTTAAATTTAGCTTTCAAATCATTTTAATGACTGGCTTTTCAAATCAGCAAAAATTATGCAATAAAAACTTCTCATTTCCCAATTAAAAATCAAGTAACGTCAAACAACGCCGGAGACTCTTGACATAGAAAAATGCAGGCCTTCCGCTAATCAAACAAGCAAAACGTACGCAGAACAGCGCTGCTGGGCGCAGAGCCATGCACGTTTTGACACATATTTTAAAATTGGAACCGAAGAATGGAATAGCGAAGAAATTATCTGAGACAAGCTGTTGCTTCAGCGCGACTCTGCTTTCGTCATAGTTTTTCGCTAAATATACATTTGAACTCGTTTCGGAACGACACCACCAAACGATAGACAGAACACTATGTCTCTATGGAAATACTTAACCCTTACCGGGTCGGAGCCGCGTTTCTGGTTTTCCTCATGCTCTCGGTTTTTCCCGGCTCTCGACTTCCCGGAAAAAAGCAAGGTGGGAAAATTGGCGGTGCGTCAAAAGGCCAGAAACTATCAAATGGAAAAGGTGCAAAGATGTACCTCATAACGACGGGGCTGAGTATTTCAGTTTACTCTAATAGTCCAATACATATGTTGTGTGTATGTAGTATGTTTATGTTAATAGAAATATATGTGTTAAACAAAATTGATGTGGAAAATTCACCACGCACGCTCGGATAAAGTGACGTCAGAAAATTTTGCGCATGAGTTCTAACCGAAAAAAGTGTTCTACAGCCGTAGTATCTTTCTCCGGAAAAATTTCAAAGAAAATTTGAAACAAAATCAGGAAAAACCGCCTAAGTTGAGGAATAAATTGGAACACCAGGTTCCAGAAAGTGAAGAAAGCAGCGGGGAAGCGTTGGTATCTGGTATTTTTGAAATGAAAGCAATTGGCAAGTGACAAATCAAAAGCAAATGGTTTTCATTAGAGGAGTTTTATGAGAAGAAACATTTTATTAATGGTAATTGCTCCCCTTTTCCACTCGCATCTGGACTGCACTGATTCCTGAGCCCCCAAATGCATCGAGTTGACGCAAAGTGACGAAAGTGGCCAAAAAGGTTGAAAATAGCGATTTTTGAAAATTCACCAAATCCCTCATTTTTTCCTCATTTGACACCAAATCCCGCATATGAATCAATAAAAATTAGGGATTTACCGAGTCTCTGGCACCACAAAGCAATTGGGCGAGAGGAAAAGTCGGAAAAGCTGCATAAAAGTTTTTTCATGTGCCCATTTTAGATAAGGGGTGTGTAATTCCAAAGTGTGCGTGTTCTGCAACCGCTACTGCCAAGAAGTGACAAGTGAATAAATTGAGAGAATACAGCAATTGTGGGTCACATTACAAGACACATCTACCGCATACCAAATAGCATTTACAGATTATTGATAGGATATAATTTCGGGATCGATCGGGAAGCTAGAAGGTGAGTGGAGGAGTATTTTTGTTGTGATACTTTTTCGCGAACCGCCGACCCGCGCCGCGCCGCTCCGTGCCGTATCGCACGTAAAAATCGATTCTCTGGCTTTCGCACCTCTTCGACTGGTGCTGCTGGTCTCCGCAGTTGCAGCGTGTACGAGAAAGCCCGCCGAACCCAACTAAAAATAATTGTGACGATTCCCTCTGGGGTTGCATGGTTTAGGGAAATATCGCATACATTTTATTAGCACGCACCCAATTTGCGTTTTCGTCTCGCTCGCAGGCATGTGAGTCATAAGTGGAAATTTTCAACTCCACTGGCGTTTGTGTCACTCGGAAGACATCAAGAGTGCACCCGAACTCTCAACATACGTCCGATAACGAAGATTTTAGTTTCACGTGATTGAGCCTCAGGAACTTCAAGGGTCACGTGAGTGTGTCTCTATTTGAGGTTTCCATTTTGCCGGTTTTCAGTTGACATATTTTCTAGTGTTTTTCCGGAAAAACTTTCCCTGTAAATTTGACAAAAGACAGGAAAATTTGCTGAGCCGTCTGGTTTGTTTTTGAGTAAATTTTATCAGGAAAATTAAATTGAAAAAACAACCATTCAGCACTTAAGAGTTTTTCGGGAAAATCATTTTTTTGAAGAGAAAAACTAATCGAGTTGGACAAATTTTCTTCTTTTCCTCATCCTGGTAAACAAAAATCTCTAAAACAACAAAATAAAAATTGCTTGGAGTAACTGTCAATCTTTAAAACTATTAACTGCTGGATTGCTGCCGTCACGAGCCTCAGCGAGCACTGAAAGTTTCCCGCTCTCGCGGCCGCTCTCAGAAATAAGAGAGAAATGAGGAAAACGAGAGAGGCAGAAATAAGCGAGAGAACGTCCTCGGCGCAACTGTCATATTTCAAATCCATTTGCTGCTGGATTGCTGGATCACCGCCATTTTTTCGTTCAGCGGGTGTTCAGCGCAACTAGCAGAACGAAAATCGAGCCGAAGAAATCAAACTTTCAAATTCGGTGAATTTTTAGCGTCAATGTTAAATCTACTAGTTAGCTGAAGAAAGTTACAGCCCAATCTCCACGCAAGAGCCAAAAGAAGCTGCAAACGGTGGGTATTTATGTGCAAATCGAGAGAACGGAAAATGGGCGTGAGCTTCAAGTGAAAAATATTTTAAATCGTCCGAAAATGTCGCAAACTGCCCACCGCGAGTGAAAAAAGACCCCCGAACGCCGAAATGACGAAAGGAGCCTGCTGGCAGGCGAATGATGGCGGAGTTTGCTCTCGAATTCCAGCAGATCGTCCATTAGTGAAGAACCTTGTCGTGATAAAGTAAAATTGAATGGAGCAATTACAAACAATACGTGGGAAAATCTGTGCAAGGGCTCGAGTCACACCTCTTCTGCACGACCAGTGGCCTAGTTGGAGCTCTCGGGAGCTGCCGAGCGGTGCGCTTACGTCGGAATTGACGGTTTTAGGGCCTATTGAGGTCTGCGTTCCTCAAGCGAAAAAACCTACCCGAAGGCCGGACCAGTCTGTCTGTCTGACGGGCTGTTTTTTTGGGCCAGTACATTGTTATCTGCCGGATACGAAGTCGGGAGAAAAAGAGTGTAAATTAAGCAGCCCAATTGTTGAAAGCCTCGTGCTCCCATGGGCTTTGTCCAGTTTCTGACCCTCTATATACGTTTGTCGATTGTCTGTTGAGCGATCTCACACACTTAAGCCTCACGAAACGCATTATAAAAAGAAAAAAATTTGATCACTTCCAGGTAAACATGAATGAACTGGACGCGCTTAGACAGGAAGCTGAAACACTAAAAAATGCGATTCGCGTAAGTATGATACTATCAGGGGGCAATTGTGTAATAGAATCAACAAGTAAGCGTACGTAAATTTGCTTTTTAGGATGCTCGCAAAGCTGCATGTGACACCAGTTTGGTGCAGGCGACTAACAATTTGGAACCAATTGGTCGAATACAGATGCGTACACGCAGAACTCTTCGCGGGCACTTAGCTAAAATTTATGCAATGCACTGGGGCAGTGACTCCAGAAATCTAGTGTCTGCTTCCCAAGATGGCAAACTGATTGTTTGGGATTCACATACAACAAACAAAGTAAGGATTTGCTGCCTGTGTTTCTCAGCCTTCTTAACTGTGTTGAAGTCTTTTTTTGTGTGGAGTTTTGAGGCTCCGTAGAGGGAGCAAAACCCACCGTTGTGGCGAATTCTCGGCGGCTTTTTGATTATAGACAATTGAATAGCCGCCGAAAGCGGGTTTTGCTCCTCCGACGAAGGCTGAAAACTCAACAAAAAAGACTTCAATATAGTAAGGAATCGTGGGGCGTCAAGATTTCGTTGGAGCAAATTTCACAAAAAAAAACCAAGCGGACGGATTTGTTTATTTTTTCATGTAAAATATTGCACTTTTTCGCCATTTCGAGTTACTCATCATTGTGCGAGGTTCCAAAACATGGTTTCAGGATGTCGCTCGAATAATGAATATTTTATTTCTATAGAAGGTTCTCCTGCGTGCCTCAAGTTGGTAACCTATTTTTCAGAGTTTTGCTATGTTGATTATATTCAGTTCTTTCAACTTCTAGGAACAATTGTGGGAAGAAAAGAGCTTAGTGATTCGAGGTAGGCCTGCTTGAACATGTAACTTTTGCCTTCAGGTTATTTCTGAAACCTGCCCCGTTAGCAGCAGGCCTACTCTCAGCGGCCATGAGAAGCTCCCCGAATGGAAATTTGCTCCACACGAAGAAAGAAAAAGCGTTCCAGCACTAAATGACTCTGCTTCCAGGTACATGCTATACCTCTTCGATCTTCTTGGGTAATGACTTGTGCATATGCACCATCGGGTAGTTTCGTTGCTTGCGGGGGTCTGGATAATATCTGTTCAATATACAGTCTAAAAACACGAGAGGGTAACGTACGTGTATCACGTGAATTGCCCGGCCATACAGGATATTTATCGTGCTGTCGTTTTCTCGATGATAATCAAGTAAGTAGAGCCGCTTGTCTCGAAAGGGAAAGGGAAAAGTCGCTGACGCACACGAATTGCCATTGCAGATAGTAACAAGTTCTGGTGACATGTCTTGCGGTTTATGGGACATTGAAACTGGACAACAGTGTACTTCGTTTTTGGGACACACTGGCGATGTAATGGCTCTTTCATTGTCGCCCCACTGCAGAGCATTTGTTTCTGGTGCATGTGACGCATCTGCCAAATTATGGGATATTAGAGAAGGACAATGTAAACAAACATTTCCAGGTCATGAAAGTGACATCAACGCAGTTACAGTAAGTGAAAGTGCGCACTTTAGCGAGAGCGACTCTAAAATTCCCTCTTCCAGTTCTTTCCCAATGGATTTGCATTTGCCACTGGTTCAGATGACGCTACTTGTCGCTTGTTTGATATTCGTGCCGATCAAGAATTGGCAATGTATTCGCACGATAATATCATTTGTGGTATTACATCTGTAGCATTCTCGAAATCAGGTCGTCTACTATTAGCCGGTTACGATGATTTCAATTGTAACGTATGGGACACAATGAAAGCCGAACGTGCCGGTAAGTGTTGCTCGGGCCTCGACCATGGAGGGTGGCCTGGCTTATTTTCGTCCCGAGCGGTCAGGAGACGAGGTAAAGGCAGGCCAGTTTCAAGGTCGACATTCTCGAGTCTCCCAGAAGACCAATGGACTAGAGAGGAAGTGGATGATAATCACGAAGATAACGTTTCAAGTTTTCTGCAAATTTTTGTCTTTTGAAAACCTTTTTAATTATTTTGATCACACTTCCTGTTATTAAAAACGAGGTCACTTCCCGTTTTGGAAAAATTCCCCTCAGATTGATTTGATTATCCGGGAGCTTTTAAAAAATTTTCTTGGTTTGAAAAAGTTGACCGCTTTGTACAAGGTCGTACTCAAGCCTTCACATGCCACCACTCTAGTCCATATGCGTCTGTGAGGTCAGAATACCCTCTTCAAACGCTGTGCCATTTCAGGTATATTGGCTGGTCACGACAACCGAGTCTCGTGTCTAGGCGTAACAGAAAACGGAATGGCCGTAGCAACAGGTTCTTGGGATTCATTTTTACGTGTATGGAACTAAGTTACATAATAATATTATTATTATCTAAAGCTAATTAACATTATTACAACAAAAATTGCTAATCTGCGCTACAATTATTCTTATTTTGTATTTATATGATGAAAATGATGATGAAACCCACAAACTAATAAAATGCAGATTGTTTTACGCATTCAACTTTTCCACCAAAAATATTTAAGGCACAAAACTTTTTTGAGAGCCATGAAGAAATTAGCGAAAACGTGAGACTTTCGTATTTTGTGTATGTTATTCTAAATTAATGACTTGTATAAGTTCCCTATTGAATATTGAACAAGAAGAGTGAATTACTGTTACGCTAGAGGTAGAGCAGAGATCGCTCAGTTTTGACTTACATAATTTAGTGTCTCGGAAGCGACGGAGATATCAGCGTTAAAGTCGCCCGACCCTGTCTAAATCAAAAACTTAATTTTCTTTAAACCTTAAGTTCCACATTTCTGTACATATTTTAGTTTCGTTGTGTCCTGAGTTGACGCTCATGGTCTTTCAACTACCACATATTTTAAATTTCGCCTTAACTGTTACAATATTACACACAAGAACATGATTATGATTGAACGCATAAAGAAAAGTTATAAACGTTTTGTGGTGTCGAATAAAAACAAATCTATACACATTTTATTTTGTTTTATTTTATTTCTGTTATTTCTTTCTTTTGAACCATCTCGCAATGAACTAATATCGACCAACATTTTTACACACGTACGCATTCTTGAGAAGAAACTAAACTTTTTTATCTAACACATCAACAATCATGTATTTGGGATGCGACGGAGAAACAGAGAAAGTCCATCAGACCGCCATGCCATCGCCGAATAAGAGCGCGCATCTCGACTACATCTCAAAATTGTGTAAATTTACTTTTTGGAAAAATGAGAAGAATAAGTGTTAGAGTAGTGTTAAGCCACAAAATACTGAAGTAGATAATAAATCTAAACAAATTAAACAAAAACTGAAGCAGATGTAGGCGGGCAAGTTTTCTATCAATTTGTTTTCCAACTCAATCTCAAATCTCACCCGTTTCGTGAATACATTAGTGGACTAGAGGTGCGTTAGTTTCTTACCAATAAATGTTCTCAGTCGGATTAACAGCAACAACACTCTGGCATCATGTGGCTTGCTTGCTGTACTTACTGCCACAATTTGTACTATAAAATAGTATTTAAAGAAAAACCTGCAGCTTGCCAATGCACACTTGCCGACAGCGAGGAGAATCTTGTTAAGTTTGATGGTTCATCATTTTCATTCTTTCATAATATGTATACATGTCGATCTGGAGACGGCACATTGGGGGCACTTTTGAGTAAAGGTGCGCCCCACAATGTGCCTCGGGATCAGGTCGGTGCCTCATTAATTGACTGGAATAGCTACAATGTGTATGTACAAAACCACGCGGAAAAGTAAAAGTAATATTTGCTGCAAACTAAGAAGAGTAAATCAACCATAGGTAGAGATATTAATTACCTAAAATTGAAAAAAAGAAAAATAAAAAAACAAAGTAAGAAACAGTTCTGATTCAAAATTAATGTTTGGGATAGGTTTTAGCTATAATTTAGTGCAAAGGAGCTAGCATATAATCTTACAAACATACATACATACAGACACAAACACACACATTTAATTGATTACATTATTGGCTAATTAAAGTTATTGGATAATTAGAAATTGAATTAGTCGAAGTAATAAAGTAACTAAAGTTATGGAGCAACAAGGCAGAACGGGGATATCGCCGGCTGCGGGCCAGGGCCAGCCCGCGGGGCTGGTTGTGGCTCGTCGATGACCAATGTCCCTTCTTCTATCTGATTCGCAACATCATCATTATCAGATTGATAGGGCTCAGAGGGGACATTGTTCAGCCCGGCAATTTCGCCGCAGAAGTTGAATAATTCTAAACGTGCTGCCCAGCTGCCGGTCTGCCCCCTCCGGGCGGCTCCTCACTTCATCCCGATCGGCAGCCGAGGGGTCAGAATGTGTGTAAAAATAATTCATAATATTTAATAACTACTTCGTAAGGTCACTTTGTACATACCAGAAGCAAGAACACTGACAAAATTTTCATTCGTTTCCCAGAGAGCGCTGGGGTCCTCCGGCGGGGAGCTCGCACTCGGCACGGCTCAGAGCAATCTCCTCTTGTGTATGTGTGTGTACAGCGCCTTACGGATCAAGCACAATTTCCTTCGAGACCCGCGCTCCCCGCCGCCGTCTCCCCAGCCCCCCTCCTCCTCCCCCACTTGAATTCATGAATAGCGGCAAGGTAGCTCTGATTTCCCCCCCAACACTTGCATTACGTATTTTATAAGCCTCGAGCATAAATAGAAGAAACAAGTAGCAGAACGTTAAACGGCAGCGCCGACCGATGATTGCATAAGTTTTATCTAAGGTGTCCAATAATTAAAATGTAATATGGCAATGAGATTGCCGCATTTTCAATCATTTAGGGAACAAAATTTACACAAGAGGACAAAGAGTAAAACCAACTTAACATCTTTTACATTGCTGCTAATATACATTCGTGACTAACTTTTTAAAGTTTTGCTTTCGTGTTTCAAGTCCTTTTTGTCTATATTGTCCGTTTTATAACAAAATGCATCTACACCAAAACAATTTATCATTCTTATACTCTGCTGAAAAATAAGTAAAGAAAATGATTTTGTATCGAATTTTAGACTTGTTGCGACACTACGTCGCAGACGTACAATATTTGAATACATATATTACACTAAAGAAACATTTTCCAGTAAAACAACAAAAATTATGCATTTTTACTAAGCATCGTAACCTACTGATAACAAAAATTACATAATAAATATCGCTAGCATTAAAAAACACAAAAAAAGAAAAAAATTAATATAACAAATTCATTTATACTTATTGATACTTGATAATAATGCTTTTCTAATTAAAACAAATATAGAAGTAATAATACAACAAAATTAATAAGTATTCGTAAAGAGTTAAATAAACATATATATTTGAGCTGTGGTTGACTTAAAACGATCAATTCCTATTCTCCCTTGGTTCCGTTCAGAGTCACAGACACCCAAAATTAGGAGTATCAATTTCATGTTTCCCTTCAGTTCTTCTCAATGAACCACCAAACATGCGAAAAGCACCACAAGCAAAATGCAAATGAAGGAAAAGTCCGGAATATCAGTGTACCAAAGACAGACATTCTTAATAAAAACAACAAACGAGCACGAAAGAGGACATACATGAAAATTGACATCAAATAAAAAAGGAAAAATGAAAAAATGAAAGATTTAAACCAAAAACTTAAAATGGTGAACTACTGTGTAAGGTTTATGTTAAAATAATAAAATTAAATATTATGTAATTGTGTAAAACTGATATATAACGTTGAAATGCATATATATCAAATAAAATAAATAAATACCAAAAAAATTCACGCAATCATCTTTTGTTTACTGTACAACATATATGTATTTTCCCCTCACCTGTAGATTTTGTTCCAAAGAGGTAAAGTGATATACGTTTGAAATTTTGACCCTGGATTGGTCATTTCGTAGTTTGAGAACCTTTAGGTAAAAGCTGGAATTTCAGAAGGTTATTCAAGGAAATGAAGGCCTTTGCATTAAAGTGGGTCCTCACAATTACAACTTCTAAGCCCTCTCATTATGGAAAGATAACCATACTTTATTGTTTTCAAAAATCTTAGGTAATCCAAATCAAAAAAAGGGGTTAAGTTAACTCTCCCCTAGACACTAGGGTCTCCTTGAGTCTAAAAATATCCAGTCTACTTATTTTTCTCTGATACTTAAAGCTATTTTTATCTTGCCTACCAATCATTGAGGTCTATTTTTCTTATTTTTTGAAACCATTTTGGCGAGTCGAGGATTTAGTACTGGTTGAAATGTCGATTTGTGTTTAGAGTAAAGTTTTTTAAATTTTATTTTGGTATTCGCTGTTTTTGAATTACAGATTTTAGAAACACAAGCTTTACATAATTTATTTAGAACTTTCAGCTGCTTTGATGATACTCATTGATGGGGCTTCGAAATATGCCAGTCTTAACTCATCTCCTGCTGTCGAACCAGTTCCAGTTATCCAAATAGCTGTTACGATTGTTTCGGGAAAGGTTACTTCAATCCAGTTTCTTACGAAATCTTGACCTTTGTAAACTGTGACAACTGTGTTTGTTTTATCCACGATATCAATATCAAAAGACTGTCTTCTTCCATCAAAGTCCCAGAGTCTCAAACGACATGAGCTGAGCCAGTATGGCTGATTAAATTCGAAGGCTATGTGGTTTTCAGCAGTGTGAGTGTAATATGGAGTTTCCAATCCTCTGTTTTCGAAAACGGAGATAATTAACGGGGTTTTGTTTTCCTCAAGAAGTGTTGATGAGACAGATACATGTTGTTCATTGATGATATTTTCAGTAGGAATGACAACGTATTCTCTTATTTGTGGTGGTTTCTGCTCGCTGAACATTTTGAATGAGTTGATAAAAAAGTTGTCATTTTGAGACCTTATTTTGAGGTTACTTAAGTTAGTGGCATTGAAATACAATTTTTGTGATCCAAAACATTTGTAACCGCCATAATATATCAGATGAGAATCACTTTGTTTACCAGTGTTGTAGTTATGATAAGAATACACAATTTCATAACCAGAATTCTTATTTTTTAACTTGAACTCGATACAGTTGACAGTAAACTGGTGTCCCAGATCAAGTGATATTTTTTTTCCAGGACCCATTTGGGTATAATTTTCTCCTTCGAGAATTAAATTGGCAACATCAACTCCTTCAATAACCTAAAAGAGAATTAGATAATAGATGAACGTTCTCATGCAATTTTTAGATCATATTAAAGCTAATTTTTTCCAAACAACGGCCCGAAATAGTCTTTATCGGCCTCTGGTATCATAAAATTTTCTGAAGCCATACTCGATATGCTATCTTTTTAAAATTTCAAAGCAAGTATAGGCAGATTATTCATAACATTAGTCAACATAAATTTTTTCCGGAGCTGGTATACATTTTTTTCGATGGGGTCTTAAGCGAAAATAAAACAGTCAAAATATTAGAGAAGTCTAACGTACACCCAAAAAAAAGTATGCGGATAGACATAGGGCGAAAAGTGGTTCTGGGGCTCAGATGTTGATTAATTTTAGATCGATTTCAAAACAACGATCCCAAAACACAAAAAACCAAGTGTAGTGTGTGAATCAAAAAGTTTTTGCAAAAGATTAATAAAGAAGTTATAAAACTATGAAATTGGAACATGGAATATGAGGAACTTAATAGCATTCTGAGCGAAATAAGAAGAAAGCTATGGTAAGCATTGATTAGGTACGAGTTTAGTCAGGTATAGTGTAGAACTTTATCTACTATGTTTTACGATCATCAAATGTTTTAACTAAAAGATTATTATTTGGTTGTGGGAATTATAGTAAAATTACCTTAAAACCTTTGGCTGGGACTGCAAGATTCTTTCTTGAGATGACCGTTTTACTTGTTTCTTTTACCTCATATTTTTCCAAAATTGAAGATATAAACAAGTCATCAAAATATTTCAAAGAGCTGATATCATCCTTTATCCGTTGATAGGAAAGACACGACAGATCGATGAGTGACATTATTTTTGTAAAACAGTCATTATCTTTGATGACCAATTCAGAATGTCTACTTATCCACTTCAAAGCCACCTGAAAAGCTTTTTCCTCTGATATGTTCTTGGTTTTGCGACTGAAAATTTCCATAAAAGTTTCCTTGGGAGAATCTAGAAAATCGTCTTGGAAGAAGATCAGCTCTGCTTTGCTATCAATCATTTCAAAGCACTCAAATTCCAGCTCTGGAAGATCATACAATTTGGCTTGACTCAATACGGTGAGGACATTTTGGACCTTCAAAATATGAGGGAGATATTTCGAAATGTCAAACTTGAGTTTCGAGCTCAAACATTTGTGAGCTAGACCCAGGAGATCCAAAATCGTTTCTATCTTTTCCGCCCTGAGGTCCAAAGTTCCACAATAGAGATATTTCAGGAACAAAATGAAAGCGTCTTCATTTGCATCGATCTTGACCTCGCCCTCGAAAGCTTCCTTGAAATCTCCCTGCAACAAGGTTTTGAAGTATTCAGATTCCACTCCAAGGACAAATCGATGGGCGGGAATTTTTCTTTCGCCGACACAGAGGGTGACATCAGAGTTTTCTGGCAAAAAGAAGCAACGCTATGATCGCAGTGCTTGATGAAAAGTTTTTGAGTTTTACCTGAGTTTAAGAAATATTTCTCGAACAAGCTTTTGGAGTGGTATTCCAGCACGCCTAAAACTGACATTTTCACAAGTATTTTCAAGAAAGAAAAAATACAATTTGAGGATTAAATTCTATTAGAGCGACAGTTTTATTAAGAGTGAGTAATTTAGAACATGAGAGTGCCTTTTATAGGCAGGAGCTAATTGACATCTAAGGCATAGCCTTCCTAGATCATTCTTTTCTAACAAATTCAAAACCGATCTCCGAACGTTTCAACACGGACTGTTTCTGAGCTCAGTTTGAAACACAATATTTGAGAGCTGAGTCTCGGCTTGATTTGGACACAAATTCTGACGACAATAGTATTTTACAGCACTGCTGAATTCACTCGGAAAGTGAGGAAAGAAGGGCTATAATTGCCCCCGAGCGAGCTTGCGAGCAAGGGGAGGCAATATAGACCTACTTTCCGCAAGTCCGAGTGAATTCAGCCGTGCCTGTACAGTATTTTTCACAATTCCGCGGTCGCTGAATTAGCTGAATTGTGAAAAGACATATTTCAAACGGTTTCAGATAACAAGAAAATAAGTACCCAACACTTTACAGGGTGTCCCAGAGTAAGTGATGTCAAACTTTGAGCTCTTGTAAGGTTTTTTTTAAAAGCCGTTTATAGTGGCTGAATATATTTTTATATTTGTTCACCTCTTATGTATATCTCATAAAATAATGGTCTTGAAATAATGTATAGCAAAAAAGTTATAACCATGGAAGCAAAGCGAGCGCTTATCGTAAATTTACACAAAAAAGGCAAGCGAAACTGCGAAATATTGGAGGCTCTCTCTGTTCTTGGTATCAAGAATCAATTGGTTCAACGTACCGTCAGGAGATATGTCAAGACAGGCTTAACTCAGCCCAAGAAGAGAACTTCCATCAAACGCACTGTTAGGACGCCAGGGTTGATCAAAGTTTTTAGAGAACGCTTTCGACGAAATCAGGCTCAGTCTGCTAGAGCCTTAGCTAGAGACCTCCAGACCAAAAAATCTTCCATTTTTCGCATCATCAAGCAAGATTTGAAGTTGAAAGCCTTAAAAAATAGAAGATTCATGGCCTTACCCAAGCTCAGGTTAAAGCTAGAGTCAAAAAATGCAAAAAGCTATTAGCTTGGCACGCAGATTCCGAAATCTTGTTCTCTGACGAGAAAATGTTCTCGCTTCAAGACTGCCACAACCATCAAAATGATAGCTTGTATGCCAAATCCCTCTTGGAAGCTCAGAGAGACAAATTAGCGATTGAGAGATTCCAAAATGTTTCGAAAGTCATGGTCTTGGGGTCAATTCCAAGAAAGGAAAACTTCCCCTTCACTTTGTGGAGCCGGGGGTCAAAATTGACAAAAACTACTACATTGAAACAGTTTTGAAGGGCCTCCTGCTTCCTCATGCCAAATATTTGTACGGAGACGACTATTTTTGTTTCCAACAAGATTCAGCTCCAGCTCATCAGGCAAAGTTGACTGTTGAGTGGTTGAGAGAAAATTTACTTGATTTTATCTCTCCTACAGAATGGCCGGCCTCGTCCCCAGATCTGAACCCACTAGACTTTTATGAATGGGGCAACATGCTCTCACAACTCCAGCACGTAAAAAGCTTTTAAAAAACTCCCTATAGTTTGTGAAATATGAAGTAAAACACTTGGTATCAGCCAGGTTGGGACACCCTGTAGACTTGAATCTTGGAGTACTCACATACATACATACATATGTGTAGTCTAAAAGTTGATGTCGAGGCAGAAGCCTCGACTATTTTATTTATGTGGAAGTTTGTACATTCTCTATAGTAAACGTGCGCTTTATGATCCTCGGCAAAAGACTTGCAGGGCTTGGAATTTGAAACTTTCTTATAATCTTATCTTATCTTAAGGAGGTATTCATTGCTCAGTAGTCAATGCACAAATCATAAAAATCAAAAGAGAATTCTTGAGAGTATTGGGACTCATTTTGGTCCAAGAAATTTGATCTCTAACCATTCATTCTATGATATTTTTTCGACGACTCAAAACTTTTTGTAAAACGACTACTGCTTTGCTCAAGATTCAGTTGGTTCCTCGGCTCCCCTGTGGCCCAATATACTAACATAGGTTGTTCTGAGGTATAAATCTTTTTTGCTGCACGAGGACGTGGGTCTGATTCTCACTCGTTTCAATATTTTTGGCTAATTTTACCCTTCATGCTACTCTTGATTTAACTTTGAGTAAATTCAGAACCTTGAAAAAATTTTTTACGAATTTAACAAGGTTGTCAGGAAGATTTGATATTTTAATCAGAAGATTTTGCGCGCGACGGGAAAAAACAGCTGAAATTTTGAAAAGCATGCCTAAGGCATTCCCGTGGAGTGCCTGTAAAATAAACCGGGGAAATTTATCAACAAAACTTCGGCTCCTGTGTTTTAATCTCTAAATAACTATTTGTTATTCCGCTGTAAAACTTTTGTGTGTGTTGAAAAGAGAGTAAAACAGCCCAGTAACGGTAGTACTTCAAATCAGGTAAAATCATATTTGCAAGTTCGCAATCCATCAGGTGGTTTTGAGTTCTGATTTTGTTTATTTCAGCATTGCAAATCGGCACCAACTTTGTGCTGCTGCTTTTAATCAGACTCAAAGCTCCAGCATGAGTTCAGCGAACAGCCTCCTCGAGAGGAAGCTCGAGCAGCTGATGGCTGAAATGGAGAGTGACAAGAACGCAGTTCGACACAAGGCCTTTGAGACACTCAGCGACACTCTGCAACGCATGTCGGACGACGTGAAGGACTTGTTGAAGGACCGCCTGAAAGCAAAGCAGACTCTGCGGTGGGAGACTCTGTTCAGAAGCGCCAGCCGAGGTCTTCAAGTCCATGCAGCTTCGATGTGCGAAGCTTCGGCCTCCTCTCTGAAGACGCTGTCGAATAAAAAGTCGGTCTACTCTGAAGTTCTTCGGCAGATCGCAGACAAGGGGAACAGTGTCTTCGACCACATTCCCCTGAAGACTATTTTCGCAGAGTGCCAGTACGCGATGTGCTCGGAAAACACGTTGGAGCACTTTGGAACAACCTACCTGAAAATCCTGGAGAAACACATCCTGAGGAACTCCACTCCTTTGAAGGGTATCAGCAAGAAGGACTGGTTGGAAATTCAGGAGAGAGTCTTTGGGATGTTTGAAGCCAAGTGCATCCCCAACGACTGGTTCGAAAGGGTCCTCGTTGGAGTTGTTGAGGCCGGAACGAGGAATTTTGAGGTGATCCAGTTTGATTTTTTATTTAAGCTCACTTATGATTTAAAGCTCCCAAAAATGTTCCTAAAATTTTAACTTTTTAATTGTTTAAATTTTTTTAAAAGTTTTAATCATTGTTTCAGACCACAGTTTTGAAGATTTTCTGCAAATAGAAAATTTTTCTTGCCAATCTGATAGTTTAAAAAAATAATTTCAACAACAAATATCTAAATAGAAATATTTCTAAGTTAAAAAAATATATCTGGGTTCTGAAATCTTTTCCTTAACCACTAGTTTGATTAAAGCGTGTGTGGGCTAAATTTTAAATAATTTTTAAACATTTTCTTCCAATTTCTGTTTTTGAAATTTTTTGGCAAAATTTTCCAATTTTTCCGAATCTCTATTTGTAAATTTTCAAAACGTTACGTTTCACGAAAATTGAGGAAAATCAAAATAGATAAATAGATTCGAGGGTGGGACAAAGGGTTACGGAGGTTCCTAAGAACCTCTTGTGGCCAACTTCAGGAAAATCGAAGATCTGAACAAATTTCCGTACTTTCAGATTGGCCACAGCTTGTCTCCGAACCTAGAAAAAGTGATAAAGTTCCACAAGAGCAACCCAGATCGCCTGACCGTCGAGCAGCTCGTAAAACTAGGATGTACAATGAGCTGGGAAGTCGCCGTGGAGGAGCCCGAGACAGTCCTAGAGGGTCTCAAGGCCATAGTTCCTCTTATTTTCAAAATGTTCCTCCCTCGACAGACCAAAGAAGAAGCCAAGCTCGCCATGTTCGAGACCCTGTATCTCAGCCTCCTTTTGATGAGCCCGGTCGACGATCAGGCAGACCTCTACTTTCTGCTGCGGAACTCCGTCAATATGATTACGCAGGAGATTGAGAACCAAGACCGGATGATGCAGTACAATCGCATAGAGAAGCCGAGTCCGGTGTTCGTAGAGTTTGCTGCAAGAGCTGCGACCGAGGCGTTCTGGAACCCTGCGATTTGGGAGGACAGGGACGAAGGGCAAGACGAGAAGCGTCGAAAGCGGTTCAGTGGAATCGAAGCATTTGTCGAGAAAATCAAAGTGAGCAGTCAGAAGTTCAGCTACCGCTGGATCCTGGTGTTGGCTCGATCCGTGAGCCTCAAGCCCGCATTGTTCAGTCGTTCTGACCTCGCAGAAGTGCTCCATCTTGCTCTCGAGTTCCAGTCTCAGATTCAGACGGTGGACGAGCTCGACGCTCTCTACCTCCTGTGTGAATCGCTGGCGGAGCTGCAGAGTAAAATCGGCCTTGACGAGGGACTTTCGAAAGTCTGGGAGAAGCTCGCTTATTCGGTGTTTCAAGTCGTAACTGGGAACAGCCGGCTGAGCAACGACTGCCACTCGCTGCTATCGTTCCTGATTGCGAGCAAGACTTTTCATTCCAAGAGCCTCATGGAAGCGCTCCTCAACGGGTTCGTTGGTGGATCGGTCAGAAAGACGAACCTGAGTCTCAAAACGCTGATCGTCGTGCTCCTGAACTTCAACATAAACCTTCTCCCGGATGCCACGAAAACCCTCAGGGCCATCATTTCCGTAGTGATGCCGGCCTCCAAAAACATCACTGCGCTGATGACGAGCAGCGACGTAAAGCCGGACGAGCACCTGATGGTCACAGTCGTGGTTTTGTGCACCATCTGGTCCCATCTGTACAAGGAAGAGCTGTCCAACGAGCTGATGGGAGTATTCCGGAAAGAGTTCTTCGGCAGTGTCTCGCAGTACAAGTCAGCAGCTGAATTCATTGAGTAAGACAATATTTCCTCTATTCACTTTTCTACTTGACCAAAGATATTCTGGGGTTTTTTAAAATCAAAAATCTTACTATTTTGGAATTTGATTTTTGCAGTAGTCTACTTGTCTAAATATGTAGTCTAAAAAGTCCTAAAAGTTTTGTAAACCAAAACAGTTAGGCCAAAAAGACCAAAATGGAAGTGGAAACAAAAATGTTCAGAAGATCAATTTTTGAGAATTCTTTAGAAGCTCAAACGAAGGGTTCGTGACCTATGGGCTATTTGTAATTTTTTTTCAGAAAATTTCCAGAAACTAAAAGGAACCTTCTTTGGCCTGAGTCAGAATTCGGAGGTCGTTTCCAATCTGTGAGAAAAGTTTAAACTATTTCAAAAGTTTTAAAGGAAAAGGCTAATCAAAAATTTATTAGTATCAAAATTTGAGATTGAGACTTCTCTTCGTCCTGCTTAGCTCTAGCTGAAATCTATGCATTTTTATGGTAAGAATCATGAGTAAAGCTTTTAAAAATTGTTAAATGCCTTTCAATGAATGCCATGTTTAAAGTTAAGAAATCGTTTAATCTGGAATAAAACTCAAAATAATCAACAGAATAGGAAATTTCAAAGACCTAAAAGAATTGCAAAGCTCAAAAGATGACAATTTAACAATTTTTGGAAGCTCTTATCATGAGGTTCTGAGTCTTAGGTTCCAAAAACCCGTCATTTATATCAAGAAATTTATTTTACTTGAGCGTGAGCGAGCGAGAGAATCACACAAGTGGCCCTTAATGTTGCCCGTGAGGGTACTGGTTATAGTTGGCGTAGCTGCTGGCGTGTCCGTGGCCGTGTCCCTTGTCGTGATCCTTGTGATCGGGATGGTAGGCGTGTCCGACGCGCTTCACGATAGTGTTGGTGCCTCCCTTGCCTCCGTGGTACTCGACCTCGCGGTGCGTTCCGTCGGCCTCATCGAACTTGTATCCTCCCTTGACGTCGTGGTGTCCGTCTCCGTGCTCCCACTGAGACTTGTGGTCGTGGGTGTGGGGATCCTTGACTCCGTACTCGTACTTGTAGGGAATGGGCTCGTGGTGCTCCTCGTGATGGCCCCAGGCGGAGACTGCGAGGATGCAGGAAAGGGCGAAGAGGACGATCGAGATTGAGTTCATGGTGCTGCTCTGATTGGAGGTAGGCAAGTGACTGGTGCCAATTGCAGCTCAAAATTGGCTATTTATAGCCAGAGAGACTGGTGGTGGAGGCTGCGACTACGAGTCTATGACAGAGTTGCAGCGAAAAGTAAAGAAATAATTAGCTTTTTCAACATTACAAGGGTGTTAACTAATTTTATTGAGCTAATGAAATCGCTAAGCTCGCTTTATTATGCTCAAACGGGGCTCGTACCTATGTGGAGAAATCGAATTTCGTTTCAAGGTCGCTCGATTATTGTTCGAGAGACAAGAAGTCATGTTTTTGCGGTTTTATGCCTTCGTTGCCCATTTGGACACTGTTTCTGACTGATTGAGCGTGAAGAATTCTACAAAACATGGCAAAAACACACATATGTAGTAGCGTAGTAGCTAAGAAATTCTTTATGGGGAATTAGAGGAAGGCAGGCGTGAAAAAAATAAAAAAGTGAAAAAATACTTTTGGAGACTCTCATGTTTTCTTTACTTCCAGACTAGTATCAAAGACCAAAAGGCTGACCGACCAGATTCAAATAAAAGACTTCCAAAAGTCTCTCCTGGACGTTTTCGTGGACGACGACCGCCAAAGCTCCAAAATTTACCAAGGATTCCCGCCAAAAGTCGTCTTTTCTATCGATGAGGTGATGTTCGGACACTTCTTAAACGAGTACACCAGCAACGAGAAGCAGCTGGCCGAGACTTCGGTGGAGCCATTCGAGTTCCTCACCGAGAGACTGCAACGGGCGATTTTCCTCACAAACATGCTGGACACCTATTTGCTCACCAAATCCGTGGACGCCGCAAAGTTCTCGTCCTTCCAAGTGCGGAAAAAAATCGACATAGTGTTCCAAGAAATAGAGATGGCCTTTTCGTCTCTGGAGTCGTCGAATCCCAGTCCCAAGACGAAAATGAGTTTTCTGAATTTGCTACAGAAGCTACTGGGAGAGTACCATGAGCCAGTTGCCCGCTACGTGCGCTCTCTGAACCTCCAAAAGTGCCTCGACTGGGTCATTGGTTGTCTGTCGAAGCGCGAGCTGGTGGTGGGAAGAAGCGAAAACTTCCAGAAACTAACGCCCAAGGACTTGCCCGTGGAGGTGGAAATCCACCGAAGTGCCCTGAGAGTACTCGTTCTGTATCTGCGCCACAAGGGTCGGCAGACTGAGCAGATTGAGGTGCACTTCCAAGAGCTTGAAGAAGACGATGTCTACGTGGTCGAGCCGAACGTCCAGCATCTGACGGACGTTGCGTTCTTCCTGGAGATCTCACGGGAGTTGGTGAAGGGCAGGAACCCATCCGAGGATATCGAGCTCTTTGTGAGAGTTCATTTAAACAGCATTGTGGAGAAACATTATGGGAATCTCGAAGTAGTCAAACTGATTCTTCCCATCATTCCAGGTAATTCTCAAATCTGAAAAAACAATATTAAAAATTGCCAAAAACTCATAAGCAACAGCTTAGAAAAACAAAATTATTGACTCCTTTTTAAAAGTGAAAAATTGCTATTGCTAATTGTTATTGTAATTGCTAGTGCTGTAGCTTAGGTTCGAGCATCCAAAGTAGAAAATCTAATTTTCAGAAACAATTTTTATTGGGAAATTTTGAAAATTTGGGGAAAATTGAAAAACAATTGAAGGCTTGCATTCGATTTTTGAAAATGACCTAAAATTAGTTTTATTTAAAGACCAAATGTTGATCCGTCCTGCTTTCGAAAAAGCCTTAACCGGTTTATTTAGCTGAAAAAGACCTAAACTGAATCGTTAAAATGTCTCATAAGCTTTACTTTCCAGACTTCTTCGAGTTCGTTCAGCCCTCGATCGCCAACGCTGACGTCAAGGACGATGTCACAATCCTAGTGACTGGCATCCTTAACCACGCCCAGGAAAACTTTCCCAGCCCTCTCACGATCGAGATCCTCCAGATGATCAAAGCGTACAACAGGATGTTCCCCTACCTCTTTCACCAGGAAGGAGTCGGCGGAAACACAGTGTATTCGTTTCTCCCCGAGTTCCTGAACAGCTCCCGTTTTTCACTCGTGATCGCCGCAGCCCAGCAGCTTCTGTACACTTTTGACCGAGACTGGACCGTGGAGAACAGACTGGAGGTCCAGCGAGTGCTGGGGGACTTTTACAATTTCCTGCTGAAAAATTGCAAGCCGCAGATCCGAAACCTGCAAGAGCTGCATCCGAGCCTGCAAAAATTTATTCTGAACCTCCTTATTCAAATGTACTGCTTCATGCTCTGCAAAAACTACTTTTTACAGAACGAAATCGGCTCAGCTCTTCTGGATGTGCTGTCCTTGGACTCAACATCCTCTCAGGACTTTCAAGCTTGCGTGAGAACTGTGGCCCAGAAGACGAGCTGCGATGTCTCAGAAGTGCTAGAGGGCTTCATGCCCAACCTAGTGGTCCTCTGGCTGAAGAAGGGAAAGACACTCGCGGATTTCCCGTGGTACATCAGCTCAGCGAAAAGCCAGCAAGAGTTTTTCAAAAGCCACTTGGAAGCCATCATTTTTGGAGCACTCAGAGCTAACATCAAGTTTTCTGCGGATGTCAAGAAAGTCACTGGAAAGGGTGACAAGGATCAGCTCGCTCATGCTGCTGCCCGACTTCTGGGCTACTCGAAAATGCGTCTGGCTCTTGGAAAGGAATACTCGGGGGATGAAGTCCAGAACGCCAAGCTACTAGCCAGGAGCTTGACCAGTAATGGAATCTCGTTGGAGGCGAACATCGTTGGTGTCGTTTTAGAAGTCTTGGATAATACCTTCGATGCAAGTAAGTTTTGATTTATTTTATTCGATTTTTTGACAAATCATAATTTTTTTTCTGGAAGAAGTCAAGTCAGTATTTCTCAATGACCTTCATTCTGATTTTTCATGAAAATTGAAGTTTGAAGGCTCTTTTTAAACCCATTTTTGATAAGATTCCTTACCTATGGCTTCTTCACTAAAGTTTGTATTTCTATTTTACGAAAATCATCCATTAAAATTTATTGCACCTAATAAAAGTTTGGTGATTTGGTGAGCAAATAGGTGTCCAGCATGTTTGTGAGGAAAATCGCCCGTTGCAATGTCAATTTTCATGAATTGGGTTTTGGGTTTGATTTCATAGAATTGCAGAGAAATAACTGTCCACGAGGATGTTGATTTTATTTCATACAAATCTTTGTTGTTTCTAGAAAAAGCGACGGAAATGTTCAGTAAACATCACCTAATCCATGCAGTGAATGTAAAAGTCGACTTAGAGGGTCTCCGAACGGTCCTGAGACTACTTAACTCTGAGCTGCAGTTCCCAGAAAATCGGTGCTTCTTCCTGAACCTGTGCGATCTTGATCCTTTTTACATCAAGGAGATCCTGTTCAAGTTGGAGGAGGCCATCGATAGAAGCCTGGCTCCGGAGAAGAAGCTCCTGGGTCTGTTCCATTTCGCCCTCTGTTTTGAAAAAGTGAAGCCCTTCTTGGAATCGACCCCGGACAAGGAGCTGAAGAAGTTTTTCCTCAAATGCTGCCTCCATTTTCTGAGCAACCTGATAGTTTTCTCCGACACGGAGCTCTCGGTCACCGCAGGGAGGTACTTGAAGTTCATCTGCCTGCACTACAAAGACATGGGTGGCAGAATCCTGCTTCAAAACTTGATTTTCATGGTCAGCTCCCTCGCCCACAAACTAGTGGTATCCAAGAGCGTGGAGGAGCAGGACCAGATTCTCGAGATCCTGGAGATTTTCTACGAAAAAGACCGGAGCTTCTATGAGCCAGCAATTGCCTCTCTGCCAGAACTGCCCAGTCACCCGAAGCTGGACCGATTCAACATCAACCCGGTTCACGCGATGGAGTCGGACTCTGTGGATCTCAAAAAGGAGCTGCGGAAGTTTGTGGCCTCAAAAGCGATCAGTACCGAGAGCTTGAGGTCTCTGTACTTCAACTTGGCGACGCACAAGGAGCAGCTCGTGGAGCTTTACAAGAGTAACTCGGTTATAGAGTCGTCAATTGACTGCCTCAACATCGCCCTCCACGGCTCAGTATCGATTCTGGTGAGCACAATCCAGACTGCCTCCAAAGCGGACGATTCACGATCGCTGTGGGCCGCCAAGTGTTTGGGCGAGCTCGGGGCTTCTGACCTCGGGGTCGTCAGTTTACCGTCCAGCAAGGAGAAGAATCTCTACGACTATGCTTCCTGCAAGATGAAGGACAACTTGAATCTCTTCTACGACTACATCTTCCAGAAGCTGTTGCTCTTCGTGGTCGACCCTAATGTCAAGGTGAAAATGGCCGCAAACAGCGTAGCGAAACAGACTCTTGAGACTAAGTTTGGTAAGATACTCATTTAACGAGACTCCTTCTGGGTGTGAGTAATTCTGGGGTTTGGGTTCTCTTGACACTATCCCTCTCTCGAATGAGGAATACAAAAATTAGTTTTTAGTTGAATTGCATATTTGAATTTGATTTATTAAACTTTTCTTACATAAATTTCCAAATATTGCTGAAAAACTCAAAAGCTCTTACATTTTTTGAAACTTACATTTTTTTCACTTTTTTAGCCCAAAAACTTTCGAAGTCAAAAATGTTAATAAATTTTAAAAAATCCACTTGAGGGTTAAAGAGATTCCGGATTCAATATTATTAAATTAAAAAAAAAAATTTAAAAACTTTCGTACAAAATGACTTGACAAAATTTTAATTTTAACTAAGGTCCGGTGAACTTCATGTATATTTTCAAAGTAAATCATACCTGAAAAGAAGATTGAAGCTAAATATTGAGATTATTAAAAGTTTTTGGGAAAACTTAAATTTTAAGGACCCCTGATTTCCGTCCATTTTTCCAAAAAGAAGTTTGAAGCTAGGATTGCATATTTCAGGTGTAAGATTTCTAGAGACGTACCCCCAACTGAAAATCTTCAAGCACAATTCTTTCCAACCCACGCTCTCACACTTCCTCTCCAGAAACGTGCAGCTCGTGAACATGAACGATATTTTCTTCAAGAACCCCGCAGCTCAGTACAGCCAGTGGATCAAAGACACGTGCTCGGCTCTTCTGAGCAACTTTTACGTGGGAGACCTGATCACCCTAATCAACCTCAACACCTCCTTTGCCGAAGAGCTGCTGCCTTCCATCATAAACCTCTACATGAAGAGCGGAAACGCAGTCACTTCCTTAAAGCTCGAGGACGAAGTGCACAAGTTTTTCGAGCAAGTCGATGGGAGCCACGAGAATGGCGTTTTTTGCGACAAGGAAATCGTCCGAGCCATGCTCAAAATCATGGAGTGCATGCGGATTCACTACCAGGAGCAGACCAGGGACGAGGGAGGTTCCAGTTTCAAGCCCAACTTTGAGAACGTCGTGAAGGCAGCCGAGTTCTGCCAGGCCTACTTCACTGCGATTTTGTACGGGGAAATGTGGGCCTTGCGGGAGCCTCCCAGGAAGGGTGTTTCGTTTGACGTCAGGCCGGAAATCGCCCTCAACAAGTCACTGCAAAAGTGCTACTCCTCGGTGGGCTCGAAGGACATGCTGAAGTACCTAGTAGACCCCCTCACGCAGCCCAAGGAGTACTTTAGGCTCAAGAACATGCACTTCAGGCTGTTCCAGGAGATGGAGTTTTCACCGGACCCGAGTGGCATGGGAAGCGCCTTGCTCGACAGCGGCTTGTACAGCATCGCGAGGAGAATATGCGAGAGCGACGAGAGCACGAAGTACGAGACGTCCTGGAGGCTCTGCGACTGGAGCGTCGTTGATGAGCTTCTGGAGAGCAACTCTAGCAACACGGACTTTCAGGTAGGAATATTTTGAAGAAAGGAGTCTATTTAGCTTATTTATTAACGTCAATTTTGTAATAATTCAGGTGGAGTTCAATAGAAACCATTACGGAGCCTTGAAGTACTTGCACCGCGGGGACGAGGTAAACGTCGTGTCCTTCGTCGAGAAAGCTCGGACCGCAGCCACCAACCTCCTCAAGAACGTCTCCATGGAGAGTCTTTCGACCCTGTACGACATCTTCGGGATGCTCCAGAGACTCCAGCAGGTGGAGGACTTGAGCAAGGTCAAGTTCAATCGCCAGAAGGACTACCAGCAGGACCTCATGGAGAAGTGGAGGCTATTCGACCTGCTGCCTCCTAGCGGCTTCAAGAACTCGGAGCTGATGTTCGCCCAGAGGATTTGTCTTCTCCGAGGCGCGGGGGTGAGAGCTGGCAGGGACTGGGTGCCCCAAGTTCTCCAAAGCAGCATCGTAAACTTGATCAAAATAGCGTCCGATGCCGAGGAATTCGGGACTGCCAGAGTGAACATGAATCTGCTGAAGAACGAGGAGGTCACCAGGAACATGAGTATCGACCACGGAAGCATCCGCCTGATCGACGCCGATATCTGCCGGAAGCAGAACATGCTGGACCTGGCCAAGATCCTGATGTCTCAGGCCCTGACGGAGGGGAACAACGTCACCAAGATCCGGACGTACCGCGAGCTGGGAGAGCTGGCTGCCTCCGAGTCGTCGTCTCTGAACCCCATGAAGGTCCTGAACGAGTACTTTGCCAAGTCCATCGCTCTGATGGAGGCCTACGCCAAGGCCACTGGGCACCTGAGCAACCTGAAGGAGGGGCAATTTGACGACTCGGAGCTGGGACGCAACTTGAGGGAGGCCGTGGTGGTTTACGAGAAGATCGCCTGCTACTTTGACCGCGAGTACCAAAAGCTGGTGAAGTACATGAAGAGCGACGAGTTCACGAGCCGCAAGAGTCTGATAGCGCGCCAGAAGGAGAGCCTCGACGATCTGGATAAAAAGCTGGCACAGTTCAAGACCCTCTCGAAAGATGAGCAGAAACTCAAAAAGGAGCTAATGACGAACTTGGAGGCGGACACGCAGGCCATCTCGCATACGGAGAAGGACAGGGCAGAGTACGCGTCGATCAGCCTTATATACTACATGATTCATGCCCGGGTCACCAAAAAGGCTGAGAACCTGAACATTTTCAGGATAATCTCGTTGTGGTTCGCCAACAAGGGAGTAAGTAATCAAAAGTTTCTGGATTAATAGGGTTAGAGCCTTCTTTTAATGAGTCTTTAAGACTCCAATTCGATATTTTAACTCAATGGAAATCTGGCAAAGCTTTAATTCTATGGAGGAAAGCCATAGGCTGTTTTATCCCCAAGCATTAAGTACTTTCTCGATTAAGAGATGAATTAAAATCAAAATTATGAAAATGAGTACGAGAATCCCTCTCCAAAAATCATTAGAGATCCTGTAGTAACATTTTAAAATTATTTTTGTGAAATTCCAGGTCCCGGAAATCGAATCAGCTGTAACTGAAGAAAGAGAAGGCATGCTGTCGCTTCCTTCGACTGTTTTCCTGGACGTCCTTCCCCAAATCTCCGCCCGCCTCAGCCTAAACACAAACTCCTACACCGATTCCACAGTCTACAACATTCTGGTCAGATGCGCTACAAACCACCCTCATCACGTGATTCCGCACCTGATGGCCCTGAAAAACTTCAGCGAAGATCTCAAGTTCCTGCCGAAAATGCGGAAGGAAACGCAGCCCAAGCTCACGGGGAGCCAGGAGACAAGAACCCGCAGTGCCACGAAGCTGCTGTCTGAGCTTTCCAAGACCAACAAATATCTCAAGACGGCCATCGAGCAATACGAAAAAATGTCCCTGTGCATGATAGACTTCGCCTACCACCAGCTGGAGAATCTGGGGGACCCCAAGTCAACCAAGCCAGTGGACTGCAGCGGGCACGGACTCTTCAAGCTGTCCAATCTGAGTCACGTCCACTGTCCAACCGCCAGTTTCCCGCGTCCCATCGGCACCCCCTACGCCGAGAACCTCATCAGCATCGAGAGGTGGAAGCCCGAGACGAGTCTGGTGGGAGGCGTCAATGCCCCAAAGAAGCTCCAGGTCTTGTGTTCTGACGGCCAGACGCGCGTCCAGCTCCTGAAGGGCAACGACGACCTGCGTCAGGATGCAGTGATGCAGCAGGTCTTCGGAATCACCAACGTCCTACTTCGCAACCAGGAGCAGACGAAGAAGAAGAAGCTCATCGTACGGACGTACAAGGTCGTGCCTTTCTCGTGTCGATCCGGGCTGCTAGAGTGGTGCTTGGACACGGCTCCCGTAGGAGCGCTGCTGAGTTCGCTGCACAAGCAAATGCGGCCGACCGGGATGGCGATAACGGAGGCTAGAGTTACCTTTGGAGGGACTCGAGGGACCTCTGTGGAGAACAAGCTCAAGGTCTACAGGGAGATCTGCAAGGAGGTGAAGCCGGTGCTGCACCACTTCTTCTGGACCTACTTCCCGATCCCGGGGGTCTGGTTTGAGAGTAAGCAGGCCTTCATCAACAGCGTGGCGACAACCTCAATCGTTGGGTACGTCCTGGGAATCGGTGACCGTCACGTCAACAAGTGAGTTTCAGCGCTTTGTGATGTTCTTATATGCTTATGGAGGGCCTAATATAGACAGTATTCAAAGTTTATTTCACTGAGAAAAATCAACCTTAAGGTACCTTGAAAGATGAGAAAGTTGAAGTTTTGGACCAAAAACGTTAGCACATCTGCTGGCTAACGGATTAGCTTCAGTTTTGGGGGCTTGGTTGAAGTCCCAAATAAAGGAAGGGGTTCGTTCATTTTCATTCCCCCCCCCCTCTCTGACGTAGCATCCGCCTCTCCTTCTCCCCCTCAGACCGTGCCGTAATTTTTGAGCAGGCCCTAACTGGGTGGTTTCCTTTTACTAAAAAATCAAGATTTTCCATTCTATTCTTTTCTATGTCCATTGATGCCTTCAAGTAACTGGAGTTTCATATTTTCAGCATTCTAATCGACTTGAAGACCGGCCAGCTGGTCCACATTGACTTTGGAATCGCCTTTGATGCCGGAAAGTGCTTGCCAACCCCTGAAACAACGCCGTTTCGAATGACGCGGGAGATCGTCGCCGGACTCGGAATCTCTGGCG
The DNA here is from genome assembly GCA_963930915.1 of Forcipomyia taiwana. Lineage (NCBI taxonomy): Eukaryota > Metazoa > Arthropoda > Insecta > Diptera > Ceratopogonidae > Forcipomyia > Forcipomyia taiwana. Next base: position 956,965 of record CAWVOI010000086.1, on the reverse strand, counting down.
TCGACGGACCCTTCAGGAATTCGGCTGAGCTCACGATGAAGGTTTTGCGGGAGAGCCAAACGACCATTCTCGGGATTCTCGACGTTCTCCTGTACGATCCCCTGTATTCGTGGTCCCTGTCCGTTGAAAAGGCCCGCCAAGTCCAGGATCTCGAGTATGATCCGAAGATCCAGGAGGTGGACAAGAACACGTCGGCAGAGCGAGCTCTCCAAGTGGTGTACGAGAAGCTAAACGGCCGTGATGGACAGTCCTCGAACTTTTCCTCGGTCGAGGCCCATCTAGACTACCTGATCAAGCAGTCCACCAGAGAAAGCCTGCTTTGTCGCTACTTTGCTGGGTGGCAGCCTTACTTGTAAAACTTTCATTCATTCTTATGTGTTTAATAAATTATATCGCATTTGTTAGTTAAAGTATCAATTGTTGAGTGTCAAATAAACCCTAAATTTATAAGTTCTACAAAAGGTTAGACGAAGATTAAAATACTTCATCATTTCTGGAACTTACATATTTCTGAATAAAAAAAACTTGAAAGCTGAAAATACACTTTTTCAATGTTGACTAACTGGATTGTCTTTCCCCTAAACTTTCTTTAACTCAAAATAAATAAGAAGAAGGAACCAGTCTGTATCTGAGCTTGCTATAAGATATAAGAAATCCATTCAACACATTCTAATTGGATATTCATGTAATAGTGGAACCCCTTACAGCGTCGCTTCGCTTTACATTACAAAAGATCACATACAGAATTTTTCCAAATTATTCTGTAACTCACACTAAATGACTACCGGTGGACAGATTCATTATTTTTTGCCGAAGTACTTATGATATACGATTTTGGCAGCGCTTTTTAATTTAATGACTCAGTAACTTTGATACAATAATTTTTCACAATATTTTTTCATATATTGGATGAAGAATCTTGAAAATATATTTTTCGCACATTAAAAATAATTGAAGAGTTTTAGGGAGTTGAAACATTTGGAAGGTTTTGTAGCTTTCTCTGAGCCTTAACAAAGCAACTCTTAATTTTGCCAGACTGTGGCCCTATTATATTTATTATTCAAATTAAACTATATGCCGAAAGCCAAAGCAGCTGAAAACTGAAATAAAAGTAAGAAAATACCTTAGCTGGAAATTGAAATTGTAATATTTATTATTTATCGAATGATAATATAAAGAAGGGCTTTTCGCTTTTTTTCCTAAAGCTTTACTTTTTAGTCTTATTTTTTGTGCTTTCGAAATACCAGACCCTAAAAGAGGATGTAGCCCCAAATTAAACCAACTTTCTTCTCCAATAGAGGTGATAACTGTTAATTTGCGGAGCCGCCCCGATAGAATCGGCATTCGAAAATCCGAAGAGTCTCGCACGTGTCCGGAGAGCACAGAAATTTCGAGCCCCAACGTGACTAACATCTCAAAGAGCAACATCACCATTTTACTCTTTTTATTGATCCATTCATTTACATCTTGCTGATTGAGCAGCTCCGACGATTGGCCTCATCGTCTCATCGGTACAGTGAATAGAGTATGTGATGTGCACATAAAGTGAGTTGAAATCAATTGCAGGTTGAGCAACTTGATATTGAGGCTGTTCGCCATGAATGTGTCTCGGGCGTGCACGCTGGCCATATATTGAATAATGTGATCGTACGACGCCAAGTCGTGATCCCATATTGCTACTCCATTGCTGCAGCTCGGCGATATATCAGCGCGCGTAATTGTTGTTGTTGCTGTTGCTTATGCTGGGCGAAGAGCAGCTAAGCTGTGGTCAAGCTAATGATACATAAAAGAAATTATACAATATGGATGCACGCAAGAAAAAGAGAAACAATGGGAGGAGAAGGTAAACGAACTCATATATGATTGTTGGTGAAGAAATCAGAATTCGAATATCAATGAGCAAAGACGCACCGCAGGTCTCGGGAGTTCCTTCTGCTCCGAGAGACACACAGAGGGCCGGCGGAACTTTCTGCCCAGCTGCTACGAGACACATGATGTTTTATTTAATCATCATATTTTAATCTCTTTCTCTCTCGCGTAAAATTACGTTTGCAAACTGCAACTGTACATAATTACATGCCGTTGTCAATCAATTACGGACGATTCAATAACCGTCTTCGTCTTCCAGCAATACTGTTAGGGGCCGCAAAGCCAATTTATTGATCAACGTGAGCAAAATGGCAGGTCCAATGATTTTTGACGTAAGCTTTTCCCCTTTTGGGTTATTCATCCCTCGCAACTCCGTGCATTCTCATGAATTTCCCCAATCTAGACTTGTCGTTGAATTAAGGTGGGTGTGGATTTCAGTTTTTCCACATTTTTGAGAATGTTAGCTGTTGAAGTGAAACTAAATTAACTTTTTTTGCTGGCTAAATTTTTTGAGGTATTTTCACCGCTAAATTGCGATTTTAATTTATTTGAAGGTGTTTGGCTTTGCTGAGGATGGTTTGAGCATGAAACTTAGAGATCACTTCAATCAAAAGTAGTTTCTTGAAACATGGAGTCAAAACAAAAATTCAATCTTTTTAAAAATTCTATTTGAACCCCAAAACATTCAAATTGTGACTAAACACTAATATTTCACCAACTTCATCTTCTTGTCGACTTTCAATTACTTGCAACTTAACATCTTTTTGCACAAAATGCAGCTTTTAGAATCTGATAGAATTTTGATGACTCTTTCTTCCCCAAAACCAGGCTTCCAAAGCCACAAAAGCTCTTCAACAGACTAGATAGGGAGAGCAAGATCCCTAAGCTAAAAATGCCTTGAAATTGGCGGCATTTCAGAACACCATTTGTCCGTCACATTGGCCAGTTTGCTCACGTTACTTACTTTTATTCAAAAAAACATACAGGCACGAACACTCACGATGTTGTACCAGCAGTTTTCTTTACGACTATTGCAACAAAAACACAACACTCACGACAGAACGAGGAGGGAGAACACGATCTCTTAAGGTTCAATTATATAGATCAAATGTATCCTCGAACGTACGAGGGACAAGCCGAGGTAGTTAAATGTTAGTGAACCCTACGAGCAAGTCGAGTCCCTTTTTTGTCCACTATGTTTGTACTGGATGTGTAAGACGCGTCCTTATATTATCATTATGAAGATATTTATAGGCAAGGAAAGGCAGGGAAAAGGAAAACTTACAATGTCCAGGGGAAAGAAGTGACCCATGGTCAGAAACGCGGCTTAGAAATTAAAATAATGACCCTGTTTGCAGGTACATTTTTCATTCAAAAATGTTTGTGTGTCGGACCCTAAGGTCAAAGGGTTATCCATGCTAATTTTACGAGACTGCACTGATGTCCATCAGAGGCAATTTAAATTAGGGTACATGCTCGCAAACGATCGGATCGGAATGCGGGATAGAAAGAACTCAATCGTCCTTGCTCTCTCACGTAATGTGGTCCTGATGCTTGAAAAATGATGAGGCATCGACCCGAAAAGGTTCTCACACCGGACCGCGCAAAGTATCGTCTTCTTGAAAGGTTTCAACGACGTGAATAGACGCGCCCATTGAGAACACTGCAGCACCTGGGAAATCCTTTCAACGTTCGACCAAATTAATTTGCATAATTTTTTTTGCTTTCAAGCGCAATTTCGGTTGATTTTCGGCGTATGTTTTGCGGTCCGTGTTTTGTAAATTTTATTCTAATACGCATCAAGTTGGTAGTTTAATTGAACCTCTAGGACTATTGTGATAGACTGCCTGTTATGATTCGCTCGAAGTAGGTAAGCTTTCGGATTTTTTATCCCAAAAACTAAATGGGGACAAAAATAAAATTACTCCACCTTCAAACTCAGCCCCAAATATTCTCATGCTTATATCTTCCATAAAAGTGATAAAAACCAATTTTTTCCCTCTTGTATGAGTCTTTTGAATGTAAGAAAAATACGAGCTCCAGAACATTGGGCTTCTTTGCATAAGAAAGAAAAAATTTCCGAATCCCGTACATCGGGCAAAATGAATTTAAGTGAGTCATGAAAACTGACCGTTTCGAAAGAACCATCCAGAAGGTTATACTACCTCCTCACGCTTATCTCTCTACCCATTTACGAGTAACTCATAAAAAAGGACACAGGATACCCAACGCAGGACATCGTGGAAGATTACCTCCCTGTCCCAGTCCGACAGCGAAGACATTTAACGAATTTTCTTTCAAAATCGTCATTGTTTACACTTTCTGTTCATCATAGCGTACTTAGCCTACCCTAAATTGACCATATATTTCCATATAAATCAATGAGTTGTCAGTTTCTTCGTTATGCACGGCCTTTAATTCTGGTTTTGCATGATTTTACCCGCCATTGGTCAGAAATTAGAGCAAACTGACCGTTTCTGCGTCTCAAAAACTGCGCCTCGGCAGATGTGCGTACCAGAGACACAGCAAGTTTCCGGACAAAAATGCCGCAACGTACACAGACGGACACTTTTGGGCCTTTGAGTGCGTCCAGGGAGAAAATTTTAACGCGGCAAATTGAATGGGCTTGATACATATGCAGATTAAGGTCCTTTCTGACCATGCCAAAGTATAAAATTGCCATCTAAGAAATAATAAATAGGACGAACCGTGCCCTTGTCTTGTTGCGAGGATGAAAAACTGCCCAGTGTCCGAACTGCGAGCAGGTAAAAATGAAAAAAGGACCTCGAGAACAAGACTTTGGCGCGGAAAAATAAATTTAAACTAGAACAAACACCTTTTCACTTTCGCTTCATCAACGTTCATCTGAGTTGTGTTTCTTGGCATTTTTAAAGTTCTAATCGATTCTCCAGCTGATGCTTTCTTTAACTGTCTGGACAGCAGAGTAGACGACGGACCACATCCTCTTCAGATTTAAAACTTATCCTTGAGAACCTCGTTGTTCCAAAATCGCTTTTTAATCTAAATCACCAAATGATTTTGACTGCAAGATACAAAAAGGGAAGAAAGCGTTTTACCCTCAGAATAAAAGAAATGATCTTATTTTTCTACTTTCTCAGTACATGTTTCCTTAAAATTACTTCGATCAAGAAAAGTGAAACTTGAGTTTTGAAGTCTCAAAGAGGAAAGGTATGGGGTTCTAAGGAATTTTAGGATTCAAAATTAAACAAAGTCAGTCAGTGAAAACACTCTCTACTCCAGATGAAAATTAGGAGTTCCCAGAAACTCGCTCATGATGAGATCTATCAGGTACGGGGAACGTTGAACTCAAATTTGGCAGCTTAGAAAACATTAAACCAGTTTAAGAATTATTTGAACATTTTTTAATGACTCATGACGAGATAATCGGAAGTAAATCCAGAATATCGGTAACTCAATACCGAGTGGCACATGAAGGATTTCTTCCCGTTGTCGTTACCAAATACATTCACCTTCCTTTCGTCATCGTGCGGCTGGCGAGGAGAGCATGTACGGGTTGATTTGTGAATAAATTACCTTTTTGGGATGAAGGATGAACCCGAAATTCCTTCGAGAGAAACCCTAGAGGGAGGCCCTCGTCTTTGTGTGAGCGGGAGAAGACGTTGAACTCGGGAGTGCTCAGCCACCGAAACATGGCCAGGAGAAAAAGCAATTATTGACAGACTGCATTTGACCGCCAAAGTTCCATCGTCTTCTGTGTTCTTTTTATCTGCATCAGACATATGTGGGCACGTGCTCCTTCAACCGAAGTAAGACGAGGATGAGAAAAGGAAAAAATTGATATTAAAGTCATTATAAAACACCCCTATGTATTTTATTTTATTATTATTGTTGCTGTGTGTTGTCAAGGTACGAGTAGAAGGAACTTTGATATCGTAAATACACTCTACATAAGTGGTGCAGGCCTGTACCCCGCTGAATTCCGCTGACGGGAGACAAAAGGGGGAATAAAGCCCAGGGGTGAGGGTGCTGGAAGTCTGACACTCTTGATCTCCAGATCTCGAGGTCACTTGGAGACTTCTCTGAGCTTTGACTCTCTCAATAACTTTCTTTTTTAAATAACGACTTCTAACCTTAGCCGTATTTCAGATAAAATTAAATAAAATTTCAAAAATTAAATAAAAATGGGAAAATTTATTTGGGACTATTAATCGATTTCATTTCTCTGAGAGCCCAAAAAACAAGTTTGGAAAATAGCTATCATAACACATCTGAAGTGACGAGTTGACAACCTCCTTGAAGGTCGAACAACAATGACAAACAGACTCTCCTTTTGGGGCACCTTGGACACCTTTCTGCCCAATAAAAGCCATTGTATACGCACAAGAATAACAGTATAATAAAACGAGGCATTAAAGAAGAACGGGAGAAAAAAGGAAGACCTCGTCTCATAAAATACACATTCTATTCGGGGAGATCGGCGCGCAGCCTTGCATAGCATATGTCAAGTCAATGAACAACGAAAAAGTTGGTCAGTTTGTAGTTGAACTTAATCATCGTGCTTCGTGCCGGGCAAGATGTAGCACCTGTACCTTTATCTGAAAACCGTTGCGAAACCAAATTCATCTGCTCACGAGACGCGCGCGTACGAAACGCAAGTGTTAACCACTTAATGATCGGATACAGGGGAGTACGAGTGTCTTTTGTGATACACGATGTGCTCATAAAGTTTTAGCGCTTTCATTATCTCAAGCGACTGTGACATTTCCCAAAGGAAAAATGTAGGATAGGAAAATTGATCTCGCTTGGAGGACCGGGGATTCGAAGGGGCCCTCAATTCAGAGATTGCAAGGACCATGAAATGATTTATCGAGCGTGGCAAATGTCATCTTGCGCTAGTCGTACCTTTCCTGTTCCCGAAAATGTGCGACTTCTGAAATCACTCTGAAAAACACTGTGTCCGTCTGTCTAGTTAAAAATTTTATTCCTTTCATTTTAGACAAAAATTTTCATTGCATCCTTAAATATTAATCAGGTTATAATTTATAAAGAAGGAACTATTTAAACCTTTTTCATTTCAAAACCATATTTTTATTATTGCAACTTCTTTGCACAAAAACGAATCATTGAGCAGTTTTGAACAGTTTGCCTGTTTGAAACGTGACAAAATAAACTGATGATAAATTCTGTTAAGTTCAAAAACGTTTTAAAAAATTGTTGAACTATTTTTAACCCTCAAAATTTTTAATTTAGTTCTATCTCGCAAATTTTTGTAACAAAAACTGTAAGATATTACTTAGGGTTTGTGGGAGTATAGAAGAGTGATTAAGTTCCCACACTAACTTAGAAAAAAAAAACAATTCGCTGTTTTGAATAGTTCAAAAATAAACCAAATGCACAAATTTCAATTCAATTTTGGTTTTAAAATTTTAAGCTAAGTAAGGATTTATCAATTTTTCAAGAATCTTCAGCTGATAATATTCTTAAAACACCAGAACAAAGAGAGATCTCTCTGGGCTTCACCAAATGAACTCCTCGTGATGCCGCAGACGATTGTTTTAATTTGGAACCATGCGATGACATTTGTTCGTGCCTTTATGGGCGATTCACGAAAGTCGAAAACGGAAGAGAAGTGCAGGAACACATTTACGAGAAGCATATCAACGCTTTTTATGTGGATAGCCACATGGTGTATCTTATTACGACTTATGACACTTACCTGGCGACTACGTGTTCCCGATATCCTCTCTCTTCTTTCTTCTTCCTCCAAGCTGTTTTCTGTTCTCTCCGAATGGACCATGGGACCATCCTTTCGCCTCTGGTACCTGCTACCGGCTGAGGACCGGTTCTTTATAGTTTCCGGGGGATGTTCACATCATGCAAATCATCTTGAGAAACGGTTGGGAAATCTCGGATGCGACAAAAAGCGCTCACTAGGACATTAATCAAGGTCAGTAAAGGGTCCCGGGCCCGGGAGACGAGGACTTTTGGCGGGATCGTGAGAGCCAGGTAATTTTCGGAAGTGCGTCTGTGCATCTGTGGTGGTTGTGCTGAGAAAACGACCACGGCTAACGACCACGGAGAAGCTAGCTAAAGCGGACGGAACAACATATGAAACACCTTGCGCCTAAAGTTCAATACTCAGATGAATCGATGCTGCTGGGCAATTATTCGCGCTCGTGCCGTCTGTCTACGTTCCTTTTTTGTTTCAACCTTCATCACAGACACACGGCTATCGTAGAGGGAACTTTCTTCAACGAGCCAGGGCCGGCCCCTCGGGCTCTTACTCGCCCCCAGGAGGTCCTCAGGAGCCACCTTCCTGAGCAGTGTATGCGGCCATAAAATCGATACTGACGAGGCCGGCAAGTTGCTGGGTCCGTCCACAGTGAGCGAGATAAATTATCATCTGCCACAGCTACAGCATAGGAGTGCATAAAAACGGAGTAAAATTAAGATCAAGAGATACAAGCATCTGCTACATCAGAAATTCACTGTTTTTCATTATATTAGGCCGTTTACATAGTACTCGATGAGCTGAAATAACGCCTGGCAGATGCACAGCACAAGCCTATATACCTTTTTATATGCTACGTCACAATAATTCTTGTGTTTGTGCCACAACAAATGCACCTGAGCTCCGGGATGGGTCCCAGTGCACTTGTCTCGTGCACTAAATCATCATCACGGGAGCATCGCCGTCTTCGGTCGGGTGTCGGGTCGGAGACGGAGACGAAATCACAAAGCCTCTCTCCAGACTGCATACAATTAGGCGGGATGGAATTTGTGCGACGCGACGAAATTTGCTCATCAGCACATTTGCACCTTGGCACTGGCTGAGAGAGCAGTTTCCGGCTCCAGTTTCTCATTCGCATTGATTTCAGTTGCATCGACAAAATTCCCGTTGTACTTTATCACCGATGAGACGGTGACGATGAGAGTGGAATACACCGAAGTAAAGGTACACTCCATATCCGGTCACTTTTGAGCTTGCACATTTGCGTTTCAGGGAATTAAATCTTACAAGAGCGTGTATTCATCCTCGCGAATCGTATCTTGTTTGTTTGACTTAATATTATTGATAAGTTATCGGAACAAAGCCACAAAAATCAATAAGATAGGTCATCTTCGCTACTGACGTGCCTCTGGCTCTGTGTGCGGCGGAGAGTCGAGTAAATGGGTCACGACAAAAGTGTTTTAAGGCACTGAAACACAGCTTTTGGTGCGGCAGTTTTGGGAAATTCCAGACTTGTTGCGTCGTTTCTACTGAATCATGAGGTGGTGGGTTTTGGCTAGAGCAACGTTTAAACTCTAAGCTTTTAAAAGTTTTTAAACTTTTTTCTTTAGGCTCTTTTAAGTCTTCATAATCAAAATCTTCGTTCTCGCTGAGCCAAGTTTCTTGAGGACCAATCAAATAAATTATGTATAACTTTCAAAAATATTAAAAATTTTACCAAAAAATGTTAAATTAAATAACAATAAAATATAGAACCAAAAGATATCCGAATTTTAAGCCTCAAAACATTTAAAGAGTAAGAGCCAATTCTACCGGCAACATGACACAACAAAATAAATTCAAGTGCATAAAATATCTAAACACTTCGAAATAAACGTTCAAAATCACAAAAATGAAAACAACATTATAAATGGTAATTTTATGTAAGGAACGTTTTGAAAAATGTTGGAATTGCAAACACCACTTATTTTGCAATTCCATTCAAATTTTTAATGGCGCAGTGTCAAATACAATAAATTGACACGTTCTTATTTTCTTAAAATTATAACGAGGTGACCTTGAAATGGATTATTTCAATTCATGGCAGTCACTTTTAAAAACTGTTTCTGTCCATTCACAGGCCCAATTGTAGTGGTGTTAAGCGTTTTCGAATTCTCCTAATTTCTAAATAAACCCAAAGAAAAAAATTAAATGAACCTAAAAATTCATACTATAGAACCTAACAAATTTCATTTATAGTTTTTTAACTAATCCATAAAATATGAAATTTTTTGTTTCTTCTTAAAATTTTCAAAAATGATCAGCTTTCAGTTGAGGAGGTATGAAGTAAGATTAGGTCGATATTTTTTTAGGAAAGTGTATCAATAAAAGTTAGGTCATTCAAGGAAGAAGAGTCAAAAGTTAATTAAAACATTTGTATTCCGTGAGAAAGTCTCCCAAACGAGTATCCTGTCCCCAGCCGGAACACCAATTCATTCTCAAGGGCGCTTCCCAGAGCGCATTAGGACAGTATTAAGATGTGCGTTAAAATCAAATCAATAGGCGACAGAGTGATTACAAAACAATTTGCTGGCGTCACTTGGACATGACTCATGTGACTTACTTGTGTGTAGTGACGAATTGCAGAGAGTTCAGTTTCATTGATAATTTTATAGCTTTTGAAAAATACACGCACACTTGCTTTTTAGGCTAGTCAAATTCTTGATAAGACGAACGAATTTTACGGTGTCTAAAGATAGATTGTAAAGGTGATTTGGGGAATGTTTTAAATGCAAATACCATTTTTGACGAAGCGACGAACTGATAAAAATCACGTAACCTACAACATGGAAGAATTCGCATATTGGTGCTTTCACCTTGGCTTTTACTCGTCGACAGTAAGCACGGACTGCTGGGGTCTGGGCGAGCCCAGAGGACTCCATAGACGAGCGCAATTTTCTTATCTCGCCGGAGATCTCCTGAGAGGCCGATTTCGGCTGGCGAGTCTCGATATGATTAGATCACCTGCAAATTAGTCGAGGCGACTTCGGAATTGCACATACGCAATTGAGACACGGACACGTTTATTGCTCTCTCCGACTCGCCATTGGTCGAACAGTAGAACAGTAGAACGTTTGGGAGGAAGCTAGGCCGCCTATTCTCCGGTTCTCCGGATTTCAGGCAAAGGACAAGCTCACAGGCGGCGTTAGGCAATTTTCCTTTCCTGGAAGAACGTGATTAACTTATCCACAATGAGAACAATATGATATATTTTTGCATTTAATTACACCTCAGTTCATTGTTTTGAGTTTAGCGTTAATTTATGTATTCAGTTTGTGGGAATTTTATTGATAAGCTGGGGACAAATCGTCGCAGTCGCTTCACGGTTTCACGTGTGAGCGTTCCAAAGGATGTGTGCTTGCGTATAAACAAATTAATTTGCATAATGTCGGGTGAAGAGTTGACTATTGTCATTTAAAACTGAACCACTGACAACCTTAATGATGCGCGTTGATAATTTTAATCAAGTACTTGGGTTCACGAGAGGAAGTTTGGTGTTAATTGGGGGCAAGGGACCGAGGAAGTGAATGATCGGATAGCTTTCGGAGTCAAGGTGAGGGCTTGTGGCAACGAACTCAAGCGAGAAAAAAAGTCTGAACCATTTTTGGGGTCATTTTGGGGCCTCCAGGTGTTAGAAGAAACTTGATCAGAAACTTGAAGAATAATGATTAATAATTTTAATCCTTGAAATTCAAAATTTTTTTTCCAAAAAAATTCTAGTCCTAAATTTCGGCGAACTTTCAAAAAGTATTTGAATTGGTCAAATAAAAATACAATAATTTTTCGTAGTAACCTAGTGCCTGAAACTAGAATTTTCTGGACCTGGTAGCCTTTCTAGTTCTCTTGTACCCTGAATAAAAAATGTAACCAGAGATAAAAGTTGCGTGATTGCCTTTCAACTCAAATCAAGCTGACTGCTCCAAACGGAACGGCATTGACTGATTCTTTGTTGTAATACTTTTCCAGCAAAAATGAGTAGCCTCATCAAAGTTGTTGAACTTTGGGCAATGCAATCGAACGCAGAAAAAATTTTTACGAATGCATAATGTGTAACACTCGCAAAAATCTAACATTTGTTACAACTACAGAGTGCAGCGCTTCAAAGTCTGAGTGGGCTCTGAGGTAATTGCTGCCGGTGCAGTCAGTACCGCTTCATATATGATGATATCAAACCCCTACCCTCTGACCAAAAGTTTCAATCTTGTAGGCTTCGAGATTTGAAGAATTGGGTGTTTTAGCGACCCTTTTCGGTGTTCAGGAAGGGTCAAGTTGGAGCAGGGAAACTTTTTGAACCACCTGTTGATGTATGATTTTTAATAATTCACAATGAAATAATACACATTTTTGCACTCATTTAACATAATAACAGCTGCGCGCAGCTGATTCGTACTGCACACAGTTTAAGCATATTTAACTTAACATTCATTTATTAAATAATAATGGAATAAAAATGGAAAGTGAAAATGCATGGTTGCCTTCATGCAATCTCATCTTTTGCAGCGCGCCCTAGCCCATGTACATGATTTACGCTTAACACTTTTGTAGTTTAGAAAACAAAAATGTGTGGCTGAACTTGGTTCAATATCCTTCATATCGCGCTGATTGAGGAAACAGCGCTTGCAGTTTCTTTTCAGTGAGCGTCAGAGAAGCGCTCGGAGATGGAGCAGTCGGGTGGAACAGTCTTCTACTTCCCTGATAGATATTTTACGTTTTATGAGGGCAGGTCAAGGGTCAAGTCACGAAACGGTATCAAATTACGTGGCTCTTGGGGATGTCAGGATCAACTTTCAATAAGTTTTCTTGAGACACTTGATTGAATTGTTTTATGAGAAATAACTCAACAAATCAAAATTATTTTCATTTGAATAAAATTGAAGGAGTGACGATACTTAACGTTGGGTTGAAGTTTTCAAAAACTCAAGTTTTTAGCTAAGATATTGATAACGAGAAATATTCAAGCATAGACCTTGTACAAAATCTTGTGACCTAAGGAAAAGGTGATTTTTGTAATGCTATTGAAGCTGATTATTTATTACAACTTAAAAAGCAAAATTTCCAATAAAATTTAAAATAAAATTTTTGGCTTCAGCCTCTTTTGATTTCATACCAGAACCTCCGCTGAGTTGAGGTAAGCTGAGCTAAGGTCAGTATTTAGATGATGAATTATGATATTCAGGTTTTTAAAAACTTTTTCCCCAAAAATTTCCAATAAATATTGATTGGTGCAGGTGAATTGATCCAGATAATCCAGGTAAATCCAGGAACAAAGTTGTATGAATCTTCTGGACCAAACAAGTGACTTCAGAGGCAAGCGACGAAGTAGACTGGCTATGCAGAATTTCAAACTCCCATGAGAAGAACAAGTGCAGAAGATTTGGCCCGAAAAAACACCGAAACATGATGTCAACCGTTTCGGTACAAGAACACGAACAAGAAACCGAAGAAAGAGGCTTGGGAGCATGAGAGAACACCTTTCGAGGCTATTAAGATGAATGGAACACGGTGTAAAAGAGCGCAGTGGGCACATCTACCGAAATGTGCGCAACAACAACATCCGCAATGACCTCCGTGACCTCCAACAAGCTGCCGTGTACGCTCCGAGGTGGCAAATCTCTTATCTCTCCCGTTCGGGATATGGAGGCTCCGAATAAGGGAACGCCGTAATCACTGGGACGAGCGGGTACTTCCGCCACCTATTAGCTCATCTTCTGTAAGAAGTTAATTTCGGAAAGACGCCAAAGCAACAGCCGACTGAAGAACAATTGGTAGTTTTCTCTTCGGTTTATTCAACTCCGATACTCAAAAATATGTCGCCACTTCCGCAGAGACACGCAGTAGATGAAGCATTAATTCAAATCATCCTCATATCATATAACTCGAGATGTGATGGAACTTCAAATGAATTTTAAAATCGTCGTCGTACGGTATTTTCATTTCGAAAAAGTAATGAAGTACTCATTCGATATTAAAATTAAATTTGTCCGTTTATGTCTCGCATCGGCCTCGCATTTGTAGTCGCTTTTCTCGGGTAGCTGCGGAGGATTTTTCCTGTCGGTCTGTTCGAAGATGTGAACGGTTTTTCCTGATGTAAAATCATTTGAATTTTAAAAATAATTTCTTCTTAATTTTCTGATCAAAAAGAAGTTGAACCTCCGAACCAAATTTTTTAAGACTTTCAAATACACCAAAATAAATTTCTGCCAATATTATAGAATTTTCAAAAATATCTTTCAAATAACCAAAATGCTGAAAAACCTCATTAAGATCCCAAAAATGTTATATCTCTATCCAAGATCATCTAAAAACTTATTCTTGAAAAGCAGGAAAGGGCCAAGCGGATTTTTTCTCCCTCCTAAGAGCTGTCTAAGACTCAATTTTGCTACTCGAAATGCCCTTAAGACTTTAGAAAGGGTTTCATTAATCTGTTTTTGACTAATTTTGAGGTAAAAAGTGCAAGAAACATGTTTAAGTGGTTCAAAATAATATTAATCAAAAATTTAAAAATAAAAAACATGAACGTTTAAAAAGTTTCTAAGCCCTCGCTGTTGTCATTTCTTTGCCTCACGCTATAAACCAGTGAGATCAGCTACTCGCGGAGCATTTTAATTTGTCCATCACACACAGTAGCAATATATTCAATTTCATTATTTTTGCGCACGTCTTAAATACGAGTATGTGTAGCCACACCATGCGAGGCTGACGCGGAGCAAGTGAGTTAGGCAGCAAATTGAAGTATTTCTGGAGACAGACGCGCATGTGATGAGCGAACACAATTTGAATTTTTGAGCCACAAACTAGCCTTATTTTCACTTGGGACGTTCGTACGGTAGCAGAACATGTAATCGTAATGAACGCATAAAATGTTGGATATTGCTCTTAAATTGTGGTAATCTTTCGTGTACACAAATCACGGTCTCAGATCACGTACTCAATACGTAAAATATTGTATTCAAGCGCGACTTTCGAAGCTGTCGTTTTGTGTCTCGGCTCCCATATCCCAGTCCGAGAAAATCCATGCGAGTTCGCTGGAACGCTCCGCATTCCAGGGAGCAGCGAAATTCAAAACTGAAATCAATTTCGAGCTCAATCTCGTCCAGCTCGTTTGCGTCACGGAGCTCGTTTTTGTGCAATCCTATAGATTGTTTATGATTACCACGCGCATTGATAATTATTTTGATGAAAGATTTAAATTTCATTTACCTCACTTGAGAAATACGTGAAACTTGAGTGACGAGAATAACATCGCTTATACCTGCATTTCTGCTGATTTGATAAAAACATCAAACAAGTACAAAAAACACCAAGATAGCAACTGGATTTCATTTATTGTTTAATAAAATTACAGAATTCCGGTCGATGATACCGAATTCCGCAGAAAATGAATGTTCCAGATAAAACATGCTGCAGTAAGCCCTTCGAGGTGGCTAGCTATTCCGCTCTCTTTGCTCTCTCTCTCTCTCTCATTGGACTCATGAGTTTAATGGTTTTTAATATCAGTAATATTTAAAGGGAAAAAGTCCTGAGCCCGTCTGTCCAGTCCTAAAAGCTCTAGATAGACCAGTCCAAAGCTAATCTTGTGTTTTGAAGTCGGTTACAATAATAGAAAAATTAAAGAGGGATAGAGGGAACGTCAGAACATTTTCTTATCCGGACTTAGTTCAAAAATAGTAAACTAAGTGAAGTGATCGAGAATCTGCATTGTAAAAGGGTCACGATTGGCAAAGATAATTAACATCGCAATTTCACCCGATCACTTCACCAAGTTTCTATTTTTGAGCTCAGTCGAACCAAAGAAAACGTTTTGACGTTCCCTCTACCTCTCTATACTATCTCTATTGTTGCAATATTGCCAAAAGCCAAATATTGCGTTGGTTGTGAACCTATTAGATTTTGAAACAATTTCATCGTCAAAAATTGTTATTCTGTGGTTTTAGATAGTTTTGGGGAATTTGTAAAAATACATAAACGGACAAAAACAATTTTTTCGAAATTTTTGAAGAACCTAAAATTTTAAGAGAGGCATTCTTGAGTTAAGGTCATTCTTGAAGTACTACCTTCAGACCTTGTTTCAGAAAGAAGGGACGGTTTTGGCGAAAAAGCGTCTCTTAAAAACTGAAAAGCCAGCACTCAACTAAAGACAGATGGCAGAAAAAGTGTTGAAGCTTGCAAATGAAAGAAGGACGCGTTTTGTCGGTAGATGTTCGAGTTGTTACACTTTTGTCACGCCTCGCTTGTTTCTCAACGTATTTTCAGAACCTTCTGAAGATAAATTTACGTAGATCTCACCGACACCGCGCCGTCATATCGTCGTTTTACATGTACGGGCCACGTTCGTCCCTCAGGAAGTTGTATGCCATCATCGAGAGACGCAACTGCGTGGAAGAGGCGAGACTAGTCGATAAGAACAGCGCCAGAGTCGTCCACACAAACGCACGTCGTAGAACTCGGGGAAATCGACAAAACCTCGCAGCTAGGAAACAACTTTCTGATATTTCCATCGTCGCGTCGCGCTCAGAAGTTTTCATCTAATACGCGAGATCCGCAGCCCGAAGAGAGGGGAAAATGAGTGTGTGTATGTGTGTGTGTGCGCGCACGAGCACGTAAGAGGGAGCGAGAATCGGAAAAGCCAGAAACGAGTGATTCAGCCACCTCAGTGACAGTTGCTATTTCGGGTTGCTTTTTGTGTTCCTGCTATGTGCATGTAAAAAACATGCGCGAATCTTAAGCCCGTGTCTTGCATGCTGGCCCATAGAGAGGCTCCGTGTGAGTACATGGTCGGACCCCAACATATAACATGCCCATACCTACCTCGGTGTATCTCCTTATGTACCCGCGCGTTATTTTGCAAACAAAATGATAAAATATTTCACCAGAAATGAATTAGCTCGGCAGATGTGTAGGGGATCAGTGTGGTCGGCTCTGCTCCGCGTACATAACTTGGTACCTACGCGATTTTATGTGAGAAGGAACAAACGTGAAAAACAGAGAGACGCACATCGCGCGCGCAATACATACACGGGCTAGTTACGGCCACCTGCGGGGTAGAGGTGGATACTTTTAGGGCCTCCTGAACAGTTTCTGGCTAGCAAAAGTGGCTGCAGATGTCTCCAAATTTTAATTTAGGCATCCGACATAACAGAAAAACTATTTCAGGTTAAAAACTTTCTATTTTTATTTTGAAAGAGTACTTAACTTAAAAACAAAAATTTTAAATATTCAAACATCATTGAGATAGTACAAAGCTTCATTAGAATTACCGTCAAAGAGAATGAAGCCTTATATTAAATTCTGTTTACCTCCTAAGTTAACTTCAGTCATTTGAAAAATGTATTTAATGAACATATCATATTTTAACATAACATATTTTAAACATTCCAAAAAAATATAGCATTAGATTTATTGAAGCTTTGATTAATCCTACCCTTGATTGAAAACAAAAAGTAAAACTTGAAACCTTCAATCTGATTAAAATTTTGAAAGAAATTTAAGGAAAAGACAATTTTAAGGCTAGGTTAAATTTTAAATTTAATTTTAAAACATTTTCAAAGGCCCGAAAAACAGTTTATACAAAGGAAATGATCAGGGCTCATTTAGCACCGACACAGTTACTTATTTGGTGCTCATTGGCTTCTCGTGCTAGCCGAATTCTTGCCAGGAAATTTCTATGTATGAAAGCCTTGAAAGTATGCAGAGTAACGCTCAGTTTACGACCGTCACGATTCTGGTCTCCACAGTGCAGCTTGGCCTGAGAGTCAGAGCCTAAGAGAAGGATGAGATAGAAAAGAACTGAACTCCATTCCGCACTCTTAGCCACAGAATAAATCTTATGAAGCAGAGATTGAAACCTTTGAAAGTCGCAATTTGTGTTAGCTCTCAAAAAATTGGGGAGTGGCAAAAATAAGTAAATTGTACGGTTACTCAACAGAATTTCCAACTAAATACTAACAGTCAATGTTTCTCTGCGAAATATATATCAGACCAGCCAGTCACTCATATATAGGTATAGGGTAGGTGAAGAAAAGGTAGAGTGAAGTTTAGCATCAGTGTTTTACCTGAACTCACCTGAGAACATACTCGAGCACAGAAGTCTCTGCCGTGTGCAAGTCTCTCGTGTACGCCATACAATTTATCTCATTTACGTGCACATACGCGAGGTAGAAGAAAAGGTGTATCGGGCAGAGTGTACCGAAACAACAAGAAAATCGCTCACATCTCAAACAGCAGTTGTCAGAAGAGCATCGCATCTCGGTCTCTGAGTCCGAAGAATATACTAATTTTATTGATTAAATATTTTAACCGTAGTCTCAATCAATAACTTCATCTCCGAGAAATTTGAGATTTTTCTGCGAGCTC
This sequence comes from Forcipomyia taiwana, assembly GCA_963930915.1. Classification (NCBI taxonomy): domain Eukaryota; kingdom Metazoa; phylum Arthropoda; class Insecta; order Diptera; family Ceratopogonidae; genus Forcipomyia; species Forcipomyia taiwana. The sequence goes on along the minus strand of CAWVOI010000086.1, from coordinate 938,991 downwards.
TGGTGCTAGTGAAGTGAGTCAAGAACTGGATTTTCGTGGAAAATTATGCCTTCAAACTGGAACTCTGCAACAGAGTGGCTAACTAAAAATAGAGAATACATGTAGAAAGTGAAGTTCAGAAATCGAGAATAAGGAAAAGTTTTATGCAGTTGAGCGGAAACTACCCTAAGCTGTAAGTCTCTAGATATTTATTGGAGTCACGACTCGCGTTAGAGATTAGTCATCTGCGCGTTTGATGAAAAATTTCGGCCAATATCAGTCGCGGGAAAAGATAAGAGAATTTACGTCTCGTTATCAGAGAGAACTCGTTTCATCAGAAGTACAAAACTCAAAATAATCAATATAATCATAATATTACTAATCAATTTGAGGGTGATGAAATATCGGAGTGTAATGCCCACTTGGAGAATAATGATTCGAGTTGAGCCCATCGACGCGGCAGTTTACAGAAAAGTCAATGTCTTGGGTTCACTTCAGTAATGGAGGAAACTTTGTCGTCCACCTTCTGGCCCGCGAGTTTGCTGCCAGTCCAGTCTGCGAGTCCGCTCCGGGAACTTTCTGGACCGAAAACCCAGGCCTACGTCGAGTGCCCCCATACTGCAAGTGTTTATTGAAAATATTGACAACAACCATTATAGCTGGAGATGATTATCTCTTATCAGACAAGTCGCGATGAGGGATTTTGTGAAACTGAAAATTATATATCGCACTCGGACTCGGGTTGTGTGTGTAGATGATGAACTCAATTTCAGTCACGTATCAATGCCATGCTTACGGAATGCACTTTACCAATAAACTGAGACTTCGTAGCTCGTTCGAGTGGGTTTAATTTTTAATTAGTTATCTGAAGGCTTTTCGTGTTATTTTAGGGGCGGGATTATTTTACTGTAATGAGGCGGGGGAGGGAGGGGTTCCCGAGGAGGCCCAAAAAGTACCGAGCCGGACCATCCTCCATTCTGCATGAAGCTCGTTACGTAGAGGCTCGCAAGTTTTCGTGCATGTGCTATTTTCGCCTGACATGGGCACTCTAAAAAGAGAAACCACTTACACTTCGTCCGTTCATCCATTACTTCGGCATACCCGAGTTATGCTTCGGCCATCAGTTCAATATTTCAATCACATGATCAATTTATTGCAAAACCGTATATTACCTATGGGCCGTTGTATGTATTTCTTACTTGAAAAATTTAAAGATTATCACTTACGTGCTACGGCCAATATTAAGCACGCACCAAGATCCGAGAGACACATTACCTACAAATGGGGAATGAGAAAGCGGTTGACGGTTGTCGCCGATATCACGTTTCTCCGCATGCTACCTCGCGTACGGACGAAACTATCGATAAAAAAAAGTTTTGATCACGCATTTAAATTTTGGCACAAAAGATGACGGAAAACAAGCGTGGAAAGAAAACTTGGGGTGGCGCACCGTCTGGGCGCGCAATCCGCGGACCAGCTGGCCTGTCGCGAGGTGCGGGAATTTTTTGGCGCGAGGGTACACGCCTTAGATCAAATATCACTCCTCAACCTCGTTATTTATTTAAGTTTTCAATGAAGTTTATTGTTACTGCTAAATATTTTCTACACCTTTTGAGGCGAGAGTGTGAGCAAAAAAGGGCGGAGTCGAGTCAGTCTCAGACTCCAATTCTAGACCGGATAGAACCTCAATTCCTGCAAACATGGAAATGATAAAAATTCGAAAATTTTTTGGCAAACTGATTATTTATTTGCGAGCTAATTAAGGTACTAAAATTACGTGAAAAAATGCTTTATTCGTTTTTTGAAATTTTTTAAGCTGCCCTTGACTTCATTCTTAAGATTGTGGAATTTATCAAGAGTAAAAAGTCAAATTTTGCCCAAAAATTACTTCTAGTGCTAGGTCTAAGGTCTCGGTCTGAGGTTCCGGGCCTTTCATCAAGAATGTGCTAGATGGTGGAGGAGATAGGGGCTTCCACGTGAGAGAACAAAAGCAGAGGCAAAGCGACAAAATAAAAAATGAAATGATTTGGTTACGTTTCGATGCGCGCGCGCAAGATTTTTCTCCCCAGTTAGCCATGTATTATTTTATCTTCGCAGGGCTCCGGCGCGGAGAACTGGCTATGTGTCGAGTATATATTCTTTTCTTTTTGTCTGCGCTCGGCACTCACACACATCATTATGTATCGAGGCATGGAGGCAATTTACATGGCCACAATACGTAAATTTTGTGAGTCATCTTCGGCTAATTTCGCTTTTAGTAAAGTGTTTTTACTTTTCTTTCGGTCCCTTCGCAATTACGGGCCCGTCTGCCGGAGCACCACCGCCTAATGGCCCGCTTATCGTGCGTCTCTCTCGCGTGAGCTCCAGGGTCTCGAGTCTCGGCTCAAAGTTCCTGGTTCGCGGGCGGCTGAAAGTGCGCTCCAAAGGAACAATCAAAATTGACCTCTCACATTTTCAAATGAATCGCTTTAATTTTTTTTCTTCACTTAATACCTGGCAACACCGCAATGTCGCATTAAGTGTGTAAAAGACAATTACTTGCAATGATAGTAGATGTGGATCAGAGCTAAAATATTCATTAGCTCGCGACTAGTGCGCACTCGTGTGTGCGGCAGAATGTGCGATGAGCATCAAAAAACAACAAACTATTGTGCAATATCATCGACGGTGTAAAGGTAACACCATTTACATATTTTAATATTTTTTATACCGCCATGCCAGGCCGCGATGTGCAGTTCTGGGTAAAAGTGTGCGGCGCGAGTAAAACAATAAAACCCTGATCAATTCCAATTGCCTCAGCCGTGTGTGCATAATTTACCCATGCCTTGAAAGTTCCCTGCTCCGTGATTCAAGATGCCGACCTATTAATTTTATATTCGACTTTTTGGGGCTCTAAAACATGAGAAATTTAAAATATTGCCTGGGCTCTAATGAAGTTAAGAAACTTTTAAATTTGATGCTTGAAAAAATCAGGAGCTTAAAATTGAAGATAAATTTATCCTAAAAAAGTCTTAAATGAAGATTTTTTTTAAAAACAGTTTTAAAGAAATTTTGAAGAAGAAGGATTTAGTTTTAGTTAAGACCGTCTGGAAACGGTTATCTACGAAAACAATTTTTTGACTCTATCTTAATTTTTTAAATTTTAATTTTGAGAGAATTTTTGACTCAAAAATATGTCAGCTTTTCTCTACAAAAATCCCAAAAATTTACCAAAGTACGTTTTTCCTAATTTCAAATGTTTCAAACTTAACTTTTAAATTTATTTTTGACGGTGTGGATATAGTTTATCCCAGATTGAGCCCAAGGTCAGTCAGGAAACTTTTTTAGCAATCTGTATTTGTTCAAACAATTGAATCGAAATAATTCTGAGACTTCAAATCGCTCTTCTCTTTTGAGCGAACGTGATTGGTATCGGAAATGAGGTCTAGAAACTTCCCGGATAGCCCGTATTTAAGTCTGCAGTTTTGAAAGCAATCCAAGTGCATTTTGTATATTAAATTACCCACTTTTAATTATTGCAGCGAGCCACACCGGGGGTTAAGCGTTGCTCATTTGCTGAGTGTGCCGAAAGTTAACTGACCAATGGCATTTTAACTGCATTTGATATTCGAGCGGAGACAGAAACGAGAACGAGAGTGTCGTAATGTATTCCAGAACTCGTTTCCATACCCTTAGACGTGTGTTGGTAACCTTTGATCAAGCTCTGTTCTCCGTGTCCCTCTTTGAACTCTGCTGCTCTGCATGTTCTCGATTTCACTTAAGCTTGTAAATTGTTCAAATTAACCTTGTATGATATGGTCTGGTGCGAAACGATGGGTTTGAAAGTTGGCATTTCGTCGAGCTAGCCCTGGGGTTGAAGTCGAAGATCACGAGCAATTTGCGTTCGCCCGGCTTTGCATACATTACTCGTGCGCTCATCATCAATCTCCATTTTGTTCGGCTCAATCTCGGCTGTCGTCGCAGGATGCAGGACGATGATAGGTTCTGGCTATGTACTTTGTCTTCGGAACGAGAAAAAGGGAAACGGAGATACACGAGAGGAGAAGATTACACGCATCAAAGGCCAACACCCACAGCATGTAGATTCCATCTCTTTCCTCAATCTCCATTTTGTGTCTGCGTTCTCTCACGACAGCGCTTTGTATGACTGTGATATACCTCGGTGCACTGCACGCCATGTGTACCATACTCGTACTTTCGTTCATAATGCGCGCCTTTGTGCCTGCGACGACGACCGATGACGATGGCAAATGGGTACATGTACAACGTTAAATATGTATGTGCTTTTATTGATGCGGGATTTTCTTTGGTGTCTCGGTTGCAGCCAGCAGAAAGAAAATGGCTGGTGGAAATGGGGAGAGGAAAATTTGCGTCTCGAACGGTTATCGGCCACACCCATTCTGATCATGAACTTAAGAGGTTCGAATTGAATTCAAATTACTAGAGAGCTATTTTTAACCAATTTTTGCCAGAAATAGAAACGCAAATTTTTGAAGTTTAGTCTTGAAAAAACTGGAAAGAAATGAGTAAAATTCTTTTTTGAAGAAAGAGTCAAAATTTTTCGTCTATTTCCTACAATCTGATTGGTAGCCTTTAAATTGACTAGTAAATTTAAAAACAAAAAATATCAATGTGTGTCAAAAATGAGCAAAAATTTTACACGCTCATTTGTTAAGTGTTAATGTCACACGCTCAAATTAAACCAGCAGTGAAGGAGTTTGCGCCAAAAAGTTGTCTAAATGTTGACGAATTATTTCTTATAAATATTCCTAAAATTGTCAAAAACGTTTCACAAAATCATCAAAATTATGTTAAACATTAAAAAAATCAAATATTTTTTGGGAGATCAAAGTACCAATAAAACTTCAAATACCAACATTTTCTTGAAGTTTAACCTTTAAAGTACGAAGGGTGTCAACAAAGTTGGAAATTCAATCACTTCGGTCCAGAAATGTATTACCAGAAACGAATTTGAAAGCCACTAATTCGTCTAATTAGCCCTGAGAAGGTCGGCAAGGTCCCGCTTTTCCACAAGACGAGGGCCGCCAATACGGTAGAAGAGAACAAAGAAAAGCAGATGAAAACGAAAGTGTGCTCCTCGCATATTTGCGCAAAAGTAGCGGCCTCGGTCGCGTCGCAGCTCACGTGAAAAAAATTCACCTGCTTGGATGTAATTACAGCGACAAATTGAAACATACGGTAGAGTGATGGAAAGCGGGAGAACAGTTGGTGCGCTGAAAATATCAATGTAAGTCTGCCCATGGTTTCGCTGGTCACATTCTGTTTTCCCATTTGAAACATTAAATCCCCCTGTTTTTCAGAATGCCTCCGATCACATGTATCCACAGAAAATTTGTAGGTTTTCTCCCCTCTGTACAGACACAGCTACGGGCTGTGTGACCTGCGTGTGGCTCGGCGTCGCTCCTCTGATCGCAGCACAGCATTGGGACACTTTAATAGGATTTTCGTTTGACGCGTTCCGTGCGCTGAAATGGAAAAACAAGAAAAAATCGATTTTCTCGCCGAGACCGTTTGAGTCTGTATCCCTCGCATTCCCCCTTCGTTTTTTGCCGTTGTTGTTGCGGTGGTGCCGGATATCAGTTTTTGTTTACCTCCGTTACCAACCATCTGCAGACAATTACATTTCACCTGCAATAAAAATCTTCCCCCTGGCTCTCCTCTGCGCTCGCCGCTCGGTGTATCTGGGTTATGCACAGCACTCCTACCTCTACCTGGTCAGCGCTATATGTGTTTTAAATGAGAGGTTGGCAATCGGCTCGTGTGATTTGAAATGTGTAATTTTCGATTTGATAACAGTTAAAAGGGTGGGGGACGCCGTTTCCAGTTCCACGGGAAACATGAATAATTTCTGGGATTGGTTAATTAGTTGGCTGTGGACGAATCTAATGGTGTCTGCAACGCTCGGGTGAACTTCTGTGACCCCTAAGAATTTCCTCCTGAGTGAGAAACCCCTCATCAATCAAACAGACGAAAGAAAAGCTTATTCTCAGAACTCGGAGGTGATACCCATAATCATCAAAATACACAAGAGTGGCTTCCACAAAGGCATCGTACGAGACTCTGGGCTCAGCGTTGAAAGGCGAAAGCTTCATCTAGGTGTATCGGTGTACGTGAACGGTGTGTAGTGACCTAGCGTGTATCCATGGAGACAAATCAATAGATTAAAACACGAAAACTGAGAATTTTTTCTGTTCTGCTTTTCGTTTCACCAGCACCGAGTTCACTTGCATATATTCTGCGCTTGGCGCGTCCTCCATTTTCTTGACGCAGAATCAAAAACAATCTTTACTGTGTGTGCTGATTGTACCTTCCATGTGCCCGCTGTACGGAGACCTACAGGCTACAGCCCACAGAGCTATCCTTTTGCGGCGCATAAGCAGTTCAACAGCTTTCTAGCGGTACCCTTTGACCTGAAAGTTTCCTTCTTAAGTTTCTTTTTCGCAATTTTGATCTCAAGAAATATTTTCATCATCATTTTTTGATCCTTTTTTGGTTCGTGCTTTAAGTTGGGGAGTTTAAAGTCGTTTATCAGAGGGTTCAGTCGTTTATCAGGGCTTTAAATAAATTTATCTGCCTGCATGTTCTTCTATATAAGTGTTTTGAGAAGTTTTAGGGACCAAAACAGCAAAATACTAAGTTTAATTTTCTCAGTTATGTAACTTTGCAAAGGACCTGGTCTGGAGTGGGTAAGCGGGCCAAAATAGGTTCTCAGAAACCTCAGTTACTGTTTTTGGGTTTGGGAATCGAAATTTCGGGAATGAAATTTGTTAGGGATTTTTTCCTACATCCAAAGTAGTGTGAAAGAGATTAGAGACAGTGCTTTCATGGAGACCAATTAACCTGACATTTTTAAGTTTGATAAAAATTTGATCGTAATTGGCTGATCGGGGGCCGAAATGTGAAGACTGGAGATCGAATCGTGAAATAAGAAAAACGGAAAATAAGTGAAGTACGGGTCAGGAACTTCTGGCCCAGACGAGTGATGCCAAATGCTGTATTACGTGTGTAACTCTCGGCAGTTGGCTCTCCTCCAGTTCTGATGCTTTTGCTGTCTACACGACCGGAGTGTGAAATGGTGTGCCTCGAATTCGAGCAGAGGCAGAATGGAATGGCACGCATTAACATTATGTAGGCTCCGTGTGGGTACGAGCGAGTACGCGTGTGTGTGTCGCGGAGTCTCAGATAGCTGACAAACGTAGGAGCAGATAGCACATAGCGAAAGACAGTGACTAATAAATCATTTTGTGTTGGACGTTTCATTCCCTTCTGTTTTGTTTCTGAGGCACATTATGTACGCGGTACCTGCACATCTACCTCGATAAAAGTACATAACGAAGTTTGTTTGGAGGCACATAGAAGCTCGACAGCGATGTTTGGATGGAGTGGACGAGGAGACGCAAAGTGAATTTCATTTTGTTCTTTGTCTTCTTCGGCTCCGAGCTCCGAACGAGCATCATGCATGAATAAATTCGAGTGCATGAGAAAAAAGTTCCCGAGCCCCGCGACCCGATCTTGCATCGTGCATTTTCTCTGCGTACATTCCGGTTCTCATCTGTTCTTGTGCTTGGTGAATTTTTAAGAAAAGTTAAAAGGTTTTCGCGCTTCAGTGACTTCGTCCGTTGACTATGCTAAAGAGCCGATTTTGGGAGCTAATTATTCAAATGTCGGTAAGAATATTTTCTGTTGCTTTAATTCTCGACGCCTCCGGAGCTCTCGCGGGTGATGTCAGAGATAACCGAAGTGGGCAGGAAGTCGCTCAAGGATGGGCTCTCTCGTGCTTATCTGCTCGAGGGAGCTTACCTCAGAGAATGGGGGACATTCCATGCACTGCTCGTAAAAGTTCTCCCTGGAAAAACTTAAAGTATGCATAATTTATGAGCCAGCTTTCCCCCAACAGCGGCGTCGGCTGGCGTCCCAGCGCAAAAATAAATCTCCCGCACGGAGCCCCGCTCGCTGCTGCGGTCGCATGAGTGGCAGGAAATATCAGAGATTGTGTGTTTTGTCTTATAAAGCGCTAGAACTAGAACAAATATATAAACTTACGTATTTGTGAATTTGTGAGCTAAAAAAGAACGTTTCCGTTCCGAAACAAGGTAAAAGCACACATACGCGAGTCCGCAGCACACGACACATGTGCCTCCGTTGTCTTCTACCCTCGGATATACATAAACGAGTGAACATGTATGCAGTGCAAGAAAATGGAGAAAAAAGTGAAAAATAAATAAATAAGTACGAGCCTTGGTTGCGGTGAGGCGCAGCATGAACCCTCGGGCGTCGGAGTTCCTGGAAATCTGCCGTTTTTTCTCTCACTCAGGTCTTGGTAGTTCTCAGCTTTTCCTTAAAAGTCAGAAAATGACTTTCTGAGCGAGTCAATGTGATTTTTGGTTCACATGAAGTCTAGGAGAAGATTTAAAAAAAATTCAATTATCTATTTTGGCGGTTTTATCATCATCAACGGTTTTAGGCTTCAATCAAGGGACGTTTTTATGGGAACGAGCCGGGAGAGGTTGCACAATACCCAATTTTTTACAATTTAAAGCCCATAACATCCTGAAAATGAGTCCTTTAGGCTAATAACAACTCAACAAAAGTCCATTTTCCAGCTATTTTGTAAATGAAAAGGTGCTCGTGGTGCATTTCCTTTCCTTGTTAAAACTAAAAAAAGTAATTTTCTCAGAGGAATGATTCTAATTTTTTTAAATTCAATAATAATTTTTAAATTGTTTTAGCTAAAAATAGTTAAGTGTTGTTTTGGGGAAAACTAGCTTTTTTTGCAAGAAATGGTAAATTAAAATACTTTTAGTCTGATACCTGATACAGATGAAGAAAAACCTTAAAAACAACAAACTAAGCTTTTGTCCCCAAATTAAACATGTAGGAGGATGCTGGCCCTCAGGTGACCTAAACTTTCCGCCCACAGGGCAGGGAGGGCATGGCGTGTATTGCAGTGTGGGTGACACAATGCTCGCGGGAGATTTCATGGGGTGGCAGCACCACACATATATACAAATTTGATGATATTCAGTGACTGGCAAATTAGATTTTCAGTGTGACGATGAGTCGTACTCTGCTAGAGCTGATGGACGACGACGCCAGCTAAGCTCTCATATGTACACAAAACTTTTATGGTTTCTTAGCAACGCGGTAGCAAGACACAAAACAGCAATATTCCTGCCGCTTTGCCAGGTCTCGCGCGCGCGTTGCTTTGTTTTAGTAGATTCTTTTTTATTTATTTATAGTTCCATATCCACTTGATGTACATAAACTTTTTATGTATGAGTAAGAAGAGAATGTACGTTCGGCGTGACATGACAGGGAGGAAAGTGGAAACCCCATTCGTGGTGTACGTTTTCTGCGCACTTGGCAGCCGTTCAACGTGCTTTTTGCGGGAGCAGAGAACCGCCATTTTGAGAAACATCTCCCCGTGCGTGCGGGTTCGCGTCCATCCGTCTCCGGAGCCATCTTGAATGAGGCAAATCACCTTTGCGTGATCTTGCCCGACGAGTATTCGAATGAAACTCATCTTGGAGACAGGCGAATGAGACAAAGCGAAATAAATTAAGCCCAGGTACGACGATCTGCATGCCTACTTAAGTCAAGACGCAAGAAGAGGGTGTGCAGAGTGCCATAAACAAAGATACGAAGATGGTCAAGAGCCGGGAGAACAGACGAGAAGAGAGGAGCGAGGAAAAATATCAATTCTGAGTGTATTAGACCATAACGACGCACAATAAAGCCAGCAGTGAGCACAGAAACGACATAAAAAGGGAATAAATGGTAGTCAGGAGCACCAGACATAATATCTCCTCATTATCAATTCTTTTTACTCATTGTAATTATAAATATGGTAATTTGCCATGATCTCAGCCTCTTCAGAGCGTCGGCAGACATTATTTCAGATTTACCTCACGTCTAGACTTGCCCACAATGGTGTGCTCAACCTCTCTTCGCACTAATCCAGCTCTGGCCAGACATTTGAGCGATCAACTGCCCGCATTTTTGTCTCGCACTTTTGTTTGCTCAATTTACACCTGAGTATTGTCTGTTCGAGGGCTATTCTTCGTTGGGTTGGGGCTCAATAAAAAATTAACTAGTCTCGTGCTAGGGGGGTTTTGACCTTTTGGGACATGAGAAAATGTTTAGACCATCATTTAAGGTTAGGTTTTAATGAATTTGGCTGAAAACCGTATTTTCAAAGCGTTTTAAGGGTTTTGGCAAAATTCAATCAGTTTCAAAAAACTAATCCGGAGAAATTTCATGTGCATTTTTATTTTTTCACTCATTTTGCTTTAACTTCAAAGTCTTAAAAAAGAAAGTGAAAAATATGTTCTCTGGAAACTTAAAAGTCAGGAGTCGAAAATATGTTTTAAATCCTCCTTTTGGTTTAAACCGAAGGCGTAATTTTTGACAAAATCTCTCCACCGATTGATGAGTTTATCTCTCAACCCAAGCGAGCTCAATGAACGCCCGAGTCTGGCCTTATTTTCCGAGAAACGCTGGCTTCCCTCCACGAGCATCGACCAATGCAAACACATCAGTAGATGTCGGATTTCCTCTAGCAACAGAACCCACGTCCGTGTCTCATTCCATATCGATTGGGGTCTTTGAACTTTGCTTCCTCCTCTCCCATCAACTACACGGCAACACATTTCAAATATTGTTATCGTTGCTCTCAAAAAGTGGGAAATCAAACATTGTCTTGGAATCTTTCTGATACATTCGTGTTTGCCCAGTGACACACGCATTTGATACATTTTTAGAAGTCAAATATTTGGCTCCAGTGACTACCAGCATCGGATTCAAGATGAGCCCCGAGCAAAGCCCAGCTCACCCAGCCGACGTGACGGACATGCGGACGAGTCAGATGTGAGAGTGGCGAGCGATAGCGTTGGGTTGCACAAGGAATGTGAGTTGTGATATAGAACTCCGCGTGATCCGCTGCATCGCGAACTGCGAGTTCGTGTCTCGAGTCGCGGAGACGCGAGATAATCATGGGAAGTGATGTGCTTAGTCAGAAAAATAGTTTAGCTTGTGCACACACGAAATTGACGCGCGCACATCTCGTTTGAAGAAAACGTAAATATTTGTCATTAATAACAATAAAGCAATCATCTCTCAAACAACAAACATTGAAGCTACAGCGTCCCAGACCCAGGTCTCGCGTCTCTCCGTTGTGTCGGTGTGCTCGCGCGATATGTGATAATTATATTAAAGAGATGGATGCCAAGTTATCTCACGTATTTGAAACACTAACCAAAGAGCTTTAAAACAATAAACCACAGGAAATAGACGTTTCGTCGTGCATATTGCTTTCGGTCTTCTCTGCTAGGCGTCAAAGTCACCGCTCTCCGCTCTCCAGTCGTCCGATTTGACCGAGTCGCGAGCCGAGCAACATACATTTTGCATTGGCCTACAAAGTTCGGAATTTGCACGATCGTTAAGAACAGCCTTTCCTCTGATAAGAAAGTTTGTACCCCAAATTCATGACGGAGCTAATCTGTGCTAGTTTTGGATCGGGCGCAGCAAAGGTTCCGAAAAGTCAACAATGGACAGAAACTTTCTGGGGCAAACATGTGGGGTCTTCACTTTTGAGCCTTCAGATTTGATTTGGTTTTTGTTGTTTTTTAATAAAATTCACACAGAAAAAATAAATTAAGGAAAATGGACTTAAGAAAAGCACCCAAATTATTCTTTTAAAAAAATCAAAATTGTAAAATTTCATCAATATACAGTTAATTAGAAGGAAAATAAATTTTGGAGAAATTTTGAGCCTTCAGATTTAATGTCTTATCGAATTTTTAATTGAACTTTGGATATTTTCTCAATAAGGTTCACACAGAAAAAATAAATTAAGGAAAATGGACTTAAAAGAAGCACCCAAATTGTAAATTTGTAAAATTTCATCAAATTAGTTAATTTGAAGGAAAAATTTTTGGGGAAACTTTTTGACCCAGAAAATGACCACGTTCCCCGCTTGTCTCCTAAAAAGTCCTCACAATGATGCAAAAGTCAATACTCGCTCAATAAAACCCCTACTCAAACAAGAGAGTCCAATAAAAAGGGTCAAAATCCAGCTGTACGCTCATTACTTTATTCCAATAATGATTAATAATACACAAAATGCGCATCACATCACCGGAGAGAGATAAAGGTAATGTGTTAAATGTTATCTCGTTAGTGTTTGCCGATGAGGAAAAGGTGTGCCGTGCGTCAATCTCCCCGCGTCGTTCGCTCAGGCCGGGCCGCGTGTTCTCTAAAACTCGCGGTGATGGAAAACACGTCAATATCCGAACGCATGCATAATTGGAGTAAGTGCGGTGTGGTCGGCGTCAGAAAGTCATAACCGGCTCAACCACCCTCCTTCTCTCAGAATACCCTGGGGTGCAAAAGTTTCCTTCTTTCATAAAACTTGCATGCCAGTTTTCTGAAAACTCATATTCAGTTTTGATTCCAAATCAGACATGAAAGGGATGTATCAAGGGAATATATAAAATTCTGAAAATAGAAATTCTTGATTATCAGTCAGTGAAAATTCTTGATATTTTATCTTAGTAGTAATTTGTCTTGATAGTCGTGTTAGAAAAATCGCCCAGAACTCACTGAGCAGAGGGTTCTGACGAATGACGCTTTTCCTCCGCAAAACGATTGATCATCCACAAATAAATGGAGCTAAGGTGAAAAACATTTTTTGTTTATCCAAGAGTTTATTGCAGCACTTTGTGCGCTTTGGTGTGTCAAATGGATTGCAGGGCGTCGGATGTCAGTCGCCGCAGCCGAGCCGAGCCGGAACAAAGGCACGGAACGTCCGAATACACGGCAACGAGATAAATTTGTCTGAAATACCGCTGACTCACGCGCTTATCTTCGTGAATTGCCTTAATTTGCTTGATTAGTGCGTCGCTCGCCCGGTGTCGTAAGGGATGCTCCGTGCTTTAGGGAACTCCCTGACGTGCAATACCGCGTTTCGTCGGAATCATCATGTAACAATATCCTGTTTCTCTTCTCCGACCACAAACCAATCAATTTGATTAAATTTCCGTTTCTCCGCTTTGTGTTTCCAGATACGAAAAACCCAACCAGCAACGTAGGATCGATCGAAGGCGATATTTTTAACATGGAGAGGCGCTCATCTACAAACTCCGATTCGTCGGTGGAGCCGATGGAGACGAGCTCGTCGAACAAGACTGGGGCTTCGGACGCCTACTCGTCCATGGTGATCAAAAGCAATGACTCTGACAACGTCGACTCGGACGAGAACGAGGAGCAGTCCCGCAACGTTATCAGACGCAAGAACGTCCGCCAGATGATGGACGAGATCTTAAAGTTCCTGCCCGGCTCAAACGCGACCAACCACAGCATTCGGAGCACCAAGATAACCGACTCATCTCCGACACTCGAATCGACCGCGAGTCAGAGCCTCAATGTGTCTGGGAACAACAACACAAACTCCGTCAATGATAACATGAAGTATGTGTGCCCGATTTGTGACGTTATATCGACCACGCCGCACGAGTTCTCGGTACACATACGCGGTCACAACAACGATTCCTCCGATGATAACCAAAGCTATACGTGCCGTATTTGTTCAAAGGTAAGATTTGCTTTTCGTACCTTGACCCCGATAGGCTGGGCGGGAAGAGGCTTCTTCTAGAGGCAGCCCATAAAATATGTATTATGAATAAAAAGGGAGACTGGGCACCCCAAACTAACAATACTTCAGCTGAAGTCGACGACAGAAATTTTTCAAAGCCAAACAAATGAGTCACGCTTTAATTTTTAAGGTGGAAAATTCCTTTCCATTTCTATTTCTTTTGTCAAAAAAGTCTTCGTTTTTCTGGTCTAAAAATATAAAACTTGTTTATAACCTCAGCTAAATTTTGAAAATACTTAGATGGAAATTGGGTTGGAAATAAATTTGTCCAACTTCAAAAATACATATTTTCTTTATTCTTACACGTTGAAAATCTTGGAAAAAGTTTAAAATTTCTAAAACTTTGACAAAAGAACTACTAAATTTCTTAGAAGTTTCTGACTTGATTTTGATTTTAACGGGGTTAAAAAAGGTTAATTTGCGCGTTTGAGGAATTTTTAGTTTCTTCCGTGAATTTCAGAAAAATCAGCTACAAAAATTGACTAACTCAGAAGCCTCTAAATTAATGACGCATTTTCACCACAGGTGCTATCCTCTGCCTCTTCCCTGGACCGTCACGTGCTCGTCCACACGGGTGAACGCCCCTTCAAGTGCAAATACTGCAACCTGACCTTCACCACCAACGGCAACATGCACCGCCATATCAGAACCCACAAGCAGCACGAGCGCGAGAACTACGAGAGCGACGGCTCCAGCGACTCCACCAATAGCTTCGCGAGCATCGGATCCAATAACAACAACAACAACCACTATTCCAAGGGCGAGAGCTACGGGGAGAAGCGGAAGAGCACGGACGAGGACCTCAACAGCAAGCGGAAGCTCCGGACCATCAACAACAACAACATCATCAACTCGAAAACGCAGACGTTCTGCTGCCCGGTGTGCGTCAGGAACGACTTCTCGTCGATGCTGTCGTTGGAGAACCACATGGACCAGGAGCACCCGAGCATCCCGGCCAAGTGCCGGCACTGCGAGATAGTATTCAAGAGCCACAAAGCGCTCAACGCCCACCGGTGCGGGAACGTGGCGAAGGCTCCCATTACACAGGGCTTCAAGGACCTCACCTTCGTGGACTTCTCGAGCGAGAAGTTCCCCATCATCGCGCGCTCCATCTGCGAGAGGAACGTGCGGGCGCCCTCCAGCGGCCAGAAGTTCGAGTGCCCGAGCTGCTCCAAGGCCTTTCCGTGCGCCTCCGCCCTCCAGATGCACGCGAGCGAGTGCTCCGAGTCCGCGGCCCACAACCTCTCCACCAAGAGAGTGCGTCGGTCGAGCGACACCTCCGACGACGACGCCAGAAGAGTCGACTTCTTCGCCAACCTGGACCTCCAGAACAAGTCCCAAGCCATGAGCGTGAGCACCTCCGAGCTGCTCTCAACCCCCTCGTCTACCGACAAGTCCTTCAGCTCGCCCTTCAGTCTCAAGGACCGCTTCTTGTCGCCGTACCAGCACGACACCAAAGACCTGGCGGACATCCAGTCGATCATCAACAACACGTCCTCCAGCGGCGGCTTCTGGAAGCAGTTGGACCGCTCGGGCACCTCCGAGAAGGACCTAGATCTCAAGGGGGGCGACGAGGAGGAGGCCCAGGACGCCTTCACGGCCGAGTTCCGCAAGATGAAGTTGCGAGGAGAGTTCCCGTGCCGCCTCTGCAGCTCCGTCTTCCCCAACCTGCGCGCCCTTAAGGGCCACAACCGCATCCACCTAAGCGCCGCAGGTCCTGGGCCCTACCGCTGCAACATGTGTCCCTACATGATCAACGATAAGGCAGCCCTGATCCGGCACATGCGAACCCACAACGGCGACAGGCCGTACGAGTGCTCGATCTGCAACTACGCGTTCACCACAAAGGCCAACTGCGAGCGTCATCTCCGGAATCGGCATGGGAAGAACACGCGGGATGAGATCAAGAGGTCCATTATCTACCACCCGTCGGAGGACTCGAGTTGCGACGACCCTCTCAAGAAGATGGCCATGTTCAGCTCGCCCGAGGGGAAGCGCGAGGAGCAGCCTCCGAAGGCCAGCACGCCAGTCTCGCACCTCCGGAGCTCGCTGTCGTTTGAGCCAGCGACACCCAAGATCCAGGTAGGCTCATTTCCTTATCGTAAATTTTTCCTGACTTTTTCGAATTTTTCCTCGTGGTTTTGGGGCTTTGCATTGCAAGCATTGCATATACTCTTCTTACAAAATTTTTTCCAAAAATTTTTTGTTTTCTATTTTTAAATTTTTATCTTAGGTTTGGCATATTGTTTTTCATTTGAAAATAAATGCAAGTTGGAATTGGAAGTTTAAGTAAAAAATTAACAAAAATATGACCGACTTTGAAGGGCTTTAAAATAGAATTAGGGGAGAAAAACAAATTGTCATATGAATGAATTTAAAGCCAGTTAAATTTGTGATAGTTTAAGCGCAATATTTAAGCTTAAAAAATTACTAGAGTAAATGGGCCACTAGTGACCCCTTGGTTGCCAATGGGTTAGTAATACTGGTCGACATGAACTGATTAGGAACCCTGGTCCTACTACTCATCCCAACACTAGATTTGAATGAAGATTACTTTTGGATAGTCATTGAACCATCCATTAATCTGCTTTTAGGGATATTTAAGCATAAAGAGACTATATTTGTAAAGTCAACGTGCTAAAATTGTGGTTTGTCTGAAAAATTGTTGTGGTAGAGCTAAAACTAACTTTCTAACGATTATACATTTTTGCTCCAATACCAGGTCCGTAGCCTCGACAAGCTGATCGACCCTCAAGTGCAGCCGCTCGAGACGAAGGCCGTGGATCTCTCCAGCAACGACGTGCTGGACCTGAGCAAGAAAACCTCCTCTGCTCCAGCAAACGAGGAGGAGGACGAGAAGGGCGACCTCGACTTCAACCTGCTTGAGAAGAACCAACAGCTGCTGCTGCTCCAGCAGAAGTTCCTTTCGGAGGCCCTCCCGAAGCTCAACCCTGCTCACTATTTCCAGCTGCTGTACCGTAACTTCGGCTTCCCGCCCGCCTTTCCCCTCCACCCACTCTTCCTACAGAGCAGCCTCATGGGCCAGACGCCTCCATCCTCAGAGGAGCTCAAGAGCTTCCTGCCCACGCCCCAGATGTCGGGGGGAAGTCTGCTCATGAACCCGTTCGCCCCGCAGCCCGCCAGCGAGCCCAAGCCCGAGACCACCAAGGTCCCCGAACGCCCCGAGACGCCTCCTATGGAGACCCCCACCGCCATCCAGTCCGCCACCACGACTCCCATCAAGCCCAGCGCCTCCCTCAGTCCCGGACCCGTCAAGATGGTCATCAAGAACGGGGTTCTCATGCCAAAGCAGAAGCAGCGCCGCTATCGAACCGAGAGACCTTTCTCGTGCGAGCACTGCTCCGCCCGATTCACGCTCCGCTCCAACATGGAGCGCCACATCAAGCAGCAGCACCCTCAGTACTGGGCCCAGCGCCAGAAAGGAGGTCACCACTTGATGCGACGTAGCTCCAACTCCCTCCATCCCGCCTCCATGAACCCCATGATCCCCCAGAACATGACGACCCCCAACTTCTCCCCCAACGCCTTCAGCGGCATCTCGGACCAGGTGAAGTACGCCATTCTGGCCCAGCAGCTGAAGCAGAACCGGGACGCTCCCGGGATGATTCTGCACAGCGCCCTGTCGAACGGAAATGGGGCTCCTACGGGGTCGGGAAACGCGAATGACGACGACGAGCCGAAGCTCGTGATCGATGAAGAGGACTCGCAGGAGCCCACGGTGAAGGTGAAGGTCCCCGAGTCGGCGGACCCGAACGAGATCGCCCGCAAAATTGCTCAAGACATCTTGGAGCAGGCAAAGAAGATCAAGAACACCAACTCCATGATCATTTCCTCGCTGCAGGACACCAAAGAACAGGAGACCCGCGCGGCAGTCAGCGTCCCCAAGCCGCAGGTGAAGACAGAGACGGAGCCCTCCCACAAGGAGGAGGACTTGGCGTCCATCTCGAAGCTCGTAGACAACGCCACCATGAGCTTTGGCAGCTACTTCAAGTAAGTTCATATTTTTAGTACCTTATTGTGTCCGAAACTATAAAAGCTAGAGACCTGTACTTTTTTGTACGATATCATGTAGGGTTTGAAGGCTGTTCCAAATGATTTGGGTTTCCCGAAAAGCCGTCAGGGACTTAACCAGGGGGGTTTATCCGTTGTGAGAAACTTTCTTATGCTTGATCCGATTGAGCTGAATATTTTTACTGAATCTCTAAAAAATGTTAGATGGCCTTAACCCTGGTTTAAAAAATCATACAGATAGCCCTATTTTACCTAAAAGTTTCTCAAGAAGCAGATTTCTGGACAATTTTTTTGTTATTTCAACATAACTTTTGCGACGAATCGACCTAAAATACTGATGTGAAACCTTTTATCTCTGCAGTCGCCAGTCAGAGCAGTCGGCAGCGGACCAGAGCGACGAAGAGGGCCTCGTGGCCTCCGGGAGCACCTCTGAGAGCAACAACTCCGGCACTGATGACCCCAACCCGACAGCCCAGACCGACACGAAGAAGAAATCAGCCTACAGCATGGCTCCCAACCGCGTCTCTTGCCCCTACTGCCAACGAATGTTCCCGTGGTCCAGCTCGCTGAGACGCCACATCCTCACCCACACCGGCCAGAAGCCCTTCAAGTGCTCCCACTGTCCCCTCCTCTTCACCACCAAGAGCAACTGCGACCGCCACCTGCTTCGCAAGCACGGAGACGTCGAGTCAGCAATGTCCGTTCCCGTCCCCATCGAGGAGATGCCCGAGCCCAAGAAGGAGCGAGTAGCTCCTCCCCTTCCGCCCGCCCAAGCGACCGACCCCAAGTCTCCCTTCTCCATCCCGCAAATCCTGCAGGCCAGCACTCCACCCGTGACTCCATCGCCCGCAAGCGTGGCCGCCCAAAACGCACTCAGCAACTCGGATCTTCCCTTCAAATGCCACCTCTGCGACTCCTCGTTCAGCGACCGCACGGCCTGTCTGGACCACATGAAGGCTCAGCACTTGCAGGAGTTCTCCCTCATCATGGGAAAAGTCAACTTGGAGAGCGAGTCGGACGTCCACACTGCTTCTCCAGATGATGACGATATTGGGGACACCAAGGGCGGCAAGTATCCGGACTACACGAATCGCAAGGTCATCTGTGCCTTCTGCATGCGTCGCTTCTGGTCCACGGAGGACCTCAGGCGCCACGTTCGGACGCACTCCGGGGAGAGGCCTTTTCAGTGCAACGTCTGTTTGAGACGGTAAGTTGCCTTTTTAGTGATTTATCTATTTATATAATTGCTTTGATGGCTTGTCCTGGGGGACTATTCTACGGGTCTCTGTTTGATGAATTTTTTCAAATAATTAATTTTTGGGTTATTGAAATGGCATCAAAAATACAAGTAGACGTTATAAGGTTTCAGTCTGCTCAAAAATATTTCTCTTAGTTTTAAATTTTTAAAGTGATTAAAAAGATACCTCAAAAGTCGCCGAAATTGTTGAGAAAGGAAGATAAAAAAATGAAATTTTTGCATAAAAATTACAATTATAAGAAAAAATATGTCACTAAACTAGAAACAAAATGAAATATTTGGAGGTATCAAAAATTCGGGTTTTCAGAAATATATTCCGATAGTAATTTTACCATCAGTTGACTAAACAGTTCATACTAATTCCAAAATACGTTCAATCATTAAAATCGAATTTGTGATTGGGGAGAAAAAATTTAAACGTCATTATTTTTTGTTTGTTTTATTAGCCTTCATGCAAGTTTTCACCCAAATCAGGGACCCGAAACTGCACCAATTTGCCCTTTGTCCCTTTATTATTTGTTTCTATGGATCAACTCATCTTCCTTGAAACCTAAACCACCGTACATTTGATGATTTCGAAGACTTTTAATTTTGGAAAAAAAAATCAGTAGATTTTTAAGCATGTTTTCTTGAAAGTTCGAAACCATAAAGTTCTTCCCATTGTAGGTTCACCCTCAAACACAGCATGTTGCGTCACCGGAAGAAGCACGCCAACCATAAGCAGATGAGCAACAACAACAGCACGGCAAATAGCGCATCGGACATGTCGGATGAGGAGCCTTCAGGACCACCTGCAAGTCAGCCCAAGATCCCGAACCTGATCAGCAAGGACCTGATCTGGAAGCTCGCGATGGCCCAGCGAGAGCAGCGAGACGAGCGGTCGGACGCCAAACCCGGTGGAGAGCGGGAAGGAGAGGAGGGCTCGGACCTCATCGGCAACTTGCTCGGCATCAGCGACCGGGGGATCCTCAACAAGCTCCTGTCGTCCGCAGACGAGGCAGCGAAGCTCCTGGGAGTCCAAAACAACGAGTAGAAAAGACATATAATATATTTACAAACGTAAGCGATTCTAGTCAAAGCAACTTACAAACAAGAAGACGAACTTACTTAGGATCTAAGGATTGGCTTTCCAACTAATTTCTTTTGCTTCACTCTCACGAACGAAGACACTTTCCACGTCAACAATTGAGCTTCTTATTCAGTACTTACTCGTTCGATGAACGCATTAGTCGTAAGTTTCAGACACAGACAACGATGATTTTTTGAAAACTTGATCTCTCTGCGCCTGCTGAACTCAACCTACTCTCCCACAGATGGCGCCCAATCTTGTACTTTGTAAGAATCATTAGCGCCTTATCGCAGTGAGCCTTTTTACACCCTAACTAAATATTTATAGAAACTAATTGAAAGCATCATCTTGATATGGTAGACACGGTGTAGTCGCTGTATTCGTAGTAATCAGTTAGAGTATTCGTAAGGAGACAACTATTACAAGCCTTTGAACATGAAGATTATGATTTTGTAAAAATTACAGAGGCCTTTTACCAAAGTGGCTTATTGAAATTCTAGTTGAGACGAAGATTAGTGGTGAAAAAGATACTTTTGAAGCAACACATCCATACCAAATCTCTAATGTATAGACGCATTTTGCAGAGAGGGTAGTTCTTAAATTCTTTATAATATACAGCGTTGTACCAAAGTGCGATTTTAAGGACGCGCGCCGGAGGGCACGTTTTGGCAGCTCTGTAATTTGATTTTGTGCCATTTTGATATCGACAAAATCGTAAATTCGAACATCCAGAACTTAATTTACATTCTTACTAAGTAACGATAAGCAAGCAAGGACACGAGAAATATCAAAATTAGTCGACTATTCATTCCATAAAATGCGTAATTTAAGACTTTTAGCGCTAAACCTTTGATTAGTAGATCCACTTCTAGCTAGTAGCGGGCACGAGTTGCCATTTAGTTCATTACGTAGTAAAGAGTTGAGCATTGTTGCACGTTAAACTTTCTTTGTTGGTGTAAGCACAGTCTGAGATGATGCTTGAATTTTTAGCTAGAACCCTCGGTTCGTCAAATTTAGAGATAAGGAGAAGCTACATTCTAAGAGTACTTTAATCTTTTTAATGACTTTCTACTTAAGACAGAAGCAAACGAAGTGAAAATTAGGGTTAAACAATGCAAATGAGTAGCTCCTGAGAAGCAAAGGTCAAATATTGTAAGCATCATTATCCAAAAACGATAGATCATTGTAGACAAGTAGAGAACTAGAATACCGAAAGTGAAGATTGTAATCATGATAACAAATATGAAAATGATAACTAATAAAAGATTTGCTCATACATTGTCTTTTTACCTTCAAAGATTCCCTGACTTGATTCGCTCTCATTTTTTTCAAATTTTGAAATCCGAAACAGAGACGGAACCAGGATTATAATTCGGGGGGGCACTGATGGATTTATGCTACCCCACTCAAGTGAAATAATAAAATGTTGCCCTCCTCTCTAAGATTTTAAATTTAAACTATAAAAAAATACACAGAGCAGGAGGGGAACGCATTCCCCTAGTGCATTTTCAGCTGTTGTCTCATTCAAATCTAACCTGAGCTCCTATGTTGCCCCCCCCCTCACTTCAGGATTAATGCGGATTTACACGTTTCAGTTGAAACGTGTAACGTTGAAATTTCAGGGGGAGCCAGGCCCCTCCTGCCCCCCCCTGGTTACGTCTCTGATCCGAAAACAATCAAATCAAATCATATTCACTCATTCAACGGTGCAACTATGTACAATAAGTATCAACTCAATGACCTTTTGTTCCACATTGGGAACCCTGACAGTCAGTCGTCATTTCATTGGAATCGTCAAAACCTTGAAATCACTCAGATTATAAAGTAAATATCAAAATTCAAAGAGCATAATTAGATGTGTTCTTTCAATTTAGGTTATAGTTAGTGGCAAATTTTTTTCAAGATACATATGTTTAACATCCGCTTATGAGCTTCTAAGTATAACTATCTGGGCTCTGTTTCACTTTTTCAATGAGTTTTGCCCATCGAGTATAGACTCTATGGTTTTGCCTGAAAAAAATTACTACTTTTTAGCAGAACCAGGTAGAATCAGGAAGCTCTCATACCATAGACTTCATAGTGCCTAGATTTGGTGCTTGGATTTTTGTTGTGAATTTTTAGTTAGAAAAAGAGGAACTTTTAGATCCGATATTTTTCTCATTTTCGGCTTTTGGTCCATCTGTAAAATTTGAAAAATTTGTGTTTTTTAGCATGTTACCAAATATGATCTTTTGGTAGTAAACACTGGTGGTTTTTTCGTTGTTAATTTGGATGATCTTTTTTCATTATCTTAATTTGGCGAGATATCGTGAATTTTGCCCACTAGTAAAAACTTAATATATTCTTTAATAAAAAAAGAAATAATTTCAAATTATTAATTAGAAATGTTTTACTCAAAAGTAAAGAAATAAGAGAAATCAACACCACCCATAGGCAGCTGGTAACTGGAGAAGGCATTGCAAGAAATCGCCTATTCTCTTGCGAGTGTACGCATTCATTGTAAGGTTTCTGCCACACCGATGCCGGTACGAAACAGGAACTGAGGAGCAGTTAGTAAACTTCTAACCCCCGAACAAAACAGTCACGTTTTCTGAGCGACTGACTGACTGTATTTTCATTATCAAGAGACGTTGCCCAAAATAAAATATTACTAATGCACTCTTATCACTTCATCAAACATCTGAATCTCGCTCGAGAAGCGACACAGAGACTGTGAATACTCCATTCAGAGATCGCGCGCGTGTAAATCCAAGAGTTGAGAATCCAGCTGAGATTTGCATGTAGGCAGACAGACATGCGGGCACTTTGGGGACTACTAGCGCGAGATTATAAAAATATACATAGCAAAGTTATCTCTAAGTGAAGGTAAGAGCGAGTCTGTTTGGTGAATTCTTTTCAGTCGACTGGCGACTCTCGCTGCCACACACCATTCCACTTCACTATTTTGAAATTTGATAACCTTCATAGTTCACTGCAATACCGGGTTGAAGTCGGAAATTGAGGAGTGATGTAATTGTTTGGAGCTTCTAAAAAAGTAGGAGATGGCGGACCCGACAATTCAAACTTTTTGCTGCCACCACCGGAACGAGTCGGACTTTGCGGTGAGACTCATGAACGAGTTCGACAAGGACAGCTACGTCATCTCCTGCATGGTCTCCAGTTCCATTGGCATCATCGGGGCTCTGTACCAGGTGAGTCCTGTTAATTGAGTTAGGCTGGCTGGTTAGCAAAAACTAACTAGTGAATAAATCTAGTGAGACGTTTCTCATTTTCTATAACTCTCCTTATTCCTGCACCGTTTGTGAATTCAAAATTAGGCTAAATTCAACTCAAAGAATTTAAAATTTTGTGTAATTTGTAGAAACTTGATGTTTAAAATTAAAATTTAAAAATTTGTAGACATGAGATTTAGAGACTTAGATTTTGAGCTCAGCCCGGGTGGGCCTGAATTTGATTCGAGATTAAGCCAAACCAGAAAAATTATTTCACCTGCAAAAATTTTCTCTAAAAATGTTTCTTGGAAAATTCACCAAATACCACAATTTGTAGAATCACGACATTCTTCAATTCTTATAAGAATTTACACTATTACCTAGAGAAATATGAGAACCAGTTAAAGACAGTGTAAATTTTCATAAAATAACCAAAAAGCTCTGACGAGATCAATAGAATAATTAAATCAATAGTCCATTGTCCTTCATATCCTGTGAAACATTGGTCTTTTAGCCCAAATTGTCATTCCCTAAAACTTCAAAAAATGTTATATCTGTGATTGATGTGGGTAAAGCCAAGTTTTTAAAGACTTTTTTCAATGAAGCTTTCGGCTTTGAATTCATCCTCAACATCATTTAAAATTTGATTACAAAATTTAAAAATTTTTCCTAATAAAGAGACATTTGGTTAAAAATTGTTAATAAAGAGGGATTTTTTTTCAGATTTTCTTCAGAACTGAGATCTCTGCGGGATCCAGGACAAGCACAACGTCTCCCACCATAGCGATTGGGCGCCACATAATCGTGGCTCTGGCAGTAGCGGACTTCTGTGCCTCCTTCGGAGTCCTCGTGCGATCCGTGTTTTGGAAACTTGAGAGGGATTTCGTCCCAATGGAGGATGATACCGTGAGTGTCCTCTTTTGCGCCACCTCCTCGGCCTGGATGCAGTTCTTCTACACAGCCACCTGGTTCTACACGCTTTTCTACGCCATCAGCGTGTACATGATTCTCAAGGGGAAGATACCACCGCTCCGAACCTTCCACGTGCTGGTCTGGACCACCTCGGCAGCCTTGACGACCTTCGGGCTCACCATTCTGTACGTCCCCAATGCAGAGTAAGTGGCTTGTTTGTAAATAAGAATTTATGTCTTTTGGCTGCAGAAAGGGGTTGAAGTCGAAAAATTTGGTTTCAAACTAGAATGTCTTTTAAAATCAGTGCTTTTGCCCAAAATTATTGAAATTTGGTCTGAGCTGCCACTATAAAGTTTAAAGAATTTTCAATATTGTAAATGTTGATATTAAAATTAAAATCAACATTAAAAATGTCTTGAAATAGAGTCGAGAACGAAAACTTTGATTTTTTTATTCAAATTACCTCTTAAAGTTTTTGATGGCTGAAGTTATTTTCTTTTTTAGCTGCCACGACATCCACAAAATGTCCACAGCCCTACTTAGAGTCCTGCCCATCTACTTGGTCACCTATGTGCCCATCATAATGGTTATGCTCATAAACCCGATAGTCTACTACTACTCCTCTCGAAACTTTGACGAGCAGCTGGTGATTGGCCAGAACCAGGTGACGCAGGCCGAGAGAACCCTCATGAAGCGCTTCAAGGTGAAGTTTTCCTTCATCAACATCATCTTCTTCATCTGCTGGCTCCCAAACCTTATCAGTGGGATTCTTCTCTGGTTCTTCTGGTACACCCTTCCAGTGAAGTTTATACTCGCAACTTGGAACTGCATGGCGGTTCTAAACCCTCTGCAGGCCTTTTTTAACACCCTCGTGTACCGCAAGTGGACACGATTCTCGCTCCCCGAGAGAATCAGAGACTTTTACTACGGACGAAAGCCAAAGGTGGAGTCCAGACGACTGCACGAGCGATCGCCCCTCTTGCGGACCTCCTCGTACCAGTTCCGGTCTGCCAGCACAATAGGAAGTGTGGAGTCTGTGGACACTGGTCCAAGCGTCAACTCGTGCTCGTGTGTGTAGGTTTAAAAATGCCATGTGTTTTAGACTTTTAATTAGAGTAGTTTAGACTTTATGTTTAGAGTAGGAATTAAAATAAAGAAGAGCCGGATTTTTATTAATTTTTCGCGCTAAGCTTCTTCAGCACGTTGAGGCCCATCTCCTGGTACTCTTGGCGCGACATCCAGAACGCGTCTCGGTCCTTTGTCACCTCAGCCAAAACGGCGCCACCTGGAAGCACGCAAATCAATTAGTTAGGTATTTTTTAACCGAAAAAAACCATTTTCTGGTTTTTGAAAAATTTAATTTCCTCTTCAAGATTATATTTTTGGAAAAGAAAGTTGGAAACTACTTCATGAACTTTATATACATACGTTCTGCTTTGTTTTTGGTAATAACTGTTTCGATCTCGATTGATTCATAAGGAATGGTCGCCATTTTGAATTTTAACTTTGGTGAGTTTTGGAAATATTAAACAATAAAGTTTTAAAAACTTTCTTTTAAGATACACATTTTACACTTGAGCTTTGAAAAGATTATCTTACTGCTGAAAATTGGATCATTTTTATTAAGGAATTTTTATGGGCCAAAATTGGATCTTAGGAACTTCTGTGACCCTTTGCCCTAACCTCAAATTTATTCAGCTATTTTTGGTTGTAACTAACTGTTCCCTAAGAAACTCAAATCACACGTTTCTTCCGTATAAACCCGAAATTAAATCTGATGAAATTCAAAAATTAACTTAGATGAGAATCAAAGAAAATTCCTTCAAGGTTTCCGTAGGTTTCAGTAATGCCATTGAAACGCCAAAAAGAATTGTAAAAAGTTCTCACCAATAAAGACCATATCCTTCCTCCGAGGGGGGTCCTCGATACGAATCTTGAACTTCGACAGCTTCTCGGTGTCGTTCTTTAATACTCGTTCCAAATACAACTGCTTGATCTCGCGCTCGAGGCGACTAGGAAGCCCAGGGTACATCGTGGAGCCCCCCGAGAGCACAATGTGCTTGTACAGCTCCGGACGCATGTCAATGTCGGCAGCCTGGATGGTGGAGAAGACGAGCTCGGCGATCCCCTGGCCCTCCACGTTGATCAGATGGGGCTGGAAGAGCGCCTCAGGGGCCTCGAAACGCTCGCCTCCGATCTTGATGACGCGTCCGTCGGGCAGCGTGTAGGACTCGACCAGCACCGTCGTCTCCAGGGCCAGCTTCTGCTCCATCTCGATGTCATAGCCGATGTAACAGAGTTTCTCCTTCATCATGCGCACCGTCTCGAAGTCGGCGGAATGGTTGAACGCGTACCCACGCAGCAGCAGGAGCTTGATCAGGTACCGCGTGATGTCCCGTCCCGCAATGTCCAGACGCCGCGTCAGGTGGGGCAGTGCAAACTCCTCGTACACGGGACAGATGTGCGTGACGCCGTCCCCGGAGTCGATAACCACCCCCGAGATCAGGCCCTGCGCGTACAGGGTCAGAACGGCCTGGATCGCGATGTACGCCGAGTCGAACTCGTACTTCTCGAACATCACCTCGATCATCTTCTCTCGGTTCTTCGTGGGGTTCATCGGGGGCTCCGTGAGCAGGATGCGCGTGTTCTTCGGGTCAATGTTCATCTTCTTCGGCCCGAACGTGTAGTCCCACACGTGACACATGTCCTCCCAGTTGCGAACCACACCGTTCTCCATTGGGTACGACACCTCCAGGAGTGACCTGAGCTGCGACGCCTCATCGCCAACCATTAAATCCTAGTTGGGGAGACAGAAGAGTTAAGATGGGAGCGAGGCAAGAGCGAGTCATGGGGCACCGAATGGAACCCATGACTGCGACGGGAAAAGTGGCGTTGAAAAGAAACCAAACAAGACCAAACGAACTCAAGCATGAACAAAGCGATAGGCTAGCTATACTTACAGGTAGAGTAGCATCGGCTTCCTATGCATGATTTTAATAGGCGTGCAAGATAACAATGAAATGTAAAGGAGTGTAGCTTCAAGGGGTGGAAGTTTTTGGGCTTTTTGGAAACTCTCAAAAGATCGGGAACCAGCGAAAATTAGACTAAATTATTTGGAGGCAACATTTTTCAAAACCTACGTTATTGGCCAGTTCTACGAGACTTTTCAGAAAGTGGCAAAGAAAGCTCACAAACTTTTCCTGGTCCCTGTTACGTACATTTCTTCAACTTGTGCCTCATTTTTGGTGGAAAATCCATTTGTAAGAGGGGATAAATCACTTCCAAATAGCCCTTCTTCTGGAGTTTCGTCCTCTTTACCTCCCATGGCTCATCAGTTAAACTTTGTATAATACAATAAACTTTTAACCTTGAAAAATGACGAAGGAGCCCCATTTCTTACTGTAAGTGCTTCCAAGGGTTGAAATAATAAAAGATGATAATGAGCTGATTGAAGTGAAGAGGTTGGACAACTTGTTGCAAACATTTAGAAAAACCAAGAAAAGTTATGTCGGAAAACAACACAAAATATTTGGCTACAGACTTACATCGACATGTAAATCCTGAAAATTGGTTTCGTAATAATAAAAAAAACAATTATTATTTCCAGGCACCGTCCCTCCTCCAGAGCCCCTAATTTTAAAGTCTCTAGTCGGGCAACCAATCGATTAGAGCTTACCTTGACTTCGATGTCTCCAATTTTGTTCACCTGCAAGGAAAGTTATCTTAGGAAATTCCATTACTATGCGGCTTGGTCGACCCGCTGGCGAGTCTGAGTCATTGAACGGAAACATTCTCTACTTACAGCTCGGATGATCGGTCTGCCGATGAGACTGGGGAAGATGTAGGCAGGAAAGTTGGTTCCAGCATATCCACATTTCACAAACTGCAAAAACAGCAATCAATATTAGACGTTTCTTATCGCTTCGGTGCGACCCAGCCCAAGTCGGCCCGATTTAAGTCCGTTTCACTTACTCCTGTGCCATTATCACACACCACCACATTTCTTCCTTTGCTATCCATGGCGGTCGTTATTTATTCACTAGTTGTTTATTTTTTGTGAGTTCTCGGGATGATACAAGATCTCCTGCTGATGTTTCTGAAATAGCAGAAATGGCGAGAGATTTCAAAAAATTCAGTTACGAAACTCAGCGCTCGAACAAAATCACCGAATCTCGGTGACTGGTTTGAGTCATGGACAAACACCTAACTTTTGCACTTTGAAGATATATTTTGCTTCCAAAAATCCCTCATTCCCTACTGGGGATCTTTTTGTTTTCGAGAAACTTGGTTTAAAATTGCCAGGGGAAATTAGTCACATTTTTCTAGGCCTTGGATAGCGTCAGTCGGCAGCTGCGATCAGCTGATTGAAACGTAAACAATAATAAATCACCGGCAAATTTTCCAATGCATTTTTTATCGTGCGTACGACAGCTTTTGAAACCCACAATTGTCATACAACCAATTAAGCAGCATATAAAAATGTCCAACTTGTCGGATTCAACTGTGCCTCTGAGTGAAGTAAGTAAGAAAACTTAACTAGTGTGTTATAATCCCTAAAATGTGTGATTTGCAATATTTTTGCAATGATGTTAACAGTGTATTTGAGTTAGGTATTTGTAGGAATTTCAACCTTAGAGCATGGAAATTTTTCAGGTCGACCGCTCTTTTTATTGAGTGGACAAACAGAGCAAAATTTTCAGCCAATTTTCGTGGAAGTTTGGATTTGGGACGACTTGAATCTCCCAAAGTACTTAAGTCCGGAGGCTCATCTCTTGAAGGCTATTTCTAGGGGTTCCTCTAGTGATCGTCACCTAAGATGGGAGCTCTAGCCCCCGTACTTTGGGAGCTAGAGAAAATCGAATTTTTGTGAAATTTTTGTATGGGGAAATTTCACCAAGATTTGGTTTTCTCTAGCTCCCAAAGTACGGGGGAGCCTCCGGACCGGAGTAGGTCTCAAACCCCTACTTCCACGAAAATTGGCTGAAAATTTTGCTCTGTTTGTCCACTTTCCAAAAAAGAGCGACCGACCTGAAATATTTCCATGCTCGAAGATTTCAACGTTTCGCTAATTGTAAAATATTTTTACCGGAAATTTCAAATAAAAGAAGTGATAAGAGAATTTTGCATTTGGGTCCGTTATATATTCACCCAGCTCACCATTATTCTAGAAAGATTTAAAGCGTGCAGTTGTCGTGTCATTAGTTCCGTGCTTTCAGATTTAGTTTTACAAAGTTTTAACGTTTTGACATGATAAGTGTTTCAAGTAAAAAAGTTGGCGTCCACCCCTGTGGGCTCGAAGCCAGCAGGGAAGATTTAAGTTCACTAAAGAAACAAAAGAAAAATGCGATCGACATCTTGGATTTGCCTCTCGAAGTAAGTGAGGATTTGAGCCTTTACCAGAAACTACAGCAAACTCTCTTAGGTCATGATCCTTATACTTTCACGGCTAAATTTTCGTGACAAACTGAGCTGCACCCTGGTCTGCTCTGTCTGGTACAGATACCTGCAGATCCCGGCACTCAGTAAGAACATGGTGTTCCGCTTTCATGACGTACATTTGGAGAAGCAGATTCCGCCATTTTCGACATTTGAGAATACATCGAGGATCTTGGCCAACATCGACTTGTCGTTTTTCCTGGGACAACTGAACAGAATGAGCATCAAGGATGTCGAGAATTTCCTCTCGAGAGTCGGTCACGGGACACTTCATCTGAAGATTAGCAATTTGGAGCCTCTCGAAAAATACGGAAGAAGGATTTTGCAGTGCTTTCCCGGGTTGAAGAAGCTCGAGACCGATTTGTTTGTCGAAACATTGCAATGTTTTGAAGATCTTCCACCCACTCTGAACGATATTCACGTTGCTTTTGTGTCAGTTGGAGTTTCAAAGAAGTTTCTGGCCTTCCTGGAGTCACAAAAAGAACTCAAAAGCTTGACGGCTGACACAGTTGTCGGATTTTCAGTTGGTCAGGAGACATTCTTAAACTTGGCTCCGGAGCTCCAAAGGAGCTTATTTCTAAGGACACTTGAACCAGTAAACTTTTTGAAAATCAAGCATCTCGAGTGCCGACAAGTAAAGTCGTCTTACCTGTACCCCGGAGCAATGCCCGAAACAATTGCAAAACTGGTGAGCAAGTGAAGAAAAAGTGAACTCGAAGGTACTCAGTAATGTTTGTTTTAGAATCTGGACGGTTTTACATTTCGCAAACTGAGCTTCCTGACATCGGGGCCCCTGCTTAACGTTAGAGAGGTCAATCTGGCTAACTTTAAAGCGAAGGATATTTGCAGATTGTGCATCGGGGAGTTTAAAAGGTTCTGCCCAAACGTGGAAAAACTGGAGATTTCCAACTCTGACTGGAAGATATTCTATCCTTTTGTCAGCGCCTTTACCAGTCTGAAAGAGTTACGAATTAACTTTTCTCCACAAGAGGTAAATGATTTTACTTAATCTTTTACTAAAACTAGATTTTAGCTTGTTTAGTGCATTTTCAGCATTTTGCAAAAATCCACTATTGTGGCCACTATACCGTCGGTCTGTCTGTCTGTCCGAAATTTTATAATTCAAGAACCAGAAGAGATAGAGACTTGCTGTTTTCTGTTTCGTGTAGGACTTGGTCTGTAGGGTGGAAGGTTAGACATCTTAGACCCCCATTACCCCTAGGGGGGGGAGTGAGGGTGGTAAACCCGTTGTATGAAAGTTCCTTATACTTTGTCCGATTGAGCTGAATTTTGGATATGTTGTAGTTCACACCAAATCTAGCAAATTATAGAACACATGTATGTCTCTATCACTTAAGGGGGCTGAGTGGGAGACCCCCGAAGTTTGTATCGGGGAAAACTTTAGTTGCTCTGATCGAGCTGAAATTCAAACTAAGCACGTAAAATTACATAATTAGAAACATATGCTTCAAACGAGGTCTCAAAAACGTAAAACAAGGCATCAGGAAAATTTTTAATATAAGCTTGTGGCTCCCCTTGGAAGACAAATGGGCGAATTTTCAAGATCGTCCGATTGAGCTCAAACTTTGGTAACTCTTAGAGGGCTTTTATTTGAGCAAAAAACATTCGTATAGTATGCTCCTATCAACTAAGGGGGTGGAGAGGGGAACTCCAAAAGTTTGTATGGGAAGCAAATTCATATGGATTTGCCTTTTGGGCTAAAGTTTAAATTATTTATCTAAATTACCGAAAAAGGTTGGTAAAGTTTAGAAGTAAAAATTTATGAGTAGAACTTAAGAGTTAAAAACATTAAATTAAATTAAATCAAATGAAAATACAAAATCGAAGATCAAGTATAAGAAGTGCATTTTCTCGGGTTTATATTTTGAGGGAATCTTATTTGAATTCATCATACTCAATTTCAGAATTCCCGACTTATTGGGTAAATTGTTCAAGAATCCAGAAATTAAGTATTATGAATTCAAATTAGATTCCCTTAAAATATAAACCCGGGAAAATGCACTTCTTATACTTGATCTTCGATTTTGTATTTTGATTTGATTTAATTTAATTTGATTTTTCGTATCGTGTTAGGAATCGTTCTCAAGAGTGCAGGCTTTAAATTTCAGACCCCCATCCCTTCTTCGGAGGAAGCGGGTGTGTTTTACGTTTGTCTGAAAACTCCTCATATTACATACTACTGAGCTGAAATTTTAGTATGTTGAAATCTGTGCAAAATCTAGCAAATCATGGTAGCACATGTGACTCGTACTATGTACAGAGACGGATCTAGGGGCCCCAAAGTTTGTTTGGAAAAAAAATTATATTCCAATTGGACTGAAATTCGAAAATACTTTGTAAAATGACTGGTAAAAGCAGAAAAACAATGAAATCAAACAAAATCGATAATAAAGCTTATAGGTGCATTTTCAAAATGTTGAGAAGGGATGATTTTGTAAATATTTAGTTCATCGGTTTTTGCTTTAACACCTTCTCATCATTTTGAAAATGCATCCATAAGATTTGTCATCGATTTTGTTTAATTAATTTTTTGCCTTAAAATACTCCAAGGCAAGAACAGCTCACCAAAAGCATCAAAATCCACCTTCAAAGGTTATTTGCCCCAAACTAACCTTAACTTAAATTAAATTCGTCTTCCAGATCTGTTTGAGTCACATCATTTTCCAACGAACTGCATGTTTAGCGAACTTGACTAAGCTGGAGATTAAAGGAGTATTCCTCGATAGGTTTGAATTGATAATTTGGCCCTTCATGATCCATCTGGAGGACTTACATCTGGAAGCGACGAATCCTCAGTCGTACACGCACGTGGAGATGCTAACTATGGCTTGTCCCAATGTCCGTGTCTTCAATTTCAACAGTACAATTAGTTTTTACCAAATGACCCTGTTCCTCGAACGATGGAACCTCAAAGAATTTATGTTTTCCGTAGAGGACGAGCAAACTGTCACCTTCACGAAGCAGTTGTTAGGAATACTGACGACATTCTGCAGTGAGCTTCGTGTTTTGGGCATCAAAAACATAAATTTGACGGGCGAAAGCTTGCAGGCTTTCCAAAATGATCTCTTTGAAAACGTTCCCACACTCCGTAAGTTTTGTGGAGTGTCGGACGAATGCATTTTTGCATATAAGAACTTTCAGAGATCCAAAAGATGGGATTGAGTACCAAATTTTACACTTTTAAAAAAAATTTTTATACTTTTACTTATTTTCGTGAATTTTGAAGGAGCACTGAAGCAATAAAATTCCTGGAGTATGCATTGAAATCGAGTGTTTTCATGTCATAAATATACAGCAAATTTTCATTTACTTGAGCTTTAACTCAGGAAAAGAGAAGCGATATTTTAACTTTCACCAACAGTTTTTATTAGAAATTTTTAAGGAATTGAGAATCTAAAAATATAGGTTTATCTTATTGAATCCTTTTCCTTGAAGATGCTGAAATTTCTGAACGAGTTTGCTCCCATTGAAACGGCAGAGTCATGGGACAACGTTGGACTCCTAATAGAGCCCTCAAGTTATGTCGGGGTCAAAAGGGTTCTCCTTACCAACGACTTCACTGAATCTGTGATGGAAGAAGCGTTAGAGAGAAACTCCAACTTTGTCATAACTTATCATCCTCTGATATTCGCGGGTTTAAAGAGAATTACGCAGGGGGACTGGAAGAGCCGAATCATCTCAAAGTGCCTAGAGAAAAGTATCACAGTGTTCTCGCCCCACACGAGCTGGGATGCAGCAGAAAATGGTAAGATCTAAGTAAATTTTGTAAACACATAAAAGATAGCACTTTCATTTAGGAGTCAACAGCTGGCTTATCAGGGCGGTGAGCGATAGCCTCGACAACGTTCGTCCAGTCATACCGAACTCCAAGGAGCCTCATCTGGGAGCCGGAAAATGCGCGGAACTGGCTGCGCCTTTAGCTATCAAGCGCGCCATAGAGCAAATCAAAAAATTTTCCGGGCTGAGTCACGTTCATGTGGCGTTGGGAGTTGGCCACACCATGGATTCAGAAATCAGCTCCGTGGCCGTTTGTGCTGGGTCTGGATCTTCTGTATTGAAGCAGGCCAAAGCCGATCTCTTTGTGACGGGGGAGATGTCTCATCATGAGGTTCTTGATGCATCCCACAGAGGGACGACCTGCTTCTTGCTCAACCACAGCAACTCTGAGCGCTACTTCTTGTCCGAGTTCAAGAGTATTCTGAACTCAAAGTTCCCAGATTTGTCGGTTGATGTTGCAAATTCCGATGCAGATCCTGTCCGAACGTACTAATGAGCGACTCAAGATCACAGAGAAGTTCATCGACTCATTTTCATGACACATTTCTATCTTGTTTTAGCTTCTTAAATTTTCAATAATTTCATGAACTTAAACCAATCTTTTTGCTCTCCAAGAACTGGTTTAAACCAGTTAACATGTTTTTTCAAAATTTGCATTATGAACCATGAAAGTCAATCTTTTCCAATTCCTGTATACTCTTTTATATCAAATTATTGCATTATTTCAAACTCATACGTAATAAATATACCTCTAGGGTGAAACTCTTTGCATGAAAAATAAAAATTTAAAAAAGCCGAACTCTTAATTAATTTTTATTTGATATCCAAGATTTTTTTGACATTACATTCCTTTGATGCAGTCCTCGATAAACTTCTTGACCTCCGAGTGCCGCACGTCACAGTAGACCCCGGGGAAGCCGGGTTGGGCACAACCATAGCCCCAGGAAACGATCCCAATAAGGACATTGTCGTTCAGCAAAGGACCACCAGAGTCACCTGAAGAGGAAGTCAGTAAATCATAGTTGTCCATTGAACGTCTCATCGACTTACCTTGACAAGCATCCATGCCACCTTTTTCATACCCAGCACAGACCATGGTGGCGTCGATCATGCCCTTGTAGGCCTCTTGGCACTTCTCGTGAGAAACCAGGGGTACCTCGACAGCTCGCAGATGGTCGGGCTTCTCGGAGGGGTTCTGGGTGTTGCCCCAGCCGGCGACCGTGAGCATATCCCCCACGGACACCTCGTTGCCCAGAGGCTTTGCGGCAGGCAGGGTGATGGTCCGGAAGTACTTTTGGTCTCTCACGTGGCCGGTGAACTCACAGACCGCGCAGTCGTAGGACAGAGACACGGGATTGTACTTGTCGTGGCGCTTGCAGCTCTTGATGCTGAACTCCACACCTCCGGTGTCGCGCTTACTGGCGCCGATCTTCACCGTGTAAGTCTCGAGGTTCGAGCTGGTGGGAACGCAGTGGGCCGCGGTCACGAACTTGTTGGAGGAGACGATCGAGGCCCCGCAGATGTGAGAGCCTCGGTTCTTGATGGTGGCCACGTACGGGAAGACCTCGATGGACGTCTCCTTGCCTCCCACGATGCGGCCGCCAGTGGTGGCGACGGGTTTCAGGGTGATGGAGGAGCCCTGGGAGCAGAGGGCCAGCACTGCGAGGGACCAGAGAGCGGACTTTCTTGCCATTTTTGAAGATTTTATGTTAGTTTTTGCGGGTTTCGTCGATTGACTGATGCTTCTGGCCAGTTTCAGGGGTCTTTTATACCGCCAGATTGCTATGTCGCAGAAGCCAGTAGCAGCTTATCGGCCAGAGATACCGAGGGACTGCAGTTTTTCTCACTGACCGAATTCGGCGGGTTGCAAGCGATAATGCACGCTAATCTCTTATCGCCAGACTTCAACTTCTTTATTGACTGGCACAAAGATTTTTGGTTAAGTTCTGTTTGAGTCATGATGGAGATGGATTCTCGTCCACCATCCGTTTTTTCTGAGACCAGAAAAAACCCCTCTGAGCATGATGTGCATGCTATAGGTAATAAGAAATAACCTTTATTTCGTATTTTCTTGATTTTTCAAACTATTTAAGCCGGAAACCGTCTGCCAAAGAAACTGAAGATTAAAAATTTCGACGGGACTAAAGTCAGACGATAAAAGTTACCTAACATCTTTACTCTCATGAATCTGCACAGTCTAGTTTCCTTCTTTGACGTGTCCAAACTACTCAGCTATGATTTTAAAAGTATTTAGTAAGTTATGTTAACTGATGTTGTTTCGTTTTTCGACCAGTTTTTTTTCCAGTTCTGGTGCTTCTTCTACCTACCCATCGTTGCCATCAGAACTTTCAAACAGTCTATTGTGATTCCCCTGGTTTTGACATTTTTAAGAGTCCCGGTAGCGATCAATCGAGTTGTAAGGAAGGTTATGTCACGCTTTATGTAAATATACAAACGACTTGCTCCAGCAGCTATCAGTCAGTACGTTTTCAAGACCTCACTATCGAAAACACCTTTCCAACGCTCAACAAACCGAATCTTCAATCGCTGAATACGCCCAAAAATGAAAATGGGTCTTTTGAATGTAGTGACGGCACTTTTGATCCAAGGATTGAAGTTTATTGTGTCAGACGAAACTCAACTATCGCTTGGATGGAATGCTACTGGATGGAGGAAACTAACGTGTACCGAGGCTTTGGGCATCCAAACGTAACGAAACTCCACAAGATTACGTAGATGTCAAGAATTTTAAGGACTACAAACTAACTGAGAGCAAGCTCAGAAACGTTGAAAATCCGAACTTCATTTCCTACCCAGAATTAATGTATCTTCAGCTGAAAATGTGGGAAGAAAAACTCATATTCTTTGTGTCTCTGTTTAATCAACAGAGCCCAAAAATCGAGTGCTTCTCTGATAACCACTCTAAAGTAGACCTTTTCGTGACTAACAACAAAACATATGGACTCCGAGTTGATACAACGTTTGAGCTGGAGGCTGAGTCAGTCCGGAAAGAATATTATTGCGAAGTGTTATCTAGAGCCCACAACACAGTGTTCAGATCAGATACGGTCATTTTTAAACGAAGCCCATACAACGATTACTTACTTTTTACTTTCTCGGCGCTACAGCCATCTATGGGCCTTGGCCTGGTCGAGAGTCGTTCTCCATCCGGTCCTATCCTGGGCTGAAGACTGCCAGTTCCTTACTCCGAGCGCACGTAGGTCGGCTTGTACGCCGTCTATCCATCTTGCTTTGGGGCGGCCGCGGCCCCTCCGCCCTCCTGGATCGTGCCGGAATAATGTTGAGGGGGCTCTGTTCTCGTCCATACGTGCCAGGTGCCCTGCCCACCTCAACCTCTGGACTTTTACCACTGCGACGATGTTCGGCTCTCCAAAATCCCGATCTAGCTCGAAATTGTACCTCCTCCTCCAGCTCTCGTCCTCACGCACCGCCCCAAAAATGGTACGGAGCACCTTGCGTTCGAAGACGAGAAGCATCTGCTCATCGCTCCTCTTCAACGTCCAGGACTCGCACCCGTACATGAGTACTGGACGGATGAGCGTCTTGTAGATCCTGCACTTCGTCCTCTTGGATAGCAATTTCGAGCGTAGATGTCTGAGCAAACCATAATAGCATCTGCTGGCTGCCATGACACGACGCTTGATCTCGGGTGTCGTGTCACCGTCAGGCCGCATCAGCACTCCAAGGTAGATGAATTCGTCAACTACCTCGAAGGTATGGCCACCGATGTCTATGGTGTTGCTCCGCTGATTGGAGGCCGAACTCGGCGTGGCTGACATGTACTTGGTCTTTGATTCGTTGACCACAAGACCCATCCTCTCCGCCTGGGTCTTGAGATTGGTGAAAGTATCCGATACCGCAGATTTCGTCCGACCGGCTATGTCCAGATCGTCTGCAAAGCCCAGAATCTGTACCAGCCCGTTGGCTAGCGTTCTACTGGTTGAGATGCCTGCACGTCTAAAGGCCATCTCAAGGGCGAGGTTGAAGAGCAGACATGAAAGGGCGTCGCCCTGCCTCAGTCCCTCTCTGACTGCAAAAGTATCGGATACGTCGTTCTGCACTTTGACACGACACGTGGTACCATCAAGTGTCGCTTTCACCAATCGAATCAATTTCGTTTCAAAGTCCAGCTCCTTCATCGCAACAAACAACTCTCTACGTTTGGCCCTGTCGTAGGCCTGTTTGAAGTCAATGAATAGATGTTGCGTCTGGACTTGAAACTCACTGCCTCTTTGCAGGATCAGACGTAGATTGAAGATCTGATCTGTTGTTGAGCGATCACGTCTGAATCCGCATTGATATTCCCCAATGACTGTCTCGGCGCGTGCCACTAGTCGGTTGTAGAGCACTTTTGCGAAAACTTTGTACGCCGCGTTGAGCAGAGCAATCCCGCGGTAGTTTTCGCAGTCCAGTTTATCGCCCTTCTTATGCAGAGGTACAATGGCCCCCTCTAGCAGCTCTCTGGGCAACGACTCTTCACGCCAGATATTCCGAACTAGTTGGTACAGCACGTTCTCCACCTCCTCACCACCCTGCTTCAGCAGTTCTGCTGGGATGTTATCCGGGCCGGGGGCTTTGTTGTTTTTGAGTGAGGAGAGGGCCGCCGAGACTTCTTCTCGTGTTGGAGTGGCCACTTCACGACCGTCGTCGTTCAAGAGAGAGACATCGTTGTCGCCGGCCTCCAGACTCCCGTTATAGAGGCTGTTGAAATGCTCCCTAAAACGCCCGAGAACATCCTGTTTCGCGGTGAGCAGGGTACCGTCCACCGCTCTACAGATGTTCAGCCTGGGGTTGAAGCCTCTCCGTTGGTGGTTGATGTTCTTGTAGAACTTGCGGGACTCGTTAGCGCTTTGGAGCCTCTCGAGCTCAAGCAGCGTCCTGTCTTGAAGCTCTCGTTTCTTGCGCTTGTGCAGACGCTTTTCCTCCCTCCGGAGTGTTCTGTAGCGCTCGGTCGCCGCATTCTTTCGTTCTCTCGTCCTTGCTGTCTCTCTCTCGAGTCGGGCCTCGTTCTTACGGTCGGTAATCTCTCCGCATTCCGCATCATACCAGGTATTGAAGTCGTTAGGGCTCTGATACCCTAAGGTGTCGGTTGCTTCAATCTTGATAGCCTCGCTCACCGATTGCCAGTCGGGAGGGCTGTCCTCTGGTAGTGCTTGGTGTAGTTGTTGAAGCCTTGCATTGAGATTACCAGCAAATGTTGCAGCTATCTGTGGGTCTCTCAGTCGGTTCACTGCGAATCGCCTTACGGCTTCGCGTTGGCCATTGTGGAACCGAGCGAGGTGCGCTCTCATTGTCGCCACCACAAGATAGTGATCAGAGTCAACATTTGCTCTCCAACATGTTTTGACGTCTATGACGTCCGAGAAGTGTCTTCCGCTGATAAGCAGGTGGTCGATCTGGTTATCAGGGAAGTTGTCATTGGGGGGTTTCCACGTAGCCAGGTGCCTGCGTCGGTGCTTGAAGGAAGTACTCCTCACTACTAAATTCCTTTCAGCCGCATAAAAGATCATGCGCTGTCCGTTCTCGTTCGTGATCTGGTGCAGGCTGTACTTCCCTATCGTTGGTCTATAGACTTCCTCCTGACCTACCTTGGCATTGAAGTCTCCCAAAACGACTTTGACGTCGTGTGCCGGTAGTTCGTCGTAGGCCCTTGAGAGCGCTTCATAATAGGCATCCTTGTCAGGATCCGGTGACTCATTATGAGGTGCGTGCACGTTGATGAGGGAGATGTTCTTGAAGCGGCCTTTCATCCGCAGCACGCACATTCGCTCATCGATCGCTCGGAAGTCTAAGACCAGGTGTTCCATCCGCCTGGCTACGAGGAAGGCAGTGCCAAGTACATGTCCTCGACATCTGCTGCTATGGAGGATCAGGTATCCGTTGTAGCGGGTGTTCTGGGCGTCCTTGTTGTATCCGCTCTCCTGAATAGCAGCAATGTCGATCTTGGCTGTCTTCAGCTCTTTGGTCAGCATAATCAGTCCTCCTGGTCTGTAAGTCTGACCCCTTACGTTCCAGGTTCCAATTCTCGTGTCCATTTTCCGTTTCCGTTTCGTTGCCGATAGCCTCGGGCGACCTCCTGGTCGCCCGATTGAAGGTCCGGTTTCTTCTTCTCTTCTTCCGTTCGTTGCGGGGCGTTTTTCACATTTCGCTCGCGCTAGTGTGTCCTGGGACCAGGTTGCAAGCCTCGGTCCCAACCCCCTAATTTACCGGAGGGCCAAGGCGTAGACCATTTCCTCCTACGCCCTCTTATATCCGGAGATGATAAGAGAGGGTTTTGGGGCGCCCTGAGTCGCCCTTCATGTCAGAGCCCCGTATGCATGCAATCATTGCTGAATACACCCCAGTCGGTACGAACGTGGACGTGGGGTTGACTTGACAGGCAGAGGCTATGTCGCCGAGGCGATGTGTTGCGCTTAACCTGCCCTTACCGACCCCATACAACGATTATGTGGCTTCTTATCTAGCACCAGACATCGACCGACTAAAAGAAAATCTGGAAAAACTGAAAAAAGACTCTATTTTGGCATTCTACAATATCACGACTCCCTCCAGAAATACTGGTGAATTTTATGTACATCTTACACTGAGGAATGGAAACATGACTGCAGCAAACATCAAAGATCGTTTGGATTTGCAGTATCTAGCATTCGTGCTACAACTCCTGAACTCCAAACCATATCCAGATTCCAAGTTCGTAGTAGTCAGGCACTCCACTTACTGTCCCAAAACTTTCAGTCAAGCTGTATTGAGGATTGGAGAGAACAAGACTTTTGAGGCGATTTGCAATGACACCAACGAGAAACTAATGGGATTTTACTTCTGTGAGATCCATCCAGAAGGAGGAGGTGTAGTCACATTGCGTGATCCCACTCTTGAGTGCCCGAAATCTGTTGAGGAAAGCCTCGCGAAGTTGCTGAACTCCACCGACTCACCCGAAGAGACTGTCAACCGGGTTCAAGAAGTCACTCGGAACAAAACTCTGAACTCGACAGAAATTTTGTTGATAAGTCAGATTCTCGAAAAGGTCTCTCAGTTTCCCTTAGACCCAAGTAACTCATCTATTTACTATGCAACAGCCGGAATTTTGGATCTACTGATGACCTCTAACGCGACGGTTCTCAAGGAGGCTCAGGAGTTGGGAAATACATCGAAAATTATTCTCACGAGCTTCGATCGCATCATGAACCAAAGGACTCCTGAGTCCGCAGACGGAACGGAGGTCATCGAGAAACAAAGCTTTGCTGTCCTAGTTTCCGACCCTGCTGTGAGCAACGTTACTGGATTTGCCCAGTTTCTCGACCCTGATTCCGGGAAAACAAGAATGGAAAAGCTTTATGCAAACGAGACGGTCCAACACATATTGACCCTCAAGGATCTCGAGGTGGCTTCCTTCGTACCCCAGAGCTTTTTCGACGCGGCTGTTGAAAATAACATTGCTGAGGCCTTCAGGATTGTGTTAACTGCATTCAGTAACACCAATATTTTCCAAGTCTCCTCAAATCAGCGCATTATGGCAAAGGTAATACTATGGTGTAAAACTTGAAAATTAGAAATCAATCGGGAGTTCAATTATCAGTGACCAAAAACTCATAAGCCATCTAGGGCCCAAAAATTCCAAACAACCTAGGAAGCATAGAACTTTTAAGAAGGGAAAGACACCACTAGATGTGAACCTTCCGTCTGCGTACTTGCAGGTGCATTCTTGATCTAACTTTAGTCCATTAGAAGCATAAAATTGAGCCGAAATATTTCAAGCGGTGATAATAAACCAAAACTGAGATTTATTTCTAAGTTGCAAGTCGAATGCACTAACTGTTAAGATATTCCAAGTACATCTTTTCTCAGATTTTTTTTAGTGCATTTTTTATCAATTTTGAAAAATAGGCACTTATGTGTCCGATATGTCCGTCTGTCCGTCCCTCCTGAGTCGCAAAGGCTCCAAAACTACAAGAGCTAGAGACCTGCGGTTTTTTGCATGATATCTGGAAGGTGAGCGAATTGTTTTGGTT
Organism: Forcipomyia taiwana; assembly: GCA_963930915.1. Classification (NCBI taxonomy): domain Eukaryota; kingdom Metazoa; phylum Arthropoda; class Insecta; order Diptera; family Ceratopogonidae; genus Forcipomyia; species Forcipomyia taiwana. The sequence goes on along the minus strand of CAWVOI010000086.1, from coordinate 897,593 downwards.
TTTCCGGAAAACTGCCTGGGGGTAATTAAGGGGGTTTTCCCGTTGTATGAAAGTTCCTTATACTTCGTCCGATTGAGCTGAACTTTGGATATGTTATATGTATATCATGGTAAGTTAAGCAAATCATAGAACACATGTTTGACCCTATCACTTAAGGAGGTGGGGTGAGGAACCACCGAGGGGGGGGGGGGGGGAAAATTTTAGTTGCTCCGATTGAGCTGAAAATTTAATATGTTGATTAACTTGCAAAACCTAGCAAATAATTGTTGTTCATTTTACCCATACTATATAGGGACGGAGCTAGAGACTCCTTTAGTTTCTACAGAAACGGAAACGACCCAACCTTTCTACGATGCTGACTTGAAAATGCACTCAAATGCGTTCGACCCCGACTTAGCTTTAAACATGCTTTTTTGGAGGAGTCTAGTTGAAAATATAAGATTATTGTTTAGATCTTAACTTAATTTGTAGCGTGAAAATTGACAACGGCAATTTATTTTTACTCCTAAGAACCCTAGATACCTGTTGGAGAACCTCTATCAGAAAATTTTTGGACTTAACCCGTAAGACCCCCAATTCTTAAAGCATATTTAAAGCTCAGTCGAAGGCAAACACATTTAAGTGCATTTTCAAGTCGTCTTCGTAGCGAAAATGGATTGAAATGAAAATCTTGCCCAAAAATCCGTTTTGTTAAAACTTATTGGCTCTGAAACAATTTTTATATTTTTTATGTTCCAGTTCAATCGGAGTAACTTTAATTTTTCCCCTCTAGCCCTTATGGTTTCGAACGCAGGACCGCATCTATTTTTAAATTTGTAAACCACTCATGTGACTGTTTTAGGGTACTTGTTGGCACATTTTAACAAATTCTTGATCTACGTTTTATTTAATCTGTGTAGGTCCTCGGCTTCACGATACCAGAGAAACCCTCGGAGCTGGTTTACCCGATCCCCATCATCTACAGGGCCCCGTACTGCAGACGTGCTAGCGGAGATTGTCACTTTTGGAACTACAACAAGTGGGGCCAGGAGGGAATGGAGCTGGTGCAGCAGAACGAGGACTTTGTGGTGTGCCAGACCACCCACTTAACACATTTCTCCTACGTCATGGTCGGAGAGGGTGAGCAACACGGACACCTCAAAGTCCTGGATGTGCTCTCGCAGGTACTCTGTTTGCTCTCGGTGGTCGGGTTTGCGGGCATAGTCGTGAACACTCTGGTTCTCAAGAACTGGAGAGAGCAGACGGGGAGTAAGGTTCTCGTTCATCTCTCGTTCGTCAACGCTCTCCAGGTCGTCTTCATCACGTTCGTCGACACCAAGGAGCTCTCTTTCCAGCTCGTGTGTGAGACAGGTAGGACTCTGTGCATCGCTCTGGGAGCCCTTCTCCAGTACTCGATCCTGGCCGCCTTCGCGTGGACGCTCGTCACGGCCTATCTCCAGTACAACCGCTTTGTGACGGTGATCGGCTTCGAGATTCCCGGGAACTTTATGCTCAAGTCCTGCTTTGTGGGATGGGGGCTCCCCCTTATTTTCGTAGCCTTGTTCTCCTACCATTTTCAAAATCTCTACTTCCCCTCCACTTCCAAAGGAATTTGCTACCCGAAAGGAAGTGCCTTGTTCTACGGAATTCACGTGCCCATTTTTATCATTCTCTCCGCCAACATCATAGTCTACTTAGTCATTTTATGTAGTATTTTTTATGACTCAAAAACAAAATGCGAAAACTCTCAACGAAGCATCTTCAAGCACCAGTTAAAGGTCTCGATCATGCTCATTTTCTTGTTGGGATTCCCCTGGATCTTTGGATTTTTCGCCGTCTACCTATCCGAAGTGGTATTCTCCTACTTGTTTACCGTAACGGCAACAGCTCAAGGCTTTTTATTATTTCTGTACTACATTTTACTTAATGATAATGTCAAAGGGCGATGGAAGAGGATTGCTGGGAGATGGAACAGAACAACTCAACCCTGCAATTAGTTTCAGGAAAATAAACTACAGAACTATACAGACCCCAAAACTTAACCAATGATTTGAAAGGCAGTGAAATGTATTGATATCTAGATCGATAGGTAGAGATGGATTCAAATACGTTGATATTGATATGAGATGGATTCTTGACTTTTCGTAAAATACATATTGCATGAGCAAGATTAGAGTTTGTAATCATCATATAGAGATGAGTTCTAAACATGGCTCTAATGGACCCCAAAGAAGCGATTCCAGCAGACGACGGTGTGAAAAGTCCGATTGAAGTTTCGAAATTGGTATTTTGGACCCGGTAGGTACTTTTTAGTGCATTTTCAATGCACTATTGTGACCGCTTTGCCCTCTGTCTGTCTGTCCGAAATTTTTTAACTCAAGAACCAGAAGACCTAGAGAGCTGCGGTTTTCCACCGTGTAGGGCATAATCCCCCCTTTGGGGTGGAATTGAGGCGGAATGGGGGTTGTTTTACGTTTGTATGAACACCCCTTATTTAACATCCGATTGAGCTGAAATTTTACTATGTTGTAGTCTGTGCAAAATCTAGTAAATCATGGTGCAACATGAGACCCCTACCATGTACAGGGACGGAGCTAGGAACTCTCAAAGTTTGCTCCTCTCGAAATCTTTGAAAATGCACCCTTAAGCTTGATCTCCGATTTTGCTTTTTATATATTTTACCCTCATGTGAATTGGCTGATGGACCGGATTAAGCGACATTGCACCCCGAGAGTTTGTGGCACGTAGATCTCAAAATGCTGATCATGAGCAGAGAAATAGTCAAGGCCATCAAAGTTATCCAGAAGGCTTGCAACGAAAAAGTCATAGAGGTCACGTTTTCGAAGACTCTTTGATTGGGAAAAATAGTCCTCGGAGTACCAGACTACGGAGGACACCACTAGACAGATCTGACTGAAGTGATAATTTTAGTGATAACTTTCGGGCAGAAATATTCTGTTTTGCACCCTTGGTGCACAATGTACTATTATGTCACAAGGATTTGGGTTGTCAAGACTAGAAGGATTGTTTGTTTTAAAAGTAAAATTATTTTGGGACATTCAAGTTTTGGCCGTAAATCGTAGCTGTGAGTCATTTTCGAAAAATCTTTGCTCTCATTTTCCCCCGAATGTGCCGCTATAAAAAATACGGGAGACTACACACACAAATAGAAATACACATCGCGTTCTCGCAAGTTTTAAATTCTGTGTACAATCTACTGAGGAGAGATACCGGCTATGTAGCTTCGGTCTGACTCGCGACCGTGTCCATTCGTTATTTCTCATCGTTGCGAAATAGTGCTTTGATAACCCAAATCCTATCTTATTTTCAAAAGTAGCTTAAAATCCAAATGAAGTTTCAGAGCGTAAAAAGCTACTACAAGGTCAATCCTGGAATTTCTAAAGATTGGCAAAGACCGAGAACATTTCGATAAATGAGTAGAAAATGGAGTCCAACACCTGTGAAATAGACATTCTTCCAATTGAAGTAAGCTATACCTATAGGTTTGATACAAAAACTATGAAAATTTTCAGATTAATAAATTTTAACTTGTAGATATTGGAGACAATTTTCTCGTTTTTGCCCTTCGAAGACCGACGACAAGCCAGATATGTCTGCAAGCACTGGAACGAGGTTCTGGCGATGAACAAGGTCACTCAAAGTGAAGTTTTTGTGTACTTCAGCAGCAGACAGAGCATCCCAAATAATGTTTCACGAAAATATCCCTTCGTTAAAATCGAGGGTGAGATTGAAGACACTGAGCTCTTCCACCGTATTGGGAAGTTCACACGTACTCTGGAGCTCAGCAGCCACTCTTTGGAATGCTTCAAGCTCCGTGACTTGATGAGATGCTTTCCTAACGTCACAAAGCTAATCATCCACTCGAATCCGGAAGAAACCTCAAACTGTCTTCAGAGAAGCAGCTTGGCGCAGGTGAAACACATGCATTTCGATTACATTGAAGGCTGGAACAGTAAGAGCACGGTGGCTTTCCTGAGGAGCGTGAACAAGGTCACGGCAGATCTGGTGAGACTACCACAGACTGTGAACATTAGCAGCAGGAAAACTGAGCGTCTTTTTGAGTTGTCAGAGGAGGTTACGAACTTTTTACGCCTCATCGTCAAATCTCCTACTTTCGTTCTCTCAAACTTCAACCTGGTGGGGAACGAACCTCTTGAACTCAAGCACATTTCGAACCTCTGCTTTTGCATCGTAACTCGCCTCGTACGTCAGAGCCCCAACGAGCTTCTGAAACTCACAGAACTTCGAGCCATAGCGCTGAAATCGGACTCCGACGGCTGTTTCTTTCAGCACAAGGGAATGTTTTGGCCGAGCGTCAGGGAAATCGATGTGAGAGCCGTGCAGAACCCCTGCTCGGATTGCCTTACAGCCCTTGGAGAAAGTTGCAAGAACGCATCCTGCTGGAAATTCGACTATTTAACCCTTTCCATGTTCGAAAATTTAGGTGACTGTTTTGAGAACATCGAGCTGCTGAGCTGCAAGAAAGCCGATTGGACTGGTATTTTTGAGAAAGCGAAACGCAGCACGAAACAACATTTTCTGAAACTGGAAACCTTGGCGATGAAAAATTTAACTAAAAGTGATTTTCTGTATTGGCCTTTAATGCCGAGCTTAACGTATTTAGAAATGTCCGATCTGAGCGATTTTTGGCCAGGACTAGCTCTCAAAACTCCCGCCTTAAGACATCTCTCGATCTTAAGTAAAACACTCAACATTTCGCTGCAGGATCTGAATATTAAAAACTGGTCCTATATGCGAGTTCTGGATATAAAATGCGTTCCAGTAATATCTGACAAGAAATCGTTCCTCAGTCTGCTTGCAACCTATCCGAATTTAGTCAAGCTCGCGCTGCGTGTCAACATTTTGGCATTTGGCGATGGAAAAAATAACTCAGCACGAAAAATGTTTCTGGAGCAGATTCTTCAGAGAACTCCTTCAATAAGAGGTGTGTGGATAAACGGAAAAAAACTTTTCTAAAACTTTTGAAATAAAAATAATTATTTTGTTTTAAAAATATAACAGCTTTTAGTATAGGTATCTCCCCCCAGTGTAGGTATCTCCCCCCAGTCCCCGTAAATTTTCTTCCATTTGCATATCAACAGAGGTTCAAACATCTGTCCATCCAGAAATATTTCAAATAAGTTTTTTGGATCTCAAAAATTGTTAGATGCAGGAAAATGACTTCACTTCAGTCAAGCTTTGGTTTAAGGTTTTCATTGAGTTTACAATAAACAATTGTTTCGGTCAATGATGAGAAGGGAGCATCTTTATAACACCTTTGTCCTTGAACGAACTGAACTTGTGAGGGGCTCGTATTTAGATTTTTATATTTTAACTCAATTTAAACGTTCAAATTTTTTTTAACATTACCTATTACTAAAGCGTTATAAAATGTGAGATAAGGCTGCATATTTAGTGTATTGAATTTCTGTCCGCAACTTAAGAAATATTCAAGTTTGTAATTGGAAGGAGGTGTATTCACGGTTATCCTAAAGTTCTAAAACATTAAAATATATACAAATAAAATATCTTGAATATTTTTAAATAAAGAATTATAAGTATAGGAGCATTCAACTAAACCCACGTTGGTCAGATCTTTATGATTTAAACCCAGACCCTGTTTCCATGACCTCGCTTGAAAGCTGGAAGAATGACGAGAATCCATCTCCATCATGACTCAAACAGAACTTAACCAAAAATCTTTGTGCCAGTCAATAAAGAAGTTGATTGAGAATTGGAAAACAAAAATGTGGAAGTCTGACGATAAGAGATTAGCGTGCATTATCGCTTGCAACCCGCCGAATTCGGTCAGTGAGAAAAACTGCAGTCCCTCGGTATCTCTGGCCGATAAGCTGCTACTGGCTTCTGCGACATAGCAATCTGGCGGTATAAAAGACCCCTGAAACTGGCCAGAAGCATCAGTCAATCGACGAAACCCGCAAAAACTAACATAAAATCTTCAAAAATGGCAAGAAAGTCCGCTCTCTGGTCCCTCGCAGTGCTGGCCCTCTGCTCCCAGGGCTCCTCCATCACCCTGAAACCCGTCGCCACCACTGGCGGCCGCATCGTGGGAGGCAAGGAGACGTCCATCGAGGTCTTCCCGTACGTGGCCACCATCAAGAACCGAGGCTCTCACATCTGCGGGGCCTCGCTCGTCTCCTCCAACAAGTTCGTGACCGCGGCCCACTGCGTTCCCACCAGCTCGAACCTCGAGACTTACACGGTGAAGATCGGCGCCAGTAAGCGCGACACCGGAGGTGTGGAGTTCAGCATCAAGAGCTGCAAGCGCCACGACAAGTACAATCCCGTGTCTCTGTCCTACGACTGCGCGGTCTGCGAGTTCACCGGCCACGTGAGAGACCAAAAGTACTTCCGGACCATCACCCTGCCTGCCGCAAAGCCTCTGGGCAACGAGGTGTCCGTGGGGGATATGCTCACGGTCGCCGGCTGGGGCAACACCCAGAACCCCTCCGAGAAGCCCGACCATCTGCGAGCTGTCGAGGTACCCCTGGTTTCTCACGAGAAGTGCCAAGAGGCCTACAAGGGCATGATCGACGCCACCATGGTCTGTGCTGGGTATGAAAAAGGTGGCATGGATGCTTGTCAAGGTAAGTCGATGAGACGTTCAATGGACAACTATGATTTACTGACTTCCTCTTCAGGTGACTCTGGTGGTCCTTTGCTAAAAGGCAATGTACTTATCGGGATCGTTTCCTGGGGCTATGGTTGTGCCCAACCCGGCTTCCCCGGGGTCTACTGTGACGTGCGGCACTCGGAGGTCAAGAAGTTTATCGAGGACAGCATCATAGGAATGTAAAACGAAAATGTTTTTTCGGATGTTCAATAAAATCCTCTCAATATGTCGACTTTATTACCTTAGTTCATCCATCAATGCATTCTTTAATTTTGTCAAGGAAATACTCAAAATGGTTTTTAAATTAACTGAACGTTTATATCTGCTTTAGTCTTACAAAACTATACATTTAGTAAACTTTGGACATCAAGAAAGGCACATTAGTTAGTTTTGGAGCCTACCACCTCGTCCTCGAACTGCGTGGTGGCCTCGCTCAGCTGCTTCTTTGATCCGAGACGCATGCAGCGATTCTTCTCTCCCACGAAGCACTCCTCTATGTTCTCCGAGGTCTTGAGGTAGCTCGCGAACGCCGATCCCAGCCGCAGGTTCGGCTCGATGGCTCGCAGAACGTGGATATTGATGGGCGACTTGAGGAACATATCGATGATCCCCGACACCTCCGTATGCTGCTGAAAGAGAAGTTCCACGTCTTTGTCCTTCTTGACAATCGGGATCTGGCTCTCCAGGGTCCTTCTGCTCTCCACGTAATCCTTGCCGTAGAAGGCGATGACGTCAAAGTTCTCGGTGTCAAAATACCCCGTGGACTGAGAGACATCACAGGCCTCGCAAGCCTTGCAGAGAGACGTGTACCCGCACGGGTAGTGCGTGAAGGCGATGGGGCTGTAGACCTGGAAGTTCTGGATCGTGTTCATGCGGACGCGGTTCAGGAAGTCGGGGTAGAACTTGGCAGAGTTTGGCATCAGCAGAACCAAAGAGTCAGTTCCGATTTTTCGCAGCGCCAGATCTGTAACGCCTAAGCTGAGGACCTTTTAGGAAGAGAAAATGTATTAAAAATCGTTTTTAGTCTTTTTAAAATTTTATGAATAATTTAAAATTGTGAAATTTCTTTGAAAGTGTTGTGGCGGTCCAACAGCTCCAGAGGCGTTTTTTAAATGAGGTCAAACAGCTGCCGTAGAACCGTCTGCAAGTGTGAAACATGATAAGCGAGGGTCGAGAAAACAGACTCGCTCTCTTCAACGCCGATTGTTGAGACCTAAATGTCGAGACCTTTGAAGACAAAAGCTAAAAATGGATTTTGTGACTTTTTTATCTATTTGAGCTTAGGGTTTAGGAACCCCAGGTTTAGTATTATTTGAGGGCAGGGTTCAAAATCACTTCTAAGAAGCTCTCTAAGATGAAACACATGTCCATTTTTTCCAAATTTCCCTACCGGATATGCCAGTCTAATTGGTCTCCAAACATCCCGATTCTCCCTGTCTCACAAGCACCAATTTTCGGAAAAGTTGGCTACAAGCTTGCAGATTGAAATCTGAAATTTTAGCTACTTCCACTAAATTTCCACGGGCTAGGCTTCGACTAATTCCCCTCACGTTAACCTAGATAAACTTTAACTCAGACATTAAGATGTTTAATTCATGTCTGTCTGTCTTTTTATCTCCTTAATGAAAGGAGGTAGGGTAAAACTGCGTTACAAAATTTGATTGTGAGTTATGAACGAGTTACAAGACCACCAGGATGTTCCTGCCGCCCCTTAAAAAAGCACAAATCTTTTGACTGAAATTTTGACGTAAGATATTTGGTCTCCAAATTTGACTACCTTAAACTCGCCAAACAGTTTCATTTTATGCATCGTTAAAGCCAAAGTCTCATCTACAAAAAAACACCCATTGACCATCCAAATACCGCCTTGTTAAGAGCATGGGAGAAAATAAATAAAAAACACTAGCAGCAGTCGTAGACCCCTTTCTTGGAAAACGGTTAGAATTACCAAAAAACTTTCCAGACTTAAACATAATACAAATCATACATGTGATTATAAAAGAAATCACAAAAATATCTAGTATTTTAACTTAACAAGCCCAAGCAAAAATATGCGGCAGCAGGAATATAGCAATAACCCTGTATTTGTTTATTGTTCACTTTGTAATTCAAAAAATTATGTGAAGTGTGGAAAATAAACTTTGGCCTCCAGCTTCCTCTCAAGATACGTATAGGAGAAAGAATTTAACATAAAAATTGCTTATTTGTAACGAGAAAGTTGAAGAGGGTTTTAAAAATTGATTATTAAAAAACTATAAATCAGCAAAATCTACTTGAAATTAAACTTTAAAATAAATATTTCCGAACATACCTCCTTCGTGCCGTACACCGACTTGAAGCCCCGCTCGCTCGTCGAGATTCGCGCGACTTCTGGCAGCCGAATCGACAACCAGGCGACCTTGGGGCCGTCGGTCTTGTATGTATCCGTGAGCTTCAGAACTGAGTTCTTCAGCTCCAGGAACGGGTCAGCGGTGGCAGTGACGACGGTATTTGTGGCGTAGACAAAGACCAGCATGAGGAATGTGTTTTCACGGTTCTCGAGACAGATCTTCTGGTACTGGGCTAGGAAGTCGGTGCTGTCTGGGACCTGGTGCTCAAACACCGGAACGACTAGAGAGACCTTGCTGCCCTCAGTCACGTACGGGGACTGGACTATTTCGACCGAGCCCAGAGGTTTCACGACCTCAAATGACCTCAGGATCTCGTCGCTGGAGCCCCTTCTCTGGAACTTGAGGTGCAGGATGTAGTCCATGCCCCGAACGGGGTCGTACTTCTTGTAGGCGGACTGCAGTTTGGAGTACAGTAGTTTGGGGTTCTTGCTGGCAGTGAAGGCGACGACGCGTTTTATGATGTTGTCGAGGTCCTCCCTGTCCTGCTGGGGAAGCTCCTTGACGTTTTCTTCGGTATTCCACATGAAGATGTGACTCTCGTTTACGTGCTGCCACGTGATGATGTCGTGTCGGGTCTCCGCGGGCTTCGACTCGGGCACTCCAATGGGCCACCGCTTCTCCAACAGGGCGTCTGGGAGGTTCCCGTATTTCACCTGAAATGTTAAAAACTTACATTCAATTCAAATTCTAAATCATAGTATTAATGATATATTTAACAAGGTTACAAGTTGGAGAATTGATTGAAGAAAGAAAAGGATGTAAAAGGCTCCAGTTGTGTATATTTTTAAAAAACCATACTCTCGGCTGGGCTTTTCAGCTAGAATTCTCATAAATAAACAACATAATTTCAAGATTTTTTTTTCGCAGCTACTTAATTGTATTAATATTACGCAAATTCAAAAACTCATAATTAAGTTGCTTTGAACCAGATACCTAAAATATGTAACTATTTCTTTGGTAAAATACGTTTATTAAGACATCTAAGCACTTTTAATCAAAATAATTTACAATTATCTTTCTAAAACTTTGCAAAGCCGTTCTAAAACTGTTCAGAGTCTTGAAACTGCACACAAAAGATTCGACCAGCTTAAACGCTCCTCTCAGCATATTTATACCTACGTTTGCGATTTAGCTTCAATTTGGGTCTATTTTACCGCCACTATCACAGCTTCTAAATAACTTACCATGACAATTAAGCTCTGCATTAATATACAGGTCATAAGCTTACTATTGAGATTCATTCAAAAATTCCACAGTCCACTGGGGATCTGTGGGGCTTTCCCAGTTTCTGTAGAGCTCCACGGTGACTAGCCCAAGTAACAACTAACGCTAAGTACAGGGAAGAGAAAAACAGCTGGCAAAAAGAGGGGCAGGCACACGTCTCAAAGCTACAGGGATCCCTAATTTGATCTTTGATAAATGATCTATTGTTTTCCTGTGAATCAAAAAGGTCCCATTGTCTGGTACAACAATCAAGCGATAGTGCTTAGTGCATTATGCCAAAAACTGAGCACCTTGGACGGTATGATGTCGAAGACACGAGCACAGAAGAGACTTTGTCTCGAATCCTCCAAACGATTCTGATGAGGCAAAACGTTTCAAAGTTTTTGATACGGAAGTTAATTTTAAGAACGATGAGCGATATGAAATTTTAAAAAAATTTAGACTTACATTGGAATATTCCTTGTTATTGGCATCCATACGCTCGTGGACAGTCTGGAGGTTTACCCTCGAGAAGTAGATGTGCAACAGGTAGAAATCATCGGCGTTCGTTATCGGATATACTGTCACCGCTTCGTTAAAGAACCCATCCTCCTTGAGGTAGTGAAGGTCGCGATAAATCTTGTAGTTGTTCAGCTTGTACTGCGAGATTGAGACATTCTGGTATGAAGTCTGGCACCCCCGAATATCCGTCGCGTAGTGGACGCACTTCCCGATGTTAATATGGTGGTGTTTCGTGACACTGTTCTTCACGCACCAGTCCAGGTTGTTGCGGATCTTCTTGACCACGCTGTTGCTCAGAATGACACCTGCATCGAGGTCGCAAAAGTTCTCCTCACCACGCTCAAAGGACTCCAGTCTCTCCGTACTCGACAGCTTCTGGCCCATGTACACATCCGCGCTCACGCTGATCTTGCGCAATTTCTCAACCAGCACTCGGGCATTCAAATAAACCGTGTCCGGCACAAAGAGGAAGTAATCATAGTCATTTAAATAATTGTCCGCCACGTACTTCAAGACGTGATAGACCCGCAAGTTCTCCCTCGTATCTGTGAACCCCACGATGTTCTTGAGCTTAAAGTTGTACTTGACGCTCTCGGCGTTGATGAAGTATTTGATTTTGTCCACCAAGTGGGCCACGGTGCGGTTGAAGGCGGTCGTGGTGGTCTCAATGGACTCCACCTTGGCCAGAACCGCCACAAACACCTTCTCCCGGATCCCGAGTTCGCTCGTGGCGTACCGGGGTCTCACGATGTTTTTCACCGCCTTCTTGGCCTGCATTGGCTTCTGGGCCAGATTCACTTTGGGCTCGAACTCGCCCGTGTCGCCCTCGGCCTCGCAGGTGGAACTCCGGGGGAGCTCGTAGTTCTGGATGTTTAGGCTCAGGATGATCCCAACAGTCACTCCGATGAAGAAGCACTGCTTTGAGCTTAAGGCACTGAGTTTCAGGATTCGCAGTATCATGGCGGGGCTGCGGGGTCACTGCATTTTTCGAAATTTGAGCTGCTGATTTTATTTACTACTGGAAAAATTTCAATACCTCGGATAGTAGAACGCCTCGAAATGAATTGTTTATATTTATTCTGTGGCTTTCTTGAATCTAGTTTTCTTTTTAAGTTTTCTTCTAATATTGAGCAAGGAGAGGCTCCTGAGCTTGCTATTGCGTCACTTTGGAAGTCCTCTTTCAAGGGTTGGTTTTAGTAATGGTGAATATTCGGTTCTACATCGCTGTCGAATAAATTTTGCGAGCCGGAGACTATTATTGGCCATAGAACAAAACAAAATGAAGAACCTGTACTGCCTGTTCGACTTAGCAGAGCTCGTTTGCTCCCCCCAAAAGTCAGAAACCCGCAATTATGTGCGGTGGAAAAATCAATCGTGGAAAGTTCTTCCACAGACTTTCAGCAATCATATGGCTATTACGCTTTGTAAGTACAATATGTAGTGCAAAAGGATTTCACAACATTGAAAGCTCTGATTTTCAGTAAAAGCAAACATTCCGGGAGTTTTGGTGATGGAGCGGACAGACCTTGGAGACCCATCCAAGTTCCTCGCCGTGTTCCTCGACTGCGACGCTGAAGGCCCCCAGTTCTTTTCTTCCCTCAAAGAAAAACTCATAAGGACTTGCTTCACCTTCCATCATCCGCCCATCCCTATGGAAACTACGCAGCAGCTTCAGAACAACTTTTTGCACCTGTACTTGAAGCTAAAGGAAGCACACGCAGCAGTTGGCGAGAACGAAAACACGCCCGAGCTGGGAGCATTGCAGCTGCCTCACATGCTGAGGCCCGTTCTGCGGCCCTACCAACTCAGGGCCGTGCGGTGGATGCTGAGACGCGAGAGGACTGAGGACACAATTCCGACTGAGTCAATTGAGCTGCGGTCAGAGCGGTTTCCTGGGCAGGAGTTCCACATGGAAAGACACAACTGGAAGGTGTGGGATCGCGTCCCGAGTCCCAAAGAGATTCCCAAGGGAGGTCTGTTGTGTGACGAGATGGGATTAGGTGAGATATTTCCATTGCTTTTAGATTTAAGAACGATTTCATTTCATTTGCAGGCAAAACCGTTGAAATTCTTTCTCTGATCCTGCACAACCCAAACCCAAAGTTCATCCATGATTCGGATTTCAAACGACCCTTGGATCCAGTTATTGAGACGGTAAAAGGGGCCAAGAAAAAAGTCCAGTGTATTTGCTCGAGACCCATGGCTCGAGCTGAAGTCGTTGAGTGCCAATCCTGCAAAACCTTCCAACACAAGAGATGCGTCCTGAAGCACTCAAAGTGGACGTCAGAGACCCTCTACAAGTGTCCCGGATGCTGGTACAAGAGCCAGGAGGTGGTGGAGTCCAAAGCCACCATCATAGTCTCACCCCAGTCAATCTCCCGTCAGTGGCTCTCTGAGATCCAGAAGCACGTCTGCGATCCGGAATTCCGGGTCCTCGTGTACACTGGAGTGAAGACTTGTGGCTGGATATCGCCTCTGGAGCTGGCGCAGTACGACGTGGTGCTGACCGACTACAACGTCCTGAACAGCGAAATCTACTTTGCAAAAGTAAGCCATCGCTCTCTTCGGTACGAGAGGCAGCATACGAATCCCGTTTCGCCGCTCCCGATGGTCCTGTGGTGGCGATCATGTCTGGACGAGGCACAAATGGTGGAGAGTGTCAACTCTCAGTGTGCTCAGATGGTCAACAGTCTGCCAGCAGTGCACCGGTGGGCCGTCACAGGGACTCCAATCGAGAAGAAAGTCTCCAGTTTGTTCGGGCTTATCTATTTCATTGGTAAGGAATAGCTATGAGCTACTACAACAATTTGGTAAAATTCACTTGAACTTGCAGGGTTTGAACCGTACAACAATTTTTCGGTTTTTTCGGATCTCATTCAGAGATACGAAAACGGCTCCCACGAGCCTCTGATGAACATCTTGAAGCGTGTGATGTGGCGAACAAACAAGGCAGACGTCCTAGATGAGATCGGCGTACCCCCACAGACCGAGAAGATCCACTACGTCGTGCTGTCGGATCTCCAAATGTTCTTCTACCGCAACGAACACGCGCAATACCGATCCATATTCCTGAAAAAGTCCGAGGGCCTCATACGCTCGTCGGTGGCGGGAATGGCCTCCTACCGACTGAAGCTCTTGATGGACCCCTTGAGGAAGCTCAGACAGGACTGCATCGTGCCCAGCATCAACAGCAAGAACGGGATGTACGACCAGACGAACAAAAAGTTTCTTACGCCCGCCCAGCTACACGACCACCTGGTAAAAAACACGGAGAATGAGTGCAAGATCAACCTGCGGACGATAGCATCGAGTGTAAACGGCGTAGCAGGGTGCTACATTCTCAAGAAAATGTACCCAGAGGCTATCAAGAGCTACGAATCGATTCTGAAGCTGCGGGAAGAAGAGGTATGATCCGTCCTATTCTGAGAGTCTGAGCGAGATCTAAGGAATTTAAATTTCAGGTCCAGGGCAAGAAAATAGGAGTCGACACCCTCCTCCAGTACCATGCCATCTTCAACCTACTCGACATAAGTCCCCAGCACCCGAACATCAGCGACTTGCAGGAGCTCCTGAAGGAGCTTGAAGTGAAGTTCATAGAAGCCTACTACTTGCGGGTCAAGGAAGTCCATGACAGGCTGGTCCAGGCGAAAAAGGAGATGCACCAGATTGACGGGAGCTTGGCGGTCAGGGGCAACGCCTGGTGGAAGGTGGTTCTGTACGATTGTCCAGAAAGCACGATCGTCGAGAAGATTCTGTGCGACTTGCGGGACATCGGGTTTTCCCAGGACTTTCAAACTGCCCGAATGATCGACTTTGTGCTCACCACGTGGCTGGACGACCTGGTCCCTACCCGGAAGAGCATCGTAAAGAAGTTTGACGACCTGGAGTACTTCTCGGCCAACATCCGGGCCAGACACACCCTCACGGAAGACGAGCTCTTCAAGCACAGCTACCTCATTGAGACCGCATTCAACTGCCATCTGGACATTCCGCCCGAGGACTCTGACGCTGAGCAGCAAAAAACACCTACGAAGTCCAAGAAGAACAAGTGCCAGCTGTGTCGCGTCAAGTCGGAGCTGAACCAGTACGAGTGCAAGCTCTTCAACAAGCATATTGTGATAGATCCGGCCACGGAGATCGAGAACGTCGTGGGCACCTGGAGCTCGTGCTACCAGGAGGTCATTCTGAAGACTCTGCTGGGCATAGCGAAGCGGGAGAAGTTTTACGCTGAGTTGGTGGAGGAGGGAGAGACTTGTATGAAGCTGTTGGAGGCCACAAAGGACGAGTTCAAGGAGTACAGCCAGTACTGGGTCGAGATAAACTACAGTGCGGGGGCGTATGACGAGCTGAACATGTGCAAGTCGCGTCTTCAGGCGTTCGATCTGATGGACGTCGTGCACGACGAAGGACGTGGCTCCAACATGCGCATTCCCTGGCCTATGGTAAATAGTTTTAACTTGTGAAATAATTTGAGACAAAATTTAAGTTCATCATTTCAAAGACTTATCCATTTAAAAGATCAAAAGTCACGCTTCAAATATCGAAAATCACTTCAATTACTCACCTTCATTTACTTGTCTTATGGAGTTTTAGTTTTTTTTCAAATGGAGATGGATTCTCATTTGCATATTTACAAAATTCACAAATTTTTTCAAATAAATAGTTAACTTAACTGTGTTGTAAACTCGATCTTTACATAAAAATTTCATTGCAGATCGATTCGGTACTTCAAGAATTCCTAAACGAAAGAAAAGACTCCGAGATCGCTCTGGTCCGGAACAAGGGACGATTGAGGTACCTGATTCACCTCAAACAAGGTGACTCTGAACTTGACAGCTGTCCCATTTGCAAGCAGACACCGGAAGACAAGGTAAAGTTAGGACAAGGCAAGGTTGCCAAAATAACTCACCGCAATATCTTTTCAGTACGCAGTTTTGCAATGCGGACATTTGTTGTGCTTCCATTGCGTGATCCAGATGGCCAAGTACCAGAGAAACAGGCTCCTCTGCGCAGTTTGTCGACACGAGCAGCACTTCAAAGAGTAAGTAATTTCGCGATGAATTTTGTAAACTAATTGAAAGAATCGAAAGTTCAATTGCCAAGGACTTTAAAATTTTAAAGCTTGGAAAAAAATCTCTTGGTTTTAAAAACATTACTTTTACGGTCTAATTAGAATCTTTATATATTTTCAATCCTTTTTTCAAGTCCAATTCATTCTGAAAGTTTTGAAAACCTTACAAAGACTTTAAGATATTTCTAAAAAACTGCATAGTCTACGTAAATATGAATTGACTAAACTTTTCAATTTGTTCCCTAGCGTGCTGTACGTGTCTTGCAACTCACAAACCACCATAGTGCAAGGCAGTTTCTCAACCAAAATTATCCAAATAATACAAACAGTTCTGGAAATAAAATCAAAGGAGCCGGACGTAAAAATCGTGATATTTTCCCAGTGGGAGAACATTCTCAACGTCATCGAGGCGGCCCTGAAGCAGAACAACATATCATTTGCGAGCAAGAAAAACAGCAAGCAATTCCACGAGTGTCTTGAGGACTTTAAGAATATTTCGAAGGGAGTCACGTGCTTGCTGCTCGCACTTGCAGCAGGGTCAAAAGGACTAAACCTGGTTGAAGCAACGCACGTGTTCCTGGTGGAACCGATCCTGGACCCCAGCGAGGAGAAACAGGCAATTGGGCGCGTCCACCGGATTGGACAAACCAGACCCACTTTCGTGCACAGATTTATCGTTCAGAATACGATAGAGGAAAAGATTTTCAACACGTGTTCCACGTGGAACTTCAAGAACGCCACAATCGAGGATCTTAAGGCTCTTTTTGATCTGGAGGATGAGAGGGAGAGCCCGGAGCACGCCCGGGACGAGCTGATTGAGATTGATTGAGTGGCACTTTAAGGCGTTTATTTCAGTATTGATTCAATTCTACTATGCATGTTAAATAAATATTTGCTAATTTGGTATATTAGAGTTCCAACCATCAAAGCGCGAGCGATCCACTTCCTAGCTCCCGATTTGATGCGAGGAATCTCTTGGTCTAGATCCGTCCGTTTGTCTGCTTCAGAAACTAAAATCCTCAATACTTTTCATTGGTGAGGTTCTCAAGGTTGACGTTGATGTTGATGGGCTTCTCCAGGTCCAGAAGCTCGCCCGTCTTGCCATCGTCCTCGAGCTGGAACTGCTGCATGTCCACGTTCAGGCATTGGTTCATCTTGTCGTTGGCGTCCACCAAGGAGATGTCGCTGCTTGGACATGGCCCCAAGATGCTCTGGTCGAGGTTCAGAATGCTGAAGTGGTCCACGTTGAGGAACCGCATGTCGTCGTAGGGAGGCGTTTGGGACTCTGTGTTGGCCAAGATCGCTGAAGGCGGGGGTGACGGAACTTTATGGCTGAACTGGGGTGTTCGGTCGGAGTACGAGCCACCGGGAATGGCTGTGCTCCACTCAAAGGTGAGGCCACTCGAAGACAGGGTCTGACAGTGGCTGACGCTGGTGTCGACGACGGAGTTTTGGTCAAAATTGAGGTTTAGAAAGAGGTTAGGGGACAGACGCTGGTCGCTGCCTCGGTCGCTGACGAAGACTTGGGAGTCCATCTCGCATGTCTGAGGCACCTCGGAGTTGCTGGACTCCCCGATGTAGATTCCCTGCGACGCAACTTGGTCGTTTGCGAACATTAGGGAGGTTCCTCCTACTCCCTTTTCTTGCTTTCTGGCTCTAGAAAAAAATTTGTATCTTTGAGCAATATTTCGAAATAATTAAGGCAAACAAAAAATCTTGTATATTTTGCTAGACAGTTTATTAAATTTTTTCAAACTGATTTACTAAAATAACATAAATAAAAATAGCTCAGTTCTTAATTTTTATATATTAGTTTAAAAAATTTAGATTTTAATTAACGAAAGACATTTCAGAAATTTGGTATGAATACATTTTAAAACTTTCATACCACAATTCGGGTAAAATAAAATGATACAATTTTTCTCAAAAAAATTCTAAAAGTTAGTTCGAGTGCAACATAGAAACATTTTCAACTTGAACAGGGCCGTAGTCAGGTAGTGGCTAAGAGGGCTGAGAATAGCATAACTTAGCTTAAAAATGGACTGATTTAGCTTGAGTCAGAGGGTGACGGGCTTTTTATGTGAAAAAATTGAATATATGCACTTTGTTTTTGATATTCAAGGAACAATTAACAGTTTTTACCATATTTAAAAAAAGCCCCAAAATAGTGAGACAATCCTTTTGATTTAGTGACCCTTAATCTGACGTAAAAAGCAAACTCAAAGGTTTCAAGTAAGAGATATATTATATAAGATATAATTTCAACTCTTTGCACTCTCTTCAAGTATTTCTTCTGGAGATGCAATAGTTCTTATAAAAAAAATCAAATTTACGCAACGAAAAAAAATTACACTGAGTGGGCCCCCCTTAGAACCTTATAAGCTCCCCCAAAACTTGTATCCTGGCTACGGTCCTGAACTATGATAGAAACACCTCATCTCTCCTGCTTGTTAAGAATTTTACTTGAAAATGTTAAATAAATTTTTAACTAGTAGTACATAATACTTAAGGTGTACGCGTGTTTGCGTCATAATATTTCGGTTTTCAACCAAGAAAAAGTCATGTTATTTTTCGGAAAAAGTAATACACTTACTTTGCGCGCCTGTTCTGAAACCAGACCTGCACACGCGCCTCCGTGAGGTCGATCCGCAACGCCAGCTCCTCCCTGAAGAAGACGTCGGGGTAGTGGGTTCTCTGGAAGGCTCGTTCAAGTTCCTGCAGCTGCATAGAGTTGAAAGTGGTTCTGAAATTCCAACCTGTATCGATCGGCTTTCGGAAGCTAAAATCTCTTCACAGCTCACCTATATCGTCGCTGCTTTCTTTTCATAATCACCATTAACTGGACACAGAAGATATCGGTATGTGTCTTCACGTTTTGTGTTTTCCGCTACTGGCTACCGTTTTCCACATAATATCCAAGCACTACACGTACGACTACGCTGAGCTGCTTATTGACACTTCTATAGTTTTTCATGAAAATAAGGTTTCTTTGTGTTCTCCGCCCAAAACTCATGGGGTCTCTTCTCGATCATGTGGCTCCTCGAGTGGGTGGTTTCGGGTGCAATTGACACTGCACAAGATTACTAAAAGTTGCCTGAAAACTGGTACCAATTTTTCCCTAAATTTCGGAGGTTCGAGAGATTGTCAACCTACATCGTGAAAATGTGCTGGAAAACTAAAGTAAAATAGCTAAAGTGCTAGCATTGGAAAAGGGAAGCCTCTCAAGTTGTCGGATATCGCAAACTGCGCATACGTTTTCATTGTTGTTTTGTTAATGCACACGACTTGTTGAAAACCCAAACTTAAGTTGGTCTAAACACCTCGCAATGCTCGAAAATCGGTTCTAATAGAACGACGCTAAACTTTCAGTTGGCTTATATTTGTAGTCTATGAAGGCGCCCTATCCATGAGCTTAACCCAAATTTGGACGTGCAGTAATATCAGCCATCAGTCGTTTGTTAATTCATTACTATTTATTAAGCCAGGAGCCATACAGTCATTTTGAGATATTTTGGACCCTGTTTTCTTAAAACATCTTAGCTTCTTTTCCACAATAATGTGATCAGACGAGAAAGCAGCAATCATGGTAAATTTGAAATAAGACTCGCTCTAATTTAGCTTGACTGGAAGAAACTCTTATCAAAAAGAATATGACCAGAAAAGACTTTTGATTGGTCTGAGAAAAATCTATCCCCTTGAGAACGGAACCAGCCAGAATCAGAGGAGTCAAGGTTAGGAATTCGCTCTGGGGGAGTTGATAACAGAGAAGCTTTATTGGACGAAGACAAGGAGAATTGGGCTAAGCACCAAATAGTTTTACATATCGTCCATTCTCACTGAAAATTTGCACAGCCTTCTAATTTTTTGAGGACTTGTTAGCTTGCAATGGCCAAAGAAGGCTTAACCTATCAGTTGCTTGAAGAGGTATCAGAAAAACATTGGGTTGCATTTCCTAGAAAAAAGTTAATGGGTAGACAGAGTCGATTTTCAGAAACAAGAAAAGCCCAATATAGGTAAGTTTATTTCAAGAGTTTGTCGATTTCAGGGTAGGCACAATTGTAACCTATGAACCCTCCGTCGTACGTCGTACATATTAGAGGACACCAGTTTTAGCGAGGCGACATTGACAAAGTTAATCCAGGGGCACTGCAAACTCTAGCTACGCAACTGAGTATCTCGTTAACTGATACGCGGGCGCTTTTCAATGAACGTTAGTGGTATTGTAAGAATTAAAAGTTTGAAATTCTAGATGGCCATACAAAATTAAAAAATTAAAACTCTCAAACTCTAAATGGAAGATTGGGGCAAATTAAAGACAGCCAATAAAGAAATATTTACATTGCAGTTTCTTGAAATTTTTAGGAAAAAAAACCATATCTGTCCCTTCTCGCGGGTACTTGCAAATTTAAAATTTTTAAACTGCTCTTTAAGAGTGGTACGATAAGCCGGAATTTCTGTCGTATGGTCATTTATCTTCAATTCCGAAGAGCCGGAATTTCTGTCGTATAGTCATTTATCTTCAATTCCTGGGTGGAGAAAACATTTTGAAAAACTAAAAAAGCCCTTATGTGCGCTCATCACGCTCATCTTTTATTTATTTCATCCGCAACTAATAACCCAAAATCCAAGATGTTGGCATTTTCGGAAGGAACATTTATTCAGCTTTTCATTGTGGTACTTTTTATTTTCCTGTGACATCTGGTTGAAACATAATTTAACTTTAAGTGCCTCTAAGTCGAGAAGGTGTGACAAAAAATCATACTTTTCCTCAATTTTCACTACAAATGATTCACTACAGCTAACAGTTAAAGCCCCCCACAAATTAGAAGACCTTTTATGACGGATTTGGTGCGTTTGTCACGCTCAAAATTAACGTATTAGATTTTGTAAAGTTTCAGTTTCTTTTTCTCGGCCTAGGCATAATTTTCCATAAAACTTGTGAGTTTCCAGTCCCGGAACAAACAGCGAAAAAGATCTCGAGCATTTGCGGGGATTTACTTTATGACGATTGCGGCTCACAGGTGTGCTCTGCAAAAATAAGATGACTGATGTGCAATTGCGCATGAGGCTTTTATGGGCTTTTTATCGGGATTTGCTGGAGGTGTCGTAAACTGCAAGTTTGTTAACCTTGCTCTCGGTCTCGGGTTTTCTCGCGCACCAGCTGTACCCGTGCTCGCTCCGTACGCAGAATGTACAGCAAACGCTCTCTCTTTCAGCATAATTATCATGCTTCTTCTCTTCTCTTTCGCTTGAAAGGACGACACGAAGTGCACTTGAAATAACTTCGTTCATTCATTTCAGTTTTTCTCCACTCGTTGGACGCACAAAACGTACTTTCTGACGTTGTCGGTTAAAATTGTATTTTTTCATGAGTTTTATTACACTACAATACTCTTTTCAATTAGAGTAGATCACAGTTAACTGTGCGAGGCTACAATTCCAATTAAAAGTACACATTTCACCTATTTGGCAATACAACAAATCATCATTCCATTTATCAAGTCGAGATTTCGCCCTGCCTGAATAATTCTCGTAGCGGTAAGTGTTTTGATAGTAGGCTATTGAATTGCATTTCCTCGAGTGACTGACTGAACTTGTGACTTCTGCTGATATGCAGTAAAAAAGTGCGGCGAAGGATATGACCTAGCAGACGGGAGAGAAGATAAGGAATTCGCCAACGCCCACGCGTCTTGCAAGAAAGAGCTCTGATTTCGCTCCCAAATCCGAACTCCACGTTCGTGAGTAACACAAAAATCCAGTGAGGCAGCGAGCAAGTGGTGTTTTATGAGCACGTTAAAGGAAAAGTGCAGTGAACTTGAATTGTTGAACGAACGAGTGGTGAGTCTCCATTTCCAAGAATGGTTTTCTCAGACTCAGACCAGAACGAAGATAAATATAAACTAATCCATATTTATACAGTTTCTTTCTTTTTCCATTTATCCGTCCCGGAGTGACGACTGAGTTGCCGTTCGAAATTCAGAGAAAACAGACCAGTCAGTTTGTTTTCAAAGGAACGCATTTACATGGCGATTTCGGGTCTGAAACGTGTCTGTTTGTCTCCACCGAACCCGAAAGCAGTCCATTATCCCTCACGGGCTGCGTTCGGTAGAACATTCAAAAGGGACTAGGAGCGAGCGTGCGTGTTTGTACGAGTAGGGTGAACAGCAAGTGCGTCGTGTTAGACATTGGGGGAGTGCAATTATCGTGTTCTAGTCCGGTCTGCTTCCCTACGCACCGCACGAAGGTGGGGTTCACACGCCAAGGGCAAACAGTGCATCGGAACAGATTTGTCGGCCGATCTGGAGTTACATCTTGTTCCAGCTTTCGCATAGTTCGGCGTGACAACTCATAATCATCAATGAGCGACAAAAGAATTCGCGAATAATGCCGCGTTTACCGTACGTTCCATGCCGGCCGTAGCGCCCGTACAGGCTTCGTAGACGGAGAGAATTATCGATTTTACGAGTGAGGAGCGTCGTGCTCAGCCTACCTTTGTTTTGTGAATGGGCAAATGGCAAAGGTAATATACATGTAGAGAGCTGCGTCCCGGCCAAACTCAGCCGGCAAATGCTCATTTCGAATGCATGTGTCGTCAAAACAAAGCTAAATAAATTATTATTATAAGTGGAAGTTGCATGTCTCGAATCCTAATTGTATTACAATATGCGCTCTGATGTTGGGGTTAATTGAATGCCCAGGACTAAGAGGATCGTCTGGAAGAGCAATCTCGAACAGACGAATATCCAGATGAACGTTTCTCCATTATTTTCTGGCTTAAAATTTCGTTCAAGATTTATAAACACGGAAAAAATATTCTGCTCGGCCTCAGAAAACCATTTGCTATTTTTTTCTCTGTTTTCAATGTTAGAAGAAAGCTGGGAACAGGAGTCATGCAGTTTCGTAAGCTCGTTTTTGTTTAGCTCTAATTTATCTATAAAAATTTTCTTTGGCTCTCGAAGCTTCTAATAAAGCATGCTTGAAGCTTAGTCGGGGACGAACGCATTCGAGTGCATTTTCAAGTCGGCATCGAAGCAATGAAAATTCGTACCCGTAGCAACCTAAGGGGAATCTAGCTCCGTCCCTGGTGGTGGTACGGTTATGATGTTGAACAATTATTTGCTAGGTTTAACTAATATTTTCTCCCCATATGAACTTTGGGTGCCCCTAGCTCCGTCTCTGTAGCAGATAGGGGCCTTCTGTAGAAAAGTTTTTTGATAGTTTTAATGTCATCTTGAACTTGATTAGGTTTCAACTCAATCGGATGAATTTGGAATTTTTCCCTGCTGCTTGTCACTTCTTGACCCCCAAATCCGTTATTTATCATTTTCGAGACCATGTTAGAAAGCAAAAGTTGCTTACTTTGTGCTTAATTTGGGCTCAATCGGAGCTTTAAAAATTTTTACCCTTTTGGGGCCCTCTCACCTCACCCCCTCAGGTGATAAGGGCAAACATAAGTTCTAGATTTGACATGGTGTATAACAAACAGCTCAATCAGATGAAGTATACCTACGGAACTTTCATACAACGGAAAAACCCCCTTAGTTACCCCCCAGTCAGTTTTCCGAAAAAACTCAACTGTTTTGCCCACCCTCCAGAACATACCTGACAACATGCAAAAAGTACAGATCTCTTAGTTTTACAGTTTCTGAGCGTTAGTGAATCGGACGGACGGACAAATTGATAAAAATGCACTAAAAATCCTCTCTAAAATTTGAGATCATTCGCAGTCAGTAAAAGTCTCTGAAAATGCGTGACCCAAAAACCGGCAAGGTGCTCGTGCTGTCGAAAAGTAGTGGGCTCGTTCAATAGCAGTTCTGCACTGCTGCTTCCAGCACATCCTGGACTTTGTGCAAGACTTTTGACCTCCGCGACGGTCGATAAGAGCGAAACCGGTTCCGAAAGGTTGCAGTTACTCGCTCGCTTCACCAGATGCTCCAATGAGATAGTTTTGAGACGCTCCTTTCAACACTCTAGAAAGCAATTCCTGCTAAATAGCATTTTTCACGTGGCTAGGCATCAATCATGCAATTCTGCGCCGTTCGTGTAATGATATGTGTCGTTTAACTGGTTAAGTGCGTTTCGCTACTCGCATTTCGCGTTGCATCTCAAATCGCGGGTGTATTGACCAAGAGCGAGTACACGGAGGCCGTCGTAGTGAAAAATTTCTTTCCACCAGCGTGGCTGAGAGCGTGCATAAACATATGGAGACCGCTTGTTATTGTTCGAGGCACGGTCTTTCATGCATTTGGTCCAATGAGTGCCAATAACTGTCATTTGTGGAGCATTGGCTCACCGCTGGGCCAGAGAGTTTCCGTCTTTGGGGGCTGGTGTCGGAAGTGACAGGAATTCCTTCTTTTTTTCCTCAAGATTTCCCTGTAAGATTTTCAAAGTTCCCTTTAAAAATACATTTTTGGGGTCATATGTATGTAGTTTCGATTTTTAATGAGGTTATGTTATGAGGTCCTGGAAATTTCAGATAAGTTTTAGTGAAAAATTTTTGTTTATAGCTTTTGATGATTAAAAGGCGGTTTTAAGCCTACTTCAAATCAATTTTGTTTGAAAGATCAATTTAAAACGCATTTCTTTTAGACTTAAAATAAAAACCAAACTTATCCTTTTTGTACAATTTCTAAGGTAGAATTTTAGTTTCTGAATTTTAAGAATTTCAAGTCAATTTAAATCCTTATCAAAATCAGGAGGTAAAAGTTTTCAAGGGGGTCTGAAGCAAATCATTAAGTCGAGTCAACGAACCATTTGTTTCCTCTAGAATGTGTTTCAGAATGTTCCCAGAAATCTCAGATTTTTTAAAGTCACCTGTTAAAACTTAACTAAACGAAAGACACCTCTTTTTAATGTTTTGTAAGGCGTTTTTGCCGATTTAAACCAAACAACGAAAAAATAAGCAATTTTCCGAAATTCCCTGACAAAAACTTCCTGATCAGAGGGCCCATGTTTTCGATTGAGAAATTTGTAATGTGCGAACAAGATGCATAATCTCCAGTGCAGTTGGAATGGCAATAGGAACACGACTGCGTGCTTCCTTTCTTTTCACAAACCGACAAACGAGAGAGCGAGATCATTTCATGCAGTGTTCAGTGGTCCGCAATTGAAAATAATTTATCTTAATCAAGCTGATTCTTTGGAAACTGAACGGTAACAACCTGCTTTAATGATACGGTTTAAGGTGTTTCACCAACTTTTTTTACAACATCTTCTACAACAAAACGCGCACATCTTTCGAGCTCCGGAGTCTCTCGCAGTCGAGGTTCGTACGCTACGAGACAAAGTTGCGGAGCGTATGACCGATCCAGATTGAGTTAACACACTCCGAACGTATAAAATGGCCATTAATTTGAAGAAAAAGTAAAACAACAACTGTTACGCTGACGAGTGAGTTGGAAATTGAGCTCTTCTGTCAGTCCATAAAACGCTCGACTCATGCCTGGGCTTTGAGCGATCGGCATCCGCTGCGAATTCCTGCAATATCAGCTCGAAGTAAAAGTATCAATTGCCCATCGCAATAAAATGACCTTTTAATGAATTCGATACGAGCTGCTTTAGCGAATGAAAGCGAGGCAATGAATTTTTATTAAAAATGAATATTTTTGAAATTTTTCAGATTGAGTGCTGGAACAGTCAAGCTCAAGTGAACACACGTCAAATCCATCAAAAGCCCCAGCAACGGAGCAACCTTCAGTTTTATCGGAGTAAAAGCAAAATTGAAAGGTGTTTATTTGGGAAAGAAAAATTTTCCGTGTGCATCCAAATCAAAGTCAGTGTCAGGTGCTCCAGAAATACAAAATTAAAGTTACTCAAAATGAAAAATATGAATGGCCAGAACCACGACAATGGTCACAGTAATGGGGACTTGCTGTCGCAGAACCAGCAGAAGGGCTGGTGGACCATCGGGCTCATTAACAGCCAATACAAATACATGACAGCCGAGACATTTGGATACAAACTCAACGCCAACGGGGCGAGTCTGAAGAAAAAGCAACTGTGGACTTTGGAGCCATCCAGCACAGGTGAAAGTAAGTGTTGATGTTTTTATTTGTTCTCCTAATGGCCTCTCAATTAACCGAATGTGTATCGCCAATTACTGATATGCAAGCTGCAAAAAGAGTCATTTGGGTCCGCGAAGAAAGTGTGAACGGCAGTTTAGAGGGGTCAATAGCACGATATATAAAGGTGCGATTGTGTGCCCGAGATTGAAGACGCGGCGCGACGCAGCTTGATTCTAATAGCGTGTCAAAGTCAAATTACTACGTTTTTTTTTGTCTGATACTTAGCTAGCACGCATAGCCGTAGTTAAATGCAGTGGAAAAAATAAATAAAAAAGTTTTTTTGCTCTCTTCTGCTTTAATTTTTTGGCTACGATTTTATTGTCTTTAAAAATATTATAGCAAAGTTTAAAGAACTAGGCGTTTTTCAAAATGTTCCCCTTAAAATTTTCTTTTCTTTAAGAGGCGAAGGAACCAGCATTTTTGTTGAAATTTTGTTGATAAGAAGCCCTAAAATTCTAAAACTTCTTTCTGGCAGTCAAATATCAGCTTATGAAAAGCTTTCACCGAAAACAAAGTTTGTTTGTGGTTTCGTGAAAATTCCTAACTATTCCAAAAATCACGCAAATTCTGACAAACTGTATTCGAGGTAGAGTCTTCGACGAGAATGCGGAAGTTCCTTGGCTCGAAACTCCAAAATCAAAATATGTAGGCATAACACATGTCTTTAAATGAGAGTAAGAACCTTTGAACCTCCACTACTTCGGTTCCACTACTTCAATCCAGGTCAAGTCCCGACAGACAAGCCAGTTTCGAGAAAATTGTCAGACAAAATAAAAATTTGCTCTCCTTATGTTCATCGTCGCGTCTTCGGCTCCGAACATGAACACGAACATAATTTTTACCGTAACTCAAACAATTAAGTAATTCTATTGTTGCGGCCCCCCGACACATAGTGCGATCTCAAATTTTACAACCCGTGCAATCTCGCAAACGCATCAGACGTGTATAAATGTGAGCAGAGAAAAAGTGTAGCATCTGATGCACTAGGCAGAAATTGCTTTCACCTTTCAAGAGAGTGCACTTGCAACTTGTACGGACATATTTGTGTATCGAATGCTTGCATATGAATAATATTAATAAATAACATGCTTTCTGCGCGCACAAATCCGCACAACCTTTCAAGAGCTTGATCAAAAGTCGCTTATCCGGTCAAGATTAAGTGCAGGATTAGAAGGCGGACTAAAGATATTCAACTCACAAAATCATTTCTCTGGAAACCTCAAGAGTTTGGTTTCAAACTTGGACTGGATAAAGCATCAAAGTATAAAACATGGTACTTGGATTTTTGGAACGGAGACTTAATTCATTTAAAGCCCTTTAACTATTTGACTACTGATTTGAATTATTTGCTCTAAACAATTATTTAAATTTTGCTAAATATTTTTTAAAAAACTTTAAAGTTTAAATTTAATTTTCTTCTGAAAATAAGTTGCAGTTAAAAATATTGAGTCAAAAAATTGATTTTATCGATACCCTTCTCAAGACCATCTTGGCAGTTAGAGGGATGATTAGTTAATGAAAAATGTTATTATATTAAAACTAAACTCTCAATGGTGAACAAAGTAAAATTTGTCTCTTTAAATTCTTAAATTTAAACAAAAACATTTGGAAATAAATCTGGATTTCATCTTCAATTATATTACTTCCAAATGTCCCCAACGTCAATTAATAGCTAATTTGGCTTCTGCTGGGAACATTGTGGGTCACTCAGAAGGAAAATCCTGGCTATGATACATTTAAGACTTTTTCAAAAAGTAAGATCTTGTTTTCTTCACCGTGACAGACACAGTGAGAGACTTTCTTGGTTTGAGAGCAAGTTCTGCTTGAAAGTGCACTGGAAAGCCAACTCTTGAGCGGTTAAGATGAGTACATATGAGAATCATAATGTTGTGTATTTTGCATTCTTGAGCGTAGAGCCAGCCAATAATGAGCATGTGTTGTTGCTAATTGTTTTTTGCTGTTAGAAATGGTGAAAGAGGAGGCAGAAAAGTGCAGCCGCATGTGTTGGTTGCGCTCTTGACTTTGAATATTTCGCAGCTCCGACATGCGCGGAAGGTTGGAATGAGCGAAGAAGCAGACACTGTCTTTGGGTCTGACCTTCAAGCCGAGAATGACTGTTATTTATGAATTATTTATTTTTGGCCAATTAACGCCACAAAAATACTGTGATGGTGGTTGAGAGTTGATGAACTAGTGAGATAGAGGAATTGCATTCATATTCATTTTCTTGAAGAGATTAATGTGAAGGGGGAAATTTTCAGATATCTACAAGAAACTTGAAGAAAAAACAAACAAAAACTAAATAAATTGTAAAATTTTTTAAAGAATTTTTAATAACAGTTTATGACTCAAAAAGCGTCTAAAAATGTCCCTTAATATAATAAGAAGTATATTTAGGGCCTTTACTGGAGGGTCACGATAATCCGAGCCTCCTTCAAAATGGTCTACCAGGCTTCTAATTCCTCATAAAAAATGTCCAGATTCACTCAACACTTTCCTAAAGTGCTTTAAGTTTTGGTGACACAATTACTTAGTGCAAACTCAATGAGTGGTAGTATTTGTTTCATGTTCGTTTGTTTGGTTTTTAGTGGTTCTCACTATAATTTTGAGGAGCCACTGAAAAAAAGAAAAAACATTTTTAAATATTTTGAAAAAAAGTTTGAATACGAAGAAAAAGATATTTCACAGGTTGAACTTTCATTCAGAGGTCAAAATAAATAATATGAAAAAAATTTACTGACTAAAAATGACTTGAAGAAAATTCACCCGGATCATCAAGCTAGTTCCAGCTAGTTCCACTACTAAAGTAAACAAAATTAGTTTCAAATCTTATAGAGAAAATTTAACACAAATTTGACAAAATGGGCCCTTGTTTTTGGCCTAAAGTAGTTCAGTCATAAATTAGAAATCCCAAAAATAACAATCTTTTATGGCCATATTTTTTATACCCCAAAATATGTAACATAAGCAAATAAAATTATACTGAAGTAATTCGTGACCGGGCCATAGCAAGTCTCCATGTGTAGGTAGTCTCTGAAGAGCTTCCCCAGTGTCTTCCAGCGACGCTCGTAAAAGCTTTGACTCTAACAACCTACGTTTAGTGAGATCAAATGCCGATTAGACAGCTCAAATATTTCAAAGGAGTTCTCATTAATCTCCGAGCAGCTCTCGAGCCTCCTTAACTCTTCCAGCTACGAGGGATAGCGATCGACAATACGAGTCATAAAAACCTAATTGCGCTGCATCTCCCGAAGAGGAGCAGTAATTGCATGTAAAGTGGGATGTTTAGTGCCACAATTCGATATAAATATGTATACACCGTACCCAACTGTAAGTCCAACGAAGTGAGCAGCGCCGACTGAGCTAAGCTGAGCCGAGAATAATAATTGGGTATACTGTTATGAATGAGATGAAGCACACTTTTTGCCTTGCTTCTCTGGAGATTTTATAATTTCTTCTTTCTTTTTTACACATTGCTGGTTAAATGGGTGCTGCAGCAACTTTTCATTTGGACAACCAAAGCCCAATGAAAATGGAGTGTTTTGGAGTACTTTCAATTCTCTCGTTAATTTATGACTTGCACGTTTTTACGAAAATGTGAGGCACATGCACACGCACTTGTTCATCAAACACTCGAAATGAGGTCTTAATTGATTGCCATTTTGGGATACAAATAAGAAGAGAGTTTATTTTTTATCCACAGGCATGATCTACCTGCGCTCACACCTCGGCAAGTACTTGTCCGTCGACACATTCGGGAACGTCCTCTGCGAGCTCGAGGAGCGCGACGCTGGGAGCAGATTTCAGATCAGCATCGCCGAGGACAATTCGGGTCGCTGGGCGCTTCGAAACGAGCAGCGTGGATACTTCTTGGGAGGAACGCCAGAGAAGTTGACCTGCACAGCCAAAGTTCCGTCTAAGTCAGAGTTGTGGAGCGTCCACCTTGCAGCGAGGCCCCAGGTAATAGTCGATTGTTGCTTCAAAGTCCATGTTTATCAAAAGTGCTTTTTTTCAAAAAAGGTTGGAATGCTTGGAGTTTTTAACAACTTTTCAGAAAATTTCATGGCTCAAGAATTGATTTTGGCAAAATAGATTCTCAGACTTTTCAAGATGATAAAATTCCTCTAAAATAGAATTTTTCAACCCTTTAAAATCTATGCTGGGGTCCCTAAATATGATTTAAGATTTAGTATGCATCCTGCCAAAAAAACCTTTTATAATATAGCTCAAGAATTAATTTAGATTAATTAATAGATCAATCTTGGTTCTGGATTCTTTCTCACATCTTTCAAGATAAAAATATAGCAAAACTTCTCTAAAAAGGCTCTTTTCTACTTTTGTAACCCAATCTATGCTGAGGTTCTAAAATATGATTTAAAAGCAGACATAAAATTGTTCAGCTTATAAGAAATAAATTCAGGAGTACTCCAAAAGGAACTTGGAAAAATTTTTTATTGTCTGAGGAGTTTCCAGTGAAAACAAAAAGACATTTTCAGTCCACTTTTTTTCTAAAAAAACCCACAGAAAAATCTGTGTTCGGCAACTTGCTAAAAATAATCTAGAATATCCTTTAGAGGGTGAGGATCTTTGACCTCGTCATTTATTGACCTCCTAGGGCCCCTAAAATTACGAAAGCGGACCTGCTTACTGCGCGCTAGAAAGGCTCGCATTTCACGACAAAAACAAAAAACCCGCCCCTCTCACTACCTGTCTAATTACTGAGATACAAGTACCGAGAGAAAAACTGTTGATTCATCCTGTTAGATTAGTTTGTCGAGCATGGAGAGAAATGACTGCAAGCCATAAACGTACAACGAGCAAGTAGCAGAAAGCCGTCATGTAGCAGTCTGATAGCCTGATGGTTGGGGTTTCATTGAATCAAACTTTTGACACAAATCGCGATACCCAAATGATTGGTACACTCGCTCCGAATTTAACAAGAAATCGCTAATGTTTGGCGAAGCAGCTGTAATAATTATTTTTGTTGGTTTTTTCTGCTGCTGAGCCTCTCGTGAATAAATACATACACCTCGTCTTACGCCGCGCGATTCGGTCGGTCAAAGAACTTGTACCGTGCAGTATACCGCATGGTTGAGCAGACAGATGAAATGAATAATAGCAATAATGGAAAAAAGCAAAAACAGTAATAGAAACGTATGAGAAATGAGTAAGCCTCTGGACGCGGAGGTCTCTTGGTTTTCCACGGTCTCGCTTCCGAGCACTGTGCTAAAAGTGCCAATTCGGGTTCATTCTGGAGAATGCTCTTTTGTTGCGGGAACAATTCTCATTACTTACGATGAGATACATCTGCATTCTGCCTAATCCTTCCAGTGGGAAAGTAGCTTATTTGTGTAAGTTCTGACCTTTTTAGACCTTTTGTTATTTAAGACATGTTATTTTTGTTATTTTTGAAAAGACAAGACACCCAAGAAATCAACAAAAAAAATTGGGAACTAATTTTTTCTAGAGCTTTAAAACCGAAATTAGATGAAAAGGCTCCTTAAAGCCGCCTCCCCATGTGGGCATTTAATTTGGCGGAATTAAATTAATATCTCCAATTGTTGGCAACAAAATTAAATTTTAAGTTAGCATTTTACTAACAGATATGTTTTGTCACCAAACTAAGAAATTAAATACTCTTTATACATTGTGGCTTTAGAAATATTAATTTAATTCCACAAATTTTAATTAAATGCAGCATTCAATCGAAATTTGTGGAATTAAATTGATATTTCTAAAGCCACAATGTATAAAGAGTATTTAATTTCTTAGTTTGGTGACAAAACATATCTGTTAGTAAAATGCTAACTTAAAATTTAATTTTGTTGCCAACAATTGGAGATATTAATTTAATTCCGCCAAATTAAATGCCCACATGGGGAGGCGGCTTAACTCTGATTGAGAAGTGAGAGAACCCCAAATTTGAACTAGGGGCCTTTATTCAAGGTTAGGTTCCCCTTCATTTTGACTGAAAGTCCCTGCAGTAAGAAATTGACTTGGATATCAGGGATTATCAAAATTTTCCGAATTTGTCTCCTGGAAAACATTCAAAATTTTCAGCTGGCTGAGCCGGCCCAGCAATCTCTTAGAACTGCAACTAAGAGAGGAATCAAAAACGTACAAACAGACGTCTCCCCAACCAGTCACCGTTTAAAGTTCCCAGTTTGTAGATTTTTGCTGAGCTTCTTTCCGTTTCAGTATTTTTTGCGCTGCGCAATCGTGGAAATAAAATAAAAGAAAAGCACAAGATAAACTTCGGATTACGTTTTTCATACTCTCAAGACACGGTGATTATATTTGTGTTTTTGTTGTATCTCATCGTTAATAGGTTAATTTACGCTCAGTTGGACGCAAGCGCTTTGCGCATTTATCAGACTCCCAAGATGAAATTCACGTGGATGCCAATATACCGTGGGGCGAAGATACTCTCTTCACACTCGAGTTTCGCTCGGAGGAGGGGTACGGGCGTTATGCCTTGCATACTTGCAACAACAAGTAAGTATTTTGGCGCAGCATTAATTCGATTAGCAGCTAATTAATTCACTCTTCACTCCGCAGGTATCTCAATTGCAACGGAAAATTAGAAAATACTTGCACGGACGATTGCTTGTTCAGTGCCGAATACCATAGTGGCCATTTGGCGTTGCGTGATCGTCATGGATCTTATTTGTCCCCGATTGGGTCGAAAGCGATGCTCAAATCCAGGTCCAACACAGTTACCCGCGACGAGCTGTTCTCCCTCGAGGACTCGCTGCCCCAGGCCTCCTTCATTGCGGCGTTGAACAACAAGTACGTGTCCGTCAAGCAGGGCGTGGATGTCACTGCCAATCAGGATGAGATCGGAGATAACGAAACGTTCCAGCTGGAGTTCGACTGGTCGGCGCACCGCTGGGCTCTCAGGACAACCCAAGTGAGTGCCTATCATTTGTCTGCTATTATCTCTACTTCCTTCATTAATAAAGTCGGTTGACATATTCAGAGTAGTAAATAGTCACCAGGAACTCATTAAACATTATCCCTGTAATAAAATAAAATAGCGTTACTGAAGGACTGGCAAACACGATCTCTACTCGATTGTCTCTTGTTTGAGTTGAAAGTCAGAAGTTAACATTGCGAAGCTTGGATTAATTTTTTGAAAATTGGGCAAATTTTAAAAAACTTAATTTGATTTTTCACTAATGAGGTGAAATTCAAGATAAACCAAAGTTGGATTTTTTTCTTAACATTCTTAAAATTAGTCAAGGACTTTTGAATAGGTTCTTAATTTATTTAACATTGGACGCTATTTTTTAAAAAATTTAATCCGAGTGGTTTCCTCGAGTAATGAAACAAATTACTCTAAATGAAGGGGTCATTACTCACCTTCTTTGGATTAAGCATATATTTTTTTAGAGGTCACTTGTCACATTTATCAAAGATATCATTTTATAAATTGCCTCACTGAAAAGTAGCGAGTTTGAATTCAACTGTGAACGTTTTGACTATGATTAAAATTTTCATGGGGACTTTTTAAGTTTTAAGCTTAAAAAGTTTCCAGAATTAGAAACAACAGTTTTATTTTTCAATGAATTTTTTCTAAGACTCTTCTTAACCCTAAAATTATCTTTGATACTCTTTCAGGACCGATACTGGTGTCTCTCAACTGGAGGAGGTATCCAGGCGACCGGCAACCGCCGATGTGCCGACGCCCTGTTCGAGCTTATCTGGCACGGAGACGGATCGGTTTCTTTCCGCGCCAACAACGGAAAGTACTTGGCTACCAAGCGGTCCGGCCACTTGTTCGCTACAAACGAAGACACCGATGAGGAGATCACCCGATTCTATTTCTACTTGATCAACCGTCCAATTTTGGTCCTCAAGTGCGAGCAGGGATTCGTTGGCTACAAGGCACCAGGGAGCACGAAATTAGAGTGCAACAAAGCCACGTACGAGACCATTCTCGTCGAACGTTCGACCCGCGGAATTGTCTTCTTTAAGGGTAAGCATTGACTTTAAGAGGTTATCGAGCTGACAATTTTTTGTTTCCAGGCCAGAACGGAAAATACTGGAGAATCGACGGCGAGGGTGTCACAGCAGACTCCCCCACCCCAGTTGACGGCTTCTATCTTGAGCTCCGAGAACCGACCAGAATCTGCATCAGGTGAGGAAAAATAAAACCAAAGAGAAACTGAGTCCAAAAAGTACATCTGAAGTGTCTGAGAATCCATCTCCATTTCATACAATAAGCTTGATTTGTGTTCCTCGAAATAACTCGTTTCTGCTTCCAGATCCACAAAAGGACTGTACTTAGGGGCGACGAAAAACGGCGCCTTCAAGCTGATCGACGACGGAAAGGACACTGCCACCCAGTGGGAATACTAAATTTACCGACTATGATAAAATTATTGAATGAGTAAATTACTGAACCTAACTATTATATCTGAATATTTAAATTTCGAAAGTGGCAAACTGTGCTTCGAGTCGGGGCGAGTCCTTGGCCATAAGAACGAATGCATTGGTATCTATTGAAATGTGCTTAAATTATATTGCATCGCTTAAATTTAAAAATAATGTTTGCTGACTAAGTTTTGCGTAAAGATATGATAAAATGTGATGGATAAGAGATATTGATTGGTACCAAATATGAAGGTGCTTCTCGCGAAATTGGAATATCAGAGATTTTGAGAAAACTGCCATCAGGGCAGGCACCAGTCCAGTCCAGCCGGGAGAGTTGAGAGCCAGGCTGGCCGAAAGTAAACAATAATAACATACCTATATGAACTTTTAATGCATACAATAACTTCCAAATAAAATTTGAATGTACTCATTGCATTGTCATTAATTATTATGCATATACATACCATTACGTTTGTAATAACTTTGCTACCTAAACATATTTTTTGCATGATAAAACTTTACTATTAGGGTAATACGTTCTTGTACGTTTATAAACAAAATGGTGAAAATATAATTATGTCATGATGAAAATGCTGGACTTTCATTGTTATTTTTTCAGATTTTTCTTTCTCAAAAGTCAAACTTCGCACAAGGTTGGTTGAAAGTAAAAGGGCTTTCGGGTCGTTTTGGAGGTTTGAAGCTATTTTTACTCATAGGGGTAGTGCTAACTTGTAGGTAATTAAGTCTTGAGTTTATGTTACTAAGTTACTAGATTCACAACTCCACAAATAAAATTGAAATGTAATATTTATTCCATCGGCTTTTAAGAAGTTATTTGATGATTCACTAAATTCAACTACGGACGGTTTTCTCTTTTAAATTATGTTTTATTTCTGGGTAAATGCCACAAAATTGGTGTTCAGCTTGTCTAAAATTTGAATGTTATCAATTCTATGATAGTGTGGTCCGATGATCTGATGGACAAATTAGACACTCAATAGAACAGTTTTTATTATATTGAAAAATTATTAGTGGAAATTTCTGCTCATTTGTAGGCTTGTTAATTTTGATAACATTAAGATCTCAGAAACACAAGAAGTTACTAAAATTAAGAAAGGAAGCTCAATACTGCCCATAGCCCTTGTGTCCTTTTGTCCTCACTTTTTCACCAGTTACTCGTTTGATTGTCTTCACTCGTAAGTGACCATTTAGCAAAACTTTAATCGTCTTTAGTTGTTGTTTCCTGACAGCTACGTGAGAAAATGTCGATAAACATGTGAAAAAATGCAGGGAATTTTGTTTCATCAACATTGTTGATTAATGTGATATCTACCAGGTTTGATTAAGATGCTCGAATAGTTTATTCCAAATAACTCCAAGAACTAAGACCGTGAGTGTTACTGGAGTTTTCACAAAGTTATTAAAAGAGAACTATCTCTGACCGAAATTATGAAACCTTTGCTATACTTAGCAAGGACCTGAGGTTGAAGATTCTGGCGTTGCAGATAAAAAATGTCAATAAAGACCTTCAAACTGGCTTTCAAGATCTTTGAGCCTCGAGAGCGATAAAAATATCCGTCACTTGGCCAAACAAAGGAAAAATATCAGACCTGAATTGAAGGCCTCATTATCTGATACAACGACGTGAGCCCAAAGAGCTTCTGACGATCAGTTCAACTGAGAGCGTCGATCTAGAATGTGGAAAATATTTTTAGCTTGTGGAGCAGCGATCTGCGCTGTCGTGGCTCAAGACATGGTGGCGAGAACTCCAACGTGTCCTGCAAACGAAAATTACCTATGCGGGAAGACTCAGTGCGACTTGATTCCTTTCTGTGACAACGATAGGTGCGATTTCGATCCTAGGGTAGCCAAGTGCCAGACGCAATGCATTTCTCGGTGCTACTGCAAGACTGGGTACAAACGAGACTGTTCGGGAGTTTGCGTCCCAGAACGGTACTGCAATTGTGAAAACTGCGGTAATTCTGAACCCAAAGGTAACTGGCATGAGACTAAGTAAAGTTTCTTTTGTAGGCTGCGGAGCTAACGCTATCTACCACCTAGGCAATAGCTCAGATCCTCCCAAGTGCGGCCCCAACTGTGGAGTTGATGGCTGCAACTTTTTCAAAAACAAGGTAGCTTGCAGAAACATTTGTGCCAAGGGCTGTCAATGTGACATTGACTCGGGGTACTGGAGAACCGAAGAGGGAAATTGCGTGTTTTTCGACGAATGTCCAGAGTACGAGTTCGGAGACCTACCTGTTTGGCCTCCCACTGACGAGTGAATGTTTGGACTTCTTAACTATAAAGGAATCGACACTTAAAATGCTTTTTGTTACTGCCCCACACGACTCAAATATTTCAGTTTCTATCTACATAAAGATGTGCATGTTTGAACGCCCTATTTAAATTGTCCTAAGACCATATGTGACTAGCTGCATATGAATTACTAATAAAAAGTTGATTGATTAATATAATGACCAATGTTTCATCCATAAAATAAGTTTGACCAACAACCAGATAAAACATTTTGTCTTGCCCAGGACAAAAGGCACAAGGTCTTAGTATGGCATCAATTCCTTGGGACCTTTCAACTCAGTAAGTCAGTAAAATCAAAACCTATTGCTTTGATTTTTGATGTGTCAGGGAAGAATTTTTTTGTAGTTTTAAAAATATATGGTTCTCTAAAATCAGAGTTATGGTCAAAATTTCTAAAAAAATCGCCACTTTAAAATTTGCACTTTTGAGGCTCTTTTATAAAGTTCAAAGAAAATTACTTTTCAATAATAGACACTCAGGAAAAAAGCGGCTGTGATATTGCTGAGTTGTAACTCCCCTACCGCTCCCACCCACCAGTGCTACCTCCTTCTGTATCTTAAAAACTGCCGAATCAAATCTAAAACGCACTCATTTTTGTTTTTGCTCACCAACCAGAGAAAAGTCAAAAATTTTATTTAAGAAGCAAAGACATTGTTTGAATTTATAACACGCCGACTAAAAGATGCAATAAAAAACTTCATCCTCTTAAAGGGCTTGAAACGAAATGAAACACTTTTTGTTTTATTTCTCGAATAATTTTATTCAATTATTTTAAACTCTGAAATTATTTATTCGAAGATAATCCTAACTTCCAATATTTATCTAGTTATCATTTTCAAAAGGTTGTTATGGTTACTGTTGTGTAGTTATGTTTACAAGGTTTCACTATTAGAGTTTAGTTTTGAAGCGATTAAGGGCAATTACGTCTCGTCTCTGTATTTACAGCAATTATTTCCTTTGAAGTTACGAACCTACTTAAAGAAATGAACCAAGCGAAAGCCATTGATGCTCTCAATATTGTTAGTCCCTACGTTACTACTCAAAATAGTATTAATTTATATTCAGTAATCATACGTTTAAATTTTGGTAGCTTAAATCTCATTATCGATCCTGTGCCAAACTAACTGTTGATAAAAACTCCTAATTAAACTAACTTTATCATATCTCTTTAGAAAAGCAATTTACATCGTTTGCCAGTGGAGCTTCTGCGTGGTTTACGGGGACTGCAACAATTTAGTACGTTTCAGGTTACTCTGTGGTGCTTTCTCAAGGACTCGCTTATTGCTCACTGATATGGATTTCGCCATTTGCGGATCTGTAACAGAAAATACGATTTAAAGTTATGAGATTTTATAAACCGACAGCCCAACAGATGGAGATTTTAAAAGCAAGTTCAAATTTTTACACAAGCTCAAATTTCTCAGCTCAAATTAATCTAGAAACCTTTGCTTTTTTCTTGAACTGACTAAAATATCTAGTTCCCAAATTCACCAGAAAAATGAAAATGCTATCCTTGCTTAGACTGACGGACAAATGACGAAAACGCCTCTCCTTACCTTGAAGCCACCTAACCTGCGTGGCTGGTCCATAACCCTTGTCGTTGCGCGCCGCTATCCGGAAAATGATGGCTGGCTTAGAAGTGTAGTCGATGTGGGCAGACTGCAGTGAGTTGTTCTGGACATTGCATTGGTTGTTGGGTCCGCAGTACACGCGGATGAAAGCCAGCTGGGACGGCGGTGTCTTCTCCTTCGCATTTTGAGCCTTCACTGCCAGATAAACCGAGTACTCTAAAATATCTCCTTCCGTGCTGGGGGGTGCTTCCCACGATAGATGAGCTCCGTCCGTGCTCTTGGATATCTTGATGGCGGACGGGGCGCCCGGGAATCCTGGCAGACATGTCTTGAAAGGCGCGGGCTGAAAAAGACTGGTTTAGCGGCCAAAAAGACTATTGACACGGACTTACCTCGCTCCATTCGCCACGACCCACAGCGTTTATTGCTGCAATCCTAAAACGGTACGCTTTTCCTGGCTCTAAATTCAGTCGACGCTTCTTAGAGAGATCTGGTAGGTTGTCGGCGTTGAGGTTGGGACAGATGTCCGAGTTCCAGTCGTCGTAATCGACGAAGTTGGACACTGTGTGGGTGAGGGTCTTGAATATTCCCACTGTGTACCAGGTTTCGTGCTCCTTGCGCTGAAATGGGATTTTTTAATGAAACCTTTCTTTCATGGGTTAAACCAACTTTTTGAATGAAGTCGAGATTAAAATCTTCTATTTTCTAAAATGCTTTGTATCAAGCCAAAAGAACGAAAATTCAATGCTGCATCTTCACTGTACTGCATCCCAACCAAATTGGGTCTGGTAAAAAACTATTTTCCTCTTTTGGAACCTTCCATCATGCCCTGAGACCATTTTCAGCTTACAAAGGCCTCATTTTGCGAAAGTTGAGAAAATCTTTTCTCCTTGAAATATTTTTGAGAAGTCAACTAAGCAAGTCTTAAGATTTCGAGAAAATTCCCCAAAGCATATTTGACATGATAGAGACGGGCCAGATTCGGACTCGATGGCCGTCTATAAACTTAGTGTTTTTCATTCAAATTTTTTTGGTGTAATAATTTGATAAATTTGTAAAAACAAAAAGCGAGCTCTTACCTCCTCTTTTGGAATAATTTTTATCTGTTTGGGTTTGTTATCTCCTTTAACCACAGTCGTGGAGACCATGGCGGCCTTCTTGACGACGGGCGTCGACGTCGTTTGGATCTGCTGATTGGTCGACGCTTGCAAGGCAGCGGAAGCGAGGGCGTCTAGTGGTCCTGAAGTGAAATGCTTGAACATGTCCTCGTCCGAGACTAAGAACTGGCTCTGCTGAGGCTTTGGTGCATCTCCGTTTTGAGTCTGCCCGTCGCCCTCCGCTGCCTGCTCCACCTCCATTTTGGTTGCTGTAAAACTGGTGTTGATACCAGAAGCCGTGGTCGACTCAAACTCGTTCAGTAGCTCAAAGCACTGCTGCTGGTTGGCGATCATTTCTCCCCCTTTGATGGTGGTCAGAATCGTGGCAGCCTCAGCATCACTCGGAGTTGCGTTAAGGGTCGATGCAGACTCGTCCAGGGGCTCCTGCTTCTGGGTCTCGTTCCACTCCTGGTCGTTCTTCAAAACCACTAGAGGGGCCTCCTCCTCCTTTGGCTTGTACAGGGTCACTGCCGAGATGTTGGACTCGATATCCTGAGGGTCCGTCAGGGTGCCGTCTTCCTCCTTGATGTCGACTTCTTCCTTCACCTCTGGCTTCGTGTCGACGGACTCGTTTTGGATTCCTGACTCGTCTGTCGTCACGTGGAGCGATATGTTGCTCGAAGACTCATCCACGACCGTCTCCAGAGCGGGAGCAGGCTCAGAAGCATCAGCTTCAAGCTCCTCTAAGGTTTGCTCCGGAGTTTGGTCGGCTTCGGGGTCTGTGGAGGCCTCGGGAGTCTCCTCTGCGTCAGGGGGGTTGCCGCCAAACAGACCGAGCTTTACATAGCGAGGTTTTACTCTTCGTTTGGCCTTTCTGATTCCACCGTAGTCAACGAACATGCTCGAATGCATTTTGCGATGGCTTCCAAAGCGCTCTTCCTCGTCACTGCTCGAGTCTCCTGCTAGTTAAAGAAAATTTTATTTATAATTTAAAACGGTTAGAAGAAGCTAAGTTTGATTTTTATAAGAAACTGACTCAAAAGAGGTGGCTTATGAGATTAAGATAAACAGCTTCTGAAAAATCTCCCCTCCAGCTTATGCTATGTTTTTTACCATCAAATACTAAAATTAATAGTTTAAAAAAACTTTGACCCCACTTTTAAGGGCTCCAATTACAAGAAAATCATAATAGTCAAAAACGAAAGTCTTCAAATACGGTTTAAAAGAAAACTTCGAAATAACAAAGAAAAATTTAATGGGATTAAACAATTGGATTTCCACTTACCAAGCAAATCTGTCATGCCATCGGTCTGCTCGATCATGTCATTGATATCCAGAGTGTTGGGGTCGAGGCTACCCGAGACGGTGATTATCTGATCCCCGTCCTGAACGTGCTGCGCCTGCTGCACGATGTTCCCGGCACTGCTGACCTGCACCGTCTTTATCTGCTGTCCCTGGGGCAGGAAGGTGGTCTTGCTAGGCACCACGATTATCTTCTTCTGCTGCATATTTTGCTGCGTCGACTGACCTGACGGCAAGATAGTGACCGTCTTGGGACCCGTAGCCGACGACAGCTGGACCGTGAGGGCCTTTCCGCCAATCGTGAGTGTCTTCTGGGGCATCATGCTCTGGACTTGCGTCGTCTTGCCCTGCAACCCCATCGGCATAGTCAGCGTAATGGGCTTGCCGGTGTTGCTCTGCAGTCCCCGGATCATCTTGACGGTACCTGAGCCACCCTGCACGACGCTCGAGCTCTGCGAGACAGTGTTCAACACCTGCGTATTCGAGGAAAATTTTTATTATACAGGTGAGTTTTGTAGAAGCTATAGAAATTCGCGTAACAAAGACGCACAAAGGTGGCCAAAGTTAAACTTGCGAAGTTACGTAAAGTTTCTCTAAAAGTTTTCTGCCTTCTCTCTTCTTTATTACCTGCGTCGTCTGCACGTTCACAAAGTTGTTGGCCGACGTGACGATTCCACCCGCCTGCACCGTCCTGAGCTGCGGCGTCGTGGTCATCACAATCACGTGCTGGTTCGTGCGGATCTGCTGGCCCGCCTTGTTCGTGATGACGATTGTTGGCTTGCCCCCGATGCTCGTGCCCATCTTGCCCACCTGCAGGATGTTGGAGTTCTTCATGACTATCTGCTTCGTCCCAACTCCTCCCGACTGCACCAACTTCACCACGTTTCCGCCCATGATGGTGGCCTTGTTGCCCGTTCCAGTCGTCCCCACCTGCGCTTGCTGCGTGTGGATGATCTGCGTGCCTGGCTGAAGCGACGCAATTGACTGCGTTACTTGCCCCGAGCCTCCAGGCTTCTGGACTACGTTCATAGTCTGTGGCACCGTCTGTACCGTCATGCCCTTGCTGGTCTTCACAAGGGTCACAAAGTGCGGCTGGTTGCCCCCGCTCGTGCTGAACGAAACAGGCTTTTGGATGATCACCTTTTAAAAATTAAATTGTTTAGGGAATGCACAGGGACAAAACAATTTTGCAAAAAAAATCAGCAACACAGCTATTTTGGATTTTGAAAGCTTCCTAAATTAAGTATTGTTAACATACCTGCTTGCCTCCCATCTGCGCTGTTCCGACGATAGGCGTGCCCTGGACCGAGCCGGGGGTGCGCAGGACGGCCCCACTCACGCTTGGCTGCGTTGCTAGGCGAACCGTCTGGTTGCCAGAAATAACGCGGATGGCCGTCGTGCCGCCCTGGGTCACGGTTCCGGAAGAGGGCGGGGCTGTAAGTACGCGGACGTTCGTGGCTTGTCCTCCAGCCACGCTCGTGACGGCAGTTAGGGCCTTTTGGACGAGAGGCGGCTTCGTCTGGATCTTGGTAACGGTGCCTCGTTGAAGCTGTAGGGAGATAAAAATATTATATATACTGAACCTTTGCATTAGCTATTAAGAGGCTGTGATGGCCCGAATTGCTTATCGAAAGACCGTTAGAAGTTAAATTGA
This sequence comes from Forcipomyia taiwana, assembly GCA_963930915.1. Taxonomy (NCBI): domain Eukaryota; kingdom Metazoa; phylum Arthropoda; class Insecta; order Diptera; family Ceratopogonidae; genus Forcipomyia; species Forcipomyia taiwana. The sequence goes on along the minus strand of CAWVOI010000086.1, from coordinate 855,393 downwards.
AAGTTGCAAAGTCAAGTCTACTTTAAATTTAAGTTCACATGTCTAATGTCTCATAATTTAATAAAGATTTAGTTTGTTAATTTACGTTTAACCTGACAATAGTAGCCTTGTAAAGTAACATCTTGTCATAAATTCTTCAGAAACAATTCAATTCTGTAACCATCGTGTTTGAGGAATTGACCCCATATTCCCAATGAAACCAGCCCTAATTTAGGTATACTGGCGTTATATATAGATAGAGAAGTTCAATGGGACAGCTCAGATTCTAAATGCTCCATCTTCTAGCATCTTGAACCAAGAAATGACAAGAGAAAGCAAAGTAAAGAAGTGGACAGGTCCATCAAAATCAAGGACCTTTTATCAAACTTTTATGTCATAGGCATCTTTATCTCCATATATATAATACTGTTTTTATTTAACGTAGACGTGACTGCAGTGTATGTAGACGAACTTTAATGGCTTTTTGTTGGAGATGAAAAAAAAAATTGGTAGTCCAAATTGACTATCAAAGTAATTTTTGGACGAAATGACCGTGAAGCAAAATGCATACAAGCCTCTTAGCCCCGGAAGCCAGAAGAGGTTCAAAATACTTAATAACTTACCACCTGGTTGGGCGTGAGGAGAACCTGCTGCGAAATGGGCGATGCGCTGGCGGAAGTAGGACTTAGCATAACTGTCTGCGATATCGGAGAAGCTGAAGCGATCTGACCCTGGATCGGCTTCTTGTTGAATGTTGCTGCAACTGAAAGTGAAAGTATTATGATAAAACATGCACACATACATCCACTCACAAGTTTGATTATAGAATCTGAAATATCAATTTCACAAACTTTAATATAAAAGTTGTGAAATCTACTAGAAATAGGATGGAATAAAGTTTCTTACTTGGAGTTATATCTTCGATTCCTTGAGGAGCGTTTTGAGACGTCGGAGTGACGGGAGGAGTAGGTATCTTCTGCACCTCCAGAATATAGTGCGATGCCGTGGGAGTTGCGGCCCAGCAGAGTTCGAGAGAGTTGGTCGAGGCGCGGACGAGCTGCACGCGAGTGCCTTGGGTCGGTGGCTCCACTTCCAGGTACCACAAGTCCTTGCAGCAAACCTTCAATGAAAGAGGCACGCGGGTTAACGGAGGCTATCTCGTTTCCGACGGGCAACGTGGAATTAGAAAAGAGCAATTTGTTCTTTAAGCAATTTAAGGATCAGTGTGAAACACCAAGGAGGAGGAACGAGGAGGATCTTTGCGAATTCACACCGATTACTTAAATTGGAAAAGAGAGCTCACCCTGACCTGGTTGTTCCAGGCTTTCCTGTAGCCGTCGCGGCCGGACCACACGTAGAGCCGCGAATGGATGCCAACGGCGCAGTGACCAGCTCTGGCTCGCGGAGTATTCTCCTCGGATTCATCGAGCAGGATGTCCTCCCAGGTCATAGTTTCTGAAAAAAAAATTGTTTTCAATGGTCTGTCTCTAAGATGGTCTAAAGGGGTACATTAAGTAAGGTTTTCTACTTTTTCAAAATCTGATTTAAAGCTGAACACACGGTAGCTCAAAATTCTTACTCTATCTTTTTCTGGATTCGCAAAAAATCTTTGAATTTATACCAAAGGTAGAGGATCATTTCTATAGAACGAATTCGTTCTCAGGGATTTCATATACAAATTGAAATCGTCGAAATCATTAAAGGGACACTGGCAAGGTTCTTTAAAATTCAAATCTTTGTGATCAAGATAATCGACGAGCCAAAAAAGAAGAGAAAACACGTTACCTAAATCAAGACAAGCCAGAGTGTTGGTGCACTTCCACTCCTTTTCGTGCGTGGCTGTCTTCATGTCGTCCATCACGAGGGGCACCCAGCCACCAAACACGTACATGCGGTGGCCGATGAGGGTGGAGCTGTGGAGTGACCTAGGCAGCGGGATAGGACCCTCTGTGGCGGGTCTCGTCCAGATCATGGTGTTCGTGTCCAGGAGCCACAGGTCGCCCAGACGGCACCCGCTCATGCCTCCATAGATCACCAGGTGCGACTTCTTCGTGGTCTTATCGACGTACGCGACTGCGGTGTGCGACTCACGCGGAGGAGGAGCGCCTCCGTATGTCTGTGGAAGTTCCCAGTACAGCTGATTGTTCTTGAAATGGAGGATGTACAGGTCGTTCAAGTACTTGGGGATGTTGTTCTTGGGATCGTCGCTCTCGTTGGCGAGGCCACCGAAGAGATAGATCTTGTCTCCCACCAGAGTGAAGCTATGGCCCAGACGCGGGCACGGGGGAGGGCCATTGTCGGGCGACTTGGGCGCCAGCTTCTTCCACTCCCACTTGGTGGCCTGCAGTTCAAACAGGTCGTTCGAGTATTTGCCGTACTCAACCATGCCCCCGAAAACGAAGATTCTCGTTCCGTCGACAACGAACCCGTAGGCCGCGCATCCTGGTGGAACGTCTCCTTTGGTCGCTGGCACATACCACTGATTGGAGGCTATAATGGAAGTGAAATATGGTTAGCTTATACTAAGGCAAACGCAGAAGCAAAAGCGGGCCAGAAGAAGTTTTTTTTTCGAACTTGCAGGCAAACTTAACATTCATTGAATTTTCAAGAGAGCTTGGCAATTTATCAGTGAGACACAAGTGAACGGCTACTACAAGCAGATGTTTTCGATTTTATATGTATGCATGAAAAAGACTTGTAAAAGCATGGGGTCAATTTGAAAGATAAAAAGTTTTTTAAATGACTTGACAAAAATCAATCAGAAGGAGAACACATTTTAAGGTTTCTGCTTACTGAAAATAGTCCTGAAGCTTCTAAAAGTACTAGGAAACCGACCGGATATTTATATATGTTCGTACATATGTATGTATCTACATTTAAATTTGAAGTCTCAAAGCAAGCAAAAGTATGGAAATCCAATTTTAGAAAAATTCCTAAAAACGCAAGATTAACTTCCTAAACAGATTTTTATGGGTATGTTGGACTCGACGCCCAAAGCTTCATTGTTTAACGACAAGACGACAACTTAAAATGGTCATCCTTTGATGGTTTTAAGAAACGCATTGTACGATGGTTCAACCTGACCGAATCAAAATTTTCAAAGATAAAAAGCAGTAAAAACAAGTAGTTGGCCATTCCTGCCTAAACATTAAGTTTAAATTAAAATTAATAATATCGGATCGAACGTGGCGCTGTTCGCAGCGGCGGAAAATGGTAGCACTTGTCATTCCGATCGCGATTCCGATTGTTTACAAAGTTTTGACATGATTTTGATGGAGGACGCCATCTTGGAATTCGAAAACAACCCAAACTTAATCACCTGTGTTGTAAACATGCAACTCGTCCACTATGCCTTCGTTGCCTCCCCCAAAGACAACCATCAGCTCTTTGATATTCACTGCTCTGTGGCCATGGCGGGGCCGTGGCTGCGGTCCCGTAGATCCTGTGATTTTCTTCCATTTGAGGGGCAATGGCGACAAGCTGTGTTGTTCTTCCATCTTCCCAATTTTTAACAATTTTCAATCGGTTAAGCTACTTTGGAATGTTTTCGCACTCGGATATTCCTCAGTTTTGTTTCACGCTTTTCTTCTTTATTCCGTTGGCACAGCACAGGAAAATAAACATTTTCAGCTTCCAAACTTTTATCACACTATTTGTAGGTCCGTCGATGGATTTCTGTTGCTCTGCAGATTTCTGGATGTCGCAGCACTTTTCACAAACTTATCCGGCTTTTTTTCCTATTTTTTTCAGACAAAATTTGGATTTTCAGACCGACGCTCAGACTTCGTATTTTAGCCTCGGAGCGCTACAAGCGGAGAAGGAAGGAACCGTAGGGAACTTTGACAGCCGAATTCCCTCAACTTGAAAGACCCGTTGCAAGTACTATAAAATCTTTTAAATACGGGACGAATTAGAATTTAGACTTTTCTCATCCTAAAAATATCCTAATATTACTTTAGCACTTGTCTGATCCCAAGAAAAACGGAATAAAAATGTCGATACGTAAGAAGCTATTTTTCTTAGGCGCCTACCTTTTGGAACGACAAATTTGATTAGTTTGATTGAAAACATAAATAATCTGTGGGAAAAATGGCTCTATTTTTTCGTAATTTCCCGCTCTTGCAAAGCCTCGTGAACCGAGCAAGCTTCCACACAGCCTCAACGACCTTTGCCCGCTTGAATGTTGTGGACTCAGAGTCAAACAGTAACGCTAAAATCGTCACAAAGGCTGACGAAGAAGCCGCATGGGATGAAGTCGAAAATGCAATGTTCCACAACAAGAAAGCAAAAGACGTGCAAGTTCCCGATTTACGACCGAAGCGACTGAGGAGACCCGCAAAGCTGGAATTTGCAACTGCGGCTCCCAAGACAGAGGCGAAGAGGGCTAAGAAGAAGTCGGAAGTGCTGACGGATCCTGAGATTGGAGAGTACCTGAACCTGGACCGAGATGACCCATTTATCAACAAACTCATGCTTCTCGGTAAATTTTAAACTCACAACCTATGTTTCCGCCTCTTTCCCTGTAAATGTTCCTGCTTTCAAGGTTTCAATTGAGTTTGGTTAATTTCAGTCCATTCGAAAAAGTATCGTGACGAAAAGGAGCTTATTGTCCTGGAAGGCAGGAGGCTGGTCCAGGATGCCTTGTCGTGCAACTTGAAGATGAAATACTTGGTGTTTAGCAAAATAGAGCAAGCAAAGATGATTCATTCGGCAGTAGCTGGATCCGGAGCGAAACTCATCAAATGCGCCAATCACAACTTGAAGCTCTGGAGTCAGTTGACGACTACGCCTGGAATCATGGGTAAATTCATCGCTTTTTAGTAGGGTCTCTCCATGAATAGAAACTGGCGAAGAAAACAGGAAAGGACCTCATTTCTCTTTTCAATCATTTTAGGGAGTTCATAAGGAGCCAAATATTTGCTTCCAAATTAGCAAAAAAGCCAATTTTATTTATTCCTTAACATGTAGAGTATTTTGTTGATTTGTTTGTAATTAGACCTAATTTTTAGAATCAAATGTTGACTTGTTTTCAAATGAATTGATCAGTGACCAAAGTTTGCTCTTGGATCATTTCTATTAGTGTAGAAACAAATTTACAAGGATTACCCAATTTTCTTTCTTAAAGTTTCTCATACAGAGACAAGTTAGGCTTCTGATAGTCCAAGTTTCTATTTAGCTGTGAATCAAAATTTTCAAAAAATCTAAAATGAATTTTTCTCATATTTTAGGAATTTTCGAAAGGCCACTGGACATGAATGCAGTGATCGACAGCAGAAACATCGAGACTCTTCCGATATCCCTTATTTGCGACAATATTCGGGAGCCAAACAACCTCGGAGCAATAATGAGGGTCGCAGCGGCAGCGGGAGTCGGCCAAGTGGTTTTGTCAAAAGGTTGGTTATTTCCCAAGTTTTTGAAAAGCCCATAAATCCAAGTTTGCAGGATGCACTCATCCGTGGGAGTCAAAGGTGCTGCGAGGATCAGCTGGGGCTCACTTCAAGGTGAAACTGGTGGGACCAATTGGCTACGACCAGATTCTGCACGTTCTCCCGGAGAAGTTTGATCTCTACGTGGCCGACACCAACGAGAACAGCAAGGACGCTCTGAGTTACGCGGACTTGCCAGTGTTGAGCTCCGAGAACCCCCAGGTATTAATAGTAGGTAATGAAGCCCACGGAATCAGCGAGGAGGCTCGTCAGTTCATGGAAGTGCAGCAGCAGAAAGGTCCTGATTCAGTGGCGAGGATGCTGACTGTTCCTCTGGCAGCGGGCATCGAAAGTTTGAACGTCACGTCAGCTTCATCCGTGATTCTGTTCGAGATGCGAAGGCAAATGCTGATGAAAAATAAAGATAAGTCTTAAACGAAATGCTTGAAAGTTTAACAATTTTCTTTCTAATATTCGAGAGGGGGAGCACGGGGGTGTTTAAGCTTATATGAAAGTTCCTCATATTAAAATCGTTTAAACTGAAATTTTAGTATGTTTTTCAGTATGAAATCTAGCAAATCATGAAACTATACTACACATGAACCCTATTTCTTCCAGGGACGGAGCTTAGGGCTCCAAAGTTTGGTCTTTGTGACATCGTTGAAAATGCACCCTTAAGCTTAATTTTTGATTTTGCTTTTTATGTGTTTTAAACATTGCAAACACGTTATTATCATCATTATGTTTTTTCTGTTGTTAGAAGGTTTAAGTAAGTCCACATCAATATAACATTCCCAAAATTTTATTAAGTATAAAAAGTCTTCAATAATAAGTCTAACAAATAAAAACAATTTCATTTGGAAATTCCATTTCAATTTCAATTCATCCAAGGAAAAAGAGTCTCTTGAACAAGACACTTGATCCCTAAACACTTTCTTTTTACATCTTAAAATAGCCTGAAATATAAATAAATCAAAACAGAAGTGTTTTGGCGCTTAATTGTTTAGTTTCTACATATTTTGGTCATTTTAAGCACAATTTAGCAATCAAAAATTTTTGGAAGACCTACTTTAACTTTAGAAAATTAAATGTCCCTTCCTAAAATTTCGGTCTTTAAAATTAAGCTTTTCTAAATACAAGATCGGTTAAGTCTTAATTTAAAACGTAGCTCAAGAATGTTAAGCGGAAATTTATTTTCTTAGAACCGAAGGCATGTTCTTATTCAAATCTCAACGTTCCTGACGGAACAGCTTCGACTTCTCCTCGCTCCCCTCCGGCGTCAAAGTGCTGCGATCGCCGATTGTTTATACCAGCTGATGAACGTTTTGAAAACAATTGTTAATGTTGATTGAATCAGGGGGTCTAGTCGAAGGCGTTAGTTAATTGGTTCGGCTGGCTCTTTAGAATAGTGAGAGGAACGAAGGCATTCCCGATCATCGAAAGTGATGATCCAAATAGGGAAATTGGTAGCACAAACGTCCAAAGCCAAATTACTGAGATTATGCAACCCAAATCTCGTGAGACGAGACGTAATTCAATGTCATAGCAGGAAGCTGGCGACGGATTCCCACACCGCAGAATACTATGACGACCTGTACCACAAGATGAAGCTCAAATTCGAGTGTAAGGTGCGGCTTTGTGCGATCCCAACGGTGCTAATGATCTACTTGCAGCCAAAAAGTTGCCCGCAGACGTAAATGTTCACGGAGTCTTCTCCTGCAATGAACTGGATTTGGAGGAAGTGGATGTTTATGGTAGGAATATCGCCAAAAGGCCCATAAATGCTCTTCTTTATAAATTTACTCTCAGACCTCAGACGACGAGGGCCACAGATCTCATTTAATTATTTGAGTAAGGCTAAGGTTCAAAAAAATGTGTTAAGAAGCCCACTAAGTGCTGCTGAATTTTTTTAATCTGAAATTTTTGGTTCCAGAAGTCCTACAAAATTCTTTAATTAAAATACATTCTAAAGTCCCTAAAAACCTTGTTCTCTTCAAGGTTTCGACTACGATTACACCCTGGCTTGCTACAAGCCCTCGCTGCACTACCTGCTGTACAACCTGGGCCGGGATATTCTGGTGGACAAGTACAAGTATCCCCCTGCAATCCGTGACCTCGCGTACCAGCCCGGGTTCGCAGTTCGGGGACTCCACTACGACATCCAGAAGGGCATCCTCCTGAAGCTCGACTCGTTTCTGCAGATCCAGTTCGGGACCGTCTATCGCGGGTTGACTCCGGTGAGCGACGAGGAGGTTCTTGAGCTTTACAAGAACCGTATCATCCCGATCGCGTACGTCGAGGGCAACCGGAGCTCGTCGGACACCTCTCCCAAGATGGTCCAGCTGGCCGACCTGTTCTCTGTCCCCGAGATGTGCTTGCTGTGCAACGTCACGGAGTACTTCGTCCGGAACCAGATCGACTACCACCCCGAGATTTTGTTTCGCGACGTAAAGGTGAAGTTCTCCTATTTTTGGTACAATTGCAACATTTTGGAAAAAAATCACATGTGTCCGGTTTGTCCGTCTGCTGCGTCACCGTGAATCTGAAACCGTTATACTAAGAGATCTGTGGTTTTTTGTATGTTGTTATAAATGATTTGGAAAGAAGATAAAACACTTTAAATTTAAAAAAAAATCCAGGGACGTAACCAGGGGGTTTTCCCGTTCTATGAAACTTTCTTATGAAACTTAAGTATGTTGTAGTCCTAGCAAACTTTAGTAAATCATGGAACTATATCTGCCCCTCATCTTCAACAGGGACGGAGATAGGGGTCCCAAAAGGGGAGAATATTTAAGTTGCTTTAAAATGCAGAAAAATGCACCTGAAAACATTTCAAATCGATCTGATTTAGCTGAAACCCTAGCAATTTTTAAACGAAATTAAATCCAGCAAAAATATATTTACTGTAAGTCCCTATGACTTAAAAGATTGGAGCTAGGAGTCCAATATCCCAATTAGTTGGACACAAGAAAATGCACTCAAATGCGTTCATTCACGACTAAGCTTTCAAGATGTTGCATTGAAGTTTTGCCTAAACTCATACCTGTTTCAGAACTCCATTCAAAGCTCGCATCCCGTAATGCATGGAATCGTGACATCCAATGTGCAGGAGTACATTTTTGAGAACAAAGACCTGAAGCGGTTCTTCCAGAGACTCCAGCGGGCCAACAAGAAGCTCTTCCTCGTGACCAATAGTCCGTTTTTCTTCGTGAACGTGGGAATGACGATGCTAGTAGGCGAGAACTGGCGCGACTACTTTGACGTGGTTATTGTACAGGCTCGCAAGCCCAAGTTTTTCACCGAGGTGACGCGGCCCATTAGGATCTACGACGAGTCCAAGGGAGCCCACACGTGGGAAAAAGTGAGCGGGCTGTCGAAAGGGGTCGTTTACTACGAAGGGACGGTCCACCACCTGCAGGAGCTGACGGGATGGAAGGGCCACAAGGTGCTGTATTTCGGAGATCACCCCTATAGCGATCTTGCGGACGTCACACTCGAACACGGCTGGAGGACGGGAGCAATCATTGACGAGCTGACGGTAGGTTTTTCAAAAATTTTGAATACTTTAGAGAAGAATTCGGTAAACGGGTTTTGAATATTTGAGTCACTCGTTCAACCTGAAATTTTCAAAAACATCTTGTTCCATAGAGGAGAGGCTTTGATTTTCTTCCACTGGTGGTGAACTGGAATCGTTCACTAACTTGCAGACGCTCCGTTAAGGAAAAATCTGTTTTGAAACATCAATCAAAAATTTTCGGAAATAGGCCTATGTACGTTTTGGATCGTGCTACATCTTGAATTTTCAATTTTCAAACTAAAAACTTCACTAATGTAGTTAAAATTTCATTTTTGATCTCAAAAATATATGTTTTTCGAAAACTTGATTTTTTGGACAAAATTTTAAAACTACTGTGGGTGTGTACACTTGAGTTGGATAAAAAATATCATAATTTCAAAATCGTAGGGATTCAATTATTTTAAAAATTCAAAACTTATATATTTTCAAGACTTGCATTTTTCAAAAGTTATATATTTACAACTTAAAAACCGGAATTTGATGCTAGATGTCCGTACTAACAAATATCGTGCCTACCCGCCTTCTAGTCCAGACCTTGTTCCGTCTGACTTTCATTTATTTAGCTCGATGCAAAACGCCCTCACCGGAATACGCTTCTCTTCAGAGCAAGGCATCCGAAATTAGATAGATTCGTTTTTGGCCGCCAAGCCGGCGCATTTTTTTTGGGATGGAATTCAGAAAATTGCCTGAGAGATGAGGAAATGTTTGGACAATACTTTGTAACATTTTTCCACAATAAAGCATCAAATTTCGCCGAAAAAGTCCGGTTTTAAATATTTGTAGATTGTAGTGGGAGTCAATGGTCACGGAGGTTCCGAAGGTCCTATTGCGACCCATCTTGACAGAGTCAAGAGTTCCTCATTTTGAACAAAATTTTAAAAATAATTTGGTTTTGTAGGGGAATTTTAAAACACGATGCCTCACTAAGTATCCTGACATCCTCTAAAGTTAATAAAATTGAAAGCAATAGATAAAACAAACTTAACTAGGTGCAAAACTGCTAACAGAATATTTAGATAAAAAGATATATCTAACAAATTTAGGTCAAACGAGTGATCCACAAATCCCATGCCCATATTGAGCCCAAAAACTTCCAGTGCTCATCTCTACTTGGTTATACAAAAAATCCGAAAATTACGAAATCTTGCATCTGAAATGTTCCATATTTTCACAGCACGAGATCGACAAACTGAACAAAACCGATTTCAAGCGAAACGCCAACTGGCTCCAAATGCTCACGCAGCTAATCGAAGACGTTCAGGACGACTCCTCCGAAAATGCCAAAAACGCGATCGGCAAATGGATGGACGAACGAGACACGCTTCGAAATGACACGAAGAGGACTTTCAACCAGCAGTTCGGTAATTATTTCCCTCTCCCAATCTGCTCCCCCTGAAACACGCGTCATTGCAGGCAGCGTTTTCCGGACCTTCAACAATCCAACGTATTTCTCGCGTCGGCTCTTCCGTTTCGCCGACATCTACACTGGGAATCTCACAAACCTTCTAAACTACTCGGTCAACCACACTTTCTACCCCCGGCGAGGCGTCATGCCTCACGAGTACGCGTCTTATTTCATGTAAGCTTAGGAAAAAGTTACCAAAAAGATGTAAAAGTCGTCAATGTAAGATGGAAGTTGAATTATGATATTATGAATTAATTATTATGAATAACCTCCCGCCATATTGTAGGATATTAAAAGTTATATTTTTGTATTATTTTAAATTTTATTGCTTTACATGTGACAATAATTGGAATAAAGATCTGTTTGTCTTAAATGAATCTTTTTTGTAGCTTTGCACTTGTGGATCGTTGAAAAAGAGTTGAAAACCCTTTAAAGTAACTAGTTAACCCCGGGGGTTTAGTGAAACCTGGAAAATTTGTGTGAGCTAACTAAGAGCGCAAAATAAATTTTAGCTGAGAGACCAAACTCCAATTCTAGTGATTTTGTTGCTCCATTTTTAAAGTCCATTTTTAAAAAACAACATTTTGATAGTTCATCGGCGGATATGGGCTTCTGGTTTTCATCGAGGCTCATTTAATTTCAAAATTCAATCCTCAAACACTCGACACAGAGACACGAACGAATTTGGGCCGGCTCTAATATTAGAGGCAGAAAGCTGATAATCTAACCGCATTTCAGGCCGTTATGAAAAACAGTATTAAAAATATTTCAAAATAATTAGACTAATGGTTTTCAAATTTATAGGAAGTTCCAGTAGTATCCTGTTTTGAAATGTGTGGCAAATTCAAAACCATATTGCAGTTTATGGCAAATTTCAAAACAAAACTGACATTTATAGTAGTTCATTTTTTTCTTCACTTGAGAGGTTCTGGACATATTTGAGACCTCATAACGGAGGCCAGTTTCCGAATTGTTGTAGAAAAATATTCTTTCAAACTATTGTAACTAACAGTAAAATATTGAATAAAATCATTGTTTGTTCTATCGAAGGGCTTCGTCTTAATCATTCCTGCAATTCATAGATAATTTAATACATTCACCCTAAAAAAATGTTATTTATTTGGGGGACATGGGTTTACAAGGCTACCTAAATCCGCTGAGGAGGGATAAGCTGCTGTAAACTTGAAATACTCAACACCGAAGGAAAACAGTTAATATGAATCAGGAGGAAAAGTTTTATTTAAACACAGTTTAAACACAGGAATTAGTCTAGAGGACATTAGCCTCAGAATCTAAAAATTTCTCAGAAGTAATATTGTAAGTGAGTGTACGTTGGAAATCAAGAAATCCCGCACAATTCTTGATGAGCTTTAGTAACCAAATCGAGATAATTTGAACCAGGAATGTTAAGCATATATGTTATTAAATATTGTAATAAGTTATTAGTAAAATCATTAAAATATTAAAATCTGAAATCGTAACATAATATTTGTCGGGACAAACGAAGTAAATAGTGAAAGTTTGAGCCGTGTCGAAGTTCCAAAAGGTCGCAAACGGAGGTAAAACTGCGCGCCAAACTGCGCCATACTGCGCGCCGAACAATCTCAAACGTCAAATTGCAAACGTCAAACTGCAAACGTCAAATTGCTAAAAATTGCTTCACTGAAATTGCTTGTATTTTCCACAAAAATCTCCATCAAAAAGATAGACATCATTCCTCGGAACAACTTCAGTTCTTAAATGAATATATCTGGGGTTCCAGAGTTATCAGAGAGATTGAAAAAAGCTTTAGACAGCGAATTTAATGTAAGTTTTTTGCATAGCCATCATCACCTCACCATAAATTCGCGAAATGCAATTTACGACTCCCGAATTCGTCGAGCTTGTGGCGTTCCAGCAGCATCCGGGAGAGACCCCAAGTTGGAGACGGGCTGCACACTGGTGGGGAAAGTGTAGAAAAGCCTGAATTGGGAGGGCTTCGGGGAGCAGGGGAAATAATTTTTATTGCCTCAAACGTGGACATATTGGTGACTTTTTTGACGAAAACAAGTTGGTGATGGAAGTTTGTCAGGTGAAGGGCAGCTCTTTCGCCGACTACCGAGGCGTTTCGACGGGCCAAAGGGGCGACTTGAGGTCTGTCGTGAAGTCTCCCTGGAGAGGGCTTTCCTCGATCTAGCTAACCTCAAACTCCGAGACCTTGATATCTGCTCCTGGTAGCGCGCTCCAAGCCACACGCATCTCGGGTTCGGCGAAAAAGAGTTGTTTTGTTTAAATTTGATGACGTTTCGGAATTCGGTGTCGCTCGGTCGTCGGGTCCAGGACTTGCGTCTCGCCGGCCCTCGGTTTGGCTACCTGTTACATAAACGCTCCCGAAATAGGTCCCTAACAGGAACCGTTTGTGTTTTAGGTAATTGATCTAGCCGCAGTTTACGATGTCATTTCCAAGCTGGAAGGAACGAATGTCACCAGAGAGCTGCTGGAGGTGAGTGAGGCGTCGAGTTTCCGAGGAACGGAAGTATTTATTTCGGTATTTCAGACCACCCGAATGGCGAAGTTCGTCAACGAGCTGCGCCGCAAGACCCCGGACGCGGAACTAGCTAGACGATCAAAAAGCCTGCTGAAGCGGTGGCGCGAGATGGTGATCCCCGTAGCGGGCTCGAAGGAGGCCGCCCCTCAGAAGGCCAGACCGGGGCGGCCCAGCCAGAACGGGACGCTCGCTAAAGCGCATCTGAGTAATACTTTGAACAGTAGCAGTAAGATAAGCCCAAGCAAGCAGGGCCTCAAGATCCCGGGGGCGGGCCATCACATGTACAACAACAACAACAGCTTGAGGGTCGCGAACGCGGTGCCGCAGGTGTCGTCGTCGTCGATGGAGCCGATGGAGATCATCAACCTGACGGATGACAGCTCGAACAGTCCGTCATTTCAGAGCGTGATGGGGGGCAGGAGGCAGGGAAAGCGGGCCCACTCGCCCTACCTGAGACCGGAAGAGAACATGTTGACGATGACGACCACAAGTGCCAATCGGAGGCCAATGAGCGGCCCCTCCTTGTCGCCTAGCGGAATGCACCAGCTGGAAAGTAACACTTCAACCTGTGATAATAACGATAGTAACCTAAGTAGAAAGCACAAAAAACATAAAAAGGAGAGGAAATCAAAGCAATCGACTTACAATCACGTGGACGAGCGGTCGGCCCCGAACGCTTTGCTGGAGGACAGTCTGACCAGCAGCCTGCCCAACCATCACCTCATCCTGCCGGACAACGACAGCCTGTCCAACACCTCGGCTTCCATCTTCAACGCCGCCAGCCTCAACTCCACGTCCTCCGTGCCCGCGAACCTGACCTTCACGGGCCGCTTTGGGCGCTCTGAAGGCATCGTGGTGGTCGACGACGAGCCTGTCGTGTCCTCCTCGGCGTTAGTTCCGGATCTCGGCAGCGTCCTTGTCAGCAGGAGCGCGAGTCCTCACACGTTTCTGTCAAACAACTCAAATCTCAGTGAGCACGAGGGCATCATCGTGGCTGCTGTAGCGGCGCCTCCGAACCACCTGGTGGCGGCGACTGTGGAACCGCCCGTGAAGGTGCCGAAGAAGAAGGGCCGCAAGAAGGGCTCCAAGGGCATTGACTCGTTGCTGGCGTCGCAGAACAGCAAGGGCTCGCTCGCCTCTCTGTGGAACCCCGACAGCTACCAGGACTTGAAGCAAAAAATCACATCAATCTCAGGACCGAAGAAAAACAAAACCGCCCAGGAGCTGCTGGCCGAGATCCAAAACAAGAGGCCCAACAGCGGCACCCCCTCCGCCGTCACGTCTCCCTCAGTTACCCAAGCGCCTTCTCCATCGTCGCTTTCAGGTGAGATTCCATGTTTATTTTGATTCTATCAATTCGACTCTGGGGAACAAAACAACATTTTCCAATGTTGCAGATAAGCCATTTAAGGTCCATAAAAGGCCTTTCAGTTACATATTTGGTGTGAGACAATATTCCGTCGGAAACTTACAATTATTTTAGTCCTTAAACCGCATCTTTGAGAATGAAAATTGAACCTTTGGAAACAAGTCCGGGTACTTTCATAAAATATTCCTTGAGACTTCGGAGTGATTGAAAAGGTGATTCCTTGGTTAACATATTTTCATCTCCAAAAAATCTAGTACATCTTCTCAGCCTGAATCCTGATTTCCTTGCTTTCAAATTAAGTAAATAATCTAATTCTTGAAAAACCCCCCACTATTCGTCACAATTAACTTCCAGAATCCTTCCAGGACGACTTGTAATAGCGACAGTTTTCCTTAAGTTTGAATTGATAAAATCTTTTATTTACTCTTTCTAATCTCTCTCTTCTAAGACAAGATCATTGGGTAAAAAGCAAATTTTAAAATTAAATGTCAGTTTATTTCGACGTCATTTCAACAAACTTTTAGCTCTTGCTTCTTACCGTTGGTCAGATTTAGGCATTTGAGGGCTCGAAAAATCGGGGTTTACCACTAAAAATGTCTTATTTTAATCGACAAAATTATTTTAGAAAGAAAACCTGATTTTTGACCATTCTAAACGCACTATCTAACTTGCAGTCCAGGAAATATATTCCCGATGTGTCATTAAAATTTTACGAAATGCCGACCCGATTTTTGCTACCGCTAATGTTTTGCTTTGGATCTCAAACTTTTATTGAACTTGTTTTGCAAGCAACAGGCAACATATCAAAACGATTTTGGACTTTAAGACCTTCGTCGTTGGTTAGAGTTTTACATAACAAGCATATTTTGCAACAACTTCTAAATTAAACCTAGGACTTCTGTAGTTTAGAAACATATTGGCTGATTTTGGCTTTATTTTGAATCATTTCTGAGGTCTTTTTCCAACAAACAACGTTCTCTTGCAGACAAATCTCATCAATCTCAATCAACAGAAGTTGGTTCCTTAAGCGCGGCTGTGTCGCCGGAGCCCCCTGCACTACCGACGTTTGGAAGCAAAGTTTTGGCCAAAGAGAGTACAACGGCAGCAGCGATTCCGACAACGGTAAAGCAGGAGGAGAAGCCCTCGACGTCGGTGGCGGCGGTGGCCAAGGCGCCAGTGTACGAGGACATCGAGCTGACGATTAGACGACTGCAATCACAACTACCGCCAATAAAATTTAACAAGACTGAGGAGGAGGAAGATGAGGGCCCGAAGTGCACGTGCATTTTCCGAGAGGTGACGGAGGAGAGTCCAGGGAGTCCCTCAGCCCAGACAGCGTCTCAGAGTGCCGCGACCATCGAGGTGAACATCGTGAAGGACAGCGACGAGGAGATGGCCGAGCTGCAGATGCGGGAGCGACTGAAAGCGCGGAAACGGAAGAAAAGGGAGAAGATAGTGTCGATCTTCGACCTCGTTGACGACAACGATGGCGCCAGCGGGAGCAGCGACGACGACTTGGAGTCGGTCCCGGACGCAAAGGAGGACGTAATGCGAGTCCTCGTGGCCCACGAGCTCCCCCCGGCCCCGCCAGTGGCTGCCAGCGCGATTCCTGCGTTCCCCGAGCCCGGCGATTTTGTTCCCGAGATGCCCAAACTCACGACCTACGAGGCCGTTGTGGACCCCGACTGCTCGGCCCTCGAGTACTTCGAGACTGACCGCAACGAGGTCACCAACTTCCACATCCGAGCGCTACACACTCACTTCATACCTTGCGTCAACGGAAACTGGAGTCTGCGGAACGAGGAGGAAACGAAAGCGGAGCCAGCGGACGCGACAACGGACGACGTGAGCGTCGAGACTGCCAACCGGGTGGTGCCGAGGTACAACTTCCTGACCTGCGACAAGATACCCAAGCAGTTTCCGGACGAGCCCCCGAGTAGGGTAGTGGGGGCGAAGAGGGCACTCTTTGGGGATGTGATGGAGGTGACGTCGAGCGATAGCGAGGACGAGGGGCCCGTGCTCCTGGGGGAGGAGAACAACGGGAAACTAGGTAGTTTTAATGACTTGAATAGCGGTAACGTGAGCGGCACCAGTGCTGAGGGCGGGGCCGAGTTCCGGGAGTGGTACGAGACCGTTCGGGTGGAGTCGAACGAAAATGAGAATTTAACCGTTTTGCCTTACGTTGTCATTGACTGAAGCACTGGAGGTCTGTTTCGTCCGGTGGCGCGTCCGAGGTAAAGGTGTAACCTATTTTAGAGGAATAAACTTCATTCAAACCCATCGAGAGCCCGCATGCTTTTAAGGGCGTAGCTTGACATATTTTTTAATTTTTGAAATTACACTGGCTAGAATAGTTAAGCCAGCTCTTGATTACGAAAAAGGTTAGAATCACGCCTGTATTTTAGTTTTAAAAAAATCTTTCTCAGAAAATTTAACTTGTTTTAAAAACTGCTAATTGACAAAAACGACTCAAACAAGCGCTCAAATCTAAAATCAAGGATTTGTACTTGCGATTGCGGACAAAATATTGTGCTTATTTATGGGCGAAACTAGTTTTTGTTAAATTCAGGGCTTGTCTAAACTTCAAAATAATATTTTGCCTAGAAAACTAAGCTTCTGATTCCAATTAAGTTGATTTTAATTTTCCTCACAATTTTGTTCGTTAAAAATAGGTGAAAAATTTTCAAGTTACGTTCGTAGTCTGTAGGCTCTGAGGGTGCGTGGGTGCGTCACTGGACGGGCACGGATTCAAGCCATTAGAACATTCGGTACCGTTCTTTCTTAGCAGCAAACTCCGCGTTTGTACATACCTTGAAAGTCCTTATGAGTTATGATTTCCCTTGTTTATATTTATAACTTAGCGGTTATCTTTTCCCACTTAACGAGTGAAACTACATAGATACTTTATGTTTTATCATTATCATAATTCACATAATTCATTAGGAGATATGTATGCCAATTCTGTATGTACATAAGAACGACAACATAACATTACGAGAGTAAAATGGAATCACCAGGAACACTAAAATAGAATGAAAATTATAGCTGATTGTTTTGTTATTTTAGTTTTTACTTAGCTTTAGTGGTCTTGATTGATATGATTATGTTTCGCCTTAACATTCAGACTCGATGACCGCAAAACCGTAATCGATAGGAGAACCACAAGAACTAGTTGGCTGTCAGAGGGCGAGGTGGGGGCGAAGAGAATTGATTAGTACCTCCGCCAAGAGCCCCGCATGTTTACCCTGAATGCTTGTTTTATTCGAATTCACTCACAGGACAGCCATTTCTTATCCAGAGAAGTTCAGTTAGTGTAAAAGTTTTTCCGAATCTTCGACAAGGGTCGCCGAACCCACAATACTGCTAAGTTCACTGTATTATCACAATTTAGACTTTCGATAACTAGGGCCCGAACACAACAAACCGCGTTGTTGTTAACATTGATGCCGCATGTACATAATTCGTAGGTTAAAAGATAAATAAAACCAATATTCATAAACAAAAGTATCAATAAATTAACATAGAAGTTGCTATACACAAAATTAACCAAGGTCTTTGATTTCATGAGCTACAGACAACGGAAAAGGTGAGAAGCCCCTGAAAGTTCTAATAAACTATATAGTTCCTTTACTTTTTTAGGGAGATAAAAAGTCATTTAGCAAATTTAAAGCAATTCTTGGAGGGTTCCGAAACTTATGGATCATGGAAATTTTTTACGATCATGAAAAAAGCTAAAAGGTTTCTTAGTTTTCTTCACAACAAATAAAATTCGTTCAAATAAAATTCGTTTGAATAAAATTGAGTCAGTTTTTAAATTCTTTAGACCTCGTTAATGTCCATGATTTCGTTCAACTTTTTCAAGTCTGAGTTTAGCCTGTCTGATTGTCGTCATTTCAAGGCATTACAAACTTTTTAAATTATTTCCCTATAGAATTTAAATTGGTAAATCTGGCTCAATTTTTGATTTTGGTATTTTAAAATAGTTTAAAACTGATTTTCCGCAGCAAAAAATATCAAAAGCTCTACTGTAAATTCGAATACTTTATTGAGTAATATCGGAGGACCGTAGCAGTGTCCCCTAAAATATAATGTGGTGTACCTAAATGCGAAGTGGCTGGTTCTCTGAGTATCGAAAGCCTTGAGAATACTGAATATTGCTTCACCAGTTGTTAAGGAAGTCAAAGCCCTTGCTGTCGTCCAGCAGACTCTTGAACTCTATTGACTTCTCCGTGTGGTGGACCTCCTCCTCCGAGTCCTCCGAATGCTGCGTGGAAAGCGAGAGATTGATGTTGCTCACCAGAATCTCGTTCTCCTCGTTCGAGTCCACGAGCAGGTTGTTCCCGTTGGTGTTGGAACTCAGTCGATTGATGAACTTGCTGATGAACCCGGCATCCGGAACATCGTCGTCCTCGTTCCTGATTTTGTTGTAGGAGATGTTTGAGTCGATGGGAGGCTGACGCTCCACGGTCTCTTTGGCTTTGTTCAGCGGCGACAGCAAATTAGCCCGCTTAATTGCCTCCAGGGCCAGCCTCTGACTTAGGAACTTGTTGTAGTCCTCCGAGGGCTTCTGGTCCTCCTCCTCCTCGACATCGCAGATCCGCAGATTCTGCTGGCTTCGACTTGCTACGCTCCAGGGACCAGAGTGCTCGTCCCGGTACTTTCCAATGGCTTCGTCCTGCACCAGTTTGCGGCCTGAAATTTTAATTTTTATTTCAAGTCCGAACATTTTGGCGTGTGGGAGCTCACCTGTCTTCTGCCTGAAGTAGGAGAGAATGTTTCTCTCGTCGAACTTGTAGCCCGAGCTGTTCAGCGAGCTGGTGGAGCCGGAGGGCGTGTCGAACTTTTCGGTGTATTTGAGCCTCAAGTCGGAGTTGATCAGAGCCTCGTCTGTGAGTCATCGGGAATCAGCAAGGTTGAGAAAAAAAGTAATTAAAAGCCTCACCTATTATTTTCTCTTGCTCTCTGGGCTTGAGCGAGTGCCAGAAGTCCTCATTTCCTTTGATTACAGTCTCCACATCGCTATGGATTTTCGACGCGAGGGGATTTATGTTTGCCAAGTAATTGCGTGCCACTTCACTTAGGTCCCGGGCTGGTTCTGACACGGAAACAGACATCTTTCAAGCGTTTCCTATTGGCGATTTTCTTCACAACTCAGTTTCCATAGTTGATTTCCTCGTTGACTTGTAATAACTTGGAATTCAAGATAATAAATCAAAAAGGCTTTGTTGTTCTGGGGATTATAAATCTCTACAAATAATTCTCTACAATGTTTGTTTTCAAAACTGCCGTTGAGAAATAACGGTGGTCGAGCTATTTAGCGAGAGAACCTCGCCTCATTTCTGATTTTGTTCAAGGAAAGATGGAAAGTGAAGAATGAATGACTGAAATTGCCCCTGAGCGGGCTTGCGAGCGGGATTAGGCGAAAGAGGCTCAGTTCTACAGAAATTAACAAGCGTGCCATATATTTTTGTCGAGCTTTGGTTCTAGCTAAGACGTGAACCTAACCATGGTTTATGTCCGAGCTACCCGTGATACTAGATTTCAAAACAAGATCCGGATATAACGGCTATTTTTGAACTTCACACAGCGCCATCTCACGAGTATTTGTCTCGAGTCAATAGCAATTCTTGACAGTATCACAGTGTATAACAGAAATATATCAGCTGCTACAGACTTTTTCAAAACAAAATTCGCGAATAATTGGGTAAAAACTGTATTAATTGACAAAAACCATTTGGTTCCAACCCCTGGCACTAGTGTATCAAATTAAGGTGTGAGGTAAGACGAAACCTGATAAGATTGCATGGAAATGAAAGAAAAGTCAGACAGAAAGAAAGAAAATGGCAGGTTCAACAGGGTGTCGAAAAATCAATTTTAAAATACGCAATTTTTGAGACGGCACGTTCTTCGCAACACGCGGGTGAGCTGCTCGGGACAAAGTTGCAGTTTTTGTGAAAAATAAAATTTATTCGAGTGCAGGAGCAGGACGGTGAGAGATTGAGTAAGAAAAGTCGTAACACCCTGTGCAATTTTTTGTTCGTCAAAAATTTGACTTCGCACGAAATAATGGAATTGGTGGAGCTGTGAAAATAGCTTTGGGCAGTCATAGAGCAAAAGAAATCGAGGAAATGTAGCAATTTCCAAAAGTAAAGTTATTTGTAAATTTTATTGTTTTGTCCTACATACATTTTGTATGCGATATGGTGACTGTGGTGTTTATTAAGGAAGGTAATGGGGAGGTTTTGATTGAGCTCGTTGAGGTTGTCTGTCTTATTGATGGGGCTAAGAGTTGTTCTTTGTCGTTAGTCCGAAATACTTTTCTCTTCTTATTTCTTCTACTTTGGAAAAACTTGAAAATCTTTTTCCATGGTCTTCTTTGGCTCTTTGGCTTTTTGCACTTTTATTATTTATTTTGCACAACTTTTTCAGTAGTAGACGTTGTGTAACTCAAAAATAATGTGTAAACAAAACTAGGTTTTAAAAGTCCAAACTGTCTAAACTCAAATCAGGAACTTTGAAGCATATGTGAACGAATATGTTCTAAAAATTACAAGGCCTTACATACGTTTGAGAATCAAATCAGACTCTAAAAACAAAAGTCAGTTTTCTTATTCATATTATTGCCCTCGAAGATCATGGAAAACATTTGCAAATTGCTGTTAAAAATCTAAGAGTAAATGTTTTTGAGATTCCTAAAAAATTTTTTAAAATATATCAAAACTTGATTCAAATACAATTCAACTCTTAACTACCTGGTACCTATCTACAGACAAGTTTCAAAGAAAATTATTCACTCTGGAGTAAATCATGCACATTCATAAATTTATTTCACTCATTGTATCAAATTGTAATAAATAGGGAAGTGAAGTTTTTAAAACATTTAATAGCAATTTTGTCGAAGTGGAAATTCATGTTGTTACGAGTTTGTACGCGATAGTGCATGAGTGTGAGCCTCTGTTAGCAACCACTTGATACTCAGCATTGGCGAATTAATCTATAATTTTTTTGTGTATCTGAACCTAAATATGAATTAGGTTGAAGAGTTTGAAGTGCAGCATAAATATGCATTCGGGCTGATAAGTCGTCAGGGCAGTTGAGAGACGAGCTAAAGTGGGATTGGGTACTGCGCACGTCCAAATACGTACGTACTGATGTAAAGATCGTCATAAAGAGCTGTCTTTGTCTCCAATTCACGGGTGTGTGGCGTATTACACAAAGTCCTGTGCTGATTTGAAATCAGATGTGGGAACAACAGCTGATTTCTGTTTTGTTGTGCTATACAAAAATGATTATATTGATGTTCATCGTGCATGTGTACCCTCTGGGCTGTAAGATTACGTCACTGAGTTTCGAGAACACTGAATATTTCTAAACTGAGCTAAATTGAAGTAGAATAATAGTAAAAAATTAGCAAACTTCAAAAAAGTCTCTCTTATGAAACCTAAGAAGCATAATTTTAACATTTCATTTTATTTCTTTTGATAATTTCTAAAAAACTTAAAATTAAAATTTTACAAAAAGACTCAAAAACTTTCTTGTCTGAGGGTGAATAAGATACTGCGCGTACACGATGTGTAAAACATCCGAAGCATTATAATCCGCGGTCGGACCTGGGTCTCGAAGTAGGCAGTATCTGGTGGTCTTTAAATAATCGAAAGCGTTATTTTTAGTCGGAAGCAGCATTGAACGAGTTTGCAAGGGAAGCGACACCTGTGAGATCAAGAACGGAGCATTGATGTATTTTTGATCAAGTTCATTAAAAATCACATTTAAGTGTGTGATTTTTAACGGTTGATAGCATTTGAAGGGAATTTCAAGGTTCATAGCTACGACGAGCTAGTTTGTGAGCCATAAGCCAGCACCAGACAGCACAGACATGTCTTCTCCAAGTGCAGGAAAGAGACGTATGGATACTGACGTCATAAAGCTGTGAGTCTATTGACGGATCTGAAGGTCCAACATATGTACAAGCATAATTTTTCGTTTACAGAATCGAGAGTAAACACGAAGTTACGATTCTCGGCGGGCTCAACGAGTTTTGTGTCAAATTCTTCGGACCACGCGGAAGTAAGTGTCTTCTTTGTTCTTCCTTGACTCTTAAAGATTCGTTTGAAAATTTTTTCCAACCCTGTGTTCGAATTTTCAAAGGCGTTTCTTATGATTTTTCTCTAACTTTTCTGCTTGTTCTAGCTCCTTACGAAGGAGGTGTCTGGAAGGTCCGCGTCCACCTGCCCGAGCACTACCCGTTCAAGTCTCCCAGTATTGGGTTCATGAACAAAGTGTACCACCCCAACATCGACGAGGTCTCCGGAACCGTGTGCTTAGACGTAATCAATCAGGCATGGACTGCGCTTTACGGTAACTTGCATCAAACTTCCGGACCCAGTAGTTGAATGTGCCTCTCTTTTAGATCTATCCAATATTTTTGAGTCATTTTTACCCCAACTACTAACTTACCCCAATCCAGTTGACCCCCTCAACGGAGATGCCGCCGCAATGTATCTGCATAAACCGGAGGAGTACAAGAAGAAAGTGTCAGGTATGAAATCGATGGTTTATAGTTTTCCGTTTAAGCTTAAAACTAGCCTCTGAAAAAAGTCAAAACGGGTCTTTTCGATTTTTAACGTCAGCTAAATGTTTGTGATTTGGAAAGCATAAGAATATTCAAATAAAATTTTGTTAACTAAATACACAGGAAATCATGGGGTTTCGGATTATTTTGGAATAAATGAACGAATTTTAGTTTTACTTGAAATTTTATCGGTATTCACAAATTCTTCTCAATCTTAAAGTCATAACACGGCTAAATCTGACTTGAAATTCAGGAGCAGGAGCTCCAATCTGTCATAAATTATTACGAAGATAAACGTTATTAGTCAATTGTCTTGAATGAGGAGGCTAAAAACATGGGAATCTCTAAAAAGGTTATTTCCTTTAAACTATATTCCTTAATCCTATATCTTCTATTCCAACACTAAGTCTTGCTTCTTTTTTAGATTACGTGAAAAGATTTGCCACAGAAGAAGCGCTCCGGGATCAGGAGCAAGCAGAGAGCTCCGATAGTGAATCTAGTATGTCCGATTTTAGTGAAGATGAAGCTCAAGACATGGAGTTATGAAAGTCTTGTAGGGTAAATCTTCGTTTTAATACTGATAATAACATAAATCTTACAATACGTTTTGTAATGCTAATTTTATCTTTAATTAATGTAAAATTTAAAGAATACAACGGCTGCTACGAAAACGTCATTTTTGCAGCAGAGAAATTTAAAGAAACTAGAAATTTTATAAGTGTAAAAAATTCAAAGTAAACTCAATTTTTATGACAACAAATAAGTTTGATTTGAGAGAGCGTCTTCGGAGCAAGCTTCTGGCCCGCCCCTGGTGAGATATTTTGTCTTACAGAGAGAATCAGATTTGAACGAACAAGATCTCATTATTTTGCAAAAATTTGCCAATAGAATTGCTTTTAGTTAGCTTGTACAGATGCAGAGAGTAAATTTGGTTTCAAAGAGAACCGAGAGCTCGAAAAAAATCTTTGCCATATTTCAAAAGCTCGTTGGTCAATAGCAGAAGTCGTAAGCAATATGAATGCTCAAGGAACATCGCTCCAAAAGGTGGGCCCGGGACTTGGGTCCGGGATGACTCTGATTTTGCTAATTCGAATATGGAAATTGCTTGTGAACTACTTAACTTTAATATAACTTCCCATGTGATGTTTGAATATAAGATACTTTCCAACATAATTCGTTTTATTACAATCGTTTGCAGACCTAAACTTGTCATTTGCTTCAGTTTGGTCGCGAAAAGACAGCGGAACCGAAAAGCGCGTTAAATACCTAGAGAACCATGAACTAGAGGGAGGTTGAAATGAGTAAAAAATTGTTTCCTGAGATTTTTTTCCGAACTCTCCAAGTCTTTTTTTAATCCTAAAATCAGATAGAAAGGTCAAGTGCTTGAAATAAGTCTTCTAAGAAGCAACATTACCCAAAATAGGGTTTACCCCATATTCCAGGAATTTTATATTTATCTCCTCCCTCTAGCATGTAATTCTCTACTGCAAAAAATCTTTCAATTGGATGTTTCTGAGTTCGGTTCCATAAAAGCATGAAATATCAAAATATATTTTTGAAACAGAAAATCAATAAAATTAAATGAAGGTCCATTTTAGGAAGCTGATGCAAAGAAAATGAAAATATATCAATGACAGTAACTATTAAGCACTCAAATTGTCTTTCAGAAGTTTTCATTGTAATCAAAGTTCTTTATTAACCTATATAAGCCAATTGGTTTACTATCGCCATGATCATTATGCGTAAATGCATGTATTTTTGAGAAAAGTGACGTAGCAGCTAAAGTGAAAGTAAAGATATGAAGTGCGAGAAAAATATTAATGATTCAAGTAGAATTGCAATGTTATTAAAATGTAGATGTTTTAAAGCAGGATGTTAAGGAGATATGGCATTCATTCTTCATTTTATGAATAAATATTAATTAATGCATATTTAGTGGTGTAGAAGAACCGTAATAAAGTAAAACTATCGAACATGACTTGCTTTGTTTTCTTACACAAACCCAAAACCTCTGAATGCAGTTTAGGTATCCTTTGCGTTCACCCGTAAGCTGGCTCGAAAGCGAATAGTGTCAAATAGGAAACTTGAAACCCTGCCTGTAGGTTCTCAAAAACTCCAATTATCTCGTGAAAGTATTTAAAAGTTTATTGATTTAATAACAACGACAACAGTCTTATAGAAAATAAACAACAATTGAAGTAGACTAGGGTCTCAGGTGAGGGGTAGCTGAGACGAAAAAGCGACAGTTTTAAACCCAAGCGAGCTTAATGGCTGTAGTTGTAGCCCAAGTTTGAGCCACCATGCACTGAGGTGTAGAGACCAGAAGCTCCGTGAGATGAGCCTCCGTTGTAACCAAGGGAAGAGCCTCCACCATGTCCGACGGACAGAACTGGAGCGGCAATGATCTTCTTGATGGCGACTGGGGCAGCGACAATCTTCTGGACCTGCTGAGGGGCCTGGACTCCAACAAACTCGCGGGACACCTGGGCATTGAATCCGTGGTGCTTGTCGGCCTGGTAGTGCACGATTCTCTTGTGGCCATCGGGCTCCACGAGGCTGTAGTATCCCTCTACGCGGTCTCCATCGCGCTGCTCCTTCTGTTCCTTGATGTCTCCCGTGTGCTCGTCGTGAACGCTGTAATCGAAGGCGTAGTGGGCGGGTCCATATTGCTCTCCGTCATCATGTCCCTTGGAATAGCCGTTTCCCCCAGAAGAAGAGTATCCGTGACCTCCGAGTCCTAAAGAGGAGCCTCCATGTCCGAGAGAAGAGCCTCCATGGCTAAGGGAAGAGCCTCCATGTCCGAGGGAGGAGCCTCCATAGCTGAGGGAAGAGCCTCCATGTCCGAGGGAAGAGCCTCCATAGCTAAGGGAAGAGCCTCCATGTCCGAGGGAAGAGCCTCCATAGCTAAGGGAAGAACCTCCATAGCTGAGGGAAGAGCCTCCATGTCCGAGGGAAGAGCCTCCATAGCTAAGTGAAGAGCCTCCATGTCCGAGGGAAGAGCCTCCATAGCTAAGGGAAGAGCCTCCATGTCCGAGAGAAGAGCCTCCATGTCCGATACTTCCCAAGCTGAAGGAAGCAGAGCTGTGTCCAGAACTGATTCCTCCATGGCCCGAACCGCCTCCAAGTCCATGAGACAAGCCTCCATGACCAAGGTCTCCGTGGCTGATGACAGTTACTTGATTGTGGCCTCCATGACTCAGACCTGCTCCATTGCTGTAGCCTCCATTGCTATATCCACCACTGTATCCCTGGTTGAGTCCAAGGTGGCCAGCAGAAGCCAGGGAGGCAAGACACAGAACAGCAGCAAACTGTTTTTGGGAGAAACAAAAGCGTGAGTGGAAGGCTATTAAACTTAATCCATTACCTTGAATGCCATTTCGCTGAATTTTGGGTTTAAAACGCGATTATTAATTTTAAGGTGTTTCTTGTGCTTCAACCGCTGAGGATGTGAATGCTGCTGGAGACAAATTATTTGCTTTATATACCGAAATTCGTAATGGCGTATTATGCAAAGAAATGGTCTGAGCCAGGTGAAATACAGTCACTTTGATATGGTTCATGCATGCACTTACTTAGCAGTGCGCAGGTTGATTGCATTGCGTCGGTAAGAGTTGCATTCTCTTTGAAAGCAAGGACACATTCTACTTGTTTGCCGGAGATCGGTGAACTCGGATCTGTGGCGCCGAAATATCATTTAGATTTTTAAAAAGGAGCTGTTCACATATTACGTCACGGTCCAAGGGGGTGTCGGTCGCTCCGTGACAGTCAGTACAAACTCAAGTACTGTTGTATAGGACAAACCGTGACAAAGGGGGGGGGGGGGGGGTGGGGGTCGAAAATCTCGATTTTCACCGTTACGTAATATGTGAACAAGCCCAAAGGGGTTTGTTGATCATTCATAAAAGTCAATAAACTTCGTAAATGACCGACAGTGCCTAGAAGAAAATTGTATCCGGCATAGATTATGTAACTCTCATCGTCTGACGTCTCTCTACATTCAAATCTGAGCCTGAAATCAACTTATAAGGCCTGCTGACAAAACTGCCTACGTCTGCATCTCCTCTACCATAATTCAGAACCCAAACTCCAAGGACAAACCACGTAATCATAGAAGTGAAATGAGCAATCCTTAACTATCCACATTTTAGTGTCTGATATGAATTTCAAAGTTTTGGTTTGATGAGTTGAATCATTCAAAATTAAGACACACAATTTTTGGTAAATTTGAGGTTTTTGTAGAAGCTAGCTGAAAGTCTATCAAAATCTGACTATTAATTGAAAAATTGTTTCCTTCAAACAATATATTACAGTAAAAATTTAGAATCAAAAAACAGTTTTTCGATTACTGTCTCCAGACTTTCTTGCCGCTTAGAGGGTCAATAGCTGAACTGACACTTTTATTATTTTATCAGTTCTTTGTTAGCAGTTATTCTTATCAAATTCAGACAAGGTTTAGGCTGATGCGGTAACTTAGGTGACTTCACCATACTCATTATCAGTTAAACGTTGCAATAGTCTACTTTTGCAATTAAAAAAAGTTTTATGAAATACCATGGAATAGAGTTTCGAACAATTAAAAATTTCTACTTGAAAATAGGAGATTTACGAAAAGGCTGAGACTAATTTGGAGCCCTCCACTCTTCGAAACTACTCCAAAAAGCTTCTGCTCAGATGAGAAGGAATTGCACGAGAGGTTCCTTGAGAGCATCTGGACTGTCGTGGATCGTTTGATGTGCTTTGGAGCTTTATGACTGGTAGTTTGTGGCTTTGGAGTCGATCAGGCTGACCTGTAAGAAAACTGAGTATCCTCTTGACCTAAGATAACGTATTGGATATTATTTTATTGTCAGTGAACATTGATCTTTTTGATTAAATTTACTCAACAATTCTGGCTTCAATTCTATTTTTCATTTTATTTTATTTATTTATTTGGAAATCGCTTCCTAGCTATCCCTACTATCTTCAAACAATTTTGCAACTTGCTGCCTCTTCAGTGGCTTTCGCCCTTGAAGGAGTCGGCTAGGAGTCGGCTATTTACCTAAACCTCATATATTTTCTAATAATCTTGGAAAATTTTTTACTTGGAAAGGTTAAAATCTGCTGCCCACCCTGTTGCAGTCTATTGTCTAAAAGCTTAGTTGGTAATCGAACCTTCAACTCTCGGTTGACCCTCTCTAGTCGGTACATTTGCGTCTGGCTTCGAGTAATTTAAATTTCAGAGAGTAAATAACTTTCCGAAGCAAAGTTTGCTACGTAGATCTTCTGGCGAGCTATGGTGTATTTGTACCTCCTGCTTTTTCATGAAAAAGGATAACGTGAAAGCTTGAAAGCGGACCTAAAATACTCAAGATCTAGAACACCGCAAAAGCTCGATCTTTTGAGATTCACAATAAATGCTCTGTAAGCACAATCTAAAGTTTCCACAAGGTCACATATTTCCGTTTGTATATCGTTCAGCATACTACTGAAATGCTGATGAAGCTAAGATGTGTTCGATTAGGCAAAACATGCTACTTTTTTTACTTCGAGCAACCATAGTTTTGGTGACACGCTGGAGAGAAAGGAGCTTACATTTCCTACTAGCATAGATTTTGGACCTTTTATCATCTTTTTAGTACAATGTCGACAACGGAGCTTTACACTGTCTTCGATCCGATCCACGGTCAGATGGACTTTCCTTCCTACGTGAAGCAATTCACCAGCATCACTGAGTTTCAGAGACTGCGGTACCTGAAGCAACTGGGAGGAGTCGCTTGGTTCTTCAACTCGGCCAACATCTCTAGATTCGAGCACTGCCTTGGGTAATTCGTTCTTCGATTCGCAGACCCCTCAAGCTAATATGCTTTTCTAGAGTCTGCTGGCTGGCAATAAAGCTGATGCAAGCCCTGGAACGAAACGCCGGAGTCAGAATCAGCAACGTTCATCGGAAGTGCGTGACGATAGCGGCTCTTTTCCACGACATTGGCCATGGACCTTTCAGCCATATGTGGGAGGAGTTTCTGCGGCTCCAGAACCCGAAATGCAATTGGCACCATGAGGAAATGTCAAGCACACTCGTGGTCCACATCTTTGAAAAATACAGTCACCTGAGGTTCGAAGAGGGAGTTGAGGAGACCAAGAAGGCTGTGGAGCTGATCCGGGCTCTTATAGTGGGGAACTTGGAGGGGGCCCTGACGCACTTGGGAGCCGAAAACATGTTTTTGACGGAGATTGTCAACAACAAATTCGCCAAAGTAGACGTCGACAAGTGGGACTACCTGCTCAGAGACGCGTATTTCTTAAGAATCAACGTGAAGTCGAGAACGTTCTCCGAGCTGTTTGGTAACGTGCGAGTGTTGAGAGATGTTGAAGGCCAAAGTCACATCAGCTACCACTCAAATGACCTCGTTAAGATTGAAAACCTCTTCGGGAGCCGGGCTGATTTGCACAAACACTGTTATCAAGACGCCACAGTTCTTGGGATAAACCGTATGTAAGTAAATTGATGAACTCTAAGGAAAATATAACTATCCAAGTAATGATTTATTGACCCATTGGCTACCAAGGGACCCTGGTGATCCATCGACTTTGGCGATTTTTAAGCTTGCATTTTGTGCTTAATCTATCAAGAATTACAAATGATTGGATAGGAAATTTGATTGGTTTTTAAATTGTTCACTTATTTTAATTTCAAGGGGGGTTTTTGTTAATTTTTACTTTTTCACTTTTAACTTAAATATCTTTTTAAACCAACAACAACATGTCAAACCTTAGAAAGCTTCAAAAATGAAAGTTAATGTAAAATTTTTTATGGGTCAAAAACACTCGGAGTTGGATGTTAGAGAGATAATGTTTTTTAATGCAAGTTCGGAATCACAGACCAAAACTAAGTTACAGAAAAAATATCAGACATTCCTGTGAAAAATTTTTGTAATCATGCTGGTGAATTCCTATCATAATTACTTCATTTCTTGAAGCAAAACCCTTAAACAGCTCTTTTAACCCCAGCTCCAATGTCCCGTTTTAATCTTCTTTTAGGCTCTGTGACATCCTGAAGATGGCAGATGACGCAGGTTTCCTCTTGAAAGGCAAATCTATAAGCAAGATTCACGAAGACATCGAGTGCTTCAACTTCTTGGACGACTCAGTACTAAATTTGATCCGATGCAGCGACGACCCGCGTCTGGGTATCGCCCAGAACCTCATCTCACGCTTCTGGAGAAGTGACTTCTACGTCCCAATAGCAAGCACTACCCGTGAAAATGATTTGAACAAACTAACTGACAAGTTTGGAGAAAACTTCATCCAAGTAAAAAAATGCATTCTACTCCCGAGCAACTTCATCCACCCCACAATCATGCTGCACAATGACGATGGGACAAGGAGCGACTTTCATGAAGAATACGTTATATTCTCGCTTGACACAGACCCCGAGCTCGTCAAGAAATTCCAGAATTTTTTTTATAAGTAATGTCTGATCATGGAAAACTTAGAAGAGAAAGGTCACGTTGAAAAATCAACCTTAAAATGTCAATGATTTTTTTAGTTTCTATTTTGCTTGAAAATGTATCTTAACAAGCTTCAAATTTCACTTCCTTTTAGGCTCCTCTTTGGTTCTTTCTACAAACTTCTAAATAGTATCGATTAAATAAATGCTGAAAAAAGACACAAAGTGAATGGCCAGTTAAAGTTCTCCCCAAAGCAATTTGAGAAATCCTTTGCTTGAATGTTCTTCTTGGCCTTTGTAAACTCAGAAATATGCTAACTGGACGGACAAAGAGATGTTTTGCATGCTAAAGTAACGTGTCTGCTTCTGAGGTCGTTGGTTTCGAATCCCTTGCCCACCTCAGAAGCGTCGTGATTCGGCTAGCTTTCAAAAACAATCATTTTACTTTACCTGCAAAAGTTGTCGTTACCTAATGGGCTATTAATTTCCATTTAAATTCTGCAAAGTCACTGGAAAACGAGAAGGAGAAAAAGCAGAGAAAGAGCAATTATTTGAAAGTTTAGGACTCACATAAACGTCTAAATTCTGCCAAATATTTGCATATAAGGATCATTTAACGTTTCAAAGGCCCACATTAATGCAGTGATGTATAGAACGGACTACGGAGCAGAGATGCGAGGATGTAAATGTACAAGCGGGGTGGATGGGCACTCTGGCAACTACACAAAAGTAAATTTAATTTAGAACTTAGTAGGTAAATGATGTTTGAGGTGGGCAGTGGTGGCTCTCCTTTGGTAACCCATGTAAGCGAAATTTACAATCTTGAGTTAATAGTTGGGGATGTATTTGACCACCTGGACAAGTACCCATAGCCGGGAGTGTAGCATATCAAGTCTCCGTACTGTGCATGCGGTTTCTTTAATCTACGATGTGTACAAACTGTGCGAAAGTTTGCTACCCTCGCTTACAGGGCTTTTAATTTGTACCTCTTTCGTTTGATAGGGCATTCAACGTGCCAACGATACCTCTTCAGTAGCCAATCTCCCGTTTAGGATGGAAAAACAGTTCTGTCTGTCTTAAAGTCTCAGAAAGAGAGTAGGAAGCCTACGAGTAATTTTATGAACTGTCTCTTCTTAGAATTTCAGAATTGTAATATCTTAATTATTATATATGTAGTTTTTTGACACCTCAATAAAAAGTTTGGCGTTTTAAAATGAGACAAAATAAAATTAGAAACCCTCTCAAAAATCTAAACTATTTATTTGGTGAGAAAAACAGTCATTGTTAAGAAGAATGGAAAATAGGAGGCAAAAAAGTCTACATGGCATCTTGAATAATAAGCAGCCGACGAAAGTTTCCCATGCAGTTCAATCATTCGTTAAATGGTTTGGCTGTAATCAAGACTTCCTGGCAGCCTCCTCTTCCTTGAGAAACATTGGTCTGCTAGGGTATACCATAACCTCTCGCTCCCAGTGAATTATATTCCACAACTGCGCTTCTCATAACATATATTCACTAATAAGGTTGAGCCAACCAACCTCCATTTTTCCGAACTTGAATGGCAGCATTGGCATAAAATTCTTAACAAACTCAAAAGATTGGTCTTACCGTTTTTTTATTTTATCCCACAAAAAATTTAGTCCAACGAGAAAACCTGCTTTTTCATTAATTTAAAACGTTAAAAATCCTGTTTTAAATTCATTAAAAGTCTGGTTCGATATAACCCATAGGATGTGAAAATTGATTGTAACAGGAAAGAATTCAAGCAAGAGCTGCAAATCAGGGGTTAAGAAACTTGAAAAGTTACTGCAAGGGAATACAAGAGCTGTGAATTTAATCAAAACTTAGAAACTTTGCACAGTCCAAGAATACATGGGAGAAACTCGACTTGTTGGCACACTACTAAATCTTGAAGGACTCAACTTTATGATACAATCGAGTGGCTCCTTAACCTGCCCCATTTGACTCATGTAGCTCCCATTAATTTATGGCTTTAATGGCTGACCGAATATGCGTATGTTACTTTTGTGCCCCCTCCCACCTCCCCCTCTAGAAATCGCATCCGTGCACGGGACTGGAGGTATGTGTGTTAAAAACGTACACGGTTGAGCACAGAATGTGGTTACAATATCTCCGCACCGTGAATTTATTATACTAAAATAATATGGTTTGCAATTTATGGCAGCAACGTGATTCAATTTTCAATTATCGCACAAATCCACCATAAGTTTGCCCTGATGTGGAGTGATGATGAGAGACACTTGACCATCGTTTACATACAAATCGATTACGTTCCGAGCAAACGTCTGTGAGTGTCGGGTCCGAAAGTTTCGGACTGGCTTCCTCTCATTAGTGGCGGCTTTCAGCTCAGCTTGCAGATGGTCCATTTGAATGCGGTTTGCTTTCATAAGGGAGGAGAAACTGGCAGAAGTGGAGCAAACGGAAGCTCTCGAGTGAGAGGGTGAGCGGAGAACAAGCGGGAATTTCCAATTCCTTCAATTTGTTGCGCCTTCAATTGTTGACATAAAGTGCAAAAGTTTATTTTTGAAATATTACTTTTGCGAGAGAATCATGTAACTTGCACATTATTACTTCCAAAGTATGTTCCTGTGTGCATCAGCTCCGATGGCGTACGTTCGAGTGCTCGCAGATATGTGAGAGTCTTGAGAAAGCACTTAGTATCAGCACACAGTTCGTTGAATTCATCCTTTGAAGGTTACATTATGAGTATGAAAAACAAGCAAAGATTCATGAGTGAAGCATGATGGGAACGCCGAGGGGGAAAGATGCATTTGAAGCTACCTGCAGAGTGTTGCTTCATCAGCCTTCATGTCTACTTTTCTCATGTCTGACGATAAAGGTAAAGGTTTGGAAACAAAATATTTTTAAGAACCCGATAGTGATGAAAATTGGCCTCTTCTCCCTTTTATTTTGTCTAATCTCAGAATTTTTCCAAAAAACAAGAGAAACCGTTGGTTTAAAGGAAAATATCTTCCATTGAGTTATATGTATTTTGGGTAGTAAAAATGAGTATCTAAACTAATCCTTACAAAAATTATTTTAAAATTTGATTTGGGTTACTGTATCGATGTGGACCCTTTTTGATTTTAATATATTTTCCATTTTGAAAAATTGAAAGAAAAGTAAATTTGAATCCATAGAATTTTTTAACGAAAAGTCGAGATTGTTGCTCACAAAAAATAGGCAGCTCAAACATTTGAAAATTGATCGTAAATGCACCCCGATTAAAGGAGACCACCACAACGAAAGTCGAGTAAAATCTTCAATTGTTTGAAACATGCAATAGAGAGTAGACGTGTTAAATAAATTTGCATTGAAAAAAGTTTTGGAGTTTGCTGAAAACTTTGCAGGTACATTTGGTGCTATTCCAGCCTGAAGCTTGTTTCTGAGTTACGGAGTTACACCCTGAAAACTTGAAAGTACAGAGATTCAATTCAAAAACTAACAGGAATTCGTCCTGAGAGCCAGATTCTTGCTGAAAAAGAACTTGGTTGAAACCCTGGTTGAATGCGAAATAAGACTTTCCTACTGCTCCACTTTCTCGAGACACTCGAGCACACATGGTTTTGCGATACAAAATATGACTTGCTATTTTTCATCCATTTGAGTCTAGCAAACTTTGCAGGTCAGAACAACAATGGATGAAGGACATACAGACAAGCGGCCTGTAAGCTACGAGAGATATATTTTCGTCATGTGAGAGTTCTTATTACGCGGAAAATCCAAATCCCTGTGGTGTTT
Organism: Forcipomyia taiwana; assembly: GCA_963930915.1. Classification (NCBI taxonomy): domain Eukaryota; kingdom Metazoa; phylum Arthropoda; class Insecta; order Diptera; family Ceratopogonidae; genus Forcipomyia; species Forcipomyia taiwana. The sequence continues at coordinate 821,350 of CAWVOI010000086.1, read as the reverse complement.
TGAATGTCTCACTACATGTAGAACTTGTAAGCCCAATGCACGAAGCCATTTTCTGCAATTTTTCAGTGCATTAAAGTTATTGGAAAAATTGCAAGAAGCCGTCTTTCATCGTACCAGCAAACATGCCCCATTATGATGGCATTCGGCGAATCTCAAACATTCCGGTAGCTCGTACTACTTTGCTCCGCTAGTTTTCCGGAAAGCCGCAAAGAACGCCAAAAATCAGGAAAATAAGACTTCTCGCTGCTCTTCGACGAGCCTACACTGGATTGCAGCGTTGCAGAGGGAGGATAAACAAATTTCCGAAGAGCTAATTTTCCACACCATTTGACGGGTCTGTCTGTCTGAAGAGCTTGAGGAAAAATTTAAATCTTCAGGTTTACGTTTTAGGATATTCACCACGGTTCTTTACATTTCTTACATGTTCCGGGTAGGTGATGTCGAACACCAAAATAAAATTCGCAAGAGGAAAAAAATCCAAATGACAGAATCCCTTGTGTAAAATTATGGAAGCTCGATTCAATGCACAATAACCAATCCGTTGCATTTGCATTTTAGTGCCGCCATTGAACAACACAGACGGAGGCAGAAGAGATGATGTTCAGCTGGTTGTCTTGCCTGTTATGCCTCCTGCCGTTCGTTAGGCATCATTTCCATCAAACAGTTGGAAGGTCTGAGGGGGAGCTTCACGTCAGTTTGTCTGCACAGCGTATTCTCTGAGCTTAGAATGGAGGTTAAGGGTATGTCAACAGGTTTTCGACTTCAGGAAAAAGTTTCTCAAAACATTTTCTTTTGTTTTTATTTTTTAAAATATTTTTACGCTTACACAAAACAAGTGAGATGGAAAAAGCCGATGGGCAAAACTGAATATTCAAAAAATTTGTAAGAACTTCAAGTTTCGGCATAACCAAGACCTAACAGTCTCCTTACTGCAATTCGTGGGATTTAAAAGCTGAAGCAATCGGAAACGTGCCGTAAAAGAAGTGAAAATATTAACTTCCCTTTCAAGTGTTTTTTAATATTCACCTGATTTTACATTTTTTTTTACAAATAAAGATGGCCGTAAGAAGGTACATAAAAAATGTATAGACAGAAGTCTCAGACAGTCTTAGTCTAGACGTCTTTCGGGAACAGTCATCGTCGAAGAGAACAGCGTTTTCGTCAAAGAGCGTGATGCTCCTCATTATAAGGCTGTTGATATCGTAGTTCCTAGAGCACGGAGGGTGTTCCAGTGTTCGTGGGCCACTCTGGAGATGGGTGCGTGCGGTCTGAATTTCTCCTGCAGCCAGGGGGCGTCGATCCTCCCCCTAAAGAGCGTCAAAGGCGAGCATCGCACAAGCCAGATTGCGGCAGCCCTCAAGGTTTGGGAGGTGAAGGATCTGGAGTCTGTTGAGGTATGGAGGTATTGCACCAGGGGACACAAATGAATTTTTTTGAATTCCGCGAATAATGGCGCTCTCACTACAATCCAATTATGAAACTTGATATCAGCAAATAATATCAAAAATCGTTTAAATTAATTTCAACCACCCAGTTCAATTTAAAACAACCTACCAACGCATGCTAGTAGAGATCCTCGGCCTTTGCTTACTTTCAATTTGAATCTGGTGGGTTTTATGGTTTTCAAAAACCCAAAAAAGAAACCATAAAATGCAAAATTCAAACTCTCAAAATCTAGATCTTAAAACTTTCAATTAATTATTGAAACAATTGTGATAGGCTTTACTTCCTTCCTTTGAATATGCATCCCGACTCGCTCATCTGGCTGGGCTAGGTATGCTAACGCTGCCTGTGCCTACAAAGGTAGCAGTATGGTGGCATATATCGCTTTAGGTGTCAGGGTTGGTTGCAGTTGTATAGTTTGGCTTGTGCCTCTCAAAAGGAAGCGAACACGAGAGGAAAGATAGAAGCGCGTATAAAAGATGCAAATGTACAATGCAAGTGAATATTTCATTTCCTGTTCACGATTATGTCTTTCGTAAATGCCTCAATTCCTTTGATTTCTTTTTCGGTACATTCTGAGAGCGAGGGGAGCGAAAAGTGGTTTTCTCTCGGTGGAAGGAGCGAGGTGCCGTGAAGAGGATGAAAAAATGCGCTTGACCACCTAATTTATTATTCTCGTCTTAACTGCGTAATTTGACGTTGCGATACGCCAGAGTTGCGGCACGAGTTTCCCGAGGAAGTTAACAATAATAAGGGAAATTATTATTTCACCGAAACGTTATTAAATAGGTACCGGAAGCAATATATCAACTGCTCCCATGTCCTGTGGAACTGCCGCATGTCAGCGATGAATAATTTAATATGTGCACTGTCATTTGGCCACCAACATCTCATCCCCTCCTGATTTAAGACAAAACTTTTCGGAATAAATCATTCTCGCTTGATGTTCGGTCAGGTCAGTGGCCCTCGTACTCTCGTAGGAATAGAATTAAACTTGTTTGTGTTTAAGTTTTTTAGAGAGTTAAATGTTTTTGTTTGCTAAGAAGAAGACTCATTGACAAAGAGAGAGCTCTAAAAATCAAAAATATGAAACAAAATGGGAAAGGTTAAAGCTTAAGTTGAGAAGACATCATCTATTCCGTCCCTGAAAGAGATAGGGGCTCAAACAAATACTATCCAGACGACGCACTTTAGGAAAAATGAATTTTATGAAGCGCCGGCATGAAGATTACCGTGCGTTTCTAAACGAAAAAATAACAAAAGTAAACAAACTGACGAAAACTTTGTTTGCGGTCGTTTTCACTCTTTTTCACCGTAAGAAGCCGCAAAATGAGTGAAAACTCAACTTGGAGGAGGACTAGGACCAGTAGAGGCGATTTCAAGCTTGCGACAAGATAAAAGAGCCGAAATCGGGCTCGAAGGTGAGTTCATAAATTTTCTTTTAAACTGATAACTCCGATTTAACTGAGTTTCCAGCCTCAAGAAGCACTTGAGGGACTAGTAAAAGTCTCTACAAGTACTCTTGCGGCTGAAAACCCAGTCAAATAAGAGTTTTCAGTCCAGAAGTAGACTTAAAACTCACCTTCTAGTCCAAATTTGGCTCTTTTATGATTGTTGTTGTCTTGCATTCGCCCTCTGCTGGTCTTGGTCTTCCTCCAGAGCCGATTTCTTACTCGTTTTGGGACTTCCTTCGATGAAAAACGAGTGAACACTTCCTTGAACTAAATTTTATTCGGTTTGTTAATTTTTGTAAGTTTGACCAAGAAACGCACGGTAATCTTCATGCCGGCGCAAGTTTCCTGGGATGCGTCGTCTATTGAGGAGAGGGGTCATATGTAGTCGAACGATTTGCTATTTTTTGAACAGACTATAACATGCTAAAATTTCAGTTTAATTGAGTGTAACATAAAGAGCTTTCATATAAACCTAAAACACCACCCTTTTATCTCCTAAGGAGGGGGGGGGAGGGAGGGGGTGAGTCTACAATATCTAACCTCATCAAAAAATCATAACGCTTCAAAAACCTCCAGATCTCTAACTCTTCTGTTTATTGAGTTATAAAATCTCGGACAGACAGACAGAAAAGTGCCAACAATAGTGTATTTTTTGCAAAATGCAATAAAAAGCAGCCCAATGACTAGGCTTCAAAACTGAAGAGAGAAGCAAGAAGGAACAAAGTGAACCACAACAACACCAAGTCGTGATTCTGTGCCCGGATCTTGGGTAGTTCTTACTGTCCTAAAATTTTGAACTTTTGTAAACTATAAATAACACAACAGCGGAGTCGTCTTATAAAACTGGGACTATTGTTTACAGCTAGGAAACTAGGACTGATTGTTTACAGCCATGGCACATTTTTTTGTTTCAAATTTTTGTTAACATTTTACATTTGTTTTTAATATCAAATTGGATTATTTTGGAGTAGTGTTGATTAGAAACTAAATGACATACATATATCTAGTTATGCTTTAGTTATAAAGGCTTTTTGATATTTCTGTTTTGGACTATAACATATTTTTGAAATTGTTTTTTCAATTTTTCATTCGAAAAATTGAATTCCTGATTCAATGACAAAAAGTCAAATCATTTAGTAGCTTCTGTAAGGAGATATGGGATCCTGAAAAAATGTGATCGATAACTGAGGCTTTTCTCAAGCGCAAGAAAGGGTAGAATTCCATCTTTAAAGCCCTAATTTAAGCTCAATTTATTACATAGGTTCATACTTACACTGAAATTCTTAGTTTCCAACGACCAGTTTTCGATAAAAGAAAAATGCAAAACACCTGCAGGTAGAAAAATTGAAGCAAAGAACAACTCAGGTGTTCCTCAATTGCCCTCATAAAGTCAATCTTTTTGATACCCAAACTAGTCTAACAACTCATATTAAATTAATAGCCTTCGGCACTACTCCATGATGTGGAGTGAAACTAAATACGTGGCGGACGAGGGAAATGGCAGGAGTAACAAACAACAAAATGGGTAATTTGGATCAGCCACTATATGAGTCCTTAACATGATAAAGTTGGAAAAAGAGCAACACTTTGCACAATAAAGTGAAAAGAATAGAGTGCGGGGCTGAACGTTGGACGTATAAAAAGAGCTCAAGGCAATTTAACTTTGTTGGAATCCGATTATTGTCAAGTGCGATTTTTATGTTCTGCCGTACATTATGAATGTGTTTTCAACAAAAGTCCTTTGTGTAGAGCGGCAAATATATGTTCTCTATGAATGAGTCAAAGCGCACTGACCTTTTGTAGTTGACTAACTCGTACTCAATGGCGAGAGGCGAAAACAAAGGAGAGTCTGGGTGGAAAATAACTCACGTACGGGGAAAAGTAGGCTTTCGCTGGTGGCTGAGCCGTCCATCAGCAGGGATGCAGCTCTGAATTTGATTGTCTGTTGAGGTTTTTATTTTCAGACAAGTAAATTAAGAGATTGCTAGAAGTTAGGAAAATTAATTTCCTTTTTACTTTGAAAATATTGTGTCTAAACCCTATTTTCTTTACAATACTTTCTATTTTTCACAAGCTATTCTGAACAACTCTGATTTCCATTTGTGTGTTTCCCCGCTCCATTTTATTTGAATTTGTTAAATTATACAATTTTCTTTTTCTAAAATTAATTTAGGTTTTTTATAGGAAAAAAAAATCTTTTTTGTAACAAAATTTATTTCCAGTGTAACAAAATAATTAATCATAAATTTTACAATTTCCATTGAGATTTCAGAGAATTTCACTAATTCACTCACATGCCTGGCGTTCAAGCCTTTCTTGTTGGTCAATTCTGACGTCTACAAATCAAAATAATTAAAGAATTATATAAATAAAGGCAATTTCCTCGTATCTAAAAAGAAGAATGCACATGGTGAAGTCCAACATAAGGATATTTTTCTCCCACTTGAGAGGTCCTTTAGCCTAGTTTGTTACTCCGGAAATCAAGTATTTACACTTTTTTCTAATCTTAAACTATTGATCCCGACGTAAAGTTGGATTCGATGACAGCTCACAGATGCTCAGGTGACGCTGGCCAACAGGACTAAGTCCACCCCCCGCCAACACTAGCCAATGGGTCTAGTGTCTAGGGTCTCATCTACCAACCCCTGGGCTTTATCTATCCGTTTTTATCATACATGACACAAGGTGATGTCTAGGAGTGCGAGGATGTTGCAGCCCCGCACTATAATGTGTGAATGGGGAAGAGGAAGTAGGAACGGACTTTAAAAATTCTCTTGAGATAATGCTTCCTCCGTGTAATTTATGTCCGTGTGTTGCTCAAATTCAGGCTTATAACTCCCGCACATGGTTCTCTCGTGGCAGGCGCAGGAGAAGTTGCACATGCGAAAACAACTGCTAATAATGAAAGTTATGAGATATTTTGTATTTTTACATGTTATTCGTATGAAGTCGAGTTGTTTATCTTGGCTTGCAATGTTTTATTGAAATTAACTCTTACACGTTTCATAATGGAGTGTGTTCTAGGCTCGCATCGCAGATGAACTTTTTAACTCATTTTAATATAATATAAGCTAAGAAGGAAGAGGAAAGGAAAGAAATAGGTTGCATGAGAACAGAACACGTGTCGAAACAGTGCAAGAGGACTTCTGGCATCTTCCTTAAAACTAACTTATTCGTTTTCTTCCCACAGTGTTTTGGGAAAAGATGTAACATAGAGAAATTTTAAATATCTTAAATTTTGGCTGAAAGACTGAGTTTGTGTAAAATAACCCTTTTATTTTTCTGACATTGATTTACAGAACCCTCCCTAGAACTAAGAACTGGCGTTAGTAAGACCTAGATTAGATTCCTGGTACCACACTTCAGACAAAAATCAAAATTTACGCTTTTAAAATAAAACATTTAACTTTCGAAATAAATACCTGTATGAACTTCAAATTGTTATTATTTTATTTTGAAAAAGATTTTTAAACCCCGAAAATAATTCAACGCGACCAAAATGGTACGAGGTACATGCTTCTCGATTGCCACACCGACTGCTTGACTCCGTGACGCTCCGCCAAGACTTTAATAAGGAGAGATAGGGAAAGTTTACAGGCTTTCTGGGTAAAGTTCTAATGACGTGAATGATGTGACTGCTCTTTGCTTGTTACATGACAGATTAGGCCTCAAGAGGTATTGTATGTCAGAGTGGTGCAATTCTTATGGTTTTTTGAAACATAATGAAAAAAAAATCCTTCAATAGAAGCTTTTGATAATAGAGATAGATATAAACCCATAAAGACCTAGTCTCCATACATTTCCTCAGGCGGTCATATTTTGCCTCAGGTAATTTTTTGTCTTTCATATAAGCGATTTCGGGGCCGTGTTTCCAAGCGTTGTTTTTACATCTTTTCACTTCAGAGAGCCGTTGACGAGCTCCCTGAACCCTGTTGAGGTCTTTTTGATGCTATGCGGCAGTCCAGGAGCTGAAAAAAGATGAATAAAATTTGCAATTTAAATCGACGATTTGTTGTTAATTTTGACGAGCTTTGCTTTTTTGAAATTTTGATAATTCCTGAAGCGGACTAAAATTCTCTCATTTGGACTTTATGTACACATGTGTTTATCACTATAATATTTTGATAGTCATAAAAAAAGTTAAACGGTTACTCCCCTGATCAAAGGCAAAAATGTTCAACTTGAGTACTTTTCAAAGCCAAGGTTAACATCCAGAGACAGTATGCTAAATTGGCTCCTGAGAGGAGAGTTCTGAGGGGGACTCGTAAAGAAAATGAACGAAAATTAATTACCCATATAGAAAGTAATTTTTGACTTGATAGTACTATTAAAATCCCAATGCCTCAGTGCTGTTATTAAGGGCAATAATTTATATATGTGTATATGCAGAGCACTGGGAGGCCATACCCACCTCAGTGCTTAAAGTTATCCAAGTGGAAAGTTTAGCACGAAGGAGGTATCCGTCGTTGCACACGGAGAGGAGAGAGCGAAGTGAAAATTGCCTGAAAAAGGACATCATCCGGTATCTCAGATATCAATGGTTGGTGAGATAGTAGCAAGTTGGTTTACGGAGGGGCGAAGTACGGTAGTTTATGACAGACATGTGCGGCATGGCATGGCTCCTAGTAAGTAGCGAAAGAAATGGGATGCCGGGCTAGGGTAATATGTAATCCTTTGTCTAATCTGATGAAGCAGTTTTTGTCGTGTTCGTGCGTCTGGGGTACATGATATGAAATTTTATTAGCATGATTAGCCTAAATCAGCCCGCACACATACCGTACTTGCGCGTCTTCGGAAAGGGTACTGCACTACACTACGTATTCAATCCGACTCAAGGATTAATTGAAGACCCCATTAGAAAATAATTTCGAAATCTTTTCGACATCCCCAACTTCTGCTAAGTACCATCGAATGTGACCGTTTCGGTGTTCGTGAGCAGAATTAAGTTAGGCAAATGAGGATATTTAATCGATAGCGGTACTAATGACGTTTGACAATAAGATGGTGCTCGTTCCCCGAGAACTCGTGTGGAAGAGCGAATTTAGGCTGCCACATTCCGATCCAGCGCGTGACAAACAGTTAATGTGGTATTTTAAATCATCTCGGTGTCAGAGTGTGATAATATTTGAAGGACGTGTAGCTTCATAAAGTTCGTTGGGATGTGTGAAATACGAAATTGAGTGAAACTTGGGTTTTAATTTCATTAAAAATTTTACCCAAGGGCAGTCGGCAGTCTCTCGGCGTGACACCATCACATACTTTATGGATGTGCAGTTTCAAGTTTGTCTTTCTATTTCTAGCTGACTTCTGCACCCCAGCTCATGTGAAGCAAGTGACTATGTATTACCGTGTCAAAATAAGTTTTGAGAAAATTTCTTCAAACCAAGCCGACAAAAAAAAAGCTTGATTATTTGTATTTTAATGCTTTTGAAATTTTAATTTCCTACAATTTTAATATTAAACTGAATCAAACAATTGATTTGATATAACTTTGTGTGTGAAATACTTTCCTATGTACATCCTGATTAATCCTGATTAGGTGAAATTTGAAGAGGTTTTCCTTCAGTCAATATTCCCAAAGGAGACAATTTTTAGGTTAGTAAAAAGTAAAACGTACTTTTCTCGTTCCAAGTGAGAACATGGGCATCTGAGATAAACCAGCTTTGAAGCGTCAGGGACTCTACTTCTGTGAATGAGGTATAATCAAAAATAGGGGTTCAAAATAATGATCGTAGAAGTTTATGGTTCTGATTCAATAATATGTAAATTGCACAAAAAATGCACTGTTTGCATCTGCTATATCTGTCTGTCTGTCGGAAACCCTATAACTCACGGTATCTACGTATAACGGTATCTAGGAAAATTTTATTTTCTAACATGGCCCAAATAAAGTAAAAGAACGGTCCTGTAGAGTTGTGAGGGAAATTTTAAGGTTGTCCTTTTGAGTTGAAACTTTGATAACTTTAACAATTTCATAACAATTTCTATAATATGCCTCTTTAAACTAAAAGGGTGTTTAGAGAGGTCTCTGAAGTCTGTATGAGATGAAATTATGAGTTTCAAATCAAACAAAAAACGCTTGGAAAAATTAAATCAAATCAAGTCAAATTATGTTAAATGAAATCAAAATATTTTCCGGAGTTCGTATTTTGATGGGTGGTTATTGCCTCATGTAAATTGTTCAAAAAATTGAGTATTATAAAGTTCAATAAGATTCCCCCAAAATATAAACTCGGGAAAATGCACATCTTATTTTGTATTTTGGTTTTATTTTTTTAATTGATTTTGTCTCCTATAATGTGTGTTTTTTTTTACATGAGTATCGTGTAAAGCTTGTAAAGATAAAAATCTTAACCTTATCAACTTGGAGCTACATTGTATTTTGAATCCTCGAATCACCAATTTCAGGCTGATTTGGGAACGTCTCTAGCTTCAAATACAAGAATCAAAGAATTAATTTTTGAGATTTTAAAGCTAATTTTTTTCATGAAGTTAATGAAGTAGACATCTTCCTAAATATCCACAAAATTCTTAAAAGACCTTAAATATACCTTTTTAAAAAACTAGAGTTCTTTGAGATGTCCGATCGCTGACCTCCGAAATATGTTATTTTTTAATCTCTAGCAAACTTAGTCTCAATTCACGAGAAAAAATGGCTCTGAGAAAAAAGTGACTTCAAAACAACGAAGAGACATGGAAGTGGCCCATTTATGTGGGAGCTCTTCCTTGAACACGACACACAACTCAAGACTACCCTGGCAGCCTTTTATAGTGCCGTGGATGCTCAATTTCACGATTTAGCGAGCATTGAGGAGCGGAAGACAGCACTTTAGTATGCATATAAAATCATAACTGTATTTAAATTGTTGAGTCGCAAGACGCATACGTAATAAAGGGCGCACTTGCAATCATGATGCAATCCTTGGCAGCTCATATAATAATGATAAATATAAAATAATATTCTGTGCAGAAGATGCGGTGGCGCAGCGGTAGACGAGACAAGACAGGGGAAGTAGTTTTTCGCAGAAGTAGCACTGCCGGCTAGAGACGTGCATGTATTGGGTTGATGAAAGCCTAAACGGGCTTAAAAGTAGGAAGTTGCACACTTGCTTGGGTATCTGGCTGCGCGTGGTTCCCATTTATATTCGCCCGCTTGGAGCAGCAGGCTGCGTCGTCTCGCATAGATCCCGCACAAACGAGAAGGTGAAAGGAAGCTTTCAAGTTTAAAATCAAATTCATTTTGCATGCATTAAATGATAAAGAGGCGAAACAAAATGTTGGTGGTGGTAAAAAGCGGAGCTGAGCCGTACGACAGACAGCTAGGAGGAACAATTAGGCGTTTAAAGACGCTCCCACTGTGTGCAGGAGACGCACATGCACCGGGTCGGTGTGGCATCGTCATTTAGCTTTCACTACATTAGATTTAACGTAGCGACGACGTTGTTGAGGAAAAAAGTTTGTTAAACTAATTTCCGAACTTTACAAAATTTATATTCAACGTACCCACTCGTTCAGCTCGTCTTTTCCAGCTCGCATTTCAACCTAGGCTGCGGTGATTTCACGCGACTCGTCTGTTTATCTTGGATAAAGCAGAAGCAGTCAAGCTTTCTCTGTGGAGTCTGTCTGTCTGTCTACTTGACTCAATTTGAGACTTTCACTGACTCTTGAAGTAACTCTAAAATATTTGGGAAGGCATCAGGGGACAAAATGGTCTTAAACCGAGCCTTTTTTGGCTAATGAGGCAGCCAATAAAGTTAAAGCAATAATATTTGAGAGAAGGATAGGTCAAATTATATTGATTTGTAGTCATGGGTCATCTAGAGCTTTTAAAGCCTAAAAGTCTGATTTTGGAATGTGAGATTTAGAAAGGAACCTTTACGAAAGCTAATTTTTTGTATGAGAGAGTTTCTAACATAAACACATTTCCACCAAAAAACATTTTCAAAAATGTGCAATTTCTTAAAAATGTGTGTTATTTATTTAAAGCAATAAAGGGGAGACCCTCAAAAATCAATATCAATTTTTTCGTTAAATGCACGCTAAACCACGTTTTGGATTACTGTGTTGAGGAAATTATGGCGATAAGAGTCGACTTTTTTGTAACCTAACCTTAGAATCAAAAACCTAAACATTTAATTTCAAACTGATTCTTTACAATTTTAAAACCAAACTTTCTTGTCTTGCTCATTTACTTCATTAGCTTATTCTTCCCTTGAAACCGCACCGTGTCTCGCACTGAGCCAAATTGCTTTAAATGCACTTCAAAAAGTGTCATGATTTATTTTGCTGATAACGAAGGCTAACAGACGCAACTCTACTAGCTGAAGGCTACTTTTAAGTAGCTTTTATCCTACCGTACGAAACCTCTTTTTTCCAATTGAAAGTTGAAGTTTTTATTTCAAAAGTTTAGGAGCTACAAACGACAATAATACGAAATTTTAAACCCAAGGCTCCAAGGCTTAAAACTTCGTTTTATTATAATAAAAAGTTATAAATTGTCACTTTTTGAGCATTTCTGTTTACTCTATCTAAAACGGGAGAGCAGAAAATAACATTTTAAGAAAGCCAATGATATTGTCTCACTTAAAGATCACTTACCTGGTACCCGCTGGTAGCCGTACCTAAAGTGGTGAAAAGGAAGTCAAAAGTCGTTACTAAATAATTCGTTATTCTTCAATTTGAAAAATACCATTCCCAACAATTCTACTGGGCTTTGAAAGGCTCTTGGAAGCATGCAAGTTGCATTAAAATACCTAATTCAGTTTTAAAAATCTAATGACTATAATTCAGTGGAAGCAAGTTTTGGATTGCGGCCGAAGAGCGATGCGAAAGTGCAAAGTCGAAAGCTGTTAGTGTGCTAGACGTGTGGAACGTGTGGTTCTCACGTTGGTCGGCGCACACCTTTAATTGGACCCGACACTGCAATCATTTTTGTGCCGACGAATGTTTTTTCCTCATCGACTTCCCATCATGCAAAAAGTGGAAATATTTTTTGGGGTTGTTTGCATTCGCAAATTCGCACAAAAGGATATAGTGAAGTTAATTGAATACTGAAATGGATGGGGCTGCGTATCGAATGTGAGTATGTGTGCCCATGGTGTCTAATAATAATAACAATAAAAGATAATAAAAATCATGATGAGTTCACACACCTTTTCACAGATTTATCCTCCCCATTTAGCAATTTTATACGACGGTCGACTGCAAAATCCCCACCGAACTCACTCAATTCGCATCCATACAATCTATTTTGACCACGTATTACACAACCAATGTCATTTGGCATAACAATGGGACCGGATGAAAACTCGTTTTGGTAGGCCGTGCATTGTGCTGCATGCTGGCAGGCCCCAGTCGTACGCAAGCGAGGCTTGTATATGGCGTACGGTGAACAATAAAATAAAAGAAATCCGAGATGCGATATGAGAAAGGCTATCCTATCTATCTGCGCCACGTGCCCCGGGATCACAAAGTTCACTGACCCCGATCCTCTCTCGGATGTGGGTTCGAGGGCTTGCAACTTTTCAATCAGACAATGGTGGAAAATTAAGCCATTGAGCAGTCTGAGGTACTCTGGGCGGGAGGGATTTTAAATACTACATACTAGCTCATTTAAATTTATGTTCACCGGTTTTCTTCTAAGTTTTTGATGTAGCCTTAAAAATCCTCATTTTTGAACCCCCTTCTATAGAAATCCTAACTTGAAAATTTTTTAAAAAAGTATTTTTAAAAATCAAAGACTGCCACGAACAAAGAACTCACAATAGTTTTGGCTCAGGATAACATTAACCTTTTACCTGGCAATCTGGAAAAAATTCCGGGTCAAGATTTTTCTGATTTCTGAGAAAACTGTTGGCCCAAACATAAATTGGTTTCATTTATAGTAGAGCCAAAGTTCTGACCTTTTATTTGATACCTCATTCTTGTCCGTTTTTTGCCCCAGAGCTCAAGTTATTTGCAAAAAAAACAGAAATAAGTCAAAAATCGCTAAATTAGTATGATTTTCATTTTTTTTAATTTTTGATTTTCATACAGTTCTAGCTTTATTTGTTGTGATTTTTTAAATTATGGTTTTATAGAAGTCCGAAAAATAAAAATAATTTTTTAACGAAATGTCTCAAAAACTACCCATATGTAACCAATTGTCTTTTCATATTTGTTTATTGTGAAACTTAAGTAAACGAAAAATAAAGGGTACTTAGCTTTTGAAAAGAGAAATGTCCTGGTATAGGGTTAGAAATGCAATGAATTTTACTGTTATGAAAATTTTCAATCGAAATAGTTCTCACAATTGAGCTTGGTTTTTTATTAAAATTGTTTTCAACTTATTTATTTTTAAGCATCTTTCCAAACCCAGTTAAGATAAAAATCCAAAAGAAAATGTCAAATTGGTTCGCAAAACCTCCGCTCCAGAGGGCTCCTGTGTGCAGTCTCAGTGCCATGTCGAGCCGGTGCTCATAGCCATGGTGTGAAGGGTGACATGCGGCATAACACAGCTGGATCGGTCCACTTATTTAATCTCATTCGAGTGAGCAAGTCGCCTTCTTCCCTCCCTATTTGCGAGCGTCCGTACTTTCCGAACGCTTCCATTTCTTTTGCGGCCTCTCTACATGTTGATGACGCCTTTGTTCGAGCTCTGCGTATTCAAAGAGCTAAATGCGCCTAAATGACCAAAGTGCTGGGCAAATTATAAGACCAAGAGGAGAGATTGAATGGAAGTAGATAAGGTTTTATTGCTCGGATGCTGACTACAATGGCGACTCGATGGAGTGAGTTTAGGTCGCGCAATTCACAATTCTTCTGAATTCCTCTTTTTCTCGCTCTTTGCGTTTTTTATCAGATACTCCTTTCCGATATGCCAGCGCGCAGTTACACACTTTCACTACGTGCGATATATGCATATGAGCTCCCCCAGATACCATCGGGAATAAAAAGCGCTCCATCTCCGTCCTCGGTGCTGCCTGATCGACGATTGCCATGACAGGTTTGCCGTGCTGGATGCCGGGATATGCGGTTCAGCTCAAACCTCCAGAGTGTATTATTTGCCGAATCTCGTTTTATGACGATGCGATGTATCAAGTTAACGATTTCATGGGAACGTTGTCATTTATGTTGTTCAAATTGACAATATTTCTGACACTCACTTGCCTTTTTTATTGCACTGATTCCTCCACTCATTTGTAGATTACACGTTGCCATTGCGATTTTCATGAATTGGCTTATTGCTCGTGCATGTCTGTTTTCTGTCGTAAGCTAGTGGATTCAATTGAGGAGAAACTTTAAATTTCTCTTGGTGGTCGGTTATAGATTAAAAGACTGCTCCAAATGGAGTCCATGGTACAAAAATGACTATCAACTCTCTATTGGCCGGAAAATAACTTTCAGGAATTTTCCCGGAACATGTAGCAGTAGCTTAGTCCATTTTGTTTAAATATTTCGAATACCTACGTACATATGTGCGTAAATAAAGTAAATAAGCATGACAGTAAATAAGAAAATGCAATCCAAATAATGTGTTGATAAAAACTAATTGAACTGGAAGAGCTTTATAAAGTTACAAGTAGGGCTTATTAAAATTGTGAACAATTTCCACAATTTTTGCCTATTTTGGGAAAAACGACAATTTTGCACAATTTTTTGTTTTACAATTTTTGTTTTTTTAACCTATTCATTCTATTATTTTTATGTTTTTTCTGGTGTTGAAAGGTTAAGTCCCCATAAATATTATGGTTTCGGAGTTTTATTGAATTCTCTTAAATAAAATAGACAAACAAAAAATTTTGTAAAATTCCATTTCCATCCAATCAATTGCAATATACACGACGGAAGGCAACCTTTTCCTAAGTGATTATTTTTTCACTAAATGCTAGATTGCACTTATTTTTACACTTTTAAATATCTTAAAATAAAATAAACGTTTAATTCATTAATTTTTACAATTTGTTTTTCAAATTAAGCTTGAAATTTGCACAATTATGTCCATTTTGAGCACAATTCAACAATTATTTTTAGCCCCTTGAGAAAACAAATACAGAAGGCACAGTGATAAGCGAGAAACTTTTCAACCTGTGCGTCCAAAACTTCATAAATACAACAAATATATCCTATATACCTTATGTGTTTAAATTAAATTAATATGAAATCAGACAAGAAAACTTAATTTTCAAATAAATTTTTCTATAAATAAAAAAAGAAAGAGAAAAACACGATTTCATAACATCCTATCTATCAAGCTAATCTGTAGAGCTTGGTAATGAATCAAATGTTCGAAATTAGGTCAAGGGAGAGTCATGAGAAAAGTGTCTTTTAATTTTTCCCGGAGAAAATTACCTCGTCTCATTGGCTTCTATACTCTTTCTGCACTTCTCGTGCATGGCACAAGTGTCCGTTTATTGCGCATCAACAAGACCGACAGGCACATTAACTAGAAAATTATTGCGGAGCTGATGTGAAGGCGAAGCCAACATGTGATGTCCCATTTAAAGTTGCAGATGCAAACGGATTACTCACCAACGCCCGGATAGAAACACCAAGAGTCTTATCAAGTTGTGAACTCCTGACATGTTTTAGATTGTATTTCTCAGAGGACTGTTATTTTATGTTCTATTATCCTGATTAGCATTAAATAGCATGATATGTCCTGCACGAGCTTAGTTTTCTGCACTCGTGTATGTGCTGTTATTGGAAATTTATACACGATGTCATCCTGGGTGGAAAAATACATAAAAAATTGTTTTCACTGCGTTCCCCCTTGATTGAATAGTTTCGTGTTGGTGATGAATTTATCGGGATTATAAAATAGACTTGAGTCGGGAATTTTACAATTTTTCAGCGAAACAAACTGCCTGCCTTCACATGAGCTGCGTGGATAAGTGAGGAAAACAATGCTTTACTTGATTGACTACCCCATTATTTAGGTTTTTAGAGGAAGTGGAAGTACTCTGATCAGTTAGTTTTTATATGTTTTATTCGTCCCCAAGTTTGTGCAGCTATGTACATGAACAATTTAAACAATTTAGACGTGTCTCTCCCGTTAACCTTAAGGTTCCTTCGTTTCACATAGATTAATGTATACATTTCTCAATAAATAGCTAAAAAGAAACCAAACAGCAGTCCAAAAAGATATGTAAGAAAATATTTATTTAATTTTCACTATTTAATTTCTTAATGCATTTGTTTATTTTTACTGAGGCTTAGGAGAAAAAGTCAATATATAATATTTCTTGATATGAGAGAAGCCTGCATAGTAACAAGCCTCCTTCAGCAACTTAAAACAAAACATGAGTATCGAGAAATTAAAAATCTGTAGGATTTTCAATCCAAAAATACCCATTTTGCAAAAAAGTTTCAAAATTTCTATTTCAATTCGTAAATTTTACTATTTTTAATCCTTAAAAAAATAAACCTTGAATTGCCAACACAGACATAAGAATTTTTGAAAGTTGGCCTTTGTATCATTTTTTACGAATTCGAAGTGCCCAACCTAAGAACGGGTTGGTATTTCCCCGTTTAACGGCATCTGAATAAACTAGGTAAGTGTCCGAAAGCTGATATCCAGCCAAAAGTTTACAAACGTATGCTCGAAGCTAAAATCTTTGGAGAGAAAACTATTTTCAGTGGTTTGTGCCCTCCAGATTGAGGCATTCAAACGACCTCCTTCTCTGAGGTAATACACCCTAAACATAATTAGGCCTCTTTGCTGGGCTTGCAATGTATCTCTAGGCTCTAGGCGTGGACCCCTGCAGGAAGGAAGACGAGTCCTGATTCCGATCAGCTCAACTGGACCAGGAGCTACCCTAACAACGATCTTGACAGGAAGGAAGCAAAAACCGGGGACCTGTTCAAACTCACTTGGCTATCGTCTTGTAAATTTAAAATCCAAATTGTCTGAAAATTTTGGAAAAATTAGGCCGTCTTTAATTGACATAGGACAAATAAAATTAAAATTAGTAAACATAAAATTTTCTAAGAGAAATAACGGGGCTAGAAACTACTGCACCAAGTATCAGCCCCAATCCGGTTCAGCGCAGCGTGGCATAGCGACAAAGTAAACAAGTGATAGGTGGAAATGTAAATGCACGAGCGTGTGATATATAAGACATACTCCAGGCACTTTGCCAATCAAATGAAAATAAATATGGTTGGAATTGATATGTGGTGTTTTTGGATTAGGGAGCCGACGTCGACCTAAGCATTAAGGTAAACAATAAAGCAAATAAACACGTTGCCTCTGTGCTCATATCGAAGTCATCAAGCTGTGATTGTTGCAGCATTATGCGCTCCGGCTTCGGTCTCATTCATTCCGAACCGGGCTAAAATGCTTCACTAAGTTTGCCATGATGCCGCTCTGCACCCCACATTGGGAGCGTGTTGTGGCAAATGCATTTCGCCCGTCGGGCGTTAAAAGGTTTGATGTACTTGGCTTGAAACAGACTTTCAAAAGTAGGCTCAATCACACGATTGCGAGACGAGACGGTCAATAATGGATGCACAGTCCCCACACCCCCTTTCGGATTACTCAATCGTACTTTTTGAGTTGGAATGTCTGACAGGAGAGTTTTAAAAGTTTTAATTTTCACTTAGGTTGCTCATGGTTATGATTAGTCTCTGGGTGGTTTTGAAAGTTGAAACTTTCTGCTTTACTGCTGATTTCGTTGCACGAGCGGCTGCCAACATCTGCTCTCATCGCTCTTCTCCGTCGAGGAAAGGCGAGAGGATACTTTTTCCCACTTTGAAAAAAAAACTTTGTGGTCACAAAAATTTTCATTTGCGCTTTTATGTAGGTCGCAAACATTTTTGCCGTGGAAGATCATGTACAGAGATGATGCGGACGAGTGGTACTGCGTATTAACTCAATAACCACCTATTGAGTTTTTTTTTGGCCCAAGTATGACAAATATGTATAAAGTCAGAAAAAATTTAGGACCATCTCATTTCAGGTAAATTAAATAGAAAATATTTGAAGCATTTGGAAAGCTTAACCCTCGATTGTTCGTCATGAAGCTAGAACTTAGCATAATGCCTGGAAAGGTTCAAAATAATTTAGTTAATCATGAAATCATCAATAGAGGGACGGAGAAGAAGAAGCTTAAAAATAACATGGACAAGTAGAAAAATAATTGATAGGAGCTCTCCAAGCTCTCAAAGTCACATGATTTAGTCCGAAGTGCACTTCAACCTGAACTCGTATGTACAATTCAACAAATGCAATACTGCAACCCCAAATATGTAGCCTCAAACCAAGATGAGCAGCTGCCCAGGAGTCAAATTGACCGAAGGGTTCTGTTTCTGGCGTTTCTTTGATATTGACTCTTGAAAATATGAATGTCGGTTTGTTTTCCTATTTATGGGACGTCGAGATATTGTTATAAATGCCCCAAAGGGATAAAAGAATATTTCATCGAATTATGGATGATTTTCCTTATCGTTTAAAACTCTTACAAGCTCTCGAGGCAAATGTTAACATCTTCCTTTTCAAGTGGCTGGCAGTTGTTGCTGTAGGGCAATAAATATAACCAACCAACGCAACGCACGAAAATGCAGACACAAAAACCAGTCGAAGAAAAAAATGATACAAATTTCATGAGCAAATAGCAATCAGCTAGCCTTATCCGAATATACAGGGGAGTGTTTGTGAATTGGGGGCCGTTTTCGGGAGCGGTGTTTGAAAATTTCTGATCGCCTATTTTTGTCCGTTCAAAAGATACTATAAAAGATAAAATATTCAAGATCAACTGAATTAGAATTTTTCGCATAAGCTGTAAAGGAGCAAATTTAGAAGCTCAGAGTTGACTACTGTGTAAAATTGAAGTTAGGGAAATATCTTCGTGCTGAAATTAAGATAGTGCGGCCCTCAGAATTACTTCTATTTACTTCCTATTGAAATATTTGCAGTTAAGAGTGGTGTCTTGGGCAGAAAGGAAGGTCGTAGTTGAGCTTAATTAGACGAAGAAATACGAAAATGTAAATATCTAATTTGATTTAGGCTGTTTGATTATGACATTTCTGACTTAAGGCTCAAGTTATATTAGATCACAAAAGAGGAAGAGACTGAGGTGAAGAGAGTTGCAAATATAGGGAGAAAGACCGTGATTGTATTATTTCGAATTATTCTTATTAAGGCTTGTAAATATTATATTTAAGAAAATTTGAGCTCACCTGTGCATACAAATAGATTGAAGTCTTTCTTTGCCGACTCATCTATCTGGGAAACAACTCTAAGGGTTATGTTCAAAAAATCTATGCTTTACCCTTCATTAGGTCCTTCTCAACTCCCCACCGTTTTGCGTTATGCCGCTACTAACCGAGCCAACCTTCGCCATGCCAGTGCCATGTGGCATGTTGGCGATGATCGATAAGCAATCTTTGAACGTTTGAGTATCCATCTTGCATATAATAAACGTACGTATTCATAGATCAATTTGTCGATGTCGTTCAAAAAAGTAATATCATCCAAGGAGTACATCGCAGGAAGCGCAAATACGAAATGGACAAAGAACCCATTCAATCTCCTCGTGCCGGATAGTGTTGGTGGAATCAAAGCTGAGTTAAAACTCCGAAATGAGCGACTGAGTGAGGAAGGCACAGCACGCAAAAGCACACTCAATCACTTTTCTTCCGCTCTCGCTGCCTGTTTTGTGGAACTAGGCGAATTTATTCCTTTGCAAACTTTTGCGAACTAAAGTAATGGCAAAAAGAATGTGGAAAAGCGACGACATTCATGCGAGTGTTTTGAAAGTTGCTTCCACTCCGCTCTGGACATGGACAAATAAATGACTGGTGACACTCTGACCCGGGATGGGTTTCTTGGAGCCAGTAGACATGGAACTGGGGTATTTACTCGTTTAAGGGGAAATTACTTTGCTCTTCCAAAGAATCTTTTGACGCAAAGTTGGTATATTTGAGTCCTGTTAAAAATGGTTTTCTTTAAACTAATTCTCTTTTTTGTTCCCAAGACTTTTTACAAAGCTATTACGTTGGCGAACGGAAAACGTATAAGAAAAATCCTTTCGGAATAAGGCCTGATAATGGAAATCAAATGGAGCTCTTGGGTGGAACTCAGATTGTACCAAGGTATCAATGTGAAAAACTTCAGATGGAAATTTCTTCCGGAGGTTGTGAAGTAAGGCAAGTACTTCTATAATAATTAAAGTTGACATCTTCGGAGCTGAAGTGACCATCTCCAGAGCCATAGCGTCAGTCTCCTATTTCAAGTTTTTCACTTTAATTTTAATGATTTTCTTTATAGTTTAGAATGCGAATATATTATTCGAACCAAAAGCGTTTTAGACTGGTCCTTAGCATAGTAATTGAACCCCCTCTATCAATATAAAATTTCCCACCTAAAATATTTTGGAATCTCCCAACTTTTATCATGACCAATGCGAGTTTTTATATGTTAATACATATAACATATGTAAATTCATATTTCGGACGTCAGGGCATATTTGAGAACGCAAGAGCATATTTAAAGCTTTTATTGTATTTTACACATTATCATTTTTTTTGGCATTAAATCAACTGTTAATTATCAACTATTTTCAAGTCATTTTGCTCAACTTTCAATCTAGTTTTAAGTTAAACACTTTGAAAAAATTTTGATTGGGAATAAACTAGCCCTTAAAGTTTAAACATAACTGTGATTTGAATAGTCCAGAGGTAAAATTTCGTTTTGTAAATTTCAAATCTGCTGCTAAACGTTTTTTATTTGAAAAAAAAACTATGTAATTTTTTGCGAAGGTTTTTCTCAAATTCATTAAAACGTAAAAACTCAGTTGCTTGAGAGAAAAAAGCACAGTCAAAAATAAATTATTATCTTTGTGCAAACCTCTCCGCTTCATTTCACAATAAAATTATTGACAGCTGTTAAAATCAAAAAGTCTTAAACTCCTTAAGACTGTGTTTTAAAATCTAAACGGATCATTATGACACATTGAAAATATTTAAGAAAAATAAAATTTCAAAAGATCAGAGCTTAAACATGAAAAATTCGATGTTTTTCATCATTTTACAATTATAAATGTATTTTTTGTGGCATATTTAAAGACAAATTTGATCATTTTTAAGAGCTTTTTATAGCGGTATGAATGAATTTTTAAGGACATATAAAAACTCGCTCTGGTCATGCCTACGAGCCTAGGTATTTTATTCACTTTTTCAGCTTCTAAAAGAAAATGTTTGGCAAATTTTGTGGAAAGATTACCATTACCACCACGGTTTGGCTTTGAAAGAAGACGAACGGAAATTAACTCGGCGACCTCAGAAGAGAATTTCCACATCTCAATTTTTAAAAGAGCTTGAAACCGGTAGAGACAGAGCAGAGCAGCAGCAGTTTATGAAAAATACTTTTATTTGAACGACTTATATAGAGCGTAAAGTCGGATTAAAGAGGTATTATTTCTCCTTTCCTTTCCAGAACAGAAACTTATTTGCACTGCAATCCACATTTCAAACAGAATGGAGGATGGCTGAGAAATTTTTCAAGTTTCCGCTGTTCATTTTTGTTGTTCCCACTTCATTTCTCCCTCTTTCGTCGCGCGCCTGGTTCCTCCCTTTGCCGCATTTCCCGCCTGCGACTTCGAGGCGGACACGAAAGAAAAATCGGCGGAAATTTACTTTCGGCTTACTGAAGCGCCCCGAAACTCAAACGATCGTGCTCCAAGTTGACTCATAAATTTTAATGATTTATTAGAATTTAGACAAAAATATAGGACGACTCATTGATTGAGACATAACGTGATTCCACGACACAATACGGAGGTCTGCGTTGTAGGCATTTCAATCCAATTGACTTCGAATCGCACGGGTGTGCTGAGCGCGGGGGAGCTTTCGGGAACTTTTCCGCACTCCCTTCGCTCGCACGATGCACAGCGTTATTTTCCCTCGCAACCACTGCTGTGGCACACAGCGCACGACGTTGTGCTAGGTTCGGTACTTGGGTGCGTGAGGAAGTATAGCCTTTTTCGCACTGACGCTCCCCCGAAGATGTCGGCATCCGAGCTCCGATTTTTCCCATGGACTGCGCATGTCACGTGTACAATGTTGCGGGTGTGTGAGTGCACAACAATTGGGCGAGAGTGTAAAAATTTGACAGGACGAGGATCTGTTTCTAAATTAACACTCCAGTTGAAGTCAGGCCGTTGCGGAGGTACGACTTGTGCGCCAAACTTTTCCCACACTGGGCTCTCTGCCAAAGCTCCTGATGTGTTTTCGGGCTCGTGATTTCGTGGCAAAAATTAAGATAGGGATCTGAGGATCTCGAGATATTGTCTAACACGCGAGTGTCGCAGCAATCCGCCCACGAGCGGGAATAAAGTGTTCACTAAAGCGACTGCTAATGCTGTTCCAGTAATTGAATTAATTATTAATTAGTAGACACATAGGATATACGCTCAAAGGATATGCAGCATTAGGAATCGGGATATTCCGAGTCGAGAGAGAGAGGCTCTGTGGAAGCTCATTCAAGGATACACTTAAGTGAATAGTAAGGCCTCCATCTGTGCAGTGAATCGAAGGACCAAAAGTGCTGAAGTGTCGGAAAACTGAAAATAAGGTGTTTAATTAGTGGCGTGAAAACACCGACCGTTCTGTTGAAATTGCGTTTGTTGGCACACTCCGCCTAAGCGGCTACCGGAAACGCGCGGTTGCACAGGCCGCTGATCAAAAGGCTTCTTTGGTGCGTATCGCATGCGAGCATATTTTAAAAATATTTATCTTTCCCGAGTGTACGTATTTGAGCCTCCATCACTGCCACCGCCGAGGGCGGGAAACCACGTCCCGCATATTCTCGGAACAAAAGTTTTCAGCTGAGTTATTGCCTCGCCTCAGAGTTCAAAGTTGGGCGCAGAAACTCCTCGGTGTGAGGGTCCAGCTATCATTATTTCGGTGTGACATGTAGTAAATGTGTGTTCGGGATAATTGTCGCAGGGGACGGGAAGAGCAGGAGAGGAAAAAAGGGACCGTGTAGTGGTAAATCACAATAAATGGATAGCTAATAGGCAAGCCCGAGCTCGACAAAAAGTTTGTGTAGCGGCATTCAGCAGAACACGATTCAAGCATTCACTTGAACGGGCCACAAATCACACTACAACACTTTTCTTCTCGGACGGGATTTTATACACGCCGTGAGACCCTCTGAGCACGCAGCTTCCGAGCTCGCCTGCCGAAAATCACGAGAGCAGAACAAAGGAATCCGTCGGCAGGGCAGAGGGTGCTGCTGGGGTGATGTAAGACGGCACATATGAGATTAGGAGGAGATGTAGTGAGTCAACGTGTTTTTACACATTGTGAAGCACAACTAACGAATCACGTTCTCACGTCCAAACAACCCTAACCTACAGCTACTCGGTTTCTTCCTGATGCTCCCAGCAACGCAACGCTCCTGCCTCTCTCGTGCCGCCTCGATTCGCCTGAATGGGAAATAAAAACCAATATCAATATTTTACTCAGACAGACTCACCGACAAAGTTGGCTCTTGAATACTAATCAGATGAGCTGTTCTCCAATTACCACCGCAGTACATACTAAACATTTTTAAAATGCTAGTTAGGGAGAGAGATTTCTTTATTTTCGCCGAGTATTGGGGCTGGGAGATTTATGGGGGGCTCAAGCGGACATTTCGAGCACCTTTTTCAAATTTACGAGGACTTTACGTCACTTGTCGGCTGCAATTTTTCTTCTTTTCTAAGCTTCATAGACTTGGAAAACGGATTAATGATCACTGTTCTGGTATTCATTTACGTCATCTAAACTGAACCTTTAATTCTCGTGCCAAGGTTCCATGAAAACATTACTAATAGGAAAGCAGTCTGGGGTCCATTTATGGATTTCATATTTTGACGATGAGAGATGGTTTTATTTCACTCTTAGTCACTTTTACAATATTTTCGGACTCAGAGGCAGAGAGGATTTTATGCATTTTTGGCTCCACTCAAAAATCTGCTTCGGATTCGGAGAGTCCGATTTCCGTTCATTATCGTAGTTTGTGCTCTTATATCATGCAATTTTGTTTTCTCCCGCTCTTCTAAATAGGGTGAATTGCGATACCTAATAGTTTGGATACCGGTTACTCGCCAGTTCGAAACTTCAAATGGGTTCTGAAAGTCGATGCAGATTGTCATAGAAGTCCAAGGTACATATTTCCTACTCATGAGGCCATTATTTGGTTTAAATTGCATTTTAAGAATCCTTACACTTCTTGCAAACATTTTCAAAGTGGCTTATTTCAATAAAGTAACGGCTTTGAGGTCAACTGGAGCACTCAGCGACATTTGAAATGCTTCTAAATAACAAATGACATCATTGTTAGCTTTAAAAGACAAAGCTTTCACAAATTGAGCTGACGTTGTCGCAATGATTCAGCTAATTGAAATCTTCTTTGGGGCCCAACACTGAATCCCTCTTAAAAACTCCGACTCCGAATAAGGTATCAGCATTAATAGCTTTTAAGCTAATATTTTTATGTAGCAAAAATTAGTTCTTGATACTTATCGAAGTGTATTGCCCATCATCTTCCCTTCTACTACCTGCATATAATTTAAGGTCGAGAGCTAGAGAACTTCAAAACGAAAATTTTCAGGTCTTTTCAGGAATTTAACAGTGAACCTGTGGAATAATTAAGTATGAAACACACTACTTTCCACAACATCGTTCCGGCTAGCATCACTGCGGTCCCCAAGCCGTTCCCTGGGGTGACAAATGCCTAAACGGTCGTGTCATGAAGGTGCAAAATATAAAATTCTGCATGCGCCTCAAAAGTTTCCCGATGTCATCGCGCTCTAGAAACGCAGAGCACGCGATTATAGTGGAAATATTTGAATAAGTAATCAATGACTTGCTAGAAGATAGCTTTGCGAATGTGTCTTTGTTATCTCAACAATAGCAAGTCATTATAGATCATGTTGTGGTGATGATATAATATTTATTTTATCCTTTTTCTTCATTATTGCTATTATTATTCTGGCCGCTTGTCACATTTTTTTTTTTTTTTTTGAATATTCAATTTGAGCTTTTGTGGGGGAACAAAAGGCTGGAAGATAAGAGTGGCGCGCAAATGCGAGTGAGGGAAATGGGGGAGAGTGAAGAGAAGGGGGACATTTTCTGAAAAATTGCCACTGAATGCAGATACCTGGTGCGAGGCCTGCGAGTTAATAAACCGTTAATTTACAAACATAATACGCGGCATAATTTCGGTGTTGCACCGTGAACTGGGAAAGCTTGCGTGGGAAAGGCACAGTTGTTCGTGTCAAAATGTATTCAATAACAAATTGCAGTGGCAAAATTTCGATTATAGTCAACAAAAGGCAATTTAGGACGGTGATCAGTTTTGCAAACGTGTCACGGCATTCATGCTCTGGGAGAGTTTTTGGGCTTTTGGGCTGCATGACGAGGGACTGCGAGTGAAAATTTAAATGCTCCAATTTAATTAAAGTTCAGAAAAATCAGCAGTCCTGTGAAATAGACAAAAGTTTCCGAACGCAAATACCAACCGTTGCTCGACTTGTATTTCGTCCTTGAACAGAACATGACTGGTGGGCTTTCCTGGAGACCATAAACTAGGCTATTCGAAAATAACGGTTTTTAGACTATTTGAGCATACATTTCAAAAGGATTTTTGTTTCTGAAATTCAAAAATATGAGTTTTTAGCGCATTGTCAGCATTTCTGCATACCAAGTACAGGGACGGAACTAGGGGCTCTCAAAGTTTGGGCTTCTCGAAATCTTTGAAAATGCACCCTTTAGCTTAATCTCCGATTTTGCTTTTTATATGTATATTTTTTAAAACTCTGATTCCAGATTGACCTACATAAGTTCACAAAAGCTTGTCCTAAGTTCTTTCATTTTTGACCCATAACCTAGCATTAGTTTGGGCAGGTTTCGGTTCATTCAGAAACTCTAATCTGACTTAACAGGGCTAGATCCTAAACCAGCAATTAGCAAAGCTTCAATCCAAAAGTGGCCAATCAGTGACACTGCTAGCTAAGCGGTTTTGTGGTGTCTTATTCTGCAAACAAAGCAAATCTGCAGAACGTCATGTAATTAGCATTTCAAGAATCAATCGAATTAATTAGCATTGTTAAATTTGCAGAAGCGCCAGCAACAAGAAATTATGTTGTAATAATGAAAAGTACATAGGAATGTGCGTGCAAGCTCGAGTATGTGTATAATAAATCATGGAGGAATGACAGTGATTAATTTGCATTGTGATGTTCCAATTTCGCTTGATTGCAAATGATTAGGTCAGCATGTGCGAGCGCAGAAATGTTTCACGATATCACTCATTCACTCCACTACCACTTCATGAAGAGAGATCTACGTTTATGTGCGTTTCCAAAACTCGAGGCATTCTGGAGAATAGTTTCGCAAGCCAAGGAGTTGAATTTCCCTAATGAGTTGAACAAAATACTTCAAATAATTCGTGTCAGCTATAGGATATCCCCGTACTCTTCGTCTCGCATGTGCTCATCGCCAAACAAACAGAAAGCTGTTATTTATGTTTTCATTTAGTACTTAACGCCGTTTGATGATGTACTGTACCACCACGAATATGTGCCACACTAGCTCTATGGACCCGGCAGGTTGGGTACTAATTATTTCCCACCATGTTGTATGTATTTCAAATAAGGTTTTATTTTTAATTGTAAACAGAAGTTCTTTAAAGGATTTTCTTCAAAACTCGATTGAATAATCTGCAACATGGTTCCAGACATGGTTCAATAAAAATTTCCGAAAATTATCAAGCTAAGGTTACAGTTGAAAAGCCGAAATAAACCTGGATTTATATTGATTTTGGCTGACTCTTATCTAATCTCTTTTTCAAAAACTTTCTATGATACGAGTGGCAGTTAAGGCCAGTTTTCAAAGCGATTTGACAGTTTTTCAAAGTTTCCTGGATTCCGGTTTTTGGCTTCCTGAGGGTCTAATCTAGCTCTAATTGAACTGTTGGAGCCCCCAGACTAGAAATCTGCTTTTAGACCGGCTGAAACCGGTCTACAAATGGCCTCAAGACTTTCAAATTTGAGAACGATTATTTTTTTCAAATTAGAAAAATAATCAGTTGGCCTGATTTTGCTTTGAAAACTGGCCTTAATGAACGCTTAAAAATTTCTTGTTTGGAAAAAAATCTAATTTTGCGTCTCTTTGCTTTACAATCCACATTGCAAGTCTATCTCTTGGTTTAAAAAAATGAAAAATTGCAAGTTTCGTTATTTGAACAAAAATTATTTGCAATAAAACTTCCTTGTTTCCAACTTCTATGGCTCACTGCTTGAAATTTGATTGCTTCTTGGCAACACGAGAATATTTTTTAATAAAAAATTTTTCTACCTGATAGATCTAATGAGACTGTTTTTAGAACCAACGCCTTCCCGGTAGCAGTAAATTTTTGCCCGTGCTAAATTTTCCGGAAACATGTTCTCGGGAAAATTCCGCACGCCTGGAATGCTTGGTTTCGGTCGCTATGAAAGTCACCTACATGGAGCCCATAAAAATGAAATAAGATGTTTATGAACATTGAAGCCATTTTCAAAAAGTGAATTCGAGTAAGAAACGGCATGAATAGCAAGTGTTAAACAATGTTTATGACATCATTACAGAGTAAGCACTCTATTAATTAAATGCTTTCCAGAAACGGAGTACAAAAGAGAAGTCAGCAGTTGGGTTTGTGTGTATGTAAGTGCAAGATGATGAAGAAGAAGAACTATTAGTGAGAATTAATTGGCGTTTCATTATTATCTCAACAAACAACATGTTTTTTCTGTGTAAACACCGTCGCAGACACGATTATCATAATCAAAAGTACATTTGGTATCAGGTGATGCGGGTAGGCGGGCGTTTTTCTGAAGCAGCTCCATTACAATCTTTTTTATCGCTTATTTATGCACAACACCTTTAAACCTCAGCTCTTACGGGCAGTCTGTCTGTCTTTAAACACCGCTTATCTCTTGCTGGCAGTGGCAAGGTTAGCGACATCCTTGACCTTGAGAATTAAGACTCCCTTAGGTGAGAAGTAGGTGTTTTTAATATAGCTAAAAGTGGACGCCCCCAGAGATAAAGTGAGTACCACTCACACAGATGAAATAAGCTGAAGAGGACGCCCCCAGAGCCTTAAAGGGGCGCCAAAGTTGAAGTGGATGCTTTCTCGAGAATCGAATTCTTCTTCATCATCTTGCACTTACATACACACAAACCCAACTGCTGACTTCTCTTTTGTACTCCGTTTCTGGATCCAAATTTTTTGGGGTTTTGTTTCGTATATTTTTCTCAAATTTTTATCTTTCTTATCTTTGAGTTCTCATGCGTAGGTATCTCGATCTCAACTCAAAACTAGAAGACTATTTTATGATTGAGCCTGAATCAAAATCGTAAAAAATCTTAAAATAAAATAATGACTGATTTTGGAAAAATTTGTAGATCCTGTTTCTGAAAGAAACTGTTATTTTCAATTCCAATTTGAAAATTTCTTCAATATATTAAATTTCTCAATGATGAAAACGAATTTTCGAGAAACAAAATTAGCTAAGCACCTACCTATTCATTTCAAATAAGTCCTCCTTTCCAAGTCTCAAAGTGAACATATCGAGAGCAACGCTCGACGGGGGTCTGCTGGGCTTTACTGCCCAAGTTTATGGTGTTTTATGTTTAATACAGTGTTGAGTTGGAAAATGGCGAATGTCGTTTTTATGAGGCAAAATTTTCTAGTTTTCGCAAAGGTCGCAAAGTGGACACACTTTATACTTCTTTATTATTCCAGTCATGCATTAACCCCTCAACATTTGATAACATTTTTATGTTTATGCCTCGGAATCACCAAATGGTGTTCGTAGGGTTTCGTTTCGGTTGGAATGGAATACACATGGAATGTTTCCTTTCCTTTATTATTGAAAAAAGAGGCAGAGGACGAGAGGCACGATCCGGGAGGACGAACGGTCAAAGCCACAAAAATACAGATGTGTATAATAAAAGGAAAGGATTTTTTATTCCCCTTCAAGTGGTCGAGGTTGCCTACGACTTTATCAAATTATTATTATTTTCATTTCTCTAATATAAAAGTTATGGTCTAGTTGAGGTTATGCAATCAAATTGTTTTCAATGTTGACATTGGTTATGTGGCCAAGTTCGCTGGTCGTCGGAGAAGACCGTGATAAATTGAAATATGTGAGAGTTTGGGGCTTCATGATCATAAATTCTTGACTGGAGGAATGTCTCTCGAAAAATATGCGCCTGGAAGTTCATTTTTGGCAAATTTGCGTTACATTTTCTCAATCCTGGGAAAACGACTCATCCAAAGAACTGCAGAATTCCGAGGCCGACTGGAAAGGCGGGCTCCAGAGCCGGGTCATAGTTGGAGCATTCCTTGTAGAAAACACACTTGCCATAATGGTTCTTGTAATAGCCCTCCTCCACGTTGCAGTAGCAGCCCTCGGTGCAATCTTCCGTGCACGTCACCGCCTGGTAGAGGTCAGCACAGCTATCATGTCCGCAATTCACTCTGCAGCTGGGACTCTCCCCGCTAAAGTACTTTCCGTACGCCCCACATTCTGAAACGATCAAACTGAGTCGAGAGTGAAACTTCAGAGGTACTCACTGCATGCCAGACAGTCGCAGTACCGAGCTGGGACGCAATCGTCGTAGCAATCCCGTCGATACCCTTGCTGGCAGTAGCATCCCGAAGCGCACATTGTGAGAGGGCATCTTGCCGTCATAGGATTGAAGCCACAGCGGTCGTTGAGGCAGAAGGGCATGCTGCCGCAGTCCGTCTCGTTGCTTAAGTAGACCTCGCCGGTGGGGCAAGTGGGAACTGTCGGGCCTCCCTGAGCCACGACAGCAACGATGACTATTTGGCTAGCAACCAGTATTTTCCACATTATTCTCTCGGGGCTGTTATCAAACTGAGCTGTTATCAGACTTCCAGACACAGACTTGAGACCGGCAAGACTGTGTTTACCCAAGTGAGTAGAGGCTATATTTAGGCACAGCCGAAAAACACTTCCATGTTTGAATAGGTAATTAAGAAAGGCAGAGCATGGAACTTGACAGTTCATATACTGGTCTTTGATAAAACATGTTTAAAGCTTAGTCGGAGACGAACGCATTTGAGTGCATTTTCAATTCGGAATTGTTGCAAACAAGGGTCGAAATGAAAATCTTTTGTCCAAAAATCCGTTTCTGTACAAACTTAAAGGGTCTCTAGCTCCGTCCCTGGTGGTGGTACGGGTACACTGTAGAACAATTATTTGCTAGGTTCTTAGTAGCTCAATCAGAGCAACTAAGATTTTCCCCCCTTCGGTGGCCTCTCACCCCACCCCCTTAGGTGATAGGAGCAAACATGTGTTCTTAGATTCTCTAGAATTGACATGTTGTATAACATATCTAAAATTCAGCTCAATCGAATCAAGTATATGGAACTTTCACACAACCTGAAAAAACCCCCCTAGTTACCCCCCAGGCAATTTTCCGGTAAAACCAAAGTAGTTTCACCACCTTCCAGATCTAGCTCTTGTAGGTTCGGAGCCTTTGCGACTCGGATGGACGGACGGACGGACAGACAGACATATCGGACACATAGATGAATTTTTTCAAAATTGATGAAAATGCACTGAAAATATTAGGAGTTTTGAGAGATTTTATGATTTTTGTTGACAGCCAATGATTTTAAAAAATTCCGTCCTTACTTCAAGAAACTCTTAATCTTAAGGGAATGAAACACTTAATTAAAAGTTTGTCTAAAGTTCTAATTAGAGAAGATGAACAATATATAAAAAAGTTTGATAGTTTCAAACAAACCCAAACTTCATACGTAATTTGGCACTCCGATTCGCAATAAAAAAATTATCAAACAAAATAAATCAAAAAATGATCTTGAATTTATCCTGAATCTCAAAGCAAAGGGTCTAGTTTTCTATCAGGTGATAAAACGTTCAACCCATGAGGAATATTTGAACTTATAGTAAGTATAAACTAATTTACAAGTCGGCTGGCTGCTCAAACTAGCCCAGTATTTTACGGAACACAAGAAAGTTTTAAAGTTAGTCATAAATTAAATTTGCTCTTCATCAAGAGATTTGAGCTCCTTCATTAAATACCCAATCAGCACTTATCGAACTATTTCGCAATTTATAATCAATTGCAAAACTTGTCCTCTTTTACTTTCGGAGCGCAAAAACGGAGTGGAAAGAAATGAACATTAAATTGAGTTATTATTCAAATGAACTCAACTCGCCTGGCGAAAAGTGTCCTTTGTTATATCAGCGGGAACCGGTTAAAGCCCACAAAGTATTTTCGAGTGAATTAGCATGCCCACTTAAATGAAACGGAGTGTAAAAATGGGAGAGACGCGAATGTCGCTGGATGGGAAACTGCAAGGCAAATTATGAACAATTTACACTTCAAGTTCTACGGCTTATCATAAAGCTCATAAATCTGTTCTACATTTTTGCTCTTTTCATCTCGCTCCCTGATTATTATAATGTCTTCCTCAGCCCCTCCTCGCTCCCTGTGTAGGTGTGCAGAAGCTTCTCGGCAGAACTCGCACCAACAGAAGACATAATCGTAATAAAAGGAAAGCATTTAAGCATTCCGAACTCTTTGTCATGCTGCCTGTCTGATGACAATTTTGATCATTTTATGCGCACACAATGGCAAGACTGCGGACATTATCTCCTAGTTGCTCTATACTTCATTCTTTTTGTCTGTACGAGGCTCCGCTGGTGTGGTGTAAAAGTTACGCGATTCATATCAAGTGGCGCGTGAGAAAAAGTGAATGAAAAATGAAACAAATGAGTCTTTAGTGGAAGCATTAAAAATCTTATGACAGCCATTCCCAACACGAAGGCCTTCCCACGTGAAATATCCATAAAAGAGCGCTGATGAAATTAGGGACGAGCCAGTAGTTCAACTCGCACTCCTCTGGCTCGCAATAAAACTCAGAAAATCTTTTTACTCAGCTGTTTTTCGCTGTTTGGGGGATGCTTTTGGAAATCGGAATCGTTTATAATGGGTCTTCTAACGGATTTATAATTTTAGCTTCCTTCTCTTTTGAGTTGCTGACTGATTTTAAAACCAAACCGAGATAACAAGATGTCATTGAAAGAAAGGGTTGAAACACAGGCGACCAAACTCCAATTTTACCCTGGAACCTGATTCCATAGTTGTTGTTGAATTCTTTGGTGTTAAAGAATTCATAAAAATTTTGAGAATTAGATGTTAGTTCTAATAGCAATCCTACAGAGCCTGCCCAAGACTCCCTTCCCTAATTTTTTAGGAAACAAAATATTTTGACACTCTAATTGATCGTCTGATTTAGGCCACTTAATTTAATACGATTAGTTTTTAATTTTAAAGGAGTTTAAAAGTTACAGTTTTGTAGCAGAAAAAACAGTTTTTGGTAGTATTGATGATTCACCCCAGTTCCTGAAAAAGAGCTTTTTCTTACATAGAAATAAGGAAAGATTGTCAAGTTCAAAGTAGAAATATCAAAATGAAGTTTTTAATAAAAACGAAATTTCATTGGGTTTCTAGAAGTCTCTTAAATATTTGTTTCCCATTACTTTGGCCGATAAGTTGAGGTTTTTAAAACCTTCAATCTGAAAAAACTGCCCTAAACTCTAGTTTCTAGCATAATTGTCATAGCAAAGCCCTCATCTCTGTCACAACCCTTAAAACTCAACTTTTCGGACGCTCTGACCCAAAAAGAATGCTGTACACGATGATTTAAATGTGAAGAAGAAATTGACGGACAGACGAGGGCTCGCAAGTAAAACCGACAGGCGCTCAAGAGCCTCGGCGAAATGGCGAAGAAAGGGCGCAAAACGGGCCGGAATGAATGTCTACGATTTCATCAAGACATTTTTTATTATGGCCTGCTACCGAGTTATTCGGCATAAATTACCATAATATAATTTAGTGAAATATTCATAACCCACCAGTGAAAAGCGGAAAAGTTGTTAAATCTAGGTGGCTGCTTAAAAAATACCATTTTTGCTACGCACCAGCCAACACAAACGAACGTCTCCTCAATTATCCTTCTTACCTTCCCGCGCATTGTCGATGGTAATAATTTCCATAGTCATCGCTGAGTCGTTCTACAAAATTTATTCACTTGCCGAGTCCCCGTGTCTGCAATGGCCCATAAAACTTTACAAGTGGCAACAACAACCAGAAACGTTGCTTTTGCAACTTCATTGAAGGAAAAATGATTTGTTGTTAACGATTTTCCTCCAAACTTTGTTCAGCTTTTACGAAGAGAGGGCCGGCGACTTGTAAGCACAAATCTCTTAATCAATTATTATGGCAGCAGCTATTTCAGCCAGCAATTGGAGAGGTACCCCTTCTGAATGCTACGGAAATGTTGCAATTGGGCACGGAGAAGCTTTTCGGGCCATTAAGAGATTATTTATGGTGAGCCAACAGGAAGTTTAAAGTCGATTTGTATCTGAAATATCGTTCAATTGCTAGAAAGTTGAGGCATTAGCAGAAAACTCTCCAAAACTTAGATAAGTGTGGAAAATCAATGCTTGCAGTTTCGTCATAGAAAGTTCCCGTTACTCAAGAAACATCCTTACTACAAGAAAAACTAAGAGTCGAGTTTGTTAGAACTTTCAGTTTGCTTGTCTTTATTAAGAATTATTTTAACCAAGCGAAAATTTGTTCCCGTTTCCCTCTAGGACCTCTGCTTGCATCTGCTCAACCGGTTCTAACTAATTCTAGGAAATATTAAATTCATGAGATTTTATTTTCTATTTCATCTCTTTTCTCAACAAAACTAATTAACACATTTCTGGGGCAACTTTTTGAGGTCCAATCGCTAATAGGCTTCAAACATTTGATAGAAGCACTTTGGACTTAGTTTGGAAATTTGCAATTAGATTGATAATAATTTGTCCAAAACTAGCGATAATAGCGACTCGTTTGGCTTTTCATACACATATTGTAATTAATTACACCATTGAATCATAATTTGGGGGTTAGAAGTGTTGTAGAATCATTTTCAGACAGAAGTTTTAACTGGAAAATGAGTTCAGAAATAAGTACATATTTGAACTTATAATTTTAAAGGATCATCAAATGACGTAAGGCTTAAGACAAATACAGCTAGCTAAAAAATCTCCTCCTAAAAGTATTCTCAATAACTGAAAAAGCATGAATTTCAAAAATTGTATTTTTCAGTTAAAACTTCCTTGATTATGAATTTTTTCTACAGATTCCGAAACGTAACTTCCTCAAAAGTTGTTGGGAGACAAAGTAAACAGCAGAAGTATAATATCACCCCATCTGATTACACCTCATTTACCTGAGAATTCAATTTGCCGGTCTCCGACAAACAGACATCCCAAGTGCTAGCAAAGGTTCTGTTGGCATATCTCAAAGTAGCCATAAAAAGTAAAATCATAACGGGAAAAAACGGTGTGCAGTTCCGCAAAAAGAAAAGTTGAGTCAGCAGCAAAAAAGGGTAATAAACCTTGGATTAAGCCGTTTGGAGGAGAACACAGGGCAAATAACGAATAGCTTAATTTATTTTAGTAATGACCGCTATATTTTCGGTACATGAATAATAATGAAAAGAATGGAGTGCCTTTGTTCCTGTCCATGGGGGGCGGGGAGGATGGGGCTGCGAGAACAGGTACGGAGATCACATGCTGCGCAAAGCCGACTAAATTCGCTTCTTCTTTGTTTATTCATAATGTCCCTTGACGGATAAGCGTTAATTGTTCAAATATCCTCCAAGGACAGCGAATGAGCTTTTGTTGCGGTTTTCGTTGAATTTCCTTATGTACACAAAATCCTCGGTGACGCTGCATGTTATTAAAACCCAACCAGAACGGCTGTGTATTCGCCTCGCCTCCTCGTGTTCCGCAATTTTTGCGTTTCCTGCGCCGCTCCGTCGTTTTCCTCCCATCCCACCGTGTTTTCTTTGGTCGCGCACGAACTGAAGTGTTAAACCTTTCAGGTTTAATTTTAATATCGCAGAGGAGGGCCGTGTTACATAAAAGAGTCAGCTTGTTTATCCACCAACTAAAATTGCTCTTTTCGCTCTCGGGATGCAGTGAGAATTTTTCACATGTCAAAAATAAACATAAGCTACCTCCGAGCTGTTTGCCACCCAGCGTACAAAAATATGAGAGCGGCATGCGCTGAATAATTTCTCTATGATGCGATGATGATGATAACCAGCACCCTGCCGCTCCCGTTTCATTCGCTCTGTCAAAGCTCGTCTGGGACGCAGCTCAGCTCTTTTTCGCTAATTACAGCCGCTTACGAGCTCACAGACAGACGGACAGTTTCAATATTGCTCCCCGCGAGGAAATTCGTCGGCTAGCTGAGGGACGGGCTTCAGCCTAGTTGTCATGTGCCATGCGGTTCCTCCGCTGTGGTGCAACTTTTAACTAACACGTTTTAGTCGGTTGTTTAGAGAAGCCTAAAAAACACAATTAAAAATTTAAATTAAACTTTTTGTTGATATTTTAAATTAGACGAAGCGTTAGAAGCAGGCGCATACGAGCTTGTTGTTGTTAGTGCAGACGACACCCGACTGTACCAAGGGCTTCCTGTGAGTGAAAACTACTTTGAAACTGGCTGATCTATAGTTTATTTAGTGGCTGTTGTCGTTCTGAGAACTGGGTTGTTGTGCTTGATGGACTTTTCGTTTATATTTTTAGCATGTTTTTAATCCTCACCACTTCCAAGGATTCATGATTTACATAGTTTTGCACATTGTAGTAAATGATGGAATGAAATAACAAGAGCAAGATGTATACTTCGGCAAAGTTCGATTTAAATTTTTCTTGAAATTTTATGGACTTTCCTCCATTCTTCCCTAATAACTATGAAAACTGTTTATCCAAAAACACGTTTTTAACACTGTTAAATTTAACACTTGTAAAGCTAATTCTGAGCTATTTTTCAGAATTTTGACTAAAAGCACAACCAGGGATTTTTCACTAAAAAGATTAGCTTGACTTTATTTTTACATTTTGAAAGTCTTGAAAAAATTAATTACCGTGCCCTGATTCACTCTCTAACCTCTGAACTATCAAATAAAAAGACTGGGAACTAATTAGTTTTTTTTTCGATAATCAATATTGGGTGATGGGTCTTTTACCGACTCGAATAGATTTTAACATGTTCAAAATGGGGTTTTCAAAGAATAACTTTTTTTTAATTAAAAGAGACGCCTTCAATCATTTGCTTAATTAAACTTCGAAATAGACTCCTAACCGAAAGACACCAAACAGTGCATGTTTCATCCTCAATAATGAAAATTGACTGCCTCTATCAGCTCTACCGCTGGGATAGCTCCGTCACCAAGAGAAATCTCGTCTCTCGTTATTCATCAAAACAGATACTTTGCTGCCATGGTGCTAAGCTAAAAACTGGACTCAACATGGCAGAAGGTTGATGCTTTGACTCAGACGCTAGTCGATGTGTGTCGATGTAGCGAAACTCCGAATCCGAAATGCGCCCTTAGTCAAACCGAGAAAACCAAACTTCCTGCCTAGATTGATGGAATTCCCGACCCTTGGAAAACAAAGGCCGGCGAAACAATCCAGGGCGGCACAAAGAGAGCATGACACCGTTTTAATCTTTACCCGAATTCCGACAAACAACGAGGTAGGTGAAAAATTAAGGTTAAGTTCGGAACAAAATGCTGAATGCCCACTCTCAAGTGTCATGTCAGGTACACAAGAATCCCCTCATTGTTTAAAGCTAGCAAGGTGTAGTTAAATTTAATTGAATTTCCGACAGGTTCATAATTATTTTGCTAATGCCCATTATGATTCATTCGTAGCATGCCCGTACGAACGCGATACCCTTAATATCTGATTATTATGTTCCACCCAACTCCAGGTGAGCGCAAGCCGAGATCCAGAGCTCGGTGCAAGAAAATTAAATTGACCTTAAGTGTTTTTTGCGAACAAATACGAAAGCCATGGCACAACAAAACCCCAAAAGTTTTCCTTGTTGACGGAATTAAATGAGCAACCTCTGGGTATGAAGTGCCGAAAAACAAGCAACTTTGGTAAATTGTCAAAGTTTGCCGTCCCGGGCAGAGGGGGAGCGGAAATTTATTACTGGGGGGCAAAGCAGCTCAATCAAGAGGAAACGGGAACTCCCAGGACAGACGAGGTTCACGTGCATAATGAAAATGTTCATTCTCCCGCCCTCTGGAGATCTTATTAACTTTGTAATTCAGTTACTGTTGCAGCCTCGACGGGCCCGGATCCGAGTTACAGCTCTTTTTGTGACGAGGGACACAATTTATTAGGGATTCGCACGAGAAATCAATTTTACAGAAGTGATGGAACCAAAGGCTCTAATTAGGATCGCTTTTTCAGGCCGACTATGAGTCTAGCTAATTATGAAAGAGTGACGACATGACTCAAAAGAGCTCAGACCTGCTGAAAAATTTTCACACCTAGAGAGAAAATGTCTTGTTTTTGGAACTGACTCTCGTCCTCATTTCAAGGCGTGAAAAGACCTGATGAAATTTTAAGACCATACGATACGAGTGTCCGCATCCTAGAGCATGGAAAAAACATCGTTAAATCATTTTCCCCGTGAAAATGGTTTTCCGATGGTATTAATTATTTACTTACTTTAACGTAGGCTCGCAAGAGTTGAACGTGCTTTCTGAGCCGAGTAATTTGATTTTGAAGTTCAAAACATGGAGGCGCAACGGCACGCTTCTATTTTCCGATACTCCGAAGTGAATCCAAAAGTTTAACCGGGTTCCAAGAATTCCAGAATTATATGGTTCGTCAAGAACTTATATCTCTAACGATTGTAACCGATTGTAAACGAAAGTAAAGGAAATATCGCGAAAATCTTATGACTTTTGAGTTCACTTACAGTGACTAGAGAGCCACGAGGAGCTTTCAGGTCAAAAACAAGTTCGCTGTTGGATACCCCTGTGAGGTTACTACATATGTCTAGAACATTTTTTTGATTTTCAAGATACTCCGGAGGAACTACTTTGTGACACACACAATTTTGAATTTTATCGGGGTGTGGCATGCAGGAGGTATTATATGTCCAGTCCAAATCAGTATAGGAAAACACGCATGATCCGTCTAGGATGTATGGATGGAGCTGAGCTCAGAAGGCATCACTCTAACTGACGTTCAATGCGGACGGAAGGCCTCGTAATGAACTATGCTTACCCCGCACTTTTCCGCGCCGACTCGTAATGCAATATCCTTGTAGCGACTGAGCCGGGGTGTCAAAACGTTTTGCACTCGCCTCGCCTATCTATCTGACGATGACAAATTTTTGTTGTAACATGAAAGATGAATTATCGCCTTCCATGGGATTCGGCCTGAGTTTTTCCGTGCTCTCTTTTTGCATGCGATCATGATATGATGATGGCAGACTTTGTAATTTAAAACATGTCTTTTTTGCTGACATTCCATATATTCGCTGGAATTTTCTCTTCTGCATGCATAATTACGTCCTATCTGTGTTTGTGATTCCTAGAATGTTTGAACACGCATATCAATGATAATGCCTACGAAGATGATGATAACACGAATGGCTGAAATTATGCTGGGGATGGAATTTCGGGTATCATATTTAGAAGACATGACGCCGTCAACACGAAATTCATTCACGTGTGAGAGAGGGCCCCACGAAAGAATGCAATATTTGCAATTACTCCAACTTTTCTCAAGAGCACGCGGCGAGAGAGGCAAAAAAGGTTAGGGCCCATAAGGATTTCCTGTTTTACGCAAATTCCAATATGGCTGGCACGATCCAAGCTCGTCGGATGGTATGCTGAGGGGCGGCTTCATAAAATATAGTTCGCTATGCTGCATGCATAAGTGGGGACGCTCGACATGGTGGCCGAATACTTAAATCCTTGCGAGAGCCCAAAGCTTATTGGGAGTCAAACGCAATTTAAATACTTTTAAACCTGAAAAAAATATTTGAGAGGATAAAAACCGTGGTGGATTGCGGCTGAATCCAATTTTATTTTTTTACTTACTAGATGTTGATGACTTTAAGTACTTTTTTTCGCTGTAAAGTTATGGTAAATCCGTTGCTTTTTAACAGCCACTAAAGCTTTGTTTTCAAACATTGAATAATTACCCATCAGAGTTTATTGATTGTGAGATCTCGTTATTGTATTAAATCAATTTGAAAGGCATTTTTATACTTTATTTAACTTAGTCCCATGTGCGAAAATTTGGTCTAGGAATCACAAACTTTTCTTTCGTTTTCTTCAAAACTACCTTCTATTTTGTATATTTTAGTTGGTTCCTTGGTTGACACCCTTCTAAAATGTATTGAAGATTCCCTTGATCTTGATCCTGAACTCAAATTTTTACTAATTACTGTAAGAAGCTTTAGTTCTTCATAAACAAAATAAGTAGCTAGATTAAGAGAGTTAAACAAATTGAGTTGAGTTCAAAATTACCCTTTCAATGGTACCACGCAACAATTGCAAAATGTAGCATATTCTTCTTAAATCAGCTCTTACTTTGAGGTGATCCGAAATTCACCCTGATCCTAGACTTTTACGAATTAAATTCGCCTTTCCTTGGCCTTTCTTCTCTAGAAATGGACCCGAGGAACTTAAAAGTTCAGAAAGTTGAAAATATGTAATATGTTTGAAAATTAATTTGCATGTGACAGAACAAGGAGAAATTTTGGAAATCATAATTCAATATTTACGTCAAATAGACAGACGGACAGGCGATACGCAGCAACGAGACAGAAGGCTGCCCTGGGGCGGCAACATCCCCTGCTTCGGATATATTAAATCAAATTACGGAGCTTCCTTTCATTAAATCGGCGTAGGCAGCAGTAATTTGTTGAAGGCGTCACATTCGTTTAGGACAGTTTCTAAATAATAATGATGATAAATGAGTGCTCAGTGTGATTTTAAAAGTACAGGCTCAACGTAATTATTTATACCCAGTTTATGTATTACGTGACTGTGAGCGCGTTATCACTCTCGGTGTCCTAATGCATTTTTCAATTACGTCGTTTGTTGTCTGGTCGGATGATACAAATGCTGCCATTACATGGGCTTATTTTGCAGAGTGTTAATTCCTGTCGCACGACACGGAGAGATTAAGGTCGCTGGAGCAAAAGTTAACTGGAGCAGTTATTTGTAGGTCGTTCTGCTCGAGAGGATTTGCAATTATATGTTTCCAGTCGGGGAACAGGGAAGTCGATCTATCATCACTCTGAAGCGACTTGGAGTTTATTGGATGATGGAAAACTTGGCTCCAACGTTTTTTAGGTTGTTTTTCTAGTGTCTGCCGAGCTGCCACTTCGCTAAGGTGCCGTCCCAACATCACACTTGAGACCAATTTTCACATGACCCAAAAAACATCAAGTCGGACAAACTAGAGGGATAACCATAGACCCGCGCACCTAAGGAATTTTTGTAGAAATTTTTTAGCTTGAAGCATTTCAAAACCCGAAATTGAAAATTTTTTGTATGGCAAAGATATAACTCTGCTCTCTTTTGGCCTCCTAATCACAAAGATGATAATTTTAAAAGTTTTCTAAAACTTTTTTATCAACTGAGATATTCAATGGCAAAGTTTAAGAATTGTCAAAAAAATTTTATTTCTTAGATATAAAAAAAACAACATTATTTTGAAACAATGATTTTGGATTAGTTACCTAGTATACTTAAAATTTTATGGAAATTCGAAAACGTGTTCAATCATTGAAATAGAAGTTATCATTTATGGTAAGGGAGCAGTTACATAAAAAGTGTGCTATCAGGAATTTTCAAGATAACCCATATAGTGGCCATATTGGATTTTCAAAAACACCATAATTTGGTTTGTAATTGTGGGTCACAATAGGATCCTTGGGACCTTTGTTATCCATGTTTCTAATAATTAGCTTTCTTACAAATTTTCACAAAATCTTAAGGTACACACTTTTTGCCAGTTCTCTCTATCAGCTTAGACTCTATCTGGATAACACAGTGACAGTTTTCAAAAGATTGGTCAAAACTCTTCTAAAGTTGGTTTTTCGTTGTATCTCTAGTTCACCGCATTGCACATACAGCCGCTCAATTCATTAAAGTGTTTGAGCACTTCCCGAAACTTCATTATATTTTATCCTTGATCCTCAATTCGTATGCCTGTCATTTTGATAAACACACACTCTGTAAATGGTTCAGCTACTAAGTAATCAAATTAGGCTCATCCAAATCTACGCTATTCTCCCTTAACTGCGGACTTGTCGGTCGGTCGGTCACAGAGGGAAAATGACAACATGCGAAATAGGGGCAGGATTCATGGAAATCGTGTTCGGAATATCATGCAACTGAGCCCTGTTCATCTTTTGATGACTTAACATACACAGCAGCGGCAGCAGCAGCACCAAAACAGAGGCTCGCCAAATATTTGTTATCCACAGCACGAGAAATATTCAAATTTTGTTGTTGTTCCACTAACCAAATAATAACCTAATATTTTATTTATGATAATCTATTAGAATGCAGTGTCTAGATTATGTTGAAAATGTAGTGAGATAGCTTTATGTACCATCTAATGTGCTTTAGTTTCGAATAAACAACGTGCAGTCATGTAGCTGATACGCAGCGATAAACCTCATGACATCGTGTATTTTATGCGCGACTAGCTATCGGAGGCCTGCTGCTTCTGGGCGCACCTCATTTAAAATTCTAAGAACCTTCCAAGATGCTCCATAATGTGTTTCCTATGACTGGCAAATTTGTGGGTTTCTTGATGAACCGACGTGTTCTGTGTGAGACCAGAGAGTAGAATAAAAGTAAACTGAGATAAAATGAGAATATTTAAGGTTTATATGCAGGGTACTCTTTTAACAACTCCGATGGAATATTTCTGACAACAAGTTTTGGTGTTTAAATGGGTCCTTAACGAACTATTAGAGCCTACAAAAACTCATTCCACAGTTGCATTGGGACCCACAAATTAAGAAAAAGCAGCTTCATGTCAATCCATAGAATTCAAGCCAAGTAGACAGCTCGGATTGAGTTCAATAAAATATTCCAATAATACTTTTGAGAACCAACATGTCTGAGAATTTTTCAAAATTTCACACTTGAATCGTTGGAACTTATTTTGGTTAAAGAAAAGAATTATTTGACTCGGAAAATTGCTCCTAAATTGTTATTGAAACAGCATGTTCCACTAAAACTTTAAAAATTTTACTTTTTGAAACTTTTTATATAAAACTTAACACAAAATTACGGA
Source organism: Forcipomyia taiwana (assembly GCA_963930915.1). Classification (NCBI taxonomy): domain Eukaryota; kingdom Metazoa; phylum Arthropoda; class Insecta; order Diptera; family Ceratopogonidae; genus Forcipomyia; species Forcipomyia taiwana. Next base: position 779,253 of record CAWVOI010000086.1, on the reverse strand, counting down.
GACTCAAATTTCTAATAATTGAGTGAAAGTCAACTAACATAGTTCGAAGCCCCTAAATATGAAAAAGATACATATTGAACCGAGTATGGGCCTGTTCGGTGGCAAGCTAAATTAATGGCCCCGCGTAATAATGATGCACTCTTTGAACATGTTTAACCCTTAAAAATTGTCAATTAATGCGATGCGAGGCAAGGCGTGGTGCTAAACTGCAAATAGCTAAAGCCACAAAAGCGTAATTAATTCTGCATATTATTTTGTATTCCTCAAACCGCAGCACATCGGCGTGTTTCGGCGCACATCGGATTTAAATTAGTTCGTGAAATGTTAATTATTTAAGTTGAAAGACAAACTCAGTGCGGGCATTTGATTTGCGCGCAACTCTTCTGATTAAGAAACCTCAAAGGAGTCATTAATTTAATGCGAAAAAGTTCGTGGAAAGCTGAACCACATAGCTACATTTTCCGGCATGAAAGACGAGCGGACGTAAATTCAGCAGTTATCAGGTCGGCGGAAGGCCGCCACAAAGTACAGCAGCAATTAGCCCCAAGTAATTTGAATATCGATTTTAATTAAAAGATTAGTGATGACGAGTTCACGCGCGGCAGGCACGAGCCCTAACATGCTAAAAGGTGGTGACTGGTGGCACAAAGACAGACAACGAGTTGGAAAATAATCTTTTGCAAATTAAACAACATCAGTGGAGATTTCCATGCATGCTGAAGTAACCCTCTGCGATGCAGTTTCTGAACTAAAAACTGTGTTTCTTTTTTTCTCGTTTTTCTCTAGTCCAAGTCGCAAAGGTTCCAAAACTATAAAATATTTGCGTAACCAGGGGTTTTTCTCGTTATATGAAACTTTCTTATACTTGATCTGATTGAGCTGAAATTCTAGCAGGTCTTCATTTAAATCATAAAACTACATGTGAACTGCTGTCTTTTACAGGGACGAAGCTAGAGGCCCCCGAAGTTCATATGGGGAAACATTTTTAGTTACTCCGATTGACCTAAAAATTAAGGGGGTTGTTAATCATGTAAATTCTTGAAAATTATTGTTTCAAAGTATGCCCAGCTCACCACCAGAGATGGAGAATAGGGACCCCTGAAGTTTCTACAGAGACTGAAGACCCAACTTTGTAACGAAGCCAAATAGTAAATGCATATTTAAACATGTCTTATTTGGAATCATCTGGAAAAAATACGGCTTTGAGAAGCTTCAAAATCTGTTTGAAATAAATTCCAGGCAAAATACACAAATTGACAGTCACAAAACTCTCATGACCCAGGGCAGAAAGAAGAGAATTGAACTGTAAGCACTGCAGCCTGATGTGATGCTGATGAAGTGTACATTGTACACAGTTTTCGTCGACGCAAAGGGGAGACAATACAAAACATGCACTCTCACATCCACGTACATTTTCGCCCCCATCGTCGACAAATCGCGTCAGCAACTTCCATTACCTATATGTGATGTGCGCTTTGCAAAACAGAGTACGGAGCAACGCTAATATGTTGATTTCTGCCACCAAGCCTAGTTCGATCGAGGATGTGGTGTACTTTGCTAAGCGCATCTATAGCGACTCGCACACAATGGAATTTAATTAAAAGGAAAATTTTTAAAGTAATCAAAAGGCTCTTTACCGACATTCATCTGCTTCAACTGACCGCATAATCGGGCTTGTAAATACTTGGGTATTGTGCCTCATAGACTCAAATGAGATAAGCCTGGATCTTTGCTGAAAAGAGGATGATGTTCTGCTCGAATTTACTTGGCCTAATTCTCCTAGCTCCGCTGGGCTTTGAAAACCATTTTCAGCTTTGGTATTTCTTGGGAAAATGTAGAACTGAAAGAGTACTACCAAGGTTAAGCTGGGTTTTGAAGGAGAACATTCGGCTGGCGTCCATAGGAACAAACATCAGGACTTGGGACGACCCCTGATTCACTCGCCAAGCTGATTTAAGGGATGGGAAATCTCTTCTCACCAGCCATCATGATGCCATGCTCTCGTAGGCAGCGGCAAAAAGCCAAGCAGATCTCGCAGGGCAACCGAATTACAGCACATCGTCAGCATCTCGTCTACACTGAATATTTTACCGAAGAAGAATGAAGAAATACAGTTGTTAGACATTAAAATTTAATTTGTTTCATGAAATTTCGCATGAAAATCCATTTATAAAAGATTATCATAATGTAAGGGCTTGCTTATGTTGTTACAATATTACACATACACGAAACGGCGGAAAAGAGAGTGGGAGAATGCGTAATAAGAGATGAAGGAGATTTGAGGGAAGATTCCGTCTTTTAGAGCACCAAACACACTCGTTTTGTCCTCGCATTCGTGCTCCTCTCGGCTCACTCAAGATGAGACGCGTTGCGGACGGCTGAGACAAAAATGGGCTAAGGAATGTTAAAAATGTATGCTTTTGTGTTATTGAGGCACTGTTTTTAAGACTGAAAGATGGAAGAGGCAAAGTTATTCTCTTTATCTTTACTAACTTAGGGTGATTTGAGCAACTCTCTTTCAGACCTGAATTTCATGCTTTTCAAGGCTTATTCAGTTCAAGTCCAAGAGACAGGCAAATGATGAAGTTCCAACGAAAAAAAAAATTCCTTGTTGAGTTGTAAAAATATTTTCTTGTGAATTCCCTATCTGCAAGCTTTTTTCGGTGCAGAATAGTATGTTTTTGAGTTAGATGGCACAAAAAATAACATAAGTTTTCCCCAAATTTTTCAGCGATTCAGCAAAACGTTGCTCATCACTACCTAAAACCTTGAATCAGCTTAGTATGGAGATTCTCAGAATTATTTGGGCATAAGCCAGCGTGTTTGTTTCACAATTTCCGTAATTTCATGGAATTCAACCGAATAGTACTCCTAATACCTCAAAAGCCCCAAATTCAGGTTGATTGAAGCTAATTGTTTGGAATGTCTGGTGATTCAATTCGTCCTGGATGAAGGAATTTCCTTTGGGGTGGCAGACAGACACGCTGTCCCGCATGCAAGCTCCTCGTAATAAGATTGGTAATGTTTCCATGGCACATATTGAAATTATGGTAATTCGCCGAAGGATCACTCCGGGTTTCAAGCTTCATTTGGCTTGGGATTAATAAAATTTTGTTTGTATCTTCACCAACAACAACGATGATGAGGTCCCAATTATTTCTGATAAAACTTTCAATTTATGGCCGCCTTCAGCTCGTTGTTGTCACTGGCAACTTTTTCATCCCGACCTGATTTACTTTCGAAAATTATTATTATGCTTGCCCCTCATTCGCTGTAATAAGATTCGTATCCGTTTTATATGGCACACGCGGGCCGAGCAGAGCTTTAAATTACGAACTGTATGGCTTTAGTGATTCCACGTAGGCCTACTATAATGATGGAGTGATGTTATGGGTCTTCTAGTGTTTTAAACGGGGTGTGCAAAGCGGGATTAATTTTTTTGTAACAAAGCAAAAGCTACTTATGGAACTCGGACACTTTCGAGAAAAAGTTGTGAAACGTGGAGATTAGCTGGAAACAATTAAAGGTTTGGCTCACTAAAGCCTTTGAATAAAAATCAAGAGCTGAAAAAAGTCAAAAGGAAACCGTCTTACTGATGGAACAAACCAGGCAGGAACTTGATCGAATCCAAAGCGTAAGGATAAGAAAACTATTAACCTGGCAAACAATCATTTTTTCTCGATCTGTCGTACACATCTGGCACATCTGTGTTGACATCCTACCGACATCCTCATCTTCATGTACCTAATGAATGAAAATATGATATCTTGAAAAAGTTGCAGTAACTCAATACTTTTGGGCAAATTAAGCTTGTTGAAAAATTCAAAGTCATCCAATTGCAGCTAAACTTTGATTATAATGAAGCAAACTTTGAAGAAAGCCAAAACCAAACACTGATGATATCATTATGGTTAATTTGAGAACCCATTTGCTACGGCTTGGTTGGTAAAAATCCAGAAAAGTGAGCTCAAGGTTCAAGGAGTACTTCTCGAAGTCAATTTCATACACTTGCGCTTGGAGTGATTTACATCGGAGACAAACCGCCTGCTGCTTGAGTGGAGCATAAAAAAGTTGGTGAACAGTAAAGGCCATGGAGTCAGGCTAAACCAATGAATAGGCTCGTTTTAGGAGTATTTTGACTGAAGACAGAAATTTTTTATTAAGTCTTTCACTTCGTTTGTTGATGTTTCTTTAATTGTTTGTTTATTCTGCTGCATACTAAAGTTATATGCACCTCCATTACTGAAATAACTGACACCATGTATCAAAGAGCACAAGACTAAAAATTTAAGGCTTTTTAAATTGAAAATATCGTCTTCAATTAAAACTCAACACACAACCTAGATATGTTTTTTTAAATTATTTTTTATATAAGTTGTTCAATTCCAAAAAGCTCTACATGAATCACTATGTAAAGCTCTAAAACTAAACTAAAAACTAAAATAAAAAATCAAAGACAAACAGAACGAATTTTCGAAGGATTTCTCGGAGGAAAAGGCGCGAAAGAAACAAGCAATAAATGAGTGGTACGCCCGGTTAAACGTTATTTGTGGTGCGACCGATGCGCGATAATAAGATGTGTGTGACGGCCCCCAATAATCATATTGCCAAACACAACACGAGGCACGCACCAGAAAGGACGGAGACGAGGACGGGATGTGGAACAACATGCTGGACACTTTTTTATGCGTACGAGATCTAACGCAACATTGGTTTTGTATTCCGCCGGCGAATAACCATAAACATCAAGAATTTTTCCGATAGCAACACATAAATAATTTTGACATATTTTTGTGTAGTAACCCCAAAAAATTTAGTACGTCACGTTTTGAGTTTTATTAGAAGTCGGAGGGCTTTATTCGTCAATTATTTTGCGCTGCTGTGTGCTGGCATGCCGCTGCGTGTTGACGTCGTCGTCAGCTCTACAAACATTCCTAAATCCTTTTCAGTTGGGCACGCTTTGGGACCGAAATCTTTTTGTTTGCGCCCTGAATTTCTTGTCTGTTAGACAGCAGCTTGATAGCCATCAACCTCATAGTCTTTTATTTAAGTGATTAAAAGCTTAAATAAAATAAATTTTCTTCCAATTATTGATTTAAAAATTAAATTCAAATATATTTTGGGGAGAACTGTTACAATATTTGGTAAACATTTGAGTGTGACCAATTTAATTTTCAAAATTTTCTTTGCATACAAAATGTTTGTTGTAGTTTTTAATCTAATGTTTCTACAGCAAAACATCTTCTTAACACTGTTTTGTAAGACATAATTAAATATGATTGCCAGATTTTTATTTTCCAAAAAATTAAACCACAAAATTTCACACAAAAAAAACCTTTTAAAGTCTTAAATAGAGGCTGATCCAAGAAAAATGAATTTGGAACGTTTGAAATAGTATTTTTATTTCATTTTCAACTTGCAAATAACCTGGGAAAATGATGAGAATAATTTTTCTTGACGAGAACTAACAGAACAAATGACTCAATCTCAACTTGATAGACGGTCCCGGGGGCCAGCACTCGAGATTCGAAGGAAGACAGACGGTCGTAAAGTAGTCATTACGTAAATTTTTTGAAATGCAATAACGCATGGAGACCCAAGGCTTTCCCCCACTTTTATTTCCCCCAGTGCTGCCGTCGTCTCACATGGTGCGCAATATTGATAAGAAACGAACCATGGATGACGACGATACATGCGATTTTTTCGGGGGGTACATTTATTATGTATTATGTGCGTATGCGAGTGCTAAGGACTGCTTTCCAGTAAAGCGCGCGTCTCGTTGAGGGACATTTCTGTGCTCTTGGATAATAAAAATATTTACGACAATAATGTCCTACGAAGGCCGCAGATTAGGATCCATTATTAGATGAGGACTCATATATTTGAGGTTTACTAAATTGTTGATTGCTTTTGATAGCAGAAATGATGACAAATTAAGCGATTAAGAATTCAATAAGAACTGTGCACTATAAAAGCAGGTCGTTTGGGAGCTTTATGGACTCTCGAAGGGTTCTCAAAAGTAAACTACGTGCCCATAATAGAGAGCCGGCAACCTCATTGACGACAATTTTCGGAAACATTAGGCTGAGATATGTGCCGAAACCTGTTCAATTTCAATTTGCTTATGAATATGCACATCTGAACAATGAAGATTATCAAATTATGCATTGCCGATAGATTTGCGTTAAACGGAACATCTCACTCGCTCGTTGGCGCTCACACGCCCGCCGTATTTGTTGTTGTCATTATTATTTTCCTCTCCATTTATTTCTCTAGTCACACGATATACGTCGTCAATAAAATGAAAAATGATACAACTTAATGCGGCGTGCGATTTCAAATAAAAACTCACATAAAGCCCATGGCGGAACATCGGGGGGTGTTTAGAGATTTCTCTCACCTTTGTTGAGCCAGTTTTTAGGTTGAACATTGATCCGAAAACTGTTAACTGGATTTTTTAGAGCCTTCGTTTTCTTTCGAAACAACTTTTTTCTTCAAAAATTAATAAGAATATTGCGTTAGCTACTTAACCGGAGAGAAGTTTTTATCACTTCGATTTTACGACTTGCAGGATTTTTCTCAACTCATTTCCGTCCAATGATACAAACTTGCACCATCGCCTTTCCGATTTTTCCTGGAAAAGATATAAAACATTTAGCACTAATTTCTCTGGTCAGCAAATATACGACTATCTTATAAAAAACAGATAGGCATTGTTTTTCAGGCTTTAAACTAGGATTTTTGGCTTTAAAACTAGTCGAAAAGTAGCTTTTCAAGAAACTGCCTAGTTTTGACCAAAAATTTTCAAATTCATATAAAATTTACCAAAATATATTTTTAACTGAATAAATATCGGTTAAGTGGAAGTTTTAAGTAAAATAAAAATAACAAAAAGAGGGTTAAGGGAATGAAGAGTTCTTAAAATGTTTTGCAATAAATTTTCATCAGCCCCTCCAGCAGCCCCAAAAAGTTTTTGCAAAAGTTCAACCACAGGATTTTTGTGCATTTATTGAACACAGAAGAAAGGTCCAAAAATATTTCTAGGCTTAAAGGTCCAGCAATACATGTAAAGTGCTATTTGTGGTTGTAAAACTTTCGTCACACTGTGAGCATGTTTTCAGAAAGAAGCTTTTTGAAAACCGCCCAAAACAAAAAATCTTTATATGCGAAAGAACTCGAAAATCAAGAAGAAAAAGCAACAAAAACTACCTTCATATAGGGGCCGTATTACGTACCTACTCGTGGTTAGCATAAGCAATTTTGTAAGATGGCTTCAAGAGAAGCAACTCCAAGCGTGGACCAACGGACAAGGCACGGCTCCCGACCTGCTCACCCAAGGTGCATAAAAAAGAGCGTTTCATCGATGGCATTCCTATCGATGCAGTTTCAATATTGAATTTGAATTTGTCGTCCGACGCCATGCCGGGAGCGCGAACGAGGATTGAGGACTGCTGAAGTGCGAGAAGAAATTTTGCATTTTCAAGTACCGCAATGTTATTGACGTTTTCCTGATACTCCGATAAATTTTCTATTGGCTTTCGCAATATTAATTGAATTATGTTTCGAGGGATTTGGAGTGACAGCGTTTCAATCTGCCGACTTTGAAAGTTTTGTTTGTTTGCGGTGTTCGAGGAATTATATTTTACGTAAAACCAAGATGAAAGTGTCAAAAAAGGTAGAATTTCAGGCCAAACGAGCGTGTGCGAGGGAGTGTGGAAAAACGCCACAAAACTGAGAGAAAGAAAACGGCAGAAAATCCAGGCTTAAGTTTCAGTCAAAATGTGAGGCAGAGATAAAATGATATACAAGAATATGATAAGACAGGCGGAGGAGAGGAAAATGGGAGAACACAAGTTATTATATTGTCACAGAAAATCTTTAAAATCCTTTAGCCATCTTCTAACACGCAATTAAGCCCTATGCAGAACACGAAAAGTCTGCCATGAGACATGTTCCGGAAAAGCCCACTGATGAAGTATACTGGTCTCCCATCACGAGCTTTGTAGGTGTGTAATCAGAGGTGTAGCTTGGATAGGGCATACAAAGTGTTTTCCATTGAATGAAGCACCAATTATGTAAAAGGCTCACTTAGTAGGGGGTCAAGACTATAGTATCCCAATTATTTTGATTAAAGAATATCTGAAAATTTCCATTTCGTCTATTTTTACTCAAAATTCCCCACAAAAATTTGGTTTAAAATTCCCGTAAAGTTTTATTTCAAACACTGACAATTGAATGAAAAATTAGTGTAAAAAAGGCTCCATAACGTTATTTCTAAAAAAAACCTATTTTGCTTTGAATGTGCAATTAGATGAAGATACAGTAGAGTTCGCGTAATATCAATCGCACGGGAGAGGCCAAAATAATTGATATTATGTGAACTTTATCTTAGACGAACTCAATTTCATGTGAAATCGAGAGACGGGAGAACCAAAATTCGTTTATATTAGACGAAGTTGCTATTACCCGTATTTGTATTACGCGAATCGTACTGTAATACAAAAAATGGGAATGAATAGCTAGATTTCACCCTACAGAGAGAAATTTAAAAATCTATAAAAACTCAGAAAAAGTCTCAAATAGATACCAATAGGATAAACATATCTCAGATACTCTTCATACCCTAGAAAGTATAGTTGACCAAGTTCTCGATGCGCTTAAAGGACTTCGTTAGATAAAGGGTGGGGCAAGGAACACGTAGCTGCTGAACGTATCCTATTGTGGCCTATAAGGACTTCGTTCTAACAAATTATAAGGGGCTTGATATTTTGCTTAAAAAAAGGTACACGTTTTTAGCTTTTTGGAGCAATCTCTCATAGCTATTTCTCATAAAAAATTCCCAATTTCTTGGAAAGTAGAAAAGGTTGGGAATTGGTAAAACCTAATTTCTACTATGAAAATTTTTAATTCAAACTTTCATAAGTACTCTATCCTCAATTACTTTCCCAAAGATTCCAGAATTGCTATTTTCCTAAAATCAATGTTTTTTTACCATTTTTTTCACGCTCTAAAAAATCACAATGTGCCCTCCAGTCAAGCTGCTGGGTGTAAAATGATGGGAATCAGGAATCCGGGAGCTTTCATAATTTATTGTCACTTTTGACAAACAACACATTAATTTTCGGACGTTTAATTTTTTCCTCCGTCCCAAATAAAGTTAAATATGCTCAAAATCCTCATTTTCGTAGCCACTGCCTGAACCATCATGAGAACGAAAATCGAAAATGTCGAAATCAGGCCGGTGGACATCCGAATTATTGTATTAATTCAACGGCCTGGGTGATGCATGCGTGTAAAAAAATTAATTGGAACTTCCCCTGGGTGTGGAGGTGGCAGCAATTGTAAGTAAAAATGTAAATGTTATGCAAAGAGGTGCAAGAGGCTACTGTGAAAATAATTAATAGCAAGGCGCAGGAAATCAGAGACGTACCTAGGATTTGAAACCGGGGGGGCTGAACCTTGAGCGGGGGCCCCCTTCCAATCGAGTGCCGCGTTTACCTATTTGGGGGCCCCTGGGCACTTTTAATGACGCCCCCCCCCCCCCCTAGCACAATAAAAATTTAATTTCTACATCAAATAGGTTTTTTTCAGTTATTCACCGAAATTTTAGATGGGTTACAATTTAAATTCATAAATAAACAAAAAAATTTATATAATTACAAATTCTGTACAGAACATTCCTGCACATTTTTTATATTGATACAAATATTATGTACAAAATATTATGTCACGTGTTTTAAATGAATTACCGAGGCCGTTTTTATTTCGAGGCCACCCACCTCTACACAAATTTTCTAACATTTTTGCAAGACCATATATGTCAAAAATGTATCTTAAATTATTTACATAAATTTGGAGCGGTTTTGGAATTTATTTTTAAAAAGGCCCGCCGCAGGCGCGAAAATTTTTAGGAGTATGCAATAATTGAGCATAAGAAAACCATGTTTAAAGCTCCTTTAAGAATTGAAAAATCAAAAGCAATGACTAAAATCCCTATCCAGCTTCAAATTGTTGAAAAAGTCACAGTTGTGTTGGGTCATAAGCAATTTATGTATTTCAAAGGACTGAGATGTAAAAAGTGAAAGTAAAACAGCGCGCCGCAGGCGCAAAATTTTTAAAGCCTTTTTAAGTTTTGAAGAATTTAGAGCCTCCTTAATAAAATGGGGCCCCTACAGACATGAATGTGGGGCCCCCTGCTAAATAAAATGGGGCGGAAAGTGCTAAGTTTCTGAAAATTTTTGGTCCCTTCGGAACCAAAATTTTACCGAATTTTTCAAGATTTGGGGGCCTCTGGGCAATGTCCAATTTGTCCATATGATAAACGCGGCACTGTTCCTATCCCTCTTGATTCAGAAGGGGGCCCCCTCGAATAAGCTGGTGGGCCCCCTGATTCAAAAAGTGGGCCCCCTTGATTCAAAAATGGGGCCCCCTCGAATAAGCTGGTGGGCCCCCTGATTCAATAGGTGGGCCCCCTTGATTCAAAAATGGGGGCCCCCTCGAATAAGCTGGTGGGCCCCCTGATTCAATAAGTGGGCCCCCTTGATTCAAAAATGGGGGCCCCCTCGAATAAGCTGGTGGGCCCCCTGATTCAATAAGTGGGCCCTCTTGATTCAAAAATGGAGGCCCCTTGAATCAAAAACGGGGGCCCCCTCGAATAAGATGGTGGGCCCCTTGATTAAAAAATAGGGGCCCCCTCGAATAAGCTGGTGGGCCCCCTGATTCAATAAGTGGGCCCCCTTGATTCAAAAATGGGGGCCCCCTCGAATAAGCTGGTGGGCCCCCTGATTCAATAAGTGGGCCCTCTTGATTCAAAAATGGGGGCCCCTTGAATCAAAAACGGGGGCCCCCTCGAATAAGATGGTGGGCCCCTTGATTCAAAATTAGGGGCCCCCTCAAATTAAAATATGGGCCCTTTAAAGGCCTTATTTTAGTATTTATTTTTTTTTTTAAATCGGGCCCCTTCGGGGCCTTTAATATAATAATAAAATTTCGGGGCCCCTACGGGGCCCTTCTGAAAAAGCTCGGGGGGGCTAAGCCTACCCTAGCCCCCCCCTAGGTACGTCTCTGCAGGAAATATTGCGATTACAAGGGGATTCCGGAAAATGCAATCAAGTGTGCAAATGAAAAAATTTATTGATTTCAGCATTATCCGCCGTTTCCTTCTTTTATTTGAACTCGCCGGCTCTTAATTGGATTCCCCCGTAATTATGTTTATTTTCATCATTTTTGACGATTGAATCGATGTAATATTGATGATTTTTCGCTTAATAAAGGACGGATGCTTCGAAGGGTTGTAGATGATAAATATGCCCAATTGATCGAAGTTAATTAGTGTTAAGTGCTCTCCAAAGAATGCCTTTGATGAAGAAAGAATAAAATGGTGGAAAATGCAGTGACTTTTTCCAATGAAATAAGAAGTAAAAAACTTTTGGGATTTACAAAGAAAATCACGTTTTTTTGCCTCCAATTAAGCCGTTAGAACCAGTCAAATATCAGCCTGAGTTTACGTTTCTCAAATCAGTTCATTTCCAGAAAGCTTTTTAGCCATAAAGAGAGTTTCCAGTTCCTCAACAAGCTCTGAAGACAGCGCTTGAATTTTATTTAATTGAAAGCATTATAAAAAGAAATTCTCCGCCTGATTTTTTGTCCACTTGACCAGTCAAAGACGAGCTCTAATGGTTCTCTTCCTCTACCTGCTCCATTTCAACATATTCCCTGTCTGAGCTCAGCTTTGCCATTAATATTTTTCCATGATTCTTCATGTTTCACGGTCCAATCGGCTTAATTCGTAATAATACAGCATATATGACGATCTCGCTAATCATCATTTCATTCCAACCTGACACGCCATATTGATGAATTTCCCTTTTTTCACGCGAAACTACGGCGCGGCATATTTTATGCATGTATGTGTGCCTCATGTGGCAAACCGCCATTTGACGATAACAACTTGGTTTCGTGTAATTTCATGCCTGTCTACTTTTCGTATTTATTGCGTAAAGGTTCATCAGATTTCTTTCTGATCGATTTATGCTTCCAATTACTGAACCTCATTTGCCCTTTTCAAGATAAATAACACGAGTGGTTTTAACTTTCGACATTGTGGTTAGCATGCATGTGTGGCTCGTGGATGTGATGGCTAAATTGGGTTCCATGCCCTTCCATCAAAGGAGTGCCGTGTTATGAATTTGCTTCGGACCGGAAAGCCAAAATTACAGGTGATGCGTAAAAAGAGATCCGACCCAGAGGCGGTACTGCACCGAACGATTCCTAATTCCTTGCTAACCTATTGAGTTTTCAGTGTACCTACGTTTCATATAATTGTAACTTGTCTGACTCTGGGTTGAGAGTTATTGAAACGTAATACATCGTGGTTTAATTTAAACTACATGTAGGTGTTAAAAAATACGGCAGGTGTAATCCTCGAAACTGAATTAGGATATTCAGACCCAGTTAAGTCTTCTATAAAAGTGAAGGGTGATAGAGTTAGCTCATTTTGGCGCATTTTTTTTAGTGACGTAAAAATACGTTTCGAGAGCTTCTCTGCAAATTTTAAAGGATCTCAAACAAATGATCAATTAGCCCCTGAGAATGTCACACGTTTTGTATCAATAAAGTGACAGGGTAAACCTTCCAAAACTGCTCAAAACTAACACAACAAACTAACTAACTTCTAGTCTCAATGGATTGTAAGATTTTTTATTTCTCTTGTAAAATTTCCAGAGAACATTGAATAAAGACTTAAGGCCGATTCACATACTTGGACAAAATGGTCCTGGACAAAATGTCCAACCGGCTCTAGCTCTGTCCCCTTAAGAGCTAGGGCCACGGCGTAAAGTGATTGTTGTAGCCCTCGTCAAGACGCTTCTTTTGATACCCCTCCCAGGTCCGTAGCTCTCAAAATGGCTGAGCTAGAGCATTTGTCCAGGCTGTCCAGAAGCTCTCGAAATTCTGTCCAGATGTCCTATAGCGAAATAAGCCATCTGACTGTCGCGGCGGGTGTCAAATTGTGATCTACATTTGATTTTGAGATAGCCTGCAAGTTTTCAGCCTCTTAGCTGCTGTTTTGGCCGAGTTATATCACTTGGACACTTTTTGAGGGGGTCATTTTTTTCGATATTTATTTTTTTCTGAGCCCCTCGAAGCATTTAAGGGTTGTTAAGTGCTATTTTTCAAAAGAACAATTCATTGTGATCATACACACAAAAGTTTAGCTCGCTAAGTACATTCACTAGTGTTTTATAAGTGAATAAGTGAAGCTAGAATGGGGCAAAATTAGCGTATTTTTCTGTCCAGGGTCTGTCCAGGGGGTTTATTTTAAATCTTTGGGCTTAAACTATTTTTCATGAATAGCCTGGACCATAAAGTTTCAGACAAGACCAAAACGAGCCCTGTAGGTTGAGTCTACGATTTGTGACCGGTATTTGAGTTGCCCGAGTCATACATGCCTATGCGGAAAAGGGGGCAAACATATTAAAATCAATAAAAAATTTAGTTTTCAAGCTAGAGAAGTGATTTTAGGCATTTTGGAAAGCAAAAATTCAAATACAGAGGAAAAAAATGTTATAAGTCTTATTGACGTTATTATAATTACATTATATATATTATTTATGTTATGTATTTTGATTATTGTTTTAAAAAATTTTTTTCGAAGCGTCTTGACGAGGGCTACAACAATCACTTTACGCCGTGGCCCTAGCTCTTAAGGGGGCAGAGTTAGAGCCGGTTGGACATTTTGTCCAGGACCATTTTGTCCAAGTATGTGAATCGGCCTTTATGGATGTTTCACATTTACGTAACGACGGCCTGAAATTTAAGGGACTGCACTTATTTGTAACAAAAAGCTTCAATATTTTAAGCTTAAGAAGAAAGTTGAAAACCTGTTTGCGTCAAGTTTCAAAAGCTTTTAAAATAAACAGAAAGTTTTTCTCAAGGTCACAGGGACACACATGCAATCTCAGGTACGACCATTTCGACTAACTCGGTGCTGTCCTCGAGCAAGAAGCGTTATGGGATTAGGAAATCAATACGGTGTAAGCAAGAGAAAAATAACCGCATCCGGAAAACAGTAAAGCTAATCTCAAGAAAGCCCAATTGAAAGATAAAACCAAATCAATATGACTAAACATCGCTGGGATATAAATGGGAGGCTAAATTCGTTTCCCCGTCCTTTTTGTCAGACTGCGAATCTTGCTTCCATTCCGCTGAATATCGATCTCCGAGCTTCCACTAAGCTTGCTAATTGAGCTAATCGAGATAAATAAAAAATTAATGATGCAGCAAAAAAGCTCTGCTGCTTCCTCTCCTTCCCGAAAGCATGGACAAGTATGTGGATGTGCGCTTGTATGCCAGTGAGCTCGGCTTTGTTCAATAAATCAAGCGTGATCCAGTGTTTGAAGATGAATGGCTGCAAATTTGCCGCAACTCTTCCTCTTCGCATGCCGAGTCGCAAGAAGGGTTGATGATGGATAAGGCACGGGTTTCTGCAGCGAGTTGAGCTGCGGAGGTAAGAAAACTTGAAGCGAGGCGGGCAATTAAGGAGAGCTTGAGTGCCTCCTCTTCCGGGAAAGGTTTGTGATTTCGCAAAAATGGCCGAGTTCAGGGCCCGGGGTGGCGACTCGAAATATAATGTCGCTAATTGGTGAAAATGTTGCTCCAACTTTTGAGTGCAGCTGACAAAATGGCAAATGAACCATAAATTCAAACGCAATAAATCATAACCGCGTTACTCAGCTTGCTCGCGCATTATTACAATATCCACATTTTAATTTATCATTTCAGGTAAACAATGCAAGAGCGGGCGCTGCTAGGAGCTCGAAACCCAGCACGGGAAAGCCGAATTACAAATTAACACAAAAACTCTCGCATCCCATATTCGCGCATTCCAATTTAATCTCTTGAACTGGCTGATATACTATAATAATATAATTGCATGATTTTGGAGCAAAAGCCGACAACAACAGCGAATCCAAAGTTAACTAATTGAATTCAAACACAGTCATGGTGGTTGTGTTGCACTGGTGTCCGGGCAGGAGGCGAAAGAGGAGGAGGCCGGACCCAGCCCCGATGAAATTGGTGTCAAGCGAGTTGTGTCTGCTGTTATTTATGATATGTTTTCTAAATAATATCTGTAATGGCGTTTCGGTCGTTGGGAGCAGTGGCACCGGACCAAACAGTGCGGGTAAGTAATCAACATAATCATTCATAATTTTCACAATTATGTTTTTATCGATTCACCTCGCTGCAATCTAGCGAGTCCGGTGCAGACCTGGCACATTAGCGTTCATGAATTTATGAACGCCGAGTACCTGGAATTAAGTTACATGGTATTTTCACGAAACTTAAATACACTGGTCACTGGTCTGTAATATACAAAATTTCAATTATTTATTTTCTAGTTGAATTAGCCCATTAGGACTCCGGCTCAGGCTCGAACTTAAACTTACTACAATATTGAACAAACTTTTAGAGTATCCGAATGTTTTCCTCCAAACAAACAATGATTGGGCTGTAACAGTCCATAATGGGTGAGGTTAAACCGATGGAATTTTTTTTTTAACAATAGCAATAAAAAATAATACTTGATTACAACCGTTTCTTCAAATTTGTTCAAATAAGAACAACAACTCAAACATTCTTGTCACAAATTTAGGACTAAATTTTATTTTTTAGTTGAAAAAAATTAACAACACTGAGCCACAGGCTCAACCGATTCCGAGGGCTGCCCCAGTCCTTCGGCTCTTAGGAGACTAGCCCAAAAATAGAAAAGTCTCGGGATTCGTGACTGTCAAAAACAAGTGAAAAAGAAGATTTAACAATTCAACAAAAGGGAGATTTAGAAGACATCAGTGTTGAGGTTCTTTTTCAGTTTCCTCACGAAGTTGGCATGGGGGAGGGGGGGGTAATCTGGATGTCGAGAGGAAGTCCTTCTTACTCCTTCGGCCCTCTAGTGGATCCGCTTTTTAGAATTTTTAGATTTTTTTGAATTCAGATTTGTAATTAGAATACTCACGAAATTTTTTCTTTGATCATGTATTTGTCACCCCATGAGTTTCGTTTGGTCTTGTCAGGATGAATTAAATTCAGTTTGCAAAATAAGAGATCGGAAGAACTCTCAAACTAGGAGTAGACATTTAATTCCTAAAAAAAATTTCCTGGGAATCAACGACCCTAGTCCCAATTTATAATTTCCTACAAAGCTCACTTTGACCTTCAATGGAAAGATTGTTAGACTCATATTGCAAAGACATTGAATTCAGACTACCCATTTAGAAACTTGCAACTTCAACCAATGCTCTGGCTCCAAATTTTTGAGAACCTCGAATTCCGAGCACGCTCTGAAACTTTTGTAAATTGCGCCTAAAGGGTTTTCATGACCCAAACTTCTAACTGGGAGAGCAGCAAAAAAGGGCAATTATGAATGCAAAATGTTCTGGATAATGATGATAACTTTATTTGCTTTACGAGACTTGCATCGCCATTCGCCATTGTCGATGAGAGTGCGAGTGCCGGCGGGTTTGCAATGTTTTAATTAAATTTGGGAACCAACTAAAATGAAACCTGACTGCGACATTGTGCTCGAGCGTTCTAAAGTGACGTAATTAGGGCTAATTTTGCTCTTTGCGTGTGTGAGAGGGTGGGGATGTCATGCGAGAGCGTGGACAAATGTTTGGATTTGTGCTTTGTTGGTGAATTGCTTGTTTGAGAGCAGTGACCGAGCAAAAGTAAACGGAACTGCAGGATCTGTCACCCATGTGTTCATTGTCAATTTGTCAGCAGAATGACGAACGATTAACAAATAGTCGAGTGCAAAACAGCCATTCAATTCTCAAGTATTTTGTTTCGAAGCTGCCGTACATTGGAGAAGGACAGAAAACACTTATTTCTCCCTATTTCCCCGAGTGGATCCACATACTCTCCTTGATATAATCTTTTCATAAAATTAAGAATTGAGGAACCTCCATTTCCCCTCTAATTCAGGATCAGAAGACCGAAAACCAACTCTTCCTTCTCTAGTTTTCCGAATCTCTTTCCTAAAAACACACACTAGAAGCTGGCAAAAGCAAGTTTCAATTAAATCAAACATTACGGTGACTTCTTAATAAGTAAATTGAGTTCTGTCTTGTTCCCTGACTCCGGAACGAACTTAAAAAGGCGAAACACGGGTAGCTCAGTTAAAATTTAAGCAAAACACACATTTAAGCAAAATCGCTGTGGCAGAAATACAAATTGAAAGAAAGGCGAAGAGACGGAGGTAAGAAAATCATGGGAACACACCAATAAATGAATATTTTATGTAGTAAAATTTGCAAGAGATTGGAAATCGACAAGCTCGCAGTGTGTGTTCCATGTTTAATGCTAGCTGAGTTGAGTTGGGGGAGCGAGGAAATCAGGCCATGCAACTTTTTCCTGAGCTTCGGGGCACAAAAACTGGTAGCTCCTGTCGAGTCTGTTTGTCTAGCCCCTCAAAATACCAGACGTCTCCACTAGTTCTAGTATCTCTGCTCTAGCACTCGATGGCTCTTTCAGGTCCAAAATAAATGTATAAACATATAAACAAACTTATTGAAATAGAATCTCCTTTGAAAGCTCGAAATTGAAATTTGAGTAAACAGAATGAGATGGACTAAAAAAATCGACAGTAATAAAACCACAAAATCCCGAACGCAGCCCAAAGTAAAGAACCAGGATTCGAATTTTCAATATTTTATGCCATAAAAAAGTGATGAAAGAGCTGGGCTTTGCAACCTTGTTTCGCCTTTCTGCTCGCCACATTGAAGCGTTCGAAGGGAGTACATAGTGGGAGAGTCAAAGCCAGGAAATACATTTACTGAAATTGACTGAGGGCGTACAAAAATGATGCGTATGAGAATCGAGTGGAGTGATGTCTTGATAAGAGAGGGGATTTGCCTAAACGGCTTACGCAAATAAGAAGTAGCAAGTTAACCGTTCACGATTGATATTGAATGTCAAGCTTTTGCCCTATCTCCCACTATGCAGATAGCAGAGCCGTTTTGCTTATGGCAACTAAAAAATTTATTCCTGGGCTTAAATCTCGACATGCAAAAATCATATCTGAATCCATAATGTTGCAAATAAAACGGGATTCCGAGTGACCTTTGACAGTGAGCCCCCTTTTCTCGGGCGGGACCTGCTAGTCTCGAGCAAATGACAGTTCAGATGGAGAGGATTTGGTAAATGAAAGTTGAAATATCGATTGGTGCATAGCCCGACCGCCAAAATTTTGATTGGTGTTTTTATTATAATAATCTAGCATAAGCAGCTTGAAATGTTTCTCTAGGGATTATTTCCTTTGAAACTTTGTGAAAATGGGGATCGGGTACGGGGTAAATGGGCTCTCTCTTCCTCGTCGCTTCGCTCTTTTATACTCTGTCACGGGTTGTTTGTTCTTCCAACGGGTATGAATGACTGCTAAAGCTAATAATGTGTAGAGGGAGAGAAGCTGCCTGGGAAAGTAAAGAAAGAAGATGGCATTACGCCATGTAATTTTGCCTGATATCCGTTTTTTATGATGGATTATCACAATTTCATTGGCATATTAGGCGGGAAGCGCGCATATTTTGACGCATTCATTAAAGGTCGTAGGTCGTAAAATTTTCCGACTCAAACAATCTCTTTTTATCCTTTTGAGGAAAAGCAAACAATTCTCCGCCAACTCGAAAAGTCGTGAAACTTTCTGCTGGCGTGAAAGTCAGCCTCCTTACCACCAAAATTATGTTCTTCGTTATTTTGAACAACCTTAACATTTTCAAAGAACTTCGAAATATTTTTTTAAGAAGGTGAAAGGCAATTTTTACCAAATGATAATATTGAGTGAGAACTCGAGGACCTTAAAGGGGTTGAAAATAATGAATAGCTTACTGGAAATACTGGGAAAAGGAACAGGCAGCATAGCTTTGTCGTTTAAGGGTTTAAATTAACCAACTAATGAACCCCTTGGTTTGCTCATTTTTTGGCAAAAGGTTGCTTGGAATGATTATGTGCCTCAAAGAAATTTTTTTGATACCTAAGAAGAAAGTTTTCTTTAAGATCTTGAAAGACTCAAAAACCACTGGACCTTAAATTGACTCCTGAAAAAATTTAAAGATTGAGTAAAGTTTAAGTCACCCACTATTTAGATATTTTTTCCAAATTACAGAGAAACAGCTTAAGTTTATTTGGCCTTATACAAAACTTTTTGCTCATCAACCTCCAGGAGGAGATATTTTCAAAATTTTCTTACACCTTTTTGCAAGACAGTTTTTCTTTAACACACTGTTTTTGATGAAAAAAAGCAGTGAGAAAAACAAGGGTGCTTAAGCCACCTGCAACAAAGACTCTTTTCACTCAGACATTGAAGTGGTCTGACGTCGTTCCGTCATGAACAGCCATGAGAACACGCACAATCCACCTAATTAGCCTCCCACGTAACAAGGTTTTGTTGTGCAACGTCTCCGGCATCACGAAGTCCCTCAGCCTGAAATTCGATTAAATGTCTTGTTTCCGCGGGATGGGATTTTTTCATCACTTTTCTTTCCATCAAACCGTAAAATATTAACAACATATCATCGCCTGCTTTCCAGCCACTCTGAGCATAGGTGGTGTTTGCGGCTCTGAGGAAGAAAGAACATCATCTCGAACGCACACACACACTTGTAGTGCTAAATTGCTATAAATTTTACAGCTGAGTCAGTCTCGAGCGCAGATCTAGTTCAATTTTGGAATCAGCATAGAGAGAAGGGGAGGGCGAGAAGTTTATTTCCAATATTCCCAGGAGTTGTGAATTTTTACAGAATCATCTCCAATAAACCACTGTCAGAATGTGGTGGTAGATCAATAGCAACATAATGAAATCTGATGGAAAACGTCGACGACGCTGGTGGTGGCTGTGGCAACGTGAAGGAAGCTTGAGGTTTCGAACACTGGGAGCAGAGAGATTCCGACCGAGAAAAAATGCTGTGGGTGGAAAGAAACTTTCAGGGACCGGTTTTAATTTGTGGTCCGGAAACTGAGGGCACAGATGGTGCAGATACATATGATGATTCCTCGTATGCCTTAGCAATGCTGATGATGATGACGGCGGCGGTTGCGGGCGTTGTTGTGTATGACGATGGTGTTTAGTTGTATCGATGAGCGAAATGAAAAGATTGTGTAAGACACAATTGGAAAATAAATTGAACATTTGCTGGTAGATTGGTGATGGAGCTGGTTGTGGTTATGGTGGAGGGAAAAATTGGAAGAAAAAAGGGATAATAAAGAGAACCGAAGAACCCGAGGAGCAGAAGATTTTGAAATGGAATATAAAATATGTTACGGTTCATGGCTCGGCGGTCAGATTTTTATTTCTCATTCTTGCAGCTCCAATTCTGTGAATGAGTAGACAAATTCCACATCAATTTTTCATTCGAATCTCGTTTCTATCAACAAACAAACCAATTATTTAAGATTGCCGAATCGTACATGTCTCCCATCGTTCCGCCGGTGGTGACGTGAATCTGGAATCGGAATTCTCATTCAATTCACCGCTGAAGATCGTGAAGACTAATTCCTGAAATAAATCCGTTTGTGCTCTCGAACTAGCTGACAGGCTGGCTGGCTTGGAATGGCAACTGCAAAAGCTTCACTCATCCGTGTTCTGCAATCCTACAACTTAGACTGCAGAATATGGCAATATTTTTTGTCAGGCCGTCTCTGATGTTTCCCCTCCAGCCCCTTCACTTTGAGAGGTGATCCTAAAATCCTAATATTTTAGTTTTTACGCTCTAATTTGTACTATTTGGCTTTGTTTGGCAAAAATTTTCCGCATAAGAGAAAACTTCCATCTTTGTTACAAAAAAGCAACAAAGATCTAGTTTTGAACCGAATTTTTTTTCGTGTAGGAGGATAAATCTATTAAAACTGCAATTTTTTATTTTTTGTAAAGAAACAATAATATGATAAAAATAGGGAAACTTAACTTCTTCGAACCTGAGAGATCAGCCTTCACCAACAGCTACCAGATTTTATTCCTCTTTTCACGACATGCAATACCTTCAACACTTAATTATACATAAGTGATTTACGTCATCTCACCAAAGATGCGTTTTTGCAATAACCTTTTAAATAGTTCTACGCAGCAGGTCTTTTAATAATGAATTTACATAACATTGAATTCTTTATTATTGAATCAAGAAAATGATTGTTTTTATATCGGTTGACCAGACGATGAACTCAGCCTATTTAGTCACATATGAAAAAGAAGTTTTCAGGTCCTGATGCCGGAAAAGAAACTTTTGAACTATTTGCTCTAGGAAGGCCAAGATTTACTATTCCTCTTGGCTTGTTGGAGGGACCTCTTTTCCCTACGGAAGGTTGAAGTTTGTCTAACAGTAGATGAGTTCCTTTATTTAACAAAACTAATTACAGCAAGAATCTTCCTTGATGTCGTCTAGAAAGCAGACAGTGGGACAAAACCCTGAAAGTCAAGTCTTCACTACCTGTGAAGCCGCTGTCCAACAAAACCACTGCGGCATGAAACATGTTTGCTCACCAAAATGGTCTGTTTTTCTTAGTCTCATGAAACCTCCAACTTCATATGAAAACCAATATACAGCCAACATAAATAAACCCTTGCTCCTTTCGATACATGCAGTATTTGAAATAAATTACCGAACGTATTTGCCTTCAATGCAAACAAGACGAGCCTAAATTGACAACTCTAATGAAATGAGAAAGAGGTTTTATGGCCCAACAAAAGCTACTGGCCTAGCAGGAACTGGCCGAGAGGCACAACAAAGATGCTCAAACAATTTAGTGGCGAACAGGTGTGGTGATTAAATTTGGGTTACTGTCTCGTTGCTCCTGTCAACTGGCCTCTACAGACGTGCCACAAAGTTTCCCGGGGCGAGGCTCCTTTGTTGATCTGCTCCAGAGTGCGAGCGTGACCCGGGTTCAGAAAGTTTCGGACATCAAATTAAATGGTGTTGAAAAGTTTTGGAACTTCTGGGACGCGCCATTCCTCAAACATTTATGGCGAATTTTATGCAAATCTGCGAGAGTAAGAAGAAGACGAGAACAATGGGATCTTTGTCCTGATATTATTTGATTTGCCCATTTGCCTCGGAAAATTGCAAAAAGACGCTCCCAACTGAATTCCTCGGCGCAGCCAAGGAGATAACAGAAACCAACTTAAAAATGTATTCAATCAGTGATTTCTAATATGGAATTTCGCTTTTTATCTCCTCCTTCAACGCCATCGCCATAAAGATTTTGTCATTGTGCCACTGTTGTGCTTTGTGTCAAGTTTCTTTTTGTCATATTACAATTTTTGTGCCGGCGTCGGAACATCGGGGGAGACACGGGACGAGGCGAGGGAGAGCAGGGCGGAGGAGGAATGCGGCACAAAAGAGAATGAGTAAAACGGAGAAAAATCAATATTGGCTCTGATGTGAATATGCTTGAAAATGGTCAATCATCATCGATTGGGACTGGGTTCATATCGGGCGGCAGAAACCTTTGTCAGTGAGGATCGCCTTGACATGGATTGGATGTTTTTCTTCCTCTCCATTATTATCACGATGATAAGGAGGAAGTTTTCCTCTCTGTGTCTCACGGTGGAAAATTTGTAAAACTGCCCAATCGTACAAAGGCCTCTGACCTCGGCTGTCTCACATGTCAGTGAAATCATCTCGGCAGGAAAATCAAATTTCACTGATCTAGAAACTTGCTTGACGAAAAGACGATTTTAGGAAACTGAGGTTGATCCTTTGGGAGGGAGGTTTTCGTCTATAATTTGAAATTGCGTTCGTGAGTGCCTGTTTCTGTTTGTCTGCTATGTCCTAGACCTGAGAACTCATCATACAGAACAACACTATGATTTTATTGAAAAACGTAACTTATCGCGAGATGCTACTATGAAAACGAATAAGAAAATATGAACCTACTGTCCGGAAAATCTATCAAAAATCCTCTTTTGAGTTTCCATTGTACCTATACATTGAAACCTGAAAAGTTGGGACGCTCGTGTCAGAGATGAACGTTCTTTTGTTTTTGCTTAAAAGAAATTGCTGTCCATTTTTGTATAAATACTTACGGGTTGACTTCGGGAAGAGGTGAAGAACTTCTAGAACTCGTTCATCTTCCACGTTGTTGGAAACTTAATTTTCTAATAAGAGATATAAGAAAATAATATCTTTTGCGCTTAAAGATAAATATTTAATAAAAATCAAAATTTATTAAAAACTATTATATTACCAATATTTTCTGTAAGTTCTCATTTAGAAACAAAATTGAGAATATGGTACTCCCCTGTGTTCAGAGGTGATGAAATTTTAAGCCAGACACCCTGAGATCCTTATAAGAACAGAAGTTGCTGTTTGAAACCTGAAGGAACATGAAAAGCAGCTCATCTTTTTCGGAAGAGTTAAATATACAGGCAATTTTCCAATACATGTTTAGAAAGAATTAAATAACACAAAACTGCTACTTCAGGTTGTAAAGATCAATATCTGCTTGCAGAATGGGTTACAAGAGCAGGCTTTATATCTGGAACCAATATTCGCTCAATGACAAAGATTTCGAGAGCTCTGGAGTACATCTCGCTTAGTTTTCGACCACCTCCCATCATTGATTTTTAGCATTTAACGTTGTGGCATGGCGTTTGAGTTCCTAGGAGGGATCGGATAACGCACGGACACCCGTCATGAGCTGGGTTGTGTGTGTGACAAAATAAAGACATGACGTTTTCCCCCATGGAGTTGGTTTTGTTTCAGCTCCAACCGAGCCGAGCCCGTGCGTCCCTGCCCCACTCGAGATACGCGCACGCACACACACCCTCACATGCACGTATTAGTGGGATTTGAGATAAAATAGATTGAGATAAATCTTTTAAAGCCCCTTTTTGCATATACATATTTTACAACACATAAGTGGACTGGAGGGTAATGGGATGGTTGAGCTAGCGCGCCGGCATGGTATCGATGTGCCGGAGAGAGCGAGCGAGCCGAGAGAGATGTAGTGAGACTGCAATAAAACAGACATTTAAAAACGATGTAGAATGAAATGAAAATTAGTCGTCGTCGTCTGAGGGAGCTACTTGAGCGTATAATTGGTAAACCAATGTTGGCTTTGATAATGTGAAATGAAATCTCGTATAATATCTAAATCGCGCAATGTGACGTGGTGTAGTGGTGCAGCACGACGAAGCCTTCAGAGACTAATATGTACTTCCCATGCACATAAGTTGCGGCCAGAGGGAGTGCATTCGAGCTGGCAGTCAATGTGGCCGTCAGATCTATCTCCAGCAAGTGCAGATAGCCTCTCATGATTATTGCGAGTCGGGAGGGTGTAGGGAAAACAATTTGTTTGCTTGCCAAAACGAAGCTCGGTTTCACTTAGGACCACCGCCTTTATCTCTCATTTGGCCGAGCTTCATGGCCCAGACTTAGCCTCAAAGCCTGTCTGTCCAGTGACTGAAGGCAGCGTTTCAAAGGATTCTCTCTCGCCTGCCATCGATTGCTCAAATCCGGAACCTGACCTCTGATATTGTCGGAGCATAATAGAGAGCCCTTTGTGATCCGATGCTAGCTCATCGTTACTAAGCCGCTGTCACAAACGACCGTGCCTTTCCTGAAAATCTTTCATTACTTTGTGATGAACCATCAAATCCTTTGTTCAGGATGCTGGAAAACCTTAATCTCCTCTCCCCATGCCATGGCAGCTTGTGTTTTCCATTGCAGAGGTAAATCGACCAAAAGTTGTATTAAAGTCGAATATGAGGAAATGAAGCTCAATATTGTGTGAAAGCTCAGTTGAAGGCTAATAATTGATTGTTCATTCGTAAGTTCATCTTCCGAATTTCCGATGAAATAAAGTTTTTGAGTTCCACGTTAGAGTAAAATTTAAAGTGCCTTCAAACGTTTGAAATATTTCAACAAACTTTCTGGAACTTTTTATATTTAGAACTGAGGCTTTGCCTTCATAATTTTACCTTAAGGTTTTGTTCAAATATCACGTCACTATCGAAGGGTTGGGAGAGGGTGGAAAATTTTATTTTTTACCATAGCATAAAATTTGAATCAGGCATAATAATTTTGATTTGACTATTCGCAAAGGAAAGATCTCTTGATGGCATTTCCTTGAATGATCCTAAAACCTTTGTGGTCTAAAAATTTGATCAAAAGCTAAGACTCCCAGCATGTCTTGGAATTGATATAAAAAAGTCTTAGCAAAAATAGCATCATATATCGAGCATATCTCTGAACGGTTTCAAACACCATCATGATAGTCTAATTAACCTTTTATCTGAGATTTGAAAGAAATACCTCTTTTGTCTAGGAACTTTGTTTGCACAAGTCTGAGGTTCCGGCTCATCTCTGAATGGACTTAGATGCCATCGACCGGTCACTCTTGTTGAGCTAAATGTCACATGTGGGGGTGGCTGGTGACGTAAAACAAACCAGAACCGGGCTTTGAAAAAGCAAGATTAAAATCCCCATTTAAATTCCACTCCCAGACGTTGTTGTCTTGATTGCCTGCTTTTTTCTCCATATTTTTTGAATTTCAATGCGTGGGATTACATGCAAAAATGCTGAAATTTGTTTATCTATCTACGGAGCGCGTGTGTGCGAGTCTCTGTCCTTGCCTTTTTATCCGCATATGCTAGTTTATGGAAGTTGAGTTGAAAAAGTGGTTAATCTCGCTGTCATACCAGTAGTAGGGCATGTGATATCCTTGACATCCGTGATGGATGTTGATAAATGCGTTTGCGGTACGAAATCTTTGAGGAATTTGGCGCTGGAAAGCGGGACGATTCGAATTTTTAAACAAAGGAGGATTACCGGGACTGGGCGTGGGCTGCTGACCGACCAAAAGAAGCGCAAACACTGCACATTGAAAGTTACTTTCGTAAGCTCGAGACCAGAGTTTCTTCGTATTTTGCTCGAAACCATGACTAATTTGGAGGCAGTTGTTGTTGTGGTTGCTTGACTTTTGTTGAAGTTTTGGATTTTCATCATGAACTTTTGCTGTCTGCGCCGATAGTTTCCATACAAGCGAATTTTTGGAAGCAACGTCTGGATACTTTTTCCCATGAGTGCGTTTCAAGTGAGCTGTTTCATGTTAAATATCCTTACATTTTGACGAGGAGAAGGTTAGAAACCAAAAAGGCACAAATGCGGTAAGAATGTAGAGCTGAAACAATGGTTGCAGTGGAAAAGAGCGAGTATACAGTCGGTTCATAAATCAACACTGAGGATACGCCACTAAAGTTGGAAAGCGGATATCTTGTTGTGTGAAATAAATTTTCTGAAGTGTTCGTCATTAAAATGTGTATTCAAACAAGCCAAGCCACAGAAGCATCTTGCACGAAGCAGGAAATCGGGTTGGCTTAGGGTGCAAAATCTTCACTCTGCTTTGAGTTGGAGCCCCTTTGATGCATTGTGAGAGACACAATGATGGGAGTAGAGGAGTTACTTGCCGAGAGACGCGCGCCCTCAACTATAGAATTTTAATAATGAATGTTGCAATTTGCGATTCTTTGTGAGACAGAATAATAACTTTCTGCGTTCCGTCATGTCCCACCTCGGCATAGGCGCGTCACGCGAGTCCTTTTCCCAGCAATGACTTTTCGTGTTTTATTCATTTTCCGCTCTCTCTCGCATTCAGGCGCATAAAAATCATGATTAAGTGAAAATGGAGGAATGTGGCGCGCAGATGAAACAAAGGACATAACACGTACCTAACTTCTTTATTATACTGAGGGCTACAGAGGCGTATCTGGGGATGGATTTCCAGGGAACTCATCCAAAATTCATCTCCTCAAGTTGGTATATTGTGAATGTTTCCAGGTTGGACCAAGCAGGGGAAGACGAGTGATTTTAGATCAGATGCTGAACCAAGCTTCAAGGTTTGAAAAAGTACATCCTGAAAATTTAAGACAGTCACTTTCAGAAGTTTCTTTCTCAAAACTTCCACTAGCCGAACAATAAAACTGTGAGAAGGTCTAACTTTAAGAATTTTCTAAACGAAATTCCGTCATTTTCTTAAATTTGATCTAGAATGTGGAAGCTGTTACTAAAATCTGTTTAATGGATTTTTTGAATGATAGGTAGAGTAGTTCAGTATTCTTTGGATATTCTTTAACCCCACCCCCTTCTGTTTTGTTTGGTTCCAAAGACTTCCTTCATATTCTTGATTCACTGAAAAATCAAATGCGAACGAACCTTGGCCCATTTCCGTCAGCTTTTTTATTAAATGGGTTAAAAAACTATTCCCCCGATTTTTTTTTTCAACCTATGGCTAAACTTAAAATTTAAAGTAGACCTTTTTTGTCAAAATAAGTTTAAGACCTGATAATTCTCTTAAACATTTTTTTTGAGTTTTCTTATTTTTTGACTTAACACTTCCACTATGAATATTCACAGTTAAATTTTGTTGCAATTTTATTCAATTTTTTATAAATTATTTATCAAATTTTATGTAAAAAATAAGCTACTTTTGACTTCTAAGCCAGAAATATGATAAAATAAATCAATACTTATTTGTTATCTATTTGCTGACAAAAGAAATTACTGCGAAATGTTCCGAACCTTTTCAAGAAAAAGCGATGACTGAAATGGGTTAGACTGAAATCTAACATGCTAGTTAGGTTTTAGAAAGATATAGCGGATTATGCAGAACCTATCTGGTATGGAGTTCTCAGTCTGAGAATAGATTTGTCCCTAACATTAACGAGACAAATTACTTGCCCGGTGCAACTTGAAAAATTGGTATCAGGAAAACACCCATAAACTCGGTTTTCGCCCCACTCCTGCTTTTGGTGAAGCAGTTCTGATTGCAATAGTTAAGTTACATGCAGAACAATGGCAGAAGCGGGTCGAAAGAGGAGAATCACAAACGAGAAAGCTCGCAGGCGGGAAAAAATTTCACATAATTTTTAATTTTCGCTGTCACACATGAATGTTGAAGACGGTAACGAATGTTGAGAGACATTGTTGGAAGTTAATCACTGCGCTTTAGTGGATGTGATGGCAGCTAGGCCCGCTCCTCCCCTTGTTTGCACTCCAGCGTAGAATTCCACTGCAAACGAGGCAGGTACTCGTAAATTAAAAGAAATCTGACCCAGTTTCCACGAGTGAGCAATCGCCCAAGCTGTCTGTTTTAATTTCTGAGCACTCGGGCTCCTTTTTGTGGGATCAAGTGACTGCCTGCAAGTCATTGACCTCGTTCTCGATGCTCAGCGGAGCCCAGTACGAGGCGAAAGTTTATCCAAAGTTTGTGTTTTTTGCAGACCCTCCTCTCGCGCCACAAAAGATAACTTTCGTTAATCAATTTAGGAGGAGACGAAGTGTCTGGATGGGTCAATAAGAAAAGTTTCGGCAAAAAGGCTTATGGGCGAGCCGAGAGCGTGGAGGAAAGGGCGAGAAATAGACCGAGGCCGGCTCGCTCGGAGTATGTTTTATGATTTTCATGTCCCATTATTGAAGTTAAGAAGCAATAACACAAAATCATGTCTCAATTGTGTGTGACAGTCTATCATCGGCTATCAGCCGTTTCCAAGTACTTTGCATTGTGGGCCTCATTACATGCTCAATACGGGTCCGTACGGGGGCGCGCTCAGCCTGGTCGGAAAATTACGAACTACACCATTGTGGGACTGAATTGCTGCTTGGCTTCCATAAGATGATAGTTATCCTTTTGTGTACGCCGTTATAATATGTTCTTTATGTACTCCACCATTGTTTGCTATTTTGATTGTGCCATAAGCATTCAATCCAACGTACAGCACGCTTCTTTGTGGGGCTACGAGTGCTAAGTGTGCTGCAGAGGCTAAGTGGATAAGAGACAACTTTGTTGAGGTCATGCTCAAGATGAGTTTGGTTGTTGCAAATACCTATCTACTCCAGTGGGCGTCTTGTGAAGCATTCTCGTGTACTGCCGCAGGTCAACCCCCTGTCCGTCTGTCTCTGAGCCACTTCCGCAGTCCGAAACTGCTCCCAGTTGTCCCTTTGGGGAGTCGTTCCCTACGTGAGCACTCGTATGTGTGGTAATCAACGGATGAAATTGAAAATAAGCAACTGCAAACATGTGTGGAAGGAAGCAACTAACTGGAGAGACTAAAGTGGTGCTAAGTTTTGGAGCGGATGTGGTGATACGAAATTACACGTTGAAGAAGGTATGCAGTACACGGTTCCAGCACACAATCACATAGGATCTCGGCTTTATGGATTCTAATTATGTCTTGAATTGCAAACGGCCTTCAGAAGTAGAGATCAAAGGGTTATCGCTTGCTGTGCAGATGCTGTTTCTCAGAGTTGTGAGTTCGCAAGAAAATCGTTCAAATTTTCGAAGCCACAGCCATAGGTTTCTCAAAGTTAAAGACACTCCGTACTTTCGTTGCTCAAAACAGATAAAAAGTTTTCAAAAATGTCTTCAAAGAATTTTTAAATTCTTGCGGTTTTTCTCTACGCTGGCTGGCAATTTTTTGGATCTTCAGATAACCTTGAAATAATTAAGTTTTTTAACCATGAAAAAGTCCACGCATCACAGATCAGCCCAAAAATGTGAATGTGTCAATTTTGAATAGTTAGGTCCTCACAAACTTTTCAGCTGAATAACCTTATGTTGGGGTCCTCTTTTTTAAACTTGGAGCCAAGCTTTGTGCTCTTAATAGTTTTGTTATTTCACACATGTTTTAAGGGCTTTATATTTAAGACTAACCTAAAGAGAATAATATTGCCCATGAGTCAATTGAGATCTATAACGCTTCTTGGTAACCTTCGAAAATAAAAACACCACTGCCTTTAAGTATCTGGAACATACAGACACTGGTGGATGATTTACGGAAAAGCATGGAAAAAATATTTCCATTTGACATTAGAAAAGGGCACACGCATGTTTTCCATTGACAGCACTTTTCCCTAGTCGCAGGCAACCCACGGCCTGAGTCGTTGAAATTTATCATAAAAATGTAATATATCAAAGGCCCGAAACTTTATTATATGCATTAACTTACGGTTTGAGTCGCACAATACTTCATCAGAATGTCATCAAAAGCCATAAATTAGGAAACGCCAAAAGTTTTCAAGTGATCAATTTCTATATATTTTTCCTTTTCCTCCCAAGTCCGCACTCCAGCCATCTTAGATGGAGCATTGTTTTCCCTCGCACTGTAAAATATTGCCTTGCCCCCATTTATTAGGCATAGGCAGGAGCACTGTGGAAATTAAATTTCCCCAAACCGAACGAGGACCAAAAAGAGCGCGAAAAACGACCATGTTTACTACCTTATTATGGGACTCCAGCACAAGGGCCACAAATGATGATTGATTATATTGACTCATGAAGACTTGATAATGAGACCTGAATTCAAATGATTCATGCTGAGTTCCTGTGTAAGTTTTATGAACTCCCAAACTGCTTTGTTATAGCACTCGGCTCATTGCGTTTGTCGCGTGTGACAAGAAGATTCATCTCGTGCTAAGGTTGAAGCCATAAAATTTGCGCAGGATGGCAAAAAACGGCATTAAAATATTTTTATTGGGCTAATAAAATACATAAAGACCTGGCAAAGTGGGTATGTTGGTCAACGATGTGGCTTGTGGCTTCGACTGAGGTATATCTTGCGTCTGCTGGAGTCACCTACCTTGATATATGTACCAACAACCTGACATTCGGTGTGTCTCTGCTAGGGTTGCCCAAACACTTGGAAAGTTACTGTTTTTTCCTGGTAAAAACCCATTGAACACCGAAAAATTTGTTTATGAGAATGCTAAACATATTTTCTATTCCTTCCTAGGCTTCGTTAGGCTCTTTTTATATGTTTTAGTCCCATACAAAAATTTCACAAATAAATTTTTGTAAATATTTTTTATAATAAAAACATATTGAAGTTCAAATTAATAGTTTGGTAAAAATGAAAAATTAATTTAAAATAATCAATTTTTAAGGGTTTCAAAAAAACTTCTTAATAAGGAAATACATAGAGAGGGGAGCAAATTTTTTATGGAGATGATTAAAAAGTCAACTTAATTTCTAATCAAAACATGAATACTTAAGCGGAATAACTGAGCTAAGAAATTCTCTAAGTCAGTAAGTCGTCAGCAACCCATTGGTAGACTTGGGTTTACTATTTTGATGTTCTTTGTTTCGACAAAAAATGTGCAGTCATCTTGGATTATAACTATGAACTTCAATCATTTAATTTTGAAAAAAAAATTCTCTTAATTAATTTTTGTCCTAAGACTTGGCTTTATGTGAGTGAAAAAGCATCCCGGTACCAGAATTTAGCAACCCTAACAGCTGAATGTGCAGGACTGCCAGAGGATTTAGACTGCTTTATGTATGCAAGCTTAAATGTCTGATATGGATAACCAACATGAATCAATGATTTAGCCGGAGGCGCAGCACATAAAAACCTTACATCGAGCGGAACGGAGTTTTATGAATTTTATCGAGCTCATGCTTAAGCAGTTCCGGTGTAATTTCCCTTTGTTTTAATCACAGTGTATGCTCTTCGAAAACAAATTTAAGGATATTTGAGCTCGTGGCGGCCTCAAAGACGAACTCCGCATTTTTCATTTGCTGCACCAAATCAACCGATCTGGCATTGAGATATCATTCATCGCTCAAATCCTCATTTCTCTAGCCAGCTAGACGAGCATTTCATTTTACTTTCGACAATATTGAACCGTTTTATTGCTCTTTTGAGCCAGCGGAGTAGCTAGCCACTAGTCTCGGCTCTCACAGCCCGAGAGTGTCCTGCCTCGGGAAAACTTGGTTCGGGACCTGCGCTCATTTTACCGGATGCCTAAAAAACTGAACTAACGACAGTAGATGTGTAATTTATGCCCCAGTGTTTGCATTTTTTCAGCGCTTCAGCTAAATTAAATGTCTTCTCGCCAAGTTTCAAATTGAAAATGTTCCTTGCACCTGAGCAAATCAACGTCAGTCCAGTACTTCCCTAGCAATTTCACATCTAACGCCAAAAGAGTTATTTAAATTTAATTAAAAACTTTTCGTTATGAAGCCTCAGAAGAAATATTATATCTGGAATAGGGTCAATGAAGGAAAACGTTAGCAAAACGACTTGACAGAGTGACTTGGTTGAAATAGCGCGAGTTGAAATTTGGATCGTCTCTAGTCAGTTATAATCATTCAACTGGGGACTCTATTTTTCTTCACCAAAATTTTTCGCCCATGTTGTAAGTAGGTCATTTTCAGGTTCTCCAAAGGGAGAGAGGACAATAATCAACACAAAAATTTTCCGGAGCTAGTTGTATTTTTTTTTCGATTGGATCTTGGGAGAAAACTAAACAGTTTAATCATTAGGGAAGTCCAACATCATAGGGTTTGGAAGATATAGCGTAAAAAGTAGTTCTTGGACTTTTTTCACTCTAGGAGACCGTGTGAGCTCCAAACCCTCGAAAACCTGCAAAATGTTAATTTTCACCAAATTTCGTAATGTCAAACTTTTTAAGGATACTCCTGATACTGTTTGGGTTTTAGAACCAAATTAGCTGAATTTCCCAATTTTGGAATCTCCCAGAGCCGCCATGTTGGAAGATAGTTATATCAATGGTATACTTGACGAAAAGGAAATTCGTTAACAAAGAAAAATATTTAAATTTGAGGTCAATCGAATGAACCTCAAGCTCACACGGCTTCCTACAGTGAAGAAAGCCCGAAAACCCAATTTTAATAAATACAAAAATACATCCAGCTCCAGAAAATAGGTTGACCTAAGTTTTTCTGCCTAGTCTAATTTTCAACCTATTAGGGCCAAATTAATCCTGGAAGCTACCTGTTGAGTCGATGCCTGCATTTCTCTTTGCGCTCGGTAATGAGAGTGACATCCTTGAACACTGCAATTATGTCGCGCTCCCATCAGCTCCCCTGAACCCCGTTTATATTTGGAGTACTTCAAGTGTTAACAACAAAATCTGGCATAAACAGGATGCTACCAAGCTTTGTGTGCTTATTATCCCGGCACTGCTCGTGTCCCCGCTGAGCCGTGAATTGCATTTACTTGTACATACATAGTGAAACCCAGACGGTGCCTACCACCGCTTTGACAAGTGTAAGGCAAAGTAGTTGTAAAAAATTCAATTTTGCTCCTACTCACTTCGACTTGGCTGTTTTTGGTCCCGAAGTTGTAAAAGTTGGGTTCAATTCGCACGGAAGCAGCACAACAAAGCACGAGGGATAGCGTTACAGGGAAGCAAGCCGTATGTATTCAATTACGTTTCCACTCAAGCTGGGACGCGCGATATAATTTTCAATTTTGTCTGCCCGGAGAGAGCTTGGATTAGGAGGAGTCAGGATAGCTATCACTTATCACCAGAGCCATTAAACTCCATCGTTTTCTGTGCGGGTTGTCTGTCCTTCTGAGTTGCAGAATAGTTAGATTTCTCATCCGATCTTAGAAGTCGTTTAAGTTTGATAAGAGAAGGTGAATTAAACCTCTCGACCTTTCAAGTAAAACCTTTCAACAAAAATTTCATTGCGAAATTTCGGACCCTAAGTTCAATGAAATCAAATGGCCTAAATTTTGAGTTTTTAATATGGCTGAAAATTTTCGTTTTTCTATTTTCACATCCCCAAATGTGTGTTACAGAGTTTGTAAAGTTGATTTAAACTCCAGAACAGAAAAATGCAAATTTGCTTACGAATGAGAAATTTTAGAAACGATCCCAAGGCAGCCTGATAACTTTGAGCTTAAATGGCTTTAAAATCTTAAAGTTATTTCAACACTTGCAGACATACATTACTTTAATTCAATGGCTCTATTTATATCCTCGTTCTGCTTGCCTTTGAAGACCTAAAACCCAACAGCCAGCTTTCAAAGGATGCCTATTTGCCTTTCAGTCAGTGATTCCTTTGATTCCACGACTGCCCAACGATCCTCTGCACGAATCAAGTTCAGGCTCTGCTCCCCGTCTGTACAAAGGGGTGCTAACGCACAAATAAACGCTGCAGTTCTCGCCATTTCCCTTATCATTTCATTTCACGCGTTACAATGGCACCGAAAATGCGTGAAATGCGGATAACACTGGTGATATTTAGGCTTCAGGTTACGCAAACAACTCTCGGGGGAAATTAAACATCAGTGACTGTCTAAATGTCTAAATTTTTTGTGCATAGCGTTTTTAATTTTGCATCGGTAGTGGGAGGCCGCAAACGAGGGATGTGCGGAGGCAAAAAGTAGCTGGGTTCGCTGGAAATGTCTTTTTTAATTTGTACATATTTAACGCGACGACCTCGGACAGACTGTGCCCGTGCTGGCCCAAGACGGTGCTCCGGCTGATTATTATGACAAGTATGACGCGAGAAGATTAATATTTACGGTAGAATTCATTCCCATTAACACAAGCATCGATAAATAATTTCATCATTTTGAGATCAGGGTGAAGGCAGGGAATTGTAAAGTGCCCCTTCTGGTACCGGAGTTTCTGGACCAGGGACTTTGCCATCAAATTTATTAGCAAATTTAGGCTGATCGGAACTCTTTTAGGGTTACTTAGAGAATCGAAAAGATCGCCAATTGCTGATTCGACCAGGATCTCCTTATTCCTCTCCTTTATTTGCAGGTTGAGAAGACTTTTCTTATCTGTGTGTACTTTGGCCTATCGTAGACCCGCAAATGTCATCAAACTATGGATTGGATTAGCTTGATCTCTTTTCCACATATGCCACCTTTAGTCTTTTAAACGATGTGTTCTTTAACATAAAAGCTTCAAAAAGGATTGCGGACTTCCGTATCTAAAAATTCCCCAGATATGTTTTCGGTCTTAAAATAATTTCTTGCTTAGAAAACAGTATTTTGGGGTGATAAAAAATCAAATTTTTTTTAAATGTGCTCTAGAAACGTGATTCCAGAAACTTCCTGCCCAGAGAGTGATGTACACGCGAACGCTGACACGCCATGAGACGCTCGCCCCATAAATGGGAAATGATAGGATATAAATTCAATTATGGTTCGCAGCCTACCTCGCTCCCTCTCCTTGGCCCCCAACAAACTTTCCGTGTGCCGCCACGCGGTCGCTACAGGCGTATTAGCAGCAGCGCGCCAAGTCCCGCACATAGCACTTAATATGATTTTGAACTTTGCAGTACGCGGCGCAGTCACTGAGCCTGGGGGCGATACTTATCCACCACCGTCATGTTTACCTTCCAAACAACATTAAAGTGAAAATTCCATCTACTTAAAGTATATGTAATCTCCCTTCAGAAATGCTAAATATTTGATTTCTTTCCTTCACCTGCCCGCTCCCGTGCTCGCCAATCTTCCAGTGTGCACTTTTGCTTGACGTATTACCATTGTTAAAGTTCTCGTTTCGTTGAAATGAGTTTTCAAGTGCCCTCCTGCTCACGCTCGTCTGCAGCTGATGTTTGAATCGGTCGTACGAAGCTCGGGCGTTCATCAATCGGCCTGCATGAATGCAAAGTACCTCTGAATTGGAAAACGGGGCGCGTTCGATGCAAAAAGTTAGTATTTGACTTTCAGTTTTTCCGCTCGAAAATAGTATTTTACAGCACTGCTGAATTCACTCGGAAAGTGAGGAAAGAAGGGCTATAATTGCCCCCGAGCGAGCTTGCGAGCAAGGAGAGGCAATATAGACCTACTTTCCGCAAGTCCGAGTGAATTCAGCCGTGCCTGTACAGTATTTTTCACAATTCCGCGGCCGCTGAATTAGCTGAATTGTGAAAACTCATGAAACTATAATCTAAATAAGCAAACAGAGATAAAGACATTTTATACGACCGATAAACCTCTTCAAGCACGTTCATAAATAGTAATTTTCCCTGGAAACGCCTTCGCATAAACGAAGTGCTTTTTATCGCAGTCTCCTTAAGAGAAATAGATATCATCGGAAAGGTGAAATGCTTTGAATAAGTAATAAGTTCTAGGGAATCATTTTTTCTCAAAAGCTATCTAATTTATGATTATGGTATTCATTGCAAATTGTACTCAGTTTTTTTTCTAAAGATTGACGGAACTATTTAATAAAAAATATGTTTTGTCCAAGGCGTGAGAGGGTTTGAAAAGACTGGGGCAGGCAAAATTACTTTACGTTGGACCGATATTCTTGGACCGAGAGTGGACCGATATTAGTAAAAGAGACACCATAAACACCCAGAATGACAATCCACCCTTGGTCATCAGTACATACCACATTTTATTTTCTCGGTCTTTTTAGAGTCAACAAATGTCGATTGTTGGATTGATTTTTTTGCTAAACACTTGTAAGATTTTGTCTCCTGTAAGTTTCTGAGAACTATTTATTGATGCATTGTAGATGTGTGTGTCGAATAAAGCCTCACAATTGTGGTGAAACGTTCACGAAAAATGGTGTTTAATTCGAAGTGCAAGATCCCAGTTGAATTAGTTCTAAATTCAGTCAGACTGAGTTTGGACATTTTCTAAAAGCCTTTAAACATGAAGAGTTCTGCTAAAGCTTTGATAATTTGAAAACCAAGTAAAGACAAGTTTTTGTTCCTTATCCAAGCAGTAAAAACTAGGCCAAGAAGAATTGAAATATTCTTTGCACAGGAAAATTATATTCAAATTCTTACGTCAAGTCTGGCTTCTTCGCGGAAAGCGATGACCAGGCTCCAAATTTTCACCCATCGGCAGTCAGAAAGAGAATACAAATGAACCGGCGCCCAGCACAATTGGCTAGGGCTGGTGTATTTCCTCTTTTCACAATTCCGCTCCATTTTTTCAAATTATGGAAATGTATTGACGCAAGTTCATTTGGAAAATTAAATTTGCATTGCTGCTACTCCCCAAAACCACAATATTTTTGCGAACTCAAGGTATGGGAGGCACCTACAAGCTACAACACGTCATTGTGTATACAATACACGTTTTGTGGTGCAATGGTGGAGCAGCATGAATTGGGAAAATGTCTGGAAACGACGAAACGTGTATGCGAGCGAGCACAAACCAAAGCGATGAGTATTTTCTTCAATTATTTAGCTTTCTCTACGGCCTTTTAAAACTCTCCAGTGTGCCCCACCAGTAAGCCTGTGCACCGAACAACCTTCACTGGGGCACCACTCACTTCAATTCGTTCAACACCATAACCTTTTTTCTGTTGGCTTTATTCTATGCTGGTTTTCAACATACCACTCGATTTGTCCGTTCCTTGGACACTTCAAAAACATTTAGAATAAAATGTACTATTGTAGCTGCTTTTCTATTCGTCTCTCTGACCGAAACTTTATAACTGAAGAACCAGAAAAGCTAGAGAGCTAAGGTTTTTCAACGGGGTTAACGTCAAGAGTTAGATTGATGAAGTTAGATAGTGTTTTACGTTTATATGAAAATTCCTTAAATTAAATTTGCTAAAACTGAAATTTTAGTATGTTATAGTTGGCCTGAAACCTAGCAAAATATGACCCTTTTCATGTACAGGGACGGAGCTAGAATAACTTAAAGTTTGTATAGAAGAAAACCTTTTTGTATTTCAATTGGACTAATAATCAAAACTTACTGGTAACACGACAAGTAAAAGCGGTTCCACCAATGAAATTGGACATCCTAAATTGAAAATATTGAATCAAGCAAAATCGGTTTCAAAATGTTGAGAAGGGTTGGTGTCGCAAGTATTCAGTGCACATGTAGATTTTTGCTTTATTACCTTCTTTTATGTATAGATTATATGATTTGATTTTTTTTAACGTGAAGTGACAAAAGAACCAACCAAAGTTGTCAGGATACAAATTCGGTAAATCCTTTCACGAAACCTCCTCAACTTGCAATAATAGCACTACCGAATAAAAGAAACTAAAATTAATGAGAACCAAATAAACTGTATCTCTTTTGAATTAATTTCCTCTATTTACTCGGCATAAAAAACCCTCCAAAGGGTTCTTGTTTCCTGCATTGAATGTTTTTCCTGAATTCGGCGTGTCTTTTTCATGTTTGCTTATAATAATGTAAAAATAACCAACCAAATAAACTCATTTCAAAAGAATGCGGAACGAAGCGTGGGTTCCGAGGCGATTTGAGAATTTTACAGTAAACTGACTTTCATTACGCCACAATGCGGAGGGAACCGAAATTCCAACGCCGCAAAGGAGCGAAACACGAGAGTATCGATTTTCTTAATTAGAGGCAACAGGACTACCAGACCAGAACCAATTGCAGCTGTGCGAGCAAGGAGCGTAGACAAGCACACTCGAGTCTCTATGATTTACTTTGGATGTAATCAATTAAGCTCACATTGGGGTAGCTCCGTTTCGGTACTCCACTGCATCGAGCAGGACCTTTGAACTTTCCTCATTTGCAGCGATTTTTCAAGATGAAACCCCAGAGCAGGCTAACTACGATTTAGTGCGATTCAAGGGAGAACAGACGCGGTCATGATGAGATAATGCAACTTTCGTGTAGCCTGTCTCTTCTTGCAGTCCTGGAGGTCGCACTTCCCACCGTCTTGGCGAACCCATTGTCTTAGACTTTCACTTCTGGGAATTCGTAGCTTATATTTCATTACTTTTAATCAAGACAAATTGAAGCACTAAAAGGATATTGGCACTTTACGCAGGCTTTCCGCTAGGGACTCATAATTAAATTGATGTCACTTTTTGCTGGGAGCTGAGTGGAACCTAGGAAAACGCTGCAACTGGGGCATCTGTAATGAAGTAGGAATTTGTCCACTGAGATGAAGTTTCTCCGCTTCATTATAGCTCTCATTCATTTTATGAACCAACGAGCATTACGCTCAGATTTTGCTTTGCATAAAAAACGGAGCATGAGTTTGTCGGGAATCCGAGGCTGTGATGTGGTCAGCGTGGGTTTCCGGTTAGTCTATCTTCAAAAAGCATGCTTTGAAGCAATTAGGCTACATTTGAGATATTTGGCCTCAACGCAGTAATTCTTGATTTTCATGCGGTTTCCACTTAGGCTTGTGACGTTGTTGACGTTTTATTTGGACACTTGGTGGGTAAATGTTTTTGGGTTTTCAAAAGAGATTCCACTTCTTGGTTTATCCATTGTAAACGTTTTGTCTTCACTCTAAAATTTATTCAGCCCACAAATGTGTTATTCTGCAAAAAGCAGTTTAAATTTGATACAATCAGGTGTTACTTTCCGTTTGTTTTTGATGTTATGTAAGGTTTGGGATATATTGAAGTTGAAATTAAATTTTAAAGTAAAAATAAAAGTTTATGAAAACGACTGATTAAAACCCCCTTAAAACGAAAATATAGGGGAGGGAAAATATTTTCCTGTTAATAATTAATCAAAAAGTTTAAGCGCAAAAACTAAACTTAAAAAATTGGTCACCAGAGACCAGTCGCTCAGACTATTCTGTAAGGATCTGTAAGGGAAAGGATTTTGCTTCAGAACCAATTGTGGCAAAAACCCCCTGCTATGAAAGTTTTCGAGTAACATCCAGCGAAAAAAGGTAAGGTTTCGATTCAAATCTAAGGAATTTCCCCAAATAAGCGAGAGATTTTGGATTGCTATGTGTTTGCGCAATCCAACTTCCGCAATTGTTCGTATTTTCCGGATACTCCCCCCTGTCTTCCGTGAGACCCCCTCCTTCGCCATTGTATTGTTAATTAAGTACGTTTCTGATACCGCGGTAACGTGACGCAGGGCACACTTTTATTCGGATCCAGCAGGATATGATTATGCCATGCATAATCGCTGAGAAGCAAAGGATTAGATTTGTGTGTTCGCTAAATGCCAACATAATTAATTATAGAACGTGACACACGAGTGCGACCAGATAATTTTTCTTCCGTAATCCATATGTGAATACAATGAGGTGCTCTTCTCGCACGCGGAGTCTTAAGGTTATGGAAATGATGTCGGAGCAGGCTCCTCCGTGTTCTGCAGACTCGGCAATGTCCCTAATTTTGTGTACATTTATAACGACACAAAAAGTAATGCACATCATCAATTTAAAAGGGGAGAAGTGGCAAAAAGTGCGGGGAGAGAAAAAATGTGCAGTTTAGTCCGAAACAAGAGCGGAGGCGAGGGAAGAACTAAAGCTTTCGGTGAGAAGGGACGGAGACGAGGAAGAAGTTGCCTAAATTAGTCAGAGAGGAAATTGCGTTTTTATCGTTTTTGTTGTCTCCGTTTTGTCATTCTCTGCGTTTTAATTTTTCCTGAAACTTTTATGAGTTGACGTATTTCTCTGTCTCTGCCCATGCACTTTTTAAGAAGACATCTCTGGCACGCCAATTTAGTCTTCTGAAAGACAGTCTTTAGTCTTCGGAAGATAAATTTTATTATCCTTGAGAGTGGCCTGAGAGTCGGATGAGAGCCATTTTTCCGTCTGTTGGTCTTTCTGGGAGTCTTAACAATTTTTACAGGAGTGTGGATGTTCAAAATTAGAACAAAACTTTTAGAATCAGCTGCAAACCAATTTTCAGAGAGGCTTAGACAATAAAATTCGTAACTTGTCATGAAATTTATTTCGCACATAATTAATTTTCACGTGAAATCGATAAAAAAAACAAACCAAACCAATGTTTTAAAAAGCTGTTAATAACTAGCCATTTAATCGAGAACTTTACGAAGAACGAAGAGGCAAGCTTGAATAGATCTTGTGCCCCCATTTAGGCTTCTTCTTAAAAGTGGCACACTGCAGGCTCGTGCCCTAAGTAGGTTACAAGGCCACGGCTTCCGTAGCGGCGGCTCAAGGAAAACCACTTGGGCTGAAATTTGTTACTGCCGGATCCAACAAATATACTGCATTAAAATGGCAAGCTAATGGAGTAGAGAAAAAGATC
Organism: Forcipomyia taiwana; assembly: GCA_963930915.1. Classification (NCBI taxonomy): domain Eukaryota; kingdom Metazoa; phylum Arthropoda; class Insecta; order Diptera; family Ceratopogonidae; genus Forcipomyia; species Forcipomyia taiwana. The sequence continues at coordinate 738,528 of CAWVOI010000086.1, read as the reverse complement.
CAATTAACTCTATCAATTTGTCAGGATTAGGCGGAATTGTATAAATTTGTCACTACTTTTTTCCTCCACGCTTTTCATCGTTCATGTAAAAAATATTAAAATGTAGGAGGCACGGACTGAGGTGCGAATAAGCAAGACCGTACGTAACGTGTTTCGAAAGTAGAACGGCGACTTAATTCTCAATTCATCAAGTCAAGCACCGGGGTCTGGGCTTCGAGCGCGAGTTGTTGTTGTTGTTTGGGACAAGTTTGCAAACACGGCGATGGACGAAACAAAGCTGAAAAACTTCAAACAATTTATTTGGAGATTCTGCTTGAGTGAGTTATCTCACTTTCTACCTCAATTCGTCTCTGAAAACAGGGGAAAAGCAACGAGTCTGTTGACGTATTTGCAATTTTACTGTTTTTGGGACGATGTTTTGCACTCTTCCAAAAACTTTGATGATACGTTTTTAATTTCAAAAATGGAAAATTAAATTAAATCTAATCAAATCAAATCAAAATCGAATATCAAGTATGAGAAGTTCTTTTCCCGGATTGTATTTTGAGGCAATCTAATTGGAATTCTTTATAGTTACAGTTTAAAGAGCCTTGGGAGAAAAATTTTCTTCAATGAAGTAAAGACGAATGATGAAATAATTAGACAAAAAAAAGAATTAGCTTTCTTTCTATTACCGTTATGTTAGAAAAGAATTTCAAAGTTTATGGTCAAAAATCCAACCCTTGGCTCGATACCAAGGGCGCTCATGAGATTTCACTCAGAAAGTTTCCAGGCCCTCCCTTGCGTTCCTTTCTTGAGTTTTAAAGTTTTGTACGGATGGACGGTCAAATAAGCTCCAATAGTGCATTTTTTCCCTATCTGAGGGAAAACCTATTCGTTGCGGAAAAAATTAAATATCGGCCTATAGAAGTGCGTCCGCAGAAAAAACACAAAGGGAATCAACTGCGAGGCAACCGGAGGTATGGAAACGACGGGCTTGGTGCCGATCTTCAATGCAAATGAAAAAGCACCAGATCTGTTCTGTGTTTCTAATTTAGAAATGAAGAGTTCTTGAAGTGCTCCTCCAGCCTGCTTGAAATTCACAAAGTGCGCGTTGCCACCGGAAGGTTTGATTTACGAGTCGGTGATCAAAGTTATTTATGCGCGGAATCCTCCATCTTTTATGTTGTGTGTGCTGTTTTTTACTCTCCTCTCACGCTTTGTTGTGGCAGAACATGGCAACAGTAATTTTAAATCAGAGACGAATAAGAAGATGAAGAGCCGGGTCTGTTTGTTGTCAGCCTGCTCACTTTAGAATATTACGAATTTTATGTTTTAGTGCGTCCTGGAGCCGTAAAATTTCACGCTGCTTCATGTCTGTTGGTCGACGCCCGACGGCTGCCTGGAATCCAGCTTCAATTGCCTTCATTTCGTCATCTCAAGATTAGACCACGCAACTGTAGCTAAGCCTTTCTGGATTTATGCAGAAACCATCGAGGAATGCTGACTAGAAGGGTCTTGATTTTTGTATGATTCTGCCAAAACTCCTACTCAAGCTAAAACAAGTGGCCTCAGACCAATAACAAGTATCAAGACGCAAGACATAATCGGCCCTCTCTAGGCTCACATTCTCTGTGGTTCAAACTGAAGCAATTTCGGCACGGAAGGTTGATAAGGCTGAGATCCAGACACGCGTATTGGCGTGCTGGCAGGCTTGAGCCCGAACGAAGGGACATGTTTACTATGTTTTTGTCAACTGGTGTTAGAAAGTTTTGCTTTTCACTTTGAAAAACAACACAAAAGTACGTGTGATATATCATGCAATCTCTTTAGTAAACATCCGTTCGCCTCCCCGCCTGTCTCTACCTCTACCCGGCTGCCAGCCTGCCAGATTCGCCGAGCAAATTATGTACATAATGGTGGCCAAACACTGCAGAGAGCGGGTAGGTCTTCTAGAAATCTGACAGGCGAACGCACGAAAAAACAATGCTGCAGGTCTATTGATTGCTTTCGGTTTTCGTTTCTATTTGTTGTTTCAAGTATTTTTATTGCTTTTCTCGGAGATTGCCGTTTCCGTTCCAGTTTACTCTTCGGCGTGGCATTCTAGAGTTAATTTCGAGCCCGTTTTCGGTCAAGTGACGCCATATTGAAATGTAAGCCTTATTGGATGCTTCTTGACTCTGTTTTTACAAACCCGCTTACACTTACGTACTTGTTGACAATATTCTGTGACCTACTTCCTGCTTCACTTGATCCAATGGTCTTTTGCCTTCTATGTCCATGTCCGAACCTAGAAAAAGCTATCAATTTGTCGTCATTGTGTCACCGTATTTGATTTCTTTTTTCTGTTTCTAACATGTCCAAAGATCAGTTCTCCAGATCGATTCAAATTTTAATCAATTTTAAACGCAATGACCGTCTTCTTTGTAAATAAAAATATACCAAATTTTAGGCCAAAACGAACTACTTGTTTTTCTAAACCCCCCCCCCCCCTCCCCTCCTTAGTGTTTATGCTACGTCTTCTAAAAACATGTAATAACTACCCCAAAAACCTGTAATTGGATGCTACAAGAATAAATACAAGCTCTCAAATAGTGGTTTCAGAGCCGTTTGGTATTTAAACTCATCCTTTGATGAAAAAATTACTTGAGCCATGGTGTCCGATAAACCTAAAAGTGGCGTCAGGTGAGACCCCCTGCTCGCACGTGATACGCTTGCCCTTTCTCACCCTTATAACTTCTATCCAAGTGTACTTCAAGGAGATTTAGGACCTTATTAAACTCAACACTCGTGCTTGGTTTGATTAAGCTGGCATAATTAGTTTTTTTATACCGAAATTCTACTTTTTGGTTAATTACTTCCCCCCAGGAGGCGCTAAAAATCAATCCTGTCACAACCTATCTCATTTTGAGTCAAAAAAGATCTGTGCAAGTTTTCAGAATTCTGCGTCAAGTGGTTTAGAAATGAGAGCCGATGAATGTGTCAGCCTGTCGAAAAGCTCCTAGTTTAATACTATGATTATTACAAATTCAAACGGGCCCTAAGACCTAGAGGGGAAGAATCTTTTTGAGCCTCATTGGCCCAATTCTTAATAGGCTTTACACAACTTACAAGGAGACTTTGAAATAGGTACTTGCATTCAACACGTCGACAACGTGTACCAATTTGTTTCTCTGTAAGTGGAAAGTTGATACATCTGTGGAGCTTCACGTCAATAAACTTCTCTCAAAAGACGGATCTTTGCTGTTCCTCGAACCCCAGAAATTTCCGATGAATACTTACTTCCAATACACATATCAATTTATAATTTATAGGCCTTTTGAAGCGCGTATTTGCCATGTGAATGCGTGATTATATTATATCAATAATTTGTGTATTTACATTGCTCACTTTTTCTTCTTTCGGCACATATAAAGTTACACCCTTCTGGGATTTGTTAATGTAAAATATTCATGAATGCTATGTATTTCCACAATGAATCCATGCTTTCCTCCATCAGCCACCACAACACCGCACCTCAATTGAGCTAAAAGTGTACCGCACACACAAGCACGCCCACGCAAGTACATGCGAAGCCAAAAAGGAGATGGTGGCGGAGAAAATGAAATGGAAAATGATGAAAGTATGGTACTAAGTACACCTTTTATTTGAATAAAACAAACACACTTGGGAGAGGAAACCGTTCAAGAAGGCATCAGGATCCTAATGCGCCAGCGGCCCAAGACATGTTCGTAAGGATGCTAGTTTCGGCTACTCACTTGTCTGTCTTAAACACGGACTAAGCTCTCCCAAGGGCGCTCGAGGAGATGTCTTGCCTCTCGGCTTTCGAGACTGATTCGGCTTCAATATTTGCCAACGACCGATATATTCAGCCCACGCTCCTTCCATCCTCTGCCGCAGCGTCTTGAATGTTGATGAAGACTGTTATCGATTATTAATTTGCACCTAGCGGAGCCTCAGCTTGAAGAAACTGAAGAAGCAAAGCCGGTGGAATCATCAAAATTTATTTATTTATTTATTCACAAAGCCCGTAAAACCCCAAACATGTCATCATCCCTGTTATTGCTTGCATTAGTGCTCCAAACGAGGAGGAAAAGTTGTTCATGCAGCTGCAATTCTCCCAAACACGTTGAGCTCGCCTCAAAATCGAAATCTTCAAATGCTTCAGAGATTTCAAAGCTCTAATGAAGAGTAATATAGCCATAACGCAATCTTCCGAGTTCATACTACTGCATTGTTCAAATCTAATTATGGATCGTTGTTGCGGGAGGGGGCTCGAACTGTTTGTAGTCAGAGCAACTTTGAGACAAACATGCCGACGGGGGTGGTGGCTTAAGAGATTTTAATCCTGTTTTGATCGTTAAAAGGGTTTTCTAAACTAGGGCATAGTCCATTAGGGATTTGATTTGATTTACAAAAATGTCGTTCTTTCTAAATTTGAAATGGTACGTTTCGTTGTCTCTCTATTTCATGTAGTTTTTCCTCTCGAAAGATATTTCCTTCTTATTTTCAGTCTAAGATCATGGAGACCTCACCGTGCAGAGAGAACCTCTTAGAAGGTTTAGAAAAAATTTCAATTTTTTATACTCCGTTCAATTCGTATAAGGCCACCTACAAACATAAATTTTTCCAGAGTTTTTGAAAAAACTACAAAAAATTTTTTAAAAAGTCTCATTTTTTATAACGGTTAGGAAAAACTTATAGTTTTTATACGTATACTGACTTAGAACCCTTTTTCGCCAAGTAGCCGAACAAATACTTAAACGTATTCGGGGAATCAAATGTAATTAAATGACACCAAATATGGGAAGATTGATAAAATATGTGGCAACAAACTTGATGGAGCTTCTTTGTTTTCTACACCAAGAAGGTTTATCCAGCCATGCACTTGAGGCTTATATTAGTTGATTTAAGCCTTCAAACAACATTTTTATTATGTGGTGCAACCCCCACCACCCCCTTTCTACTGAAATTCTTCCTAAGAAAAAGGAGAATTTGAAATACGTGCGAGAGAATTATTTTTGTTTGGCAAACTTTCGAGGAAAATAGGGAAAAATACTTTACATAGTCGGATCAAAGTCTGTTTTTGTTCAAAAGATTGGAAAAGAGTGTTATTTATCCGTTTCAACCTCGAAGCCTGACTATGAAGTACTCAAAACTCACCTAATCATGATGCAAAATTAAAACTTCCCTCATAAAAGGAGGAGAAGCTGACAAGGAAAAGCGAATAGTTTGAAGCATGAGGTTCACAACTGTTATCTTCCTCTTCAATTATCTCAAAATTAGAAACAATTGAGCCGAGGGCACTCAGTCAAAGTTTGTGCATATTTCCAGGAATCCATGGAGCAGGCGTAAAGCCAACCAGGAGAGTTGAATGTGCCGCTTCATTCGATATCAGGTGGGATAATTGGAGCAAAATTCAATTTTCACCGTCGCAATTAAGCCTAGGTGATGTTGTGGTCCAATTACTCGTTCGTACAATGGGAGATGCGCATTTGTGTACTTGATGTCACCCGATAAACTGGGGCAGGATCACGCTGGATTTACCACGAGAAAGACCCGACAGCTGCTGGCTACGCAACGTTAATTGTGCTGATCCAGCAGCGAAGAAATTTCACCTTGCGGTACATAAATCGGGTGACAAACAGGCCGTCGGTGAAGTTATTTACGGTGATTAAATCCAATTTGTGTTAATCACGTCGTTTGCCTATTTAACGGACAATTATTACATGCTGGGCCTCCTCACTTGCAGCATGTCCCGCCCGCTCACGCCGAGCTCAATTGATATGTGTTGGGTGTCAATCTTGTCGCAGGATTTTAATTAAGGCTATTGAAACCTCCGTTCGCGTAATAGAGCGCCATTACCGGATATGTTGGCGTGATAAAAGGGGTACCAGTGGGCCAATTGTGACCGGGAGAGGAGACGTGCAGACAAAATTCCAAGCATCTTTTTCTTGAGTCAATTTTCTAAACAGGAAAGAGATTCAGTGTTCAAGTAATTGAGATATTTTATTTTTAATTTTTATTTATACGACTTTCAATATTTTGGCTGAGAAAATCTCTAAAAAATTTTGTCCTTGCTCAAAGAAGAAGTTTTTTTTATTTTTTGAGTTGTTGCACGACTTTTGAAAGTCATTAATTTACCACTCAAAACTGAAGTTTTGAGGGCTCGGTAGTCCTTGCTCCAAAGAATCCCTCTCAGCTTTTTGCTGTTTTTAGGGCGTTCAGACTGATGGCTTCTGCGTTGGGGCTTCCCAAGCCCTGATGAGCGTGCTTACGGGCATTCGTAGTAGTCTGCTCGGTTTCTTCATGGTTTGACGAACGATAATAATGTTTCTACGAAATAAAAAGCCCACAGCACACGGTTCAAAGTATTATTAAAGGCTCTCACCTGCTAGAGAGACGAGTCTGAAAGAAATAATTCTTTCAGCCGTCTCTTGAAGCTCCCCACACTCGAAGAGTTGTTGTCATTAAAACTTTAAAAGATGGATTTTGAATCAAAGCTTTCATAAACTTTCCAAAAATAGCAATCTCTTCAAATTGTTGTGAACTTTCCAATAATTAATGGTTAGTGAATATTGGAGCTTCAGAGGCACTGTATGTCGGTATACGCTGTTGTGAGAAAAAAAAAATCGCCTCATAATTTTTTTCTTAAAAATTTTCCCTGAAAAATATCTCAGGTTTGAAAGCTGATTGTTTATCCAGTAATATTGTAGTAAACGCGTCAGACTCGCCTGAACCTTAAGCACTCTCGAAATCCCAATTTCGCTGGTTCAGTTGCCTCGCTCGCGGTGAACTATAATTTAATTCATTCACGTCACATCAGCTCTAAAAACGTTCTTCCCGAAGTCTTTATTAGCTACAAAGTTTAGTATGCCGCCTTACTTGCTTCTCGCCACCTAATTCAGAATGTTTTGTATGCCGGGACTTTCGCAAAAGTTTGAACGCCTAGTTGTGACTTGTTCTCTAATAATTTTCACTGCGAAATGTTGATCACGTTTTGTCAAATCATCTTTTTCATACAAGTTGTGCAGCGCGCACGGAGCACCACCAGCGTCAAGACTCGGGCTAAGGACTTGACAAGAAAGTTGGTGCCGCGTTCGTGCACTTCATCCCTAAACTCCTCCTTGATGAAGTGGTGACACTGCTCTGACATTTTTTCATCAATAATGTTGATCTTCGTTTTAACACTCTGTTGACATTCGATTTCCCCGCTCGGAAAACTCATCTCCACATCTCACATAGGCAGGTTCTATCAAACACCTGATAAGTAACAAATAGTTGACGCAGCGAAGGGTACTATTGGGTTCCAGTGACATACAAATTCCGTTCTTCGAAGAGACTATAAGATTTTAGATTCATCTTCAGCACCTGTCTGTTTGTCTGACCTCAATTGTTGAACTTTGAAGGTTCAAAACTTAAGGTACATTATTGAAAAATTGAAAACATTGTTGAGTTTTTGGGTGTACTATTTTTGTGCCAAACCAAAACAAGTCCTACTCATCATAAGTTTAAGGAGTTAGAATTTTTAAAATAAAAGGTTTCTAATAGAGAGAACGATTGTTGGGTGACCTTCTCATTTTTGATTTTAGGAATAAGTTTCAATTGGAATTTGAATTTGAAGGTTTGTTAAAATTTCTTTAATTTTAACCAACTTAAGCAGCGGTTCAATTTTCAACTATACTGAAACCTTTAAACTAAATTTTAATTTCGGTGGACCCCCTTTTTAGTAACTCGATTTCAGTTCAGAATGTTGAAAGTTATCATAGTTTTAAAATTTGAAGTTTTATTGGATCTGCGCTAAAAATAGAGCCAACTTCATTCAACCAGCTAAAATAACAAAGCTCTGCTATCCTGCGTAGGAGAATTGACAACGTGGAACACATAAGTCTTCCCTGACTGTTGGTCTTCAGACAAGTCGGGTGATAAGAGACGGCCACCGATAAGAAGGGAAAGTTTTCCCTCGATGTTCAATCGTTTGTCATGTGTAAAATTGATTGATTGGTATCAATGTCCTTATTTGTTTCAAGTGTTTACTACGAGTCGTGTGTTTCTGGGCCAGATTTTATCTGGCATGAATAGATCGCAGGGAATAAATTTCCCGCAAAAAAACAATTTTCTTGCGGAAAAACGATTACTCTCAGACACTACTGGTCTATTCAGTGTAACGGATGTGTAATCCGTTCTTACACGGAGACTTTGCCGTTCAGAGCTCCATGAAACTAGAAACCCTGCTTTCTTTGACATTTTTAATGGGATTCGAGGATTTTCCAGGAGCAGGGTGACGCGGCAAGAAGCCGCTTGTTGAGTGTTTATTTCGCGTTGACGAAAAGAAAATTCCAGGAAGCACTACATAATTAAACCCTGTGCGCTTAATTTATGCTAATTCATTCTAATGAGCTTGTGAAAGAAACAAATTGTGTAATTACTACATCATGACGTTAAATACAGAATTATGTTGAACATTTCTTCGAGTCACGCTCGAGACACGCCATACTAATAACTTTGTGTGTTCGTTCCAGGTGAGAATGCATCGAGTGGAAAGCCCTATTTCGATGATATCAGCGCGAGGAATGTCACAACAGTGGTCGATGACACGGCGATTTTGAAGTGTAGGGTGAAAAACAAGGGAGATCGGACGGTAAGTGCTTTTGCTGTCCTCTAACTTTCCTGAACCAGTCGTCTACCTTGTTCATGCTTCCCCAGTCTGTTTTCGAAACACAAGTTTTAAAAAAATGCTAGTTCGAAAGCAAACAGCAAAAGGTGCTTGATTGCTACCTGGAAGTGGTTAATAACATATTTTGAAGGGCTTGAAAGAAAAATAGGTTCTTAGTTACCTGATTAAGTAGCCATAAACATTGTTTTCCAGACGAGGAAGCATTTCAGTTTTTTCACAGCTATTTTTTGCTGAGCAAAAACCCTTCTTTAAAGAAGTTCTAATCGAAGGAAAACAATATAAATTTTTAGCAGCAGAAAAAATGCCTCCATATAAATCCAACCACCAACTTTTCCATTCTCTTTTGTGAGTCGACTAATGACTTTGTGAACGAGACATTTACATTCTAATTGTTCAAAAGTTGTGCTGTGGTGAGACGCAAATAATGGTCCTGATTCTCCTCTGATTCAATAGCACTCTCGCTAAACTTCTGGCGTGTTATTTTCCCTATGTGTTGGATGCTCCAGAGACGTGGCTGAAGCCGTGCGCAGGGTGAACAAATAACCTTCTCCTCAGCTCTAGTTGATTTTCAATCGACACAGACACGACTCGATGATGGACGTGGCTTCCAAGATTCCACGAAATTTGTGAACTGTATTGGGCTTGGTCCCATTAGGTAGCTTTTACCTCTCACATGAAGAGAAGCACTTGGTAAAAGCGGATGACCATCTACTTAGTCTGTGCGAAAATGGTTGCTCCCTTTTTCGCTGAAGCAAGCCCGCAAAAGTGGAAGTAACGTGCATCTAAAAATCACATTTCGTCCAAGCCACTAAATGGAATCGGTGAACCAAAATCACAAAACGCTCGTTTCCTGTTGAGCCAGATTCAACTCGAAAAGCAACACCCTACCCCAACCACGTGAAAGCCAAATTTGAGCATGTATTCCGATTGAAAATTATATTTCTGCTCTAGTGATTGTTATTCAATTCAAAGGAAATATTTTTCTATACACTGCCAAGCTAATAAATTAAACGATAACATTTTGAAAGCGGAAGATAAAATGTGTGCTCTCTACCTTCTTATTTGACCTGATTCTTACGCGCACATTTTCTAACGTTTAGTCTGGAGTACACTGTTTCCTTTTTCCCCTTTCCAGTGAGAAAACTTTTGCGTTCACTGTAATTTGAAATTTTATGGTCTCCAAAAAGCAAAGTATTTTCCAGATTTTTTTTAATATCGTGCAGCTAACTTTCTATTATTTTGAAAATTTGGAAGCTTCTGCCAGAGGTCTAATTTGGGCGTTGAGGACTAAGTTCAGGCCTTAAAGTTAATATCTGATTTTTAATAAATTAAAATCATTTTTGAAGAACATTTTTGGAAAATAAAATTTACGTCTTAATGGCAGGTCATAGAGTCATAATTTATGTTGACTTTGACGAGTATTATCGTACATTAAAATTTCCAAAATATTTCCTGCAACCTTAAGCAATTTCGGTAAAGTCTTTTCCTCGAACTTGATTCACCATTTATTTCGCAACTCTTTCACAGATGAGCCGATTTTCCAGGAAAATTTCCCAATTTTTTTTTCCGAGCATGCTTTAACGAGTCTGTTTCGTCACCTGTTGAGCAGTATGAGTCCTGGATTTGGCTTACAGTGAAGCCTGACGAGGCTGGAGCTGTGATGCGAAACGACATGTACGCGTATTTCAACAAGGCTGTTGATGCTTTACTTTCCACATAACATATTTCATGATGAAAACGTGTTAGATATATGTGTTTTCGGCGGTGATGGCGGTAGCGGCACATACGCATATAGCGTCAAGTACTTTCGCATGCGAGTGGTTGAATGAAAGACGCAAAAGTTAATGTATGCGAATACATTTTTTCCTCTTTGTGGCTCTGCCCTCGCATCTACCCTCCGTATACTCACTTGAGGGAAGCTTTGGGCACACAACAACCTTGACTCGTAAATTTTATTATGGCAAATAAAACGAACGATAAAATACATAAAAACAATTTTACTTTCATAATCGGCGTGTTCCACTTAAGGTGAATATCCCAAGTTTTTGAATATCGATACAAAACCTACACAAATGAGGGGGGAGGGTTGACGAAAGAGGCTGTGGAGAATTTTAGTCAGATATTTCGGTCACACTCCTTACGGTTTTTATTCCACTTGGGATGATCAGATAGCAAATCCTAAACTGGTTAAGTCAAAAATATTAATAAGAATTTTGTAAAACGTAAAAAAAACTTTTAAATTCGACTTCTACTCAGTACATGGAGCCACAAACAAAATACAGTGTAAAATACCATTTTTCTTCTGAAACTACTACAAAATTATGTTCAATACTGGAAATTACCTTAATAAGTTGTCCGGTGCCTATTTAAGACTGGATGGAGAATGTAAAATGAGCCCCGAAACCTATGAGGGCCTTGGTGATGTGTGCTCGTAATTAGTTTATTTGCTGCCCTAAAATGTTGACCTAGCCTCGCATGAATCAACGTCACTCATGCATTAAGTGCACCGTAAGCGCCGATAAACAAATTAATTTACACTCTGCTTATTGCTGCACTTTTCGCTCTCCCCCACTTGCCTCCGCTAGGATGCGGTTCTCAAACGTGAAACGACGGCAGACTGCGCAAGTTTCTGCTTAAAAATTGTTTGGCCATCAATTAAAGCGATGTTTACTGTAAAAACAAAAATACCGACAACATGTTTTGCTGGCTGCCGTTGCTTGCTTTGAGCAGCCGAGATTAGCTTAGCCAGGTGCTCATAAACAAACAACCATCGGCAAATCGTATTATATGAATGCCCTGGCATGTGCTATCGAGCAATCCGAGTGGCCCATTTCGTGGGTTCCAGAGACTTTGCACGTGCTTTTGAATAAATTACAGAATTAAAGAATTGATGTGCCCACTCGTCCATGGCTGGTAATCAAGTAAATATTTCGTAAACTAAACCGTTCCACTCGCCTCGCTAATTAAGAACTCACCGTCTTTAATCGAGTTAGGATATCCTTAGCTAAAGACGTGCGCCGGTTCCAGAGAGAGGAGGATCAATAATGCGGCCTTGTCTTGCTCCAATATCCAATATAAGAGAAATATATCCCTCCACCTTCCTTCCCCCTTCTCTTACAGTTCAGCCGGTGGCAAGGAGACACTACAAAATATAACTTGAAGCGAGTCTTTTTGTTTACTGAAAAGAGGAAGTAAGGGCTTATTTGTCTTTAAAGTTTCAATTTCCATAACCACAAGCTCAATGGAGGTTTTATGCAACATTTCACTATGGAAATCTAAAATTGGGCAAATATGGGTTCAGAGCGAGAAGAGTTCAAAAGAAAGTGTAAGACTTGGGATTCTTCAAGCATGAAAACTAATGTTCGAAAACAACCATGAAAACCGAAAAATGAATTTTCATGCTCGAAGGTGGGACCTCTCAATCTTTTTACAACCTTGATAAGTTAAGGGGCTCATTTTATTTAAAAATCAAAACTGCCCATTTCAGTACATTTATAAATGAATTTAAAAACCCCAGATTATTAAACTGAAATATTTGAGAGGGAACGAAATAAGTACTCTTCGATTTAATATTTGGATTTTTAATTTAAAATCTAGAATATTTGTCTTTTTTTTAAAAAGATTTTTCAAATTCAACTATCAATCATTTACATATTTACTGCATAAAATTTGTAGGTTCTTTCCTAAAGAAACCTTTGAAAAACGATAGGACCACTGCAGAGCTTTTTAAGACCCTCAAAACGTTTAAAATTCGTATTTTTTTAAGTTTTTTGACTTTTTGAATCTTTTCTTAACTAATTGATTACTTTTCTTTGGCTGAAATGCCGAACTAGTAAGCTCGTAAATAAAAAAAAGGCTGTCAAGTGAAAATAGAGATGAACAAGAGAATTTGATCGACATTCAAGCATGTAACCCATTAATAATAAAGTGTCTGACTGGAGCCGATTTTGAGTCCGTCAACTTTTAATTTAACTTCCACTACAAATGTATCTATTTGGAGAACAATTAAACTTAAGAATATCCACTGATGAGAGTGAATAAAATAAACGTGAAAAAGCACACCGGAAAAAACCTGGAAACCAGTGGAAATTTGTTTGGCTGAAAAAGGCTACACTGCTGCCTGAACCAGATTCCAAAGCCCGGGTGTTTTGGTTATCCATATTATTTTAGTTTCGTGTGCCCCAACAGCAATTCATCAACCAACAAATAAACAAAGTTCGGGCGAAACTTTGCATTCTGCTACTCATAAATTGTAAATGCAAACTTTTGCGAGCAAACAAGCACCGGCCATGTATAAAATACGATCTCGGGCCCCAGCCAGCAAATGCTACAAAACTTTACTCGTCTGCTGCTAAATACATGTCTCTTGCTTGACGCTGCACATCGCACTCGAGTTAAATATTACAAAAATCCACCCGAAATTTAATTAAAATATGTAATTCGTGCTTTTTTATGTTGATAAAGGCAAAACTTGAGCTCCGGGGCGTCTCGGAGGAAACGCGAACCTCTGCGTTCGCAGGCAAATATCGTAATCGGGTAAATAAAAAGAATATTCAAATGATGCGGTGCAAATCAGGCCCCGCTTCCCCTTACCTCCAGACGCTTGAGAACGTAACGACGGAATCACTGAACTGTATTCACACATTTCGAAATTTCATTTGAAACTCCATAGCAATAATGTATCCAAATTTATTCAGGGGTGAATTCTAAAGTTCGGCTTCACTGCACACGTGATTTGAATTCTTGGGGTATTTTTTGTGGAAAAATAGCGCATTACATCCTATCATCGTACTAACTTGAATTCATTTGGAATAGAGAGTAGGTAGACACATGCGACCTAAAATGGAATGAAATTATGCAATATACATTTTGATGACAAGTATTATGATCGACGAAGGGAAAAGGGAAATGTGGGGAAAGGCATGCGGGGCGAAAAATCCGTTAGAAAAGGCTATAAAAATTTGCATTTGCGGCGTCTGAGAGAGATATATGGTCGACACATGGGAGACTCCACCGCATACCCTTCGCAGCTCGTGTTGTGGTGGGTGCGAGGCTCCAATTCCTGGGAGGTTGGAAAATTAATTGAAGGGACGTCAAGGCTTGGTGGCGACTGAGCGTCGAGGATTCAGGGACAAAGCTGTTTATAATTATTTTTAAATTACTTGACTTGATTATTTTCGAGCAAAAATATTGATACGTTTCGGCTTAGAACAAGTTTAGAAAAACATTCAAGATCAATTCAAAGTTATTGATTCGGATGAGAATACACCAAAAGCGATGAATTTGAGTTTTTAAATTGTTTCTGTTTAAAAAAATACATTTTTGATGCGAGCTGAATGTGTTTTTGTAAACGCTTTTAAACAAACAAACTCCTGGAGGGATGTTTCGAATATTTGCTCTAGATGCTTTGAGACTGCAAATTGAGCATACTCGTTGAAGCCTGCTGTTCCTGCTTTTGTGAAAAAAATTTAACCAAATTTTAAACTAAATAACTATATAGTTTACACTCAAACCTGTTATCATGGTCTAGAAGTACTGCATATGGCAGGAAACCAACAAATGCTTTTTTCCCTACCAAAAGTAGAGTAGCTAAAATTAGTCCTAAACTAATTATCAAATATGAGCTAAAAATTTATGGTGAAACGACTGGTCGATCTCGACTTCTGTGCAAAACAAGGCAAATGCTTCTACGTCAAGGTCAAAAGGTGACTTGAGTTAGAAACTTAATGTGAAAAGCGCTGGAATCCTTCCAAACGTCTCTGAATGCGTGATGAAGTCGGAGTAGTTTTTGTCCGCCACGAACTGAAATGCCCGGCTCGTTGACAATGTGTGCTCGAGAAAGAAGTCTGAGAAAAAGCCGGATCTTGCGAAGAAGCGCCAAATGACTTGGCAGAATGACGAGGCCATAAGAGCTACCTAATGATGTGTTAGTACCATCTTTTAATTACTCTCACAATGCTAAATGTTTACTTGACTGCCAAACATGCAAATTCTCCCCTTAATTATTTTGTCTCGCTGTACGACTGTCGGTTCATATGTGAGGTGCGGGTGAAAGCAACTGGCAATATCAAAGTTTCGTGTGCGTATTACATTGCTCGAATCATTTGCGAGCAAAACCGCAAAACCAAAATTGTACTCCACATCCTGTCTTCTCACTTGCTTCCTTTGCACATACGTCTTCATTACTTTGGGTGCAATTTCCTCATTCGTAGTGCCAACACGATGCGCTCCTGAAACCAGAAATGTCCTTAATTGACCTCTAAATTCTTTAGAATCTAACCTCATGTTTATTCGGAGCTGTTTATTTTTGGCTTTCGTTTGATCTACTCGGTTTTTAGCATTTAAAAGCGTATCTTCTATCTTCGAAAATTCTCCACAATTTCTACACAGGAAAAGCAGGTCTAGAGTATCAATTGTTTCTTACATAGAAACCTCGTAATTTAACGAAAAGCAAGATTACTTCCAGTATAAAATTCTGAGGTTGGTATTAAGCAGAAAAACTGAGTTTTGGAAAGTTTGTATAAATATTTTTACTATTCGCTGAACCTCAAGCTACTAAATGAGCAAATAAAAATACTCAAAATTTTATGACGACAATTTTAGCTCAATTTCTACCAAACTGTCGCAAAATAGTAAATTATGAGGTAAAAGGCAATAGGCTTTTAATTTTTCAATAGCTTTTTTCCTAACTAATCGAAGGTCCCCAGTTAAAATTTAAGGAGTATGAGGATGCAGGAGTTTGAGAAAAATTTGAATAACTCGTTTGGATCAAAACTTCCACGGAAAATTTGAAGAAAAATTCGGCAAAATTCTTCCCAACACCAATGAATGACAACCTGATAACTTTTTGCTGCTTTTTTTCCACGTCTTTACTCATAGCTATTCCAAGAAATGCAAAACAAAAAGTACTTCTACGTCCTATTAAGTTCCATCTTCATCACAATGGAAAAAAAATCGGCACAATCAATTTGCTCGCAGTAATCGAGAGTGCATTAATGAACGAATGGCCTGGAGCACTTTGCATGAGAAATACAAAACAGGCTTTCCATATGACAACAGTGATATGAAAATGTAAAGTGCAACGCCGCGCCGAGGAAGCTCAACAAAGAGAAACTATCAATCTAAAATTATTTGCGTTATTTCCATGCCTATGAAACCAACGGTTTCGTGTGAGCATGGTGAAAAGGTCCCCGGCTATATTGTTGTGATGTACGTACTAAGTTGGCAGTAAGGGAGCTGCGGATCTTCCTTCCATTTTTATCAATTTTCTACTTACATCGTACAAATACGGCCCCCGCCAGACTGCCAGTGACGTGCGTGAGCATGCGAATAATTTTACATGGCAGGTTTGTGCCAAGAAAGTTTCCGAACAGGAATCTGGGTCACGGCAAATTTGAAGTGTCACTGACCCTTAAGGCTGACAGTCAATAAAAATAAAGCAACAAATCTTTTTTTTTATTTATTTACTCAGACAATTTGCTTCTTTATGTTCAAAACCCCATAGAGTTTTAGCAAATTTAAACATAGTTTTGAAGATTTTGGCAATTAGCGTTTTTAATGTTTTTAATATTTTAAAGCATTTTTCACTTGACAATTTAAGTGATATTTTTTGCAATTGTAAATATGTTATCTTGTCAAATTTCTCCTTTGCCATTGGTATTGTTAGGCTAATTCTTTTAAAAATGTTACGCAACATTTTCAACATTTCTTGGAAGCCTTGCCAATTGTCAAGTATCAAACTGGGGGTCCTTCTCAGATTTTTTACTTTCCCGCACTTTGCGAAGCAGACATTGCGAATTTTTATAACTAGCCAGAATTTTGAACTAAACTATTAATTTTAAAGAAGTAAAGAAAAACTCCACGTTCTCAGTCAAAGTGTGGCATCTAGACAAAAAACTTTCCGGGTATCTTGTAGTGCATGACAGGGGATGAGAGGATCGTGGTTGCAGCGCTGCAAGAGAGCATTAAGGCTTGCTGTACGCCAAGCCGCGTTCCCAGTCAGTCAGCTCTTAAGCAAGTGAGCTTAGTAAAATGTATGGTTTTTATTGTTAACGCTAACATAATAATGGAAGCAGTCTCTACTGCGAATGTGTGCTTGATGTAGCTCGGCTCGGCTTGGCATAACGCGAAAGTTGAGGCATCCTGGAGAAAAGAAACAGCACATGATAAATCTGCATCACTCACTTATCTGCTCCGTTTTCTTCATGTACATTATTCATTGTGACTTGGTTAATGGCTCAGAATGCTCGCTGATGATATGGTGAGATAGGGGGAGTGAGATGAAAGCAAGAGAGCCGCGTCTAGTTATGACATTAACTGTGTGGAGCTATTTGCTTTATCCTCAGAGCGATTTACATCCGTCTTTTGTAAATATTTTCGCTTAATTCAGTGTCTTGAAGGGAAATATTAGCTCTGCGGTTGCGTTTTTCTTTCATCAGGCAGAATTTAATAAAACAGGCCTGGTTTTCGGTGAGTCTAGAGAACTGTTTAATAATACTTCATGTAAAAAGGCAAGTGGCTTTGTTCGAATAAATAGTTTTTCCTATAAATTAAAAGATGCGAGGAAACTTTACTTGAACTATTCAGGAAATAAATTAAGCCGCAAAATAATTAGTCTAGAATTCTTGTGGGAATCTAGAAGCTCTTGAAAAGTAAAGAAGTGAACTACTCTATCTTTGCTATTTGTTGTTCATTTGTTGGGTGAAGGAAAATTTGTCGTAATTATACGTTTGTTTCACCCTACAAATGAACAACAAATCAGCAAACAGGCAGACACAGACTTTAAAAAAATTAATGAATAAATGAAATAGCTTTGCAAGATGAATTAATAGACTTAGAAACTTCATAACGTGCTTGCAAACTCTTGATTCTTACCTTTTATAGGGTTTTTGTCAAGCTTAGTCCTGTTCTAATTACCTTTTAAGATAAGGTCAGAGAAAATATGGCCATGGGACTTTTTCGGATTGAAACGACTATAGGTTTTGTGGTTCTCATCAGCTTCCTCCAGTGCTCTGTGACAGAAATAGAGTTTGAAAAATGTTTAGCATACGAGTATCTCAAAGTTTCCTTTTCTTTTCTAGCCTAGTCGATATGAGTTATTTTTAAAATAAAATGCAAATCAAGAAAGCCACTAATTTAACGAATTTTCAAACCCAAAAAAACCAGATACATTCAACTCTTACTCATTTATTGACTTCTTCACTCATTTTCATGCGATTTGCCTTCCATTGTGAAGTTTTTGACCTCCTAGACCAGCCTTTGTGTCTGGGGACAAACATTTGCCAGATGTCCAGACACAGAGCTCTCAATACCTCCCGTAGTTATTTTATGACAAAAGAAAATTTTTTATTCATTTCCAATTTTTATTTCAATTTGGAAAAAAGTGAAATGTTTAGCCGCTGTTCGAATGCCATTTTGATTTAAATTTTTGGCGGGCGTCGCCAACCGAGCTTCGAATTGGTTCACAAAACAGCTTTCATGTGTACAGTTGTTCTATGCAAATGCACGAACTAGGAAATTCCTGGAAAAACTGTGGAAAATTACACATCTATTATTCACTCCGGCTACCAATGAGAGAGATTCAACACAGAGCACATGCGGTATTGGGTTGGAAAGTAATGTACATGTGCTCGAATTTGAGTCACTGAAAGCCACTCCCAGACACAAACGAGCACTCGAGCGGAAAATGTAATCCTAGCGGTGAAGGCTTTTCCCCGAAACGACAAGCTCTTTGATTTTAGTTAATTCCTTTATCGACGAAAATCCTATTAAGTCATGGCAAATGAGTCTTATTTCGCATTCACCAACAAGCAACTAACCTAAAGGAGCTTTGTGCGATTCATAGCTTAATGTGCAAATCAAACATTGGTTAATATTGTGGAAAATTAAGTCATAAAATCAAAACACCATGACTTTTCATTCCCATTTTATTTTTCTCTTCTCGCAAAATCCCCGGGCGCAGTGTATTTTTCTATAATTTTCAAATTTATGATGTAAATTAACGTAATTTATGGAAGTTGAGGAGCGGCAAACTTTAAGGGCACCGCATTAAAACGAAGATTTCTTGCTCGTGCCTTTATGTGCTTGTGTGTATGTTTTTGAAATATTTGTTTTTTATTGCAACTTGGCATTGATTTCTTACATTACCGCATCAGTGGCGGGAATGCCGTGGTCCACTTCAACTGCTACCAAAGCCAATGGGAGCGAAATTTTTTTCTTGGGTTAAAAATTAACTGAAGTTCTATCTTATCAGAGAATCGGACCAACGGACAATCCTGCTTACAATTACCCCTCCCTTGGATTGCAGTTGGGGAGATATAATTTATAGGGCTTCCGCGCTGGGTGCGTAAAAATTGCGTTAGAAGAGTGTCAAAACAAGCTACTCGACATCTCGTAAAACTCACATAACAATGAGCTAGTACATTATGCCGTGGAAGCAGACGAGTGATTTAGGGCATAAACACTCAAAGTGGTCGTGAAAGCGAAGCCGACGGTTTTATTTCCCCACAGTATAGTTTTGTTTTATATTTTATTCCCTCCTTTAATATTAATTGCCTTAGATTACTGCAGGAAAAATTTTATCCCCTAATTAGATCAACATTAATTGCCATGGCAAAGTCCATTAACTCAGCAAAAACGGATACACCCTCTTAGATCTTGGAAAGGTTTGAAGTGACTTAGCTCGTTTCTTTGAAAGGAGACAACTTCAAAGTGAGGTAGGGAAAGTTGAAACCAATCATCAGTCGTTTTGTTTTGAGGCAAAAAGGGTCAAAGAGGCAATTCGAGGGATCCAGTTCCTCACAATTATTTTTTGTGCCGCGTCCTTTGCTACGTAACTCATGCAATTGACCAATGAGTACCAGGAACTCCACTATAAAATTATTTTGTCTGCACTTTTGATATTTGTTGATGTACTTGAGCCCAGTTAAAGAAAATATATAGAAGAATGAGGGCCTTCTGCATGGCTTTGAAGGGCCTGCATCATTCATGGATCCTTGTTTATGTAGGTCATTCTATAAAAAAAATATTCGTACCCTACTTCGTTCCCACAATTTCTTAAACTCTCAAAACGTTTGATTCGGAAGTCCAATCTTAAAGTTTTAGGACTTTTGGAAAGACCTGGAAGTAAAAATTCTTATATTTTTGCGGAAGTTACCCTACATAGCTAAAAATTTTAATTTCAAATTTTTTTTTTTGCTTTATTGATGGTCAAAATGTTGAGAATTTTAGTAAGCCTTCAATTTTCTAAATCAATTTATTTCTAAAATTCAAACTGAGGAAGCCACTTTCTGGAAATAGCTTTTTTCAGATATTCCCCTAGAAGTATGCATCGGCACTAAATTACACCTTTTTCTAAAATTTCAAAATTTTCAATTTTTAGAAATCCAAAATAGTGTTATTACATCACAGATTATAGGAGATATGGTAAAACATTCTCATATAGGAATTTTCCAATTTTTTAGTTTAAGATACTTTCATACTGAAATCTCTTAAAAAATCCAGTATAGAATTTGTTTTTGATAACATTTTTTTTATTAATTAGTTGACGATTAAGATCCATCATATCAGTCCCTTAAATCGAGAAAAAAAATCTATAAAAACTAAAAATAGGCCTCCACCTGAAACGAGCAAATAATTCTAAACCTAAACCGAGAAGAGCCAAGATTTTCACCTTCTAACATGAGTAAGTAAGAAAAATGAAGCCAAGAGTCCGTAAACAACTTTTTCTCTTGCATTCCTGCAAGTAATGAGAAATATCACCCTCATTTACGTGCTAATGCCTCAAAGCCCAGGGATTAGGGAGCCAGTGGGAGGAAAATGGGAATCAAAAGAAAGTAACGAGAACGAGCCAGTGGTGAAGCTCCAAAGCGTGAGGCTATTAAAATTTTTCCTTTGAAACTTAATCGGCAGGGAGGTTAGACAGCACAGCAGCAAACACGAGCGAACAATAACAATAATAATAACTTTTGTGACTCTTCGAGCAACGTGTGGCGGTGGGCATTACTTGGAGCAAAAACTGGGCGCGCAAAGCGAAGGCGGAGAACAAAACGGCGATGAAAAAATGATAAGAATGACCGAAAACGTGTAAAAAGTTTCCGGCTTTACGTCTCCATGCACTTTGTTGTGTGCTGCAGAGGAATGAAAAATCGAAGAAAATTTATCAGGGGCTGGATGGTGAAAACAAAAGCAAAAGAGGGAAGAAAGTCAAGCAAGTTGAAACAAACACGTCTCAAAATAATATAAAGTACTCTTCTCGCTTTCCGACTGGTTGCATGACCTACGCCAACTCCCGAAGCAGAGCATGGCGAGGCGGCTCTGAACCGTCTTAATGTAACTGCAATATTTCAAAGTGGTTTTCCTCCTTTTCAACACATTCGGCGCTCTTCCGGCCTCCTCTCGTTTTATATTAATAGTTATGGTTATGTTGCAATCCATATAAGATTTCCCCAATATCATGATTTATCGTAATTCAAAATTGAGAAAATACAGATGGAAAGAAACATTTCGGAGTGAGTGCACCTGCTAGACGGAGAGTTTCTGACTTAAGCTGAAATTAGTAATATCAAAAGAATCAATGAAAAAAAATTACAGATATCAAAATTTTAAAAACTCTTGCATTAATTCGAATTAAAGTACATTTTTTTTCCAAAAGTAAAGAAAAAAATATTAATTTTCTATATAATTTGAATAATTTTACTCTGAGTCTCATTCTTGGCGTCACCGAAGCTCTTATTTTGCTGGGCTAAAGAGGAGCTCGGAAGATCTACTTTTTTTCCGCGATAATGGGTCTCACACACTTTCCTAATCAAATAACACCAAAATCAAACTTAAATGATCATGGAAGCATGAGCCATTAAAGAAAGACATCATTTGGAACACATTTTTGAAAAAAAAATTAGTTTAAAATTCATTCAAGTCTAACTCCTATTGTAAGTTTTTATGTTTTAGATCAAAAAAGTATCACGCCTATTTAAAAATGTTACCATAAACCCTAGCTCCAAATGTCTCAAAGTCTTCCTCGAGGGTCGTCAATCCAAACGCCAAATTGGATAATTTGAGCAAATTCGTGCTTCACCCTCTGAACTCGGAAACTTTCAGGTCACATCGTGCGCTCGTCGGTGTCCTATTTTTCGCAAACAAAAAGCATAATTTTCAGTTCAATTCCGAGGTTATACAATTTGCAAACTTTTACAGAGCCACCAGTCAGCAATCGCAGACACATACGAAACGAACGACACCACTTGCTTCTCCCCTTTGTGTCCGTCCCCCCACAGCGCACGACGCAGCATTCGGCATCCCAAATATATATGGAAGATGATATTTTTGGCAACAGTCTCTTATACATTTCTCATAAGAAAATTGGTTGAAATATAAATCACTGTTCGCACCGCTTACCCTTCACACGATTCCATTCTGCTGGTGAGTCTGGCGCTGCCTACTCTCTGAAAAATAGGTAATAATAATGTGTATATCTGCCATCCATTGCCGCAATGCAATGGCAGCTGCATAGCGTTGGCACCTAACGCCAGTTGACACTTTTTCAATTGAAAAATTGAATCGATTTTCAAATTGAGGATATTAAATCAGGAAGTGGTTTGCTAACAAAGTATGCTCCTCTGTGCAGGACCGGTGTGTAGCTGATGGTGGCAGCGGTCTGAGCACGTTCCTAACTAATCTGATGACTGCATACCGACCGAGCGTTGAGGAATTCATTAAACTTTTAATCATGCACTGACGAGTAAATTGCGATTTAAAGAGCCAAAACTGACGCAAGAGATGCACCGGATTATTGATCCAAGCGCACCATCAAATGCAGAACAACTTGCTTGAAACTACTTCCAAGACATTAAAACTTTTTGAGGTCCTGGAACTTCGGAGTTTAAACAGTTTCCTGGCTAATAAATTAATGGAATTTCTTGTTCGTGAACTTTCGGAATCTTCTTTTGACTGCTGCCTGAAATTGGTCCGTCTATCTTAATTAAGGATTCCTACAAACCTTGTAAAATTATTAAGGAAACTACATCTCTTTGGGGGTCATTTTAAGCTTGGATTAAATACTTTGTGGAACTTAAAGTTTTTCTAGAGCTCTTATATGTTTTTTCCTTGACAAACAGACAGACACAGAGAAGTTGGTTAGGTTCCTTTGTTCTGGAACACGCTTCCAAGCACCAAGTGCAAACCAAATGATCCTTATTCTGCGACACAACCATAAGCCGTCATAAAAATTCTCCTCAGACATCGCTCGCTAGCGACAGCTTGGGACTACATAAAAACACTCTACACATGTTTAATGGCTTCTAGGTTCGGAACCGAGTAATGGAGTTTGCCTGTTTAATCTAGCAGCTAACTCCACAAGCCAGACACATTCAGATTCATTTTATTGATCTCGGTAATTTCCGAAATCGCTTCCAGTTTATGTCTTGTTAGTGAACTCGAGGCCCAGTTGCGAGTGGGATTACAGGATTTTTATTTGTGTCAGGAAATCTCAAAAAGTCTGTCGGTCTGGTTTTGGGTCCCCAGGAGCGAGCTCTAATAGCCTTTACAAGAGCTTAGACGTAATTATGCGTTGTTTCAAGCATGTGAATGGGAATAACATTGAGGCTTTCTGCGTTAATCTCATGAAGTGTCGACGCCCCACGACATGCCGATGTGGCGCGCAGAGGGGAAATCAAATTAAAAACTTTTTCTTGGCAGTTCGTCTATATTTCATCATCATTTCCGTGCCACAATCTGGTGGTTGACGGGGTGATTTCAGTACCCGCACTCTGTAGAGTGTAATATAATGAGCTGAGAAGGGAAGAAATATACTTTTTTCAATCTTTCCAACCAACCGTTTTATGATCAAACAAAAAGCTGCGGATTTTTGCTTCGCTTTTGATGAAACTAAGTAATTAAAATTTATGGTACAAACTTCATTATTTTGCACATTTTTCGCTGTGCCATTCTGCATGACACGACCTTGTTCGTAATGTTCTTTTAAATTTCGCTAGCAGATGGCTTCATTTCAGACCATTAAAACTGTTCCTGGTTGTTGTCTTGGTGAAGCCTCTCGTGTTTCTCAAGGTACCAGTCGTTCCCTTAAACGAAAGCTGTGGGATTTGAACATTGTTTGGAGATGAATTTTAAACTACAGTAGTTTTTTTTAAGTTAAGCCTATGCCTAACAATACCAGTTTCATTCGTTTGACTTTCCTCAACTTTTTTCTTTGTATCATTTGTCCTACTCCTTTTCTAATTGTATGGAAAAAATTGTGAAAAATCATGTTACACGACAATTTTGTTCAATTTATGTATATTTTGAAAATTTCATGTTTGAGGTTTTTTTGTGTTAAAAGTTTTAAGTTTCAATAAATTTTCAAAATTTAATAAAAGTCTAACAAATAAATAAAAAATTTCATTATGTTTCCATTTCAATATGTTGCAATATACGACTAATGATTTGGGCCAGAATTTTTTCACTAAATATTCTCTCTTTCAAAATATAAATAAAGTAAAATAAAAGTTTTTTGACAATTTTTACTCGAAAATAAGCTTAAAAACATTCACGATTTCTGTTCATTTTGTGGCACAATTACACCAGTAATTTTTGTCTGTAAATAGCTCAATTTAGTAGCTCTACATGTTAGATACGCTGTAAATTGATTAGTGTTGATTGATAAAGAGGAAAACGACAACTTTTTTGTCAAATAAAAAATTGTCATAAAAAAACATCAAATCAAAAAGCGTCTCTGGTTCCAAAGCTCTAACAAATGTCTGCCATTAAGAGTGATGCGGATGCAGTTTGTCGGGACGAAAAAGAATCACTTAATTTCTCTTCCAGCAATAATGTTATCATAGAGCACAAAAATGTAAATGTGCTCCGAAATATTTATTTCAATTTGCAACAAAAAGGGTGTAGTAATTTGCGAGAATTCATCGCCGTCGCCGTAAAATAAAAAGAGTTGAAGTGTAGGAATTTGTTTTAATACTCAAAAATGACATTAGGGGCAATGCCGTAGAAACCCATTTCAGCATACTGAGGGCGCGCCAAATGAGTCAAGTGAATTTCAGAGGTTGGTGGAAGCACGGGCTCGGCGTGTGGAGGAGAAGGACTGGAGAAGGAGGAAATGAATGAAGTGATACACTCTGACACACACAAAAGAAAAATGGCTATTAATCAAGTGGCAAGGGTCGAGTACAATAATCACCCGTCTACCTTTGAGTTTTTGTATTTTATTTCCTCTTTTTGTTTTTTACACGCGATTTTCCTCCTTCTGGGCTTCTGCTTGTCTCATGCGACCCTACTCGCTCGAGTTCTAGTGTCTATCAGAGAAGACTATTATTTTGTTGTTTGGCTCGAAAACAGAGTCCCAAAAAGCTTTGCATGATATTAAACTACTCACAATTTATACCCAAAAGAACCCTGGAGTAATTTCAATCTTAACAGACCCCGATGAGCCTCGAAGAAGCCTCCAAAACAGCCTCAAATAATTCACGATGTCACAAAAAATGGCTCCAGGATCTGCGGTATCTCTGAGATTTTCCGTTGATATCATTTGCGCCGATTGCACATGGAGGCAAATGAGACGCAAAAGGGGCTCCATTCAGCACAGGAAACAAAAGTTCGCTAGTGCCTCATGGAATAATATTCAAAATAGATTCAATGAAAAGGGTAGAAAAAATTTATTCAAATTGCGATGGAGGAAATTCGTTACGCTTTGCATACAATACCTTTACTTTTGCACCTCTTGATGCGCAAAGCAAAAGAGGGGAGCTCAAAGAAAGTGGAAAAATTTGTAGCTAGCTGGGCCGCTGTGATATGTGGAGCCTAGTTGAGCGCACAAAAAGCAAAATAAAATATGATTGATTGCCCCAAATGTAGCAACTTTTGGGTTTAGAGAGAGTGGAACAAAGTTTGTTTTACCATTTGCACTTTCCTAACGACTGATGATTTAATATAATGATAGCATCTATCTTTGCGATTCTGCCGCACCTCTCGTCCTACCCCACTGCCTTGTTCCACTTTAGTCAGGCGTCCTTGCTAGCACAAAAGACAAATCCCTCCGTCCATGCTGCCATTACGTGGGAATTATGTTTCCATAACATCATAATTTTTCTCAGAATGCAAGGTCGTGAAAAACAGTTCATAGAAAGAGTTAAGAGCTTATTTACGGCATTTTACGGTAACTGAGCAATAAAACTATTTGCAGGACATTGTATTTGTGTAAAAATACCTATTTACGATTAACAGGGATTGAAAACGCCAGCAACAACTGCTTCTATTGATCTTAACTCTTCAACTGATAAAAGTCCCTTGAGTAAACTTTCCTGAAATTCAATTTTTCATTCGTATCTTCGTTT
Source organism: Forcipomyia taiwana (assembly GCA_963930915.1). Classification (NCBI taxonomy): domain Eukaryota; kingdom Metazoa; phylum Arthropoda; class Insecta; order Diptera; family Ceratopogonidae; genus Forcipomyia; species Forcipomyia taiwana. The sequence continues at coordinate 712,533 of CAWVOI010000086.1, read as the reverse complement.
TTAGCTTTATTGAAGTTTTATTTTTGAGTTTAAGTTTTAGGCCAAAATAACAACAAAAAAAGTTTTAAATACTTTAGAAACATCCAAAATAATTTTAAAAACAGCTCAAACTTAAATCCTTGGGAAATATGTTTTTGACTTGCTTCCATGCAAATCAGTTTTTACTACTGAGGGTTCTCTGTGGGTTCCAATATGCTTTCTTTGGAAGACGACGAGTGTATAACCCAAATTCAAATTTGTATGATCTTCAAATGTAAGAATATCACATTGAACTGGGCATAGATTAAAAGTTCTGCTCTTGTTTACATCTAATGCATAAGTTTCAAAGGCACTTTGGGATTTATTTTCCTGGCGTGGAACACATAGCACATTCAACTTTGAGGAGTGAGCTGAAATTTTCACAGGACTTGGGGCTTTGAAACCCTGAGTCTGGGGCAATCCGTCTCTGACGGATAGGCCACAATAGGATCTTAGGGACCTGGGTGACCCTCTGGGCCACCCCCAATCTATCTATTTTAAAAGGTTCTCCCGCTAAAGTTATTCAAACATGGCCATACTTTACATGAAAGCATAAAAATCGAACGAAAACGTTTATACGGTTTATGGAGGTCACAATATTTAAAATTGATTGGTTTGAGGTCAGATGAAAAAAATACATATGAAAGCTCTTACCCATCATTTGCTGCAAAATGCCTGTTTGCTTTCGTCCAAAAATCGAATTAACATTAAAACCACGGAAAATCTGTTTTGACGTTTAATTAATTTAAAAAGGGTCATTAAACAGGGAATGTGATTACACCTGCGGCTCCACACATCAGAGAGTTACGTCGGTTCAAGGAAAGTGAATTTTCCAAAGCCGTCATGTCCGAGTCGACATTTTTTCTACACTCCAACTCACTAAATTGCACTCCAAAAATAAATTGCCTCTCGGGACAAATTCATAAATCGATTGCTGTGCCTGAAAGTGCAGCCAGAGCGCCCATATTTCCAGCTTACTCAGCTGTCATGAACCGAACCTACTGAACTTGAAAATCACCAGGTTCAATGAAATACGCTGCAATATTTTTCGCGCTGGGATACAGCAACAAAAAATATGGCAGTGGGTGAATATTTCAAAAGCGTTTTGGATCAGGAATGCCGTGCTCTGCCTCGCGCTCCGAACGTAGCTGCGAGCCTGCTGTGTATAGAGAATGCATTAAAAGTTTCTGATTAAAAAACTTCTTTGTAAGACATTTGGATTTACTGCTGTATCCCTTTAGCTGCGCACCCCGCTCTTGATGAAATACTTCACTACATTCTTACGAAATATTGATTTACAGATGAACAAAAAGTTGAGGACGGAAAGATTGTTATAAAGTTTTGAAATACTGTGGGAAACTTTTCCAAGTGCATCTTCTCCTCTCCGAACTTCCCGCTGCCAGCGAAGCGACAAAAATTAAGCCGCAACTTTTGAGCGCTCGGTTTCTGCGAGAGTGTCTTGAAGCGCCCGGGGGGAATTCCCTGGTGCGGAGCCGCAAAAACGAGAGCAAGCAAGATATCAGTCGTGTCAACAATACAATAACTAACTAACCACCTATTTTCAATATAAAAGCAATTCAAACGTATTAATGTAGTCTGCTATTGCCCCACAAAAAGTCAACCAACAAAACATCATTTATGTCAGGCATACAAAAAGGTACACATGCCTGCTTTCTTACGCTTCCCTCTCTGTGTCTCGGGGCGAGCCGAGTCGGGTAGAGCCAAACCGAGGCTCATTCAAAAAACATAACCGGAAGCAATCAGCCATTGGGTCGGAATTCAATAGACATTCTTTGGTACACTCGACACGTACTTTCCGTGCTTCCACCGTCATTATTGACTCGCTTCCCCATCGTTCTCTCTCAATGGCACCCACACATCGGCCTCTGCAGAGGTGTGGGGGCTGGCAAAGTAGGTATGAGAGGAAACGAAGACAATGTTCGACATCTTCATGTACACTGATGATCTCTGTTGGCTGCCTTTGCCCCAGTGATAGACGAAACATATGAGGAAGCCTGTCGGGGACGAAATAGTTCAATTAAAATATGCCCTTCCTGTGCAGTTTGCGCTGCCTGGAAACAGTGAGACTTTTTATGGAGTCTGTTTGTCTTTTTCTCATTTTTTAGTCAAAATTAGACAAATTAATCAAAAAAGGAAAAACTTCAACAAAAATTATTATTTTGTGTAAAAAATATACCTAATTGTTTTTTCTTGGTTGCTTTGGCTCAAACAGACATAAGAGTGCTAGAAAACTTCTTCTTGGGTCAATAAAAATTAATTTTAATTCAAAGTCTTTTACTTTTACAAAGCTTTAGATAACCTTTTAGTCTCCTGTTTTTTGTGAGATTTTGAAAGTTTCCTTCTAAAAGTTACATAGTAGACGTTCTTGAAAAAGTTGAAATTTTCGTGATTTCTTAAAACGTGGTTGGTTTTAGAAACTCATCATAGAAGTTTCCCACCTTTAAATCAGTAGAAAGTGCAGTGGGCTCGGTCCCGTGGGCTTTGCAGCTACCTGGGTTGCGTGCCACCGGAAGTTATTGAGTTAATGAAAATTTCCTTTCGGATAACTTTCCACAGGTCTCCAGCTTGCCACATGAGGAAGTGGGAAAGACATCTGGGGATAGGAAGGTTGTGATGCCAAGGATTTTCAATGAATAATTCACAAATTACGTGAGCTCCTGCCTCACCGAGAGAGCATTTTCATAACAAGCGAAAATATGTAGTCGACGTTGCCAGGAGGGAGGGCGAGGTGCCAAGACACACTGCACAGAGCATATATATCGAGTGAATTGATTTAGATTGGAGCCGTGTAGCGCATAAAAGGGGAAGGAAGATGCGGTGTCTCATCGGCGGCGGATTTGATTTCGGGAGCCAAATGTCAGCCCTAATCTGGGTATCATCGAGCGGGATGACACTCGATAGCGATTACAAATTCACCTCACATTACACTCCGGGAAAAAGGTCGCTCCAAAATGTGCATTACTATTCAATGCAGCACCGGTACCTGAGACGTCACCGCACTCCATGTCCCTGCGGGGATATCTCTATCGGCTGCCTAGTTGCACACTTTAACGCCGCTCTTTTGTGCGCACCCGTCTCGTCACCTCTTGTACATTATCTAGATTTCACTGGAAAAGTTTGAAAAAGTCATTTGCTTCCTCCACTCTCTCAACACTATGGAGCTGCGCATCGCCAGCTGCAAAAGTTCTCCTCCCTCCCCTGTCCCTCTTTCTGCTCCAGTTAGGCGAATTGTTATGGCATCATTATGTGTCTAAAGGTGCACGTCGCATTAAAAGGCAACGTGTTGTCGTTCTGGCATCCGATTTAGCCCGCCAGCGCTAGGATAGCAAGTACTGCACTTTGGAGATGGATCGCTTTTCCGAGCCCAAGCTCTTTCCTTGCGCTGTAGGTCATGACTATGATACTTGATCTTCTGGTAAACCCGTAAATCTTGCTGCTTCATAATTTACATGCGACAAAAAGTTAACCCTGGGGCTGGAAAGTTCTGCTGCAGGAGAAGACGATTCAGAAGCCGGGGGGTTCTTAAATTTACCACCAATGGGTTGCTGACGACTCACCGATTTTGGTCATTTTTTAAACTCAGTTATTGCGCTGAAGCTATCTGATAGAAAATTTAATTGGTTTTTAAAATATAAACTTGAAATTTTTTTCCATCTCCCCTAGTTCCATTTTAGGGGGTTTTTTTTAAAACCCTTGAAAATCGGTCATTTTTTATGAATTTTATTTTTTACATAAAATTTAAATTTAAACTTTATTATATTATTAATTTAGCAACAAAAGGGTAAACTTTTATTTAAAAAACTAAAGAAAAATTCCAAACTTTGTAAGAGATAAAACACAAAAATGAGCTTAGCAAAGTTCAGGGAGGACAATTTTTTAAAACCTTTAAAGTAGCTCATTTTTCATTCAATTTTATGGAATTATATACTTAAAATTAGAATACTTAGAATACTAGAATACTTTAAATTTTAATTTTATCTTTATTATATACATATTTTAATTTAACAACAATATGTAGGTAAAATTTAAATTTAAAAAAACTTTTTAAAAAAAGAAAAAAAAATCCAAACGTTGATGGGAACAAAAACACAATTTCTTAAGCGTTCCAAAAAATACGGTTTCAAAATACATGTTCAATATTTTTGGGAAAAATCATTGAAATTTTCGGTGATCAATGGGTTAAAAGGTTCGAAAAAAACATTTAGAGAGCTGCCTCGAGTTATTTCAGAGCACACGCAAAAACTTTCCAGCGGAAGGGTAAAGTTTGCCTTACAAGACCTCTGCTGCCGTCCGGTTCGGGAGAAGCCAGCTGATGGCGAAATAAATGAGACAAACATCGTCATCGTTGCCAGCGTACGTAAATAGGCACTGATATATGTCGTCATGTCAGGACCAATCTGACACTTGAAACTTTCCTTTCTCTCGCTCGCAGGCATGTTTTTTTGCGGCGATGCCGCAATGCCAGATGCCCACAGATACATCTATCTGTACCTGAACGTGAGCACATTAGCCGCATTTTGACCTAAAATGAAGCCCCATTCCGCACAGACACACGCGTGCGGGAAACTTTTAAGTGATTAATAATGGGAGTAGTGAAAATAAAACAATTAATTTCTACTGAGCGAAATTGAGGTTGAGTAACACTGCGCAGAAAACAACAATTGATTTGCATTTCCTTCCTCTTTCCCGCGTTGTGTCGCTCCGTATGTTTTCTCACCGCATCATTTGCCCCAGTCTTTTATTTTTCGTAATTACTGAAAATTGCATTAAAATGTTACAAGGTCCTCTTTCATTACTCCAACTTGCTCTTCAGTTCTGCGCTCTTATTGTTTTATATCCATTATACCTCCAGCAGAATGCGATGCAGTCCCGGCTCCTGAGGAGAGTAATTCAAGAATAATAGTGATAAAGCCTGCAGAGGCAGCAATTTGTTTGAGAAGGAGCTTTTATCTAACAAAAAAATTTAATAAAAATATGAACAAATTTGACTAAGCAATGTCTTATTTAAACAAAAATGCAGACTATCGAAACATGATATTGCATTCCTTTCCTTGGATTTCTTATGGTTCGATTTCTCTCCTAGCAACTAGATGGTACAAATAGTTCATTTTAAATTTCTTAGAACAGCCTCTCATCCTTTTCAAAGCGATGACTAAAAGCATACTTTCCTTGACTTCATCAAAGAATTTCCAGATCCTGGGGGGACTGTAAAAATACGGTTTTCCAGGATTTTCTGCCCAGGATTTTCTAACCCAAACTCATACCACTCTCCCCCTCTCTCTGAATTAGGAGTTAGAGGAGTGATATTCTAAAATTGAACATAAAATTCAAAAATTCTGAAAATGCATTTTAAACTTCTTCTCTCAATCAAAGTAAGTACTAGGCTGGTCCTTCACCCCAGACAGACAAATTAAGAGGCGCGAACTAAATCGAGATCTTTACTAAGTAGCAAAGCGCAATTTATGTCGCGAGCATTTGTTTTGTCATTGTAGTTGTTCTTTATGCTTATCCCACTTCGTTCCTTTGCAACCCGCCCTGATTATAATGCTGAAATTGTTTTTTAATTATTCAAATTGCTCGCTTTCAAAAAGTTTCAGCGTCTTCGCCTCCCTCTCGATGCTCTTTTATTGACTCCACTTACACTCTCCGTACCCTCGGTGCACGAAGACGCGTTTTATAATGATGATGATGGCTGAAATGCGACAAGGCGGGTGTTTTAATTTTTCTTTTACGTTCCACCTGAGTAGAGAAAAATGTTGGCAAAAGGAAATTTTAATCAACATCGTTATTATTTGTCTTACAAGTGACGTTCGTCGGCTCTAGCGCGCGCAGGCGGCTCACTTTTCAAAGCTAGCTCACTTTTTGCGAGATAATTATTATAAACATACTTCTAGACTCTTCAGCATTTGTGCCGTTAATGAGTGTAATAGATCCGAGTGTTTTCAGTCGCCTGATGCCAGTGGTTAGTAAACGTAGAAAAAATTATACTCATGCGAACATTTTATTCAAGGAACTTATTCAATCTATTTCAAATGAAATCTGAATCGCTAACCAGTTTTATGCCTAATTAGAACTTTATTTTTACAAAAAGAACACCAATGGGTTGCTTTGGCGCCTTTAAATCTAAGATTTAATTACCTTCTCCTTCTTTTAAAATCCTAAAAAACTTTTTTGAATATTAATTTTAATATTTTAGTTAAACTTGAAATTTAAACATTAACGTATTTTTAAATTGACAAAAAACCAGCTTACATGAATGAAAAATAAAAACTTAACAACAAGTAAGTTTAAGAACAAAATAAACACTTTACAGTCAAAAAACTGAAAGGGTTCACCCATAGCACACAATTCCAAAAGTTTTAGGTGACTGGGACAAATTAATCTTCCAATTTAAAACGACTTACTCGTTTGATTTGAGCCGAGAACCACGTCAACTTCATCCATCCAGCAAACATAACGAGATAGATGATAACGCGCCCGTTCCGATAATGGTAACACCAAGAGCTAAATCAATCTGTCGTTAAATGGTTTTACCTTGTGAGGGAGCGGGAACATAATAATAAAAAGGGATTTTTCACGTACATATCACGAGACAGGCGAGGCACATACATATATTCGGGGATGATCAGGGTGTGTGTCTGCGAGAGCAGGCTCTGGGGGAGAGAAATAATCATTAAATCGAATATTGAAAGCGCACACTGAGGAGCACTTGAAAATGTACTACATGCGAGCTTGTCAATGTCAATAAAATTAAATTCAGACAGCAAGGTGACGTGAATTCAAGAAAAATATTTGCTCTATAGAGATATCATTACCGCTCAGCTGAATACGGCGTTCGCATTGCCACCAGGGACGTATCACGGCGGTACCCTGGGTGTGCTTTTCCCTGTAACTCGTTTCGTTTAATTTTTTGTTTTACCTACCCTTCATCAGAGTTTTCTTTGCTCTTTGATAGAGAGCAAAAAAATACTATCTTTTTTGGAGGTTTCAGGGGCTTGATATTAAAATAAGAAATATTGTCAGCCTCTACCACTAAATTACTTAGAAAAAACGCTCTCAAAGAGCACGGTAACATCCAATTTATAGAACTGTATTTGAAAAAAAAAATTAAAAGACTGGTACGAAAGATTGTCTTTATAAATCTAAGAAGTTTTAGAAAATCAATAGATTGAGTTCAATTAAGTTCTGAAACGGGTTTAAAAACAGGCATGAGAAAGAAAACCATCCAAATGCTTTGATGAGAGCTCACAGAATTTTTCGTGGAGTGTGATGACCTACAAATAGATCCACGTTGGTTTCAAGACCAAAACTTACTAACTAGGGACCTTTCTCGTGTCCGTAAATCTGCACGGATAGGCATTGGAAACAGAACTAAAAAAATCCTTAACACTTGAAAAACAGATTCTGAAAAATCCATCAAAAAACTTCGAGTAGCATGAAAAACTCGTTTTGATTATCCTCTTGGAAAGGAAAACGTATATTCTACGACTACTTCTCTGCCACTGGTACCGAAAATCAATGAAAGTACTTGGCTGGTTCAAGAGCATATTTACACAGAGAGTGAAGCTCGGCATTCGTTTTTCCTCCCATCTCGTTCGCTATTCGTACCTTGAATTAACTTCGTCATTGGAAGACGAATTTTACAGTTGTGGCCACAGAATTTTCCCCAACTTTCAAAAGTTTTCACATTTCAATGAAAAAGACAATTTCTTCCTCTCCATCCTGACGAATAGCTTCGTGCATCTCCAGCCTAATCCAGGCGCATTTCAAGAGGCACTCGCTAGAAACGAGGGAACAGTAAATCTCCCAGCTTCTCGACGTAACTTGCGACTTTTAAGGTTCTCCGGTGCAGTCTGACAAAAGTTCAGGGCATTAAAAGTTGCTTGCAAAGCTCCGGATTATATTTTACTGGAGCTCTAATCTCTGTCTCTCTCTCTGTCCGATGGGAGCCCCAAATCCGTCCTCACAAAATCAATCTCTTCCTTATCCCGTCTTCTGTGTCCCCAGGAACAGGAATGGTACCTGCTCGGGCGGAACAGTCTCAATCCGAAGCTGGCACTGGAAGGGTTAAACGCAAGAGTGTCGCAAAAATTCATGATATAATTATTTTCGAAACGTGTTGAAATTACAAAATATTAGACGCGCGTCATGAATTTAAATTAATTGTAAATCATTTTGGAATGTGAAGGCATAGAAGCGTGGCATGTGGGTGTCGTCTGGGAACATCCTGTGGAAAATTACATGGCGCTGGTATCGCATGAAAGTGTCAACTGAGTATTGTTTTAGAGCTTTGTTTTCTTTTTATTTACACCATCGTGATATTGGTGCTGAGCGGGAAGCGCTGAGAGACGACGAGGGCACGTAGAACGTACCGTACACAATTATTTATTTCAAAAACGGAAACCATTTCACTTTGGTTATAAATGTAAAGCGATACAATTTATTGTTGTCACTCTTTCCAGGCGTCTGATCGGCCCGTTTTTGCGCCGAAAAGCGCGCCCACTGGTGGTCCGAGAACTGCGCGGTCAGAGGGTCGGGTGGGGATACTATGAGAAGCCTACTGCGCGAGCAGCAACACTTGCCTTCCGCCTGCCGTGCCACGCGTTGTTTTCAAATGAACTAGCGAGCAGAAAAATGAAAAATGTTACTGTTTAGCCTTTTGATTTATGTGGAAAAATGTAAAATGGGATTATGCCATGCAACCTTAAGGGCAGGCAGCCTCAGTACGTACACTAGAACGCTTCGGAGCTTTATTAATTTGTACTTACTTTTATTTTTTGCGTCCTACGATTTCATAGCTTTCTGATAAATGAAGGTGGAAGGCTCAGTATTTTTCGACTCACTCGGTTTTACGCTGTTTTAGCGCCAAATTGGATTTGTAGATTCCGCTGCAGATTAGGATCATATTTCATTCCACCCCCGCTGATTAGGCACTCGATATCGTGGAAAGCAACAACTGAGTGCTCTTTGGTGTCATGCCTAGTGCTCCTGGAGTTGACGGAAATCCGGTAGAGTTTCTCCTGGAAAAGCAGGAGCACGTCATAACTTTTGAGCAAGTATTAAATGAACTCGAGAGTGCTTTCGTGAACTTAATGAGATGAAACTTTTGCATATTAGATTTTCCAGACCTGAGACAAGACCTTCTTGCATGCATCAGAAAACAATTTTCGAAAAAAACGAGTAAATTTCATTAAACTCATTCCGAGATAATAAATAAGGCTGTCTGAGCCTTATTCAAATCGCATTCAAAAGGCATATGAAGAGGTTTGAAGGCAAATGAAGAGGTAGCATAAGATCTCAGAAACGGCTGCTATTAATTATGCGTCCCATTTCTGATGTATTAAGTCAACTTACACAAAAGTTAAGACTAAGGTAGACTTTTTTCTTAGAAATATCATCTGATGTGTTCTATTCCCCTTTCGAAAGATTTAAGCGAATTAAAAGTTTCTTTGGGTTAGTTGATGATTTTAAATTTTATGCCTTCTATTTTTCTGATAATGTTCTAAATGTCAAATGTTAAATTATAATCGTTTACAGATCTAGTAAAATTAATTTTAAAATAAACTATGTCATTAAGTTCGCACTTCACTAGGTTAAATACCAAAAAGTTTGTTTAGAATCGAGAATAGAATAGAAAAATATAGTATATTATGTTTTAAAAGAATCTTTAACATGTAAATAGCCTCAACGCAAAAGGTTCCTAATCCAGCTTAATGAAAAAGCTTTATCAAAATTCATTAACGCGCGCTACAACATATCTGGTAAATTTACTCCGCTCCTTCGCTTCAGAGCACAGATGGGAAAGAGGCGTGAGCTCCCCTAATAAGCCTAATTAATTTATCACCTAATCGATATGCACATCACATTACGAGCGGGTCGGAAAAGATTGTGTTTCGCGTCGCACCGACACGATGATCATAAAGCGAAATATTTTAATGGATTAAATTTGGCCCAGATAATTCAGTGCTTTTGTATTTTGAGGGATGCACCGAGAACTGAGATTAGTTTGTGCGTCCTGCGCTAAATGTTAACCGCTTTGTGCTAGATTTGCGTAGCTGTTATTTTCAGATTGCGGTCGGTGAGGTCAAATGTTGGTCAGGCGATTATCTATGCTCAGGCTCAGTGAGCGAAAATATCCGGTGCTGGTGGTAGGAGAGTAGGGGTGGTGGTGGAGCCGTCGATTCACGCTGCTCTCTTCCCCAGGCACGAGCTAACTAACGCGAACGGCCATATTTACGGACTTTTTCGCAACTGCGATAAATTTTAAAACCAAAAATTTGTTTGAATTATTTGAATACCACGAAGATGGATGGATATTCATTTGATGTATCGTGCGGGGATTAATTGATGCCACGTCAAAATGTAGGTGAGCGTCATCTATTTTGCCGTGATCGTTGGTCCCTCCGTGACGTCCACTGCGAGGTGATTTTTCGGGCTCGTTTGTGCGGTGACCAAATCGCGATGGAAGTTTGTGGTTCTGTGTGTCTGGTGCGAGCTTGTCTCGCAGCAGGTACGGAACTGGTGGACAATTCTAATTTTTGAAGCCAGAATCTCCTCTGAGTTTCCGTCAAGAGGATCAAATTAAAGTAAGCAAAATTTGAACGAAAATAAAAACTAAGTTGATTGCTAAACAACAAACCCAAATAGCTTTGCTTATACTACTTCTGAAAAAACAAAATCTTGTCGCATTACCTAAAATACTTTCTTGTCTTAAAAGAGAAATAAAAACTTCTAAACCTTTGAACCCTCTGCTCATTTTCCAAAAAATATTTTTCCCCCTGAAGTTGCCTTTAAAGTTCCAAATTTGCCTTCTCCTGAATTCTAGACTCCATGGCTTTGCTGTACTCGTCCGTGAGCCGGTAACTAATGCACACATCTGCAAATGCACATAAGTCAAATTCTCCAGCGGGCAATTTAAAACGCAAGACATTTTTCAAAGTGCGCAGTTTTAGCGTGCCTCGTCGTAGAACGTTTTGGGCGTCAATCAATCAAGAAGATTACATTTGCCGGAACACCACAAGGGAATAAAAGCACGAGTTTCGCAATCAAATCGGTTGAACCTTTCCATTATTTCCTCCCTGTCCCAGGCGCTGGCACACAAGCCACTAGTTTACAGTGGAAACCTTTAACAAGACAAGATGATGATAACGTCCATCGACATTGTTGTCCCTAGTGATACATTTAAATCTTGCGGAAAAAATGAGCTTATCGATTGGAAGCAAGCCTAGCATTGTGTTTGTAAAATGAGGAGGAAGGAAGGGAGAGAATTCTCGTGATCAAATAAACTTTCATCGAGTTAGGTAGACGCGCGACGTGATGGAAGGAAGTCAGAGCGGAGGGAGCGAGAAGACCAGTCTTATCGGGGCAGCAAAGTGCCATGTTGAGTTGTGCTGCTCATCAAATCTGCTGACTAGAAGCTGTTATAGGCTCCGTTTTAAATTTGTTTCTCCCTTGCTTAGCACGACCAGAGCGCATTACCTTAAGCCTGGTTAACTGTGCGAAATCGATATCGGAATGAATTTATTACCCTCTGCGTTCCCACGGCCCTCTGATTGGAAAGTTCCAGGACATCTCCTACTGTCGTGCTAGAGCCTGCCTTCTTTTCTTTTTTCGGGCTAACTTGATACAAAACAGGGAAGGAGATTTACAGAAAAATAATTTGATAATTCAAGAACTTTCAAGTTCTTTCTTGGCTTCTATTTTATTTAAATTCCCAAAACATAATCTTGAAAGTTTTCAAAACTTGGTCTAAAATATCGTAAACTCTTGAAAATAAATTTAAAATATTTAAGTATGACTTATTGTTAACAAATTGTTTAAAACAAGTTGTTTTAAAAATTAAAAACCCTTGTAATAAAAAATATTGAAAAAAAATCAAAAACATAAGGAAACTTTCAAACCCTCAGGTGTGTCTGAAGGTCTTGGTGGCAGCATTCATTTTGTACGTACGTGTGATTCCGTGCCAGCATAAAGTATCTCCAATCTGATTACAGATTCCCCATATAATGCCGGAGCTACATAGCTCCTAGCACGTTCGCACTATTTTTGTCAAACTGTTAGCTGCTTGTCGTGTCAGACACAATCCCATCCCTCCCATTCCTAGCCCCACTTATATAACATCTAGGTATCAGCGAGCCGTAGAGTTACGTACGGCCCTTTTTGTCTGCCTGCTAGCCATTCAAGTGGTTGCCAACTATGTTTATGCATTGAGTTGACTTTAAACTCGGAGGAAACAAAATTGTGGATTTGTGTAAACATAATGTTGTACGTGTTTGTCTTGCTCTGGTAACCGAGTGCGAAATAGCGGAAAAATGAATAACCAAAATAATGAGAGCGAGCGAGTGAAATTTTTGCATATAGCGGGAACAATAATCGTAAATAAAATAGTGACATGCACAACGTAACATATTTGTTTTACATCGATGGGGCTCGCTTTTTGTTGCATCCAATATTATAATAACAGCAGCGATGTTCGGCGAGTCAATCAATGTTTGTGCTGAAATTGGATGGTACGGATTTGAGATGGAGTGCGTCGATAGGAGTGAATGATTCGGAGGTGATTTTGGCTGGCTATTATGGTTTAAATCCATAATATTATTTCTTCATTACGTAAAATTTTTTCTGAGTAAATCAAAGCTTTCGAAAAAAATTTTCAATGCGAATTTTCTTTAAAGAGCTCGGAAGTTTTCTTCCTCTTCCGCAGGTCAAATGAAGGCGTTTAAAATTGGGCTTGACCAGAATAAATTGGCAAAATAATGAATTTAAAACCGATTTGTAGTTTAAAGTTCATGTTTTCTTTTTAGAGTCAAAATCCTTTACATTAAAATTACAGTCAAGGAGTTCGGAGCTGTAAAAACAATACCACTTTTATTTCCTGTTTTCATGCGTAAGCGTTCCTATAGGTTAGTTTGATAACCCTCTTAGGCTTTTTCGAGGATTTTTCAAGGTTTCTTCGAGGCTTTGAAAAAACACAATAACGGAAAGACGGACAGTAAAAATCATTAACAGCTCTTTTTATCAACACATTTGGATTTAACGCCTCATGTGATGGGAACTAAAATTTTGTTGCTCCAAGCACTGTAGATTTGCTCGATGCGTGAACGGAAAACAAACTGCAAAAGCACATTTGTAAAACTCTCGAGGCAATCGGTTTGCACTGCTCCCACGGAGATTTCTACGAAACACTATTGTTCACTAGCAACTTTTGCATCAAAGTGACACATCTTTCCGAGGTGGAAATGGAAACACCACAATATGTCAAAGATTTTTTGTTCCCGGCTGCTGCACCTACAATCAACCTCCGAGTTACACGTTTGACATTTTACTTCGCCTCTTACAGATGCCATTACCACGCCGACTCAGAGTCAGAGCTTCCTACTCATAGCCGGCGGTGCGGAATTGAAGTGAATAGACGGCTCTCGTTGATGATTGGAAAACAACATTTCGATATTTTTAAAACTACCTAAAGGCTTCCAAGATACTCTCTAGCTCTTCTTCGACATAATTGGGGCTTGTTAAATGCTGTTTGAAAACCCTGCAACCTTTCCAAGGTTACAGTAATGCTTATCTCTTGCGTCTCGTTCGCTTCCAAGATTTTCTAGAGGCTTTTCGTTATCTTCACCCCCTCTAAGATTCCTGCAAAAGTCTGTCTTAGGTATTTTTTCTATGGAAGACAACAGATCATAGAAAAATAGTTCCCAGAATCATTGAAATTGGTTTCCCGACCATTTATAGCTTCCCAGGATTTCTTGGTGTTAGCCAACAGAGACACTTTGGAAAACAGATTTAGCATCTTACGAAGTTGGGAGGAAAGAGATACATCAGCGTGGAGGAGCGCTCACAATACCTGTTTAAAAGTTTTTCCTACGCTTTTCCAAATCTCTATTTAGCCGAACTTGTCCATGCACCAGAGTTTCTCAAGAGAAAGAGAGGGAGCTAGGAGAAGCCATTTGTGTATCGAAAAACTTTGCCAGAGAGTTGTTAAAAATTATGAAGGGAGCCAAGTCGAGTCAAGTGTAGACCAAGCTGAGCTCGACGGAGATGACAAAAAGTTTTCAACTCTTGTTGGGGGAAAAAGAGGACAAATCCAAAGGATTACTGTGGCTTTTGTTTTGCCAAGTTTTTTAATGCTTTTGTTTAAAAACCCATTTTCATGTTCATTTCATTTATATTGCTCCTGCTGGCGCCCCCTCCAACTTCCGCGCTTAAGACGCTTCCACTCGACAGGAGTCTCCGTGACTTTTGCCACTTTTTCGATAATTGAAGATGCTAAGTTTCGCTTCTTGCCGAGGAAAACTTTCCCGATATAATTGGTCAGCTGACGGAGCCACAAAAAGCGGCATTGAAAAAAGTTGGTCTTCATCCTCCTGACCCCGATACCGTCTTTTATACTGTAACCAAAGTGAATTTCAGGTAGAAGGAAGAAAGTTTAAAAAGTGCGTCACTATGGTTGCTGCGAAAGTAGGCCGGTATTTAAAATCCCCACTTTTCAGAGATCTCTCGATAACCGAGCAACAGTGACTTATTATGTACATATCTTTAAAAGGAAATGAGGAAAATACCCAGGTTTTTGTTGCTCCCCCCGCCTCGAAAGTTCGAGTGTAACGCCGCTCCGGTGTCGTAGATAAACGCAGAAGCGGTTGCAAACGAGAAAAATATTTATTGGAAAACTAACAAAGGGGGGAGGGAGAAGTAGAACAATGCTCGAAACCAGCATGAACAAGGTTGTTGGTTGATTGGTTCCTTTGATCAAAATATTTATTTCCTGATTATCCCCATTTCGAGTATTCATGAATCTCATTAAGATTGTCATCGGAAGACGAACGAGAGACACAGGAAAAATCGGAACGAATAAATTTTGATTGATTTCTTTTCAGGTCTCGTGGATGCGGAAACGGGATTTACAGTAAGTAAACATTTTTCCAAGGATAATTTTCTCGAGATGTGCTTCATATGGAATATAAGGTGGTAGCTCGTATTGACTCAGCTGGAGAAGTCCTTTTTTCATGGCTTGCCTGGAACAGATGTTGAATGCCAAGGAGCACCTGTGAGGAAAAGTTTCACGCAACAGGAGCCCGTCGGATACGCGGGAAGGAGAAAGAGTAGTAAAAAGTTAGCGAAAGTGTTTTTATAGACGATGATAAGATGATCATTTTTAAAAGCTAGAACTTTCCTCAAACTTGAATACAGACTGGCTTACTCATGTTTTCGGAAAAAAGGATGAAAGAATGTAAATTATTTCAAATTATGAACCTTTTAAATGTGCTTGGTAGGTGCTAAATGGTAGGTGCGGTTCTTGAGTTTGGGAAAAAAAGATTACAATCTATGTTATTTTATTCTGAAAAATCTCACTCCCTCTCTTTTACTTATAAGTACATCCAAGTTCCAAAGTAGCGCCCCCAAGCGGCGGTGCCAGAAAACTTTCATGCCTCCCATGTTCTAGGGCGTGGTCATTTTAGAGTGGATAGCCAGAATTTCAGAATTCTATGACGAAAAAAGTACCAAAACCCTCAAAATTTTGTTACATTTTATTTGTTGAAGGTTTTTGGAATTTTGGAGTATGGCAGAAACTTTGAATAAGGTTTTTTGAGTTTGGAATGAAAATTTGCAGTTATAATTGTTGTACAGCATGGATGCAAAACCAACAGGGAGCCTAAAGGAAACTTTCAAAGTTGACCCTAGAGCCTAATTTGCCAAATTTTCCAACTTTGGACTCAGCTAGAACCGCCATCTTAGAAGACAAGTATCTAAAGGGTATACTTGACGGACTGGAAATTAAAAAATAAAGAAAACATTTGAATTCGAGGTCAATTGGACGTACCTCAAGCTCACAAGTCCTCTTAGAATGTAAAAAGTCCTAAAAACCATTTTTTGCCCTATATCTCCCAATCCCTATTGTAGACTTCCCTAATATTTTGTCTGTTTTGTTTCTCTTAAGGTTCCATTGAAAAAAAATACAACCAGCTCCGGAAAAAATTTGCGTCGGTCATTAAGTCTATTTTTTTGACATAAGCCGCTCCAAAAAATTGCAACAGGTAACATGATCCTGAGCGAACTTCCCTTAGTTCGGCGTTAAGACAGACGATTTAACGTGTGTTAAGACGCGAAACACTGCCATTTTTCTAATGAACAAGAGAAATGAATATTTTCCTTCAAAACTGAGATTATTAAAGCGATATATGGGGTCAAAGAAAATCAGTCTGTATAAATCTAGTTTTAGACTCTTCCTCAAGAAAATGTTTTAATTTATGGTAAAAAAGAACCACTAAAGACTGACCCTTAAAAGCTCATCAAACCATATGGAATTAAAAGTTTTGTGGAAATTTCCAAATTACTCCAATGATTGTTTCGACATTAGTTAGGGACTTAAAAGTTCAATCCTTCCCCACATGGTGCTCCAGTAAAAAGCCATTTATGTAAAATCAGGTCCGTAATTGAGTGAAAGGCAAACCGCAGCAAAGTTGATTACGATGCGCTCCGGCTGTGTTAATAATTGCTACAAGCAATTTCGTGAGGTTTAGACATAATTTGAATCCGTTGTGTGGCCAATCTAACGCAACATTAGATTCATCTCATCTGCTGGCATGCTGAAACGTCCACACAGACAGGAGCAGTGGTCTCCATCAATAATGCCTGCACCCATATTCCGCCGTTTGCACTAATTTGAAAGCACGATGGCAATAATAATGTACTGTGTGTCATCGTGTGGACCCACAGTTTCCAGACCCCGACTCCCTCTGAAGCACGAAAGGGAACTTTACTCTCTTCGAAAGGCACTGTCACCTGTTCCTCTCTCTCTCACGTACACCGTTTTATCTTGCAGCATACTGACGTCAAATATTTACACATACACGGGTGATCAACGATTTTCCATTATACATCCACCAGATTCCGATGATTATGATTTGAAAATAGAGTACGCACAACAACGAGATAGCGGAATATATGAATGCCAAGTGAACACCGAACCAAAAATTAATTTGGCAGTTTATTTGGATGTAACAGGTAATTGAGTTTATATGCATGTTTGGCAATTTCACCCGACACCCGCTGCGTTTTCCTGATCACATGGACAAATCTGCTATCTGCTGCATTACTTTTTCACGTCATAATGCATGTGCGATGGCCGGATTTTGACGCCATGCAACAAAAACTGATGAAGTGATCGACTTATTTATGCCGTTAATCGGGTGTATTAGTGATTTTCGTAATCCGCTAATTTTCTGGCAACCCGGCTATTTCGGTTAGCATGAATTTTTCATGTGGGAAACTTTTACCCCAGTCTTCTGAGAATTTGACTTGGAAGTTGAGGGCTTAAAATTTTGGATTCAAGCTTCCAAAAAAGATCACAGAACAGACAGAATGAAGTTTTCCTATTTACTTGCTACCAATTTGTGGGGACGAAAATCAAAATCAGCGAAACCTTTTGGACAAGTGTGTATTTGATTCGACTTTGTCTATAATTTACATCAAATTTTACTGGAGGCTAACTTCAATCGGTTGAAAATTTGAATATTATCCAAACCAATAATTTTTCACCTCATGCGGTAATTTCTTGTTCTACGTCTCTAATTTTCTTAGCCAATGCCAACCTAAAAACTTAAGATCAACTAAAAATCAGTTCAATGAAATTTTATCATAAAATAGTAGATAATATTTTAGTTGTACAAAATACCTACCCGTTTAGCTTACATGGGACAAAATTCTCCCCAAACCCTCAATTAGAACATTTCTCTGGTTTCAATTTCTGAAAATTATATAAGGAAGCTGGCTCGAGAAATTCGCAAAAGTTATCCCTTCAGCAAAATTACTATCTGTTGTCATAGACATTATTTTCCATAAATATTGGTTACCATCTCACATGAGTCCAGCCTCAAGCTGAAATGCCGTAGCTCATTTGCCATCTCCGAAAGAGGCAGTGACAAAAATGTAATACAACAGAGCAGGATGAAAAGTTTATGACACAAGTATTTCAAATGTTTTCCGTATGTTTGCAGCAGAATACAGCGGTAAACAGCACAATAAAAATCTCAGCAGTCAACTGGGGAGCTCAAAAGGTCAGATTTTAACTGTACTTTTCTCATACATGCGCTTGAATAAAAATTTCACAACGACAACGCGACATTCAGACACACACGCACACGCTCTGCAAAAATGAAAATGAAAAACTGAAAACCCACTTTACCAGAAGCAGGAACAATAAATATTCCCTCATGCTTAGCTTGCTTACACAATAGGCCACTTCATATTAGCAAACATTTCACATGTGCGAGTCTTTTTGTGTGCTCTCCGACGTACTCGTACCCACTACCCATCGCAAACACATACATCCACGTAGATTCCTAAAATGTCGGCTATTCCTGAGTTATTTTGTATATTTTACATTCTGCTGCTTGCATAGTTGCTCCGTTTTCAGGACTCCCAGTTAATGAAGGACGCAAATTAGTTTCTACTGTCCGTCCGTCTGCTGCTAGCGACTTCTAGGAAGTTCTAATTTTAGTCTGGAAAATACTTTTGGGATGTACAATAATTTTTAAGCAGAGAAAAATGTTTCTAGAAACATCCTTTGATTGGATTCAGGGAATTTTAGGAAAAATGTAGGCCAAGAGTGAAATTTTTCCACCCCCGTTCTAGGTGATTGGTCTCCATGCTCTCCGACCTTCCAGAAAAAACCCTTAGGTCAAGATTGCACTCCCAAGCCAATTTTCTCTACCTGGGATCTCCACTAACGACATCTTCTGCAGTCTAGACTCGCCTAATAAATTCATCTTTTGTTTGCAAATAAATGCAAATAACTTCATAGAAAAATGCAGTGTAGTCCGCTCCTCCATACCCCGCATTTTATAATCTTGCTTTATTATAAAGACTTATGCCACCCCCGTTTTTCTTTTGCGCACTCCAGGTATTAGCTCTTATTGTTTGTCCTCTCCTTCTTGGAGGCATGAAAGAAATACCGATGGCTCTTCCTGTTTAAAGTGATTCTTTTTGCAGCAGCTCGAGCCAAAATCCTGGGATCGCTGGAGGTTTACGTGAAGAAGGGCAGCACTATATCACTGGCGTGTGCAGTCAACGTCCATGCCTCTTCCATAGTTTGGTGAGTGAAAATTTCATAAATCTTCCTAATTGCCGCAACGGTGGTAACTTGGAGCTCCTTTGAACCACCCTGGGGCTATAAAATTAAATTAAAACCGCAAAGTCCATCAAAACCGCGTGAGTCATTAACGTCTGCAGCGAGGTGGAAAGTTCGGAGCTTTATGATTAATTCGCGTAATTATTTGAAGCTCATCAACCATAATTTGGCTTGTTTAGGCAATCGAACATGTATGTTGATAACCTTTTAACCCTTCGCATTGCCGGCTCTAATTAAATTAACACAGATGACTTAATTTGGAAGCCATTAGCAGATAATGAGGCACTTTACCAACGAAATTCACCCACCTTGACCGTCTGTCGGACCCATTTAGCTCGAATAGGGTGACTTGCTGAAATCAACTAAAAATTTGGATGAAGATGTTCTCTTCCTCGTTCTCGCACGTCATTCTGATGTGACTAATGGGTAAACAGCCAATTAGGGATGGGTAGCCTGTTCATGATTTCACTGAATTTTGAAGTTTGCCATTTAGCTTTTTCTCGGTTTCTCTGTTGTTGGCAATGGTAAAGTTTCATTTTGGATTTTGTAAAGTTAAGAGATAAAGTTGTTTTTGAATTGTCTAAGCCCTCATGAAGCTGTAAAATTCAAGATTCAAATTAAAAATCAGTTTTGATACACCAATAAAGGTGATCTCATAGAACTCCTTTTACGGCTATAGTTTTGAAAAGGTACCTCTGTGATTAAAAACTATGTGAAAGTTTAAATTTTCACGAGTCGTCAATCTTAATTTAAAGTGTTCTGCATAATTAAAATTTTTTTTTTTTGATCCGCTAAATTAGAGTACAAATTCAATGAAAATGGCAAACTAACAAAACACCAATCCCTTGACTGATTCGGCTTATTCTAAAATATGCTTGAGCGAAAATGAAAAGAATTAGAAAGGAGACTTGTTAGAATTTTCTTAAAAAATCTTGATATCCCTCCTCACCTTTAAAACTGTTGTATTCAAAACGATAATTTTTTCGTCCTGCAAAAACTTTGAAGATGCCAGAAAAATATATCAATTAGAAAATTTTGATCATTTGGAAAAATCTTGATTTAATATGAACACAAAAAATCTTTGTAAAGATTTTGTGAAATGTTCTTCCTGTCAAAGTGGAAAATGAAAAATCTTCTTTAGTTTAGAAAAAAGCCCATTCCATCTACAGAACCTGCCAAAAATGGCTTCCAGCCATGCTGTTTTTAGTAATTGAAGTTCTAATGGTCGGATCTACGTTCCAATTGCAGGTACCACGGCCAGCAAGTGGTGGATTTCGACTCCGCACGCGGAGGCATTAGCTTAGAGACGGAAAAAACGGAGAGTGGAACAACAAGTCGTCTGTTGTTGACACGAGCCCAGCTACGTGACTCTGGTAATTATACATGTGTACCCACAGCTGCAATTTCCGCCTCCGTGCAGGTCCATGTGCTAAACGGTAAGTGCCGAAATAATTGCTCATGTCTCTATCTCCCCGAGTTACGGAAAAAGCTCATAAAAATGCCATTAATTGACCACTAATTGCTTTCCAATTGGTTTAAATAAAAAAAAGAGATTTTCTCATTTGGGGGACTTTTATGGGGATGTTCTGGGGGTGAGGGCGATAGATAAAAAACCACTAATTGAATATTTATGCGTATTTTATCCCGCAAATCGGCGGCTTCTTGTGGAAAACACCAGGCGAGCATCCGGCCGCCATGCAGACGAGCAGTGGAGTCCCGTGTCCATCGCATACGGCATTGTTAGTGTTATGTTTGATGACCATATTCAAGAGCTACAGCCATCACCACTTGTTTCACATCATATCAACTACTTTAACATTTCCGATAACATCGAGATGATTTGAATTCCCGTAAACGGTATGTGCTGGCAATGAGACACACTTTGTTATATCAGACAGTTTTGTAGAGTCGACATTACTACTATTATTACATACATTTATGTATTTACTGTACGTATAATGTAGGTGCAATTGTACATAGAGGTTACAAGATAACTAGCGTGTGATATTGAAGTTTTTCGTTAACCGGACAAATCGATTTAAGTTAGTTGGCGACTAAAAGGTTTGACAGAGATCGTGGAGGTAAAGTTTTGTTGTTTCAAAGAGTTACTTTTTACTGAAAATCACGTAAAAGCAGCTATTACTGTTAAGTCTGAACTTCCTACTATTTTACGTATAGCTCGTCTTAATAAACAGCATGTACTGTGAGAGGCTTCGAACTTCTTAAAACCTTTTATATTTCGTTTCCGTTGTTAAGGACCAAAGGATCTTTGAGAGTTTGTTAGACTGTTTTAGATTTTTATAAAGTTTTAGGGGAAGTTTGAAAACCTCTTTGAGCTTCTTTCTTTTTTTTTTTGCTCAAAATACATATTGAGATCTTTTCATTTGGAATCTCCTTAGTCTCTCTGAAATAGAAAAAATTTCGATTCATGATGAAAACAGATAAAAAAGTTCCGTTACAGGATCCAAAAATTACAAAGCAGTTCATAAAGCCGAACGTTTTCATTTGGGAGAGAAAAGTGTGAATTTGAGTGAGCCGAAAAAGTTCCAATTACGACGAAAACGCATGATTTTATAATAATTGACAGAACCGAAGCTGAATCAATAATTAAGAGCGGCACCAATTCGGGAAAATCCGCAACATTGCGAGGGAAAGCGAGCCAAATGAGAGAGACAGCAGAAAGTGAGGATTGGGTTTTGCATCGTTAATTGTCACAATGGTTTTTTTTCTCATTTTGCGCCAGTATCTCGGTACTGTGACGAGCTCCTGCCGATGCAGCACGTTTCATCGCATTTAAGTGTCAATGGTCTGTTTATGGAGAGTTTTTCAGTTTGATCCGTTGCATTCATTAATAATTAAAGGCCCAAGTGCAGACCTGAATGGATACTCGAATCCAAAAGAGATCAAGATTTAATCGCCGCATATCTAGTTATAAATTCAATGGCAGGACGGAGCGCCGAGCGAGAGTGGTATTGATACTGCTAATTGTATGGAAATGGGTGCATTGCGAAGTAATGAAAAAGTTAATGCAAAAGCGAGCCAGACTTTCAGCATTAAAAAATGCCTGCTCATTTATCGACAACGCTGAAAAATTATTTTGGCACGTATTCAAACGGAATTGCAAGATAATGTTCTGCTTTACTGTTTGAGCTTTTCAGTGAGCTTGAAACAAAAGTAGAAAATTTTGAGGCCAAATTTTCCCTTCAGTCCTACGAGTGTTAAGACTCCCGAAGATTGTCCTGCAGCCCTGATTAAGTTCTGCCTTATTGAGGCCATCTTTCTCCCCAAGTCTCCTTGCACCATTAATATCGTCGTCAACAGCTCGATAAGACTCGTAATATTTTACTTGGACTAGATCAAAAAATAATTACAGTCATAATTTTTCGCAAATCGCGCCATTTGCTTGTCAAAAATGTTTTCGAGAAGGCCCCATTTCGCTCGCTTCTCTCCTCTCCGCTACCCAAAGACATAACTTTTAAGCCTCTTGCCTGCTCCCTCCCGTTAAATATGTAATACAATTTTCTCTCGTAATAGCTATCATCATACTTTTCGTATTGCTGCAGAAGATAAGCGAGAGGAGAGGCGAAAAAAATATTATTAACCGGTTAAGCAGATTCAAATTTCGTGATCAAAATACATAAACTTTTATATAAATCTCTTTATAATTCACCATACTTACATCAATTGGCACCAGCTCCAGCAGGGGGTGGCGCTCTTGTGCGCCAGAAACGCTTTCATTTTCACCCCATCCGCATTTTTGGCTGGCGCTAGGGCCACGTTGTTTACGAACCTAAAGAGTGGCGGTTGTTCAGCTACACGCTGTGAATTACTGCAGAATTGATTCGGCCGTTGCTTCCTGCCTTTTCATACTCGTGTTTTGCAAGCATTCCCTTTATGCTGCTGTGTTGTCATGTCCAACTGGATCTCATGGCCTTAACCCAGACTCGACCTCGATTTTACTGGGTTACAAAGTCAGTGGGGGGTATTTAGATATAACAGTTGAGTTAACTACATATTGAACATTTTTAAACCATGAGCCAAAACAATGTTTCTTATTTTTGATGAAAATATTATCCTATAGGTCCCCGAGAGACCCGTAGCCAGGATAAAAGTTTAAGGGGGCTCAAAACATTTTAGGGGGCTCAATTAAGATCTAGGAGGGGTTTAGCAAGCTCTATGAGTCTCTCCAGTCTAAACATTAGAAGTAAAATTTTAAAAATGCTTCGATAATTCTAACAATGTCTTATCCAATCCGAAGATATTTTGGAAATTCAATAGATAAGCTCCATATCTCAAGGCTACCTAACTTTTTCTCTTGCTAGATATAAAATTATTTAATTTGATAAATTTTTTGATCACCAAAGCTGGTTTTCTGTGGTTAAATATCTTTTTGAATGCCTAAGAGTGCAGAAGACTTTAGTTGGATATTAAAAGAACATCAGAAAGTAGCCCCTCGAAAGATTAAGAGGATTTCTTACGAGTCCATAGGGTTTTTAAAATTTTTAGAAAACTTGAGTCAGCTGTCAGAACCGGGAAGTCAGAAGCGTTGACTTTTAAAGTTTCTTTTTGACAGTATTTTTCCTTTCCTTACTTCGCTCCTCCATCAACAACAATGCGATGAATGTATTGCTAACAACAAACAACAACATTGGCGATAAAAGGCAGCAAACTATGTTCGTATGTGCGCAGGCAAGTGAAGGCAGGGCATCAGGCAGACATGAATATTGTGAAAATTTAAAAATAAATGTGTTTGGGGAGAAAGGTTTCATCGTTCGAGTGAGCTATAACGCAGCACTCTTGGAGGGAAATGGCGGCGGCGACGCGGAGCTTAGCGTCGAAAACAACAACACGATCGCAATAACTATGAAAGCTAAGGGCCGAGTAGTCGAGAGCAAAACGGGCTCACTTTGTGCTCGTTATACTTTTGATGGGACGATGAAACATTTTCATATTTCATGACTCCATGTCGGCCCATCCCCCTTTCCTTCTTTTTTTTAATTAAGTAATTCTTCGCGCCGAGTCCTGTGGACGCGTGTCTGATGCTGTCCTCGCGATTAAAGCCTCTGTGTATGCTAGATTCGCGCCGAGCCTAGACAATGTTTTTGCTCATCAGTAAACAATTTTTATTTGACTACCACAGCGGGATTTCGGAGCGCCAAATGTGCATGATACGCGCGTACCTGGCCAAAGTTAATGTTCGGTATTTACGAAAGTTTGTTTTTTCACGTTTTTGTATTCATGGTGCGAGAGATGGGAAGGCCGGGCACGGAGAGGTCGTGCAAAGCCTAAGAAGCGCCCGCTAGTCACCTGGACATCTCCCGATTGGAAAACGTAATTGGACTCGGAATGAGCTCCTTAAATATTAACGGGACATTTATTATTCATTGGCGAACTTTCCGAAACAAGTAATCCTAAAACGTTTATCTCCTGCAAGCAGCGTCGCGACAGACGGACAAGTGGAACTCTTGGGTGTCTGCGTGTGAAAGCGAGGAATGGCGGAGGGAAAACATTTGAATGCTGACTTACTTCTGTGCGCTCCGCATTTACCCGCAGCTTCAATTTGGATTTATTTTTATACAAGCGTCAAGCGTAGATTTTATTTCAAATAATAAATTTTTCATCTGATACCCATCTAAGCGATAACAGTAAAATACGATGCCAACATTTTTTTGTTTATCTCCATGAAACGCATGTACATTCGTAATATTGTTGTGCTCTATATACTCGGGCTTATGTAGAGCCGCCGCGCCGGTTCTCGGCGATCCGACATTGATGCTCTTCAGCAACATGAGGTGTGTGCTGCTTTGTATCCAGACAATTCGTTACCCATAATGTG
Organism: Forcipomyia taiwana; assembly: GCA_963930915.1. Taxonomy (NCBI): domain Eukaryota; kingdom Metazoa; phylum Arthropoda; class Insecta; order Diptera; family Ceratopogonidae; genus Forcipomyia; species Forcipomyia taiwana. The sequence continues at coordinate 687,529 of CAWVOI010000086.1, read as the reverse complement.
TTTTAATGTTGTGGCTTTTGTGCGAATTTGGCTCGTTTTCCCGGAAACGAATGGAGCGAAGGATCTTATTCAATTAAAATGAGGGTGCATGTTGGGGCTGTGGTTGAGCCGGTGGGTGGGCAGATTAGCCGTTCCGGAGCTACCAATCACCTTCCAGCACATTTTCGACCAGCGGTCGTTTTTTTCTTCGAAACATTAATTTTTTAACTATTGACCCCTTCATCATACACGGTTTGTTTTACTTTTGATTTGGAAACCCAACAAAATTTACCACCAGCCAAAAGAGAGTTAATATTTTATTTTTTCCGATTAATTATCTAAATTAGGTCTATTCTATAAAAGCTCGTGCCTTTAAACCAGGCCTGAGAAACCCGAGTGATACCCATCCCTTTTCGTTAATTCACGAGTTCTCTCCCAATCCTAGTTTGTAGTCAATCATGAGCTCAAACTGAGTATGTGGCATTGGAGTTAATTAGGAAATTTGCAGGCTTGTCTGAAGATTAGTTGTGGAATCGATGTTCATTTAATCGCCTAGTTTCTATGGGAGACAATTTCACCGATAAATTAGGTTCATTCAAGAAATGGGATTAGCTGGGTCCGAAACTTGCTTTCACCCCATTTTCAATATTAATTGTAATCGACATCGTCCTTGAAACTTAACCCAGCTTCAGAAGGCTGGAACATGTGAGTCTTTTGTCATCCTAAATGCGTAATTGCGTAGGAAGTCAGACATCAACAGCTGCAGTTCAATTCGGCAAATTTAAATCGGGTGTTTAAATTAAAATGTGCTTTTGTACATATTCCGTCTGGGCGGAAGTTTTGTATATTTCACTACATAAATATAAACCGTACAATAAATTGAAGCAAAATGTAGAAGAGATACAATCTTGTTCAATGTAAATACAATTGTTGAGAAAATATAATCAAAATTCTTTAAGACAACAACCAAGCAGCCGAAGCTGAAGGGAGTGAGAAGAAGGATGGGATGGCTATGAACTGCAATGTGGCAGCGATAGGTAATTCAGCCAAGTGGCGTTTGGAAATTGCTCCGCTCTGAAACAAACAACTTTTGTTGACGTGAACGTGAATGTAAAAATGGACTCGAGAAATCAAGTTTCAAGTGGATGTTCATGACATATTTTTAATTAACGTCCTTAAAAAAATAAATATTTGTAATGGAAAGAAAGAAGAACGAGGAGGAAAGGAACATAATAGACAGAAAGACAAATATTAAAATGATAAATGTAATAATAAATTAACAAAGTTATATAGTCGAGTCAAGTCGAGAAATAATATGGTAGCATCTAAAGAAAAATTCAACCAAGACGACAAATTGCTCAAAACGGGGAACTTCACGAGTAAGCCAAGCCCAACGAGACACTTTCCACCACGAGGATCTCAGTTGGAACTTCCAGACTACCAAAGCTAATACTAAGCTGGAAAAGACTGATTTTAGCAATAGTTGAACTGACAGACGGACAAGAGCTCTTTAGGAACTTTAAAGCCTCGTGCTGGAAAGTGCTCCCGATGTAAAAGAAGGTTGCGGAATTAGCACATCAATTTTTTTTTATTTGCAATTTTTTGGTTAAGTTCTCCATCAAAGTCCTTCCAGAGTCTCCTTCTGAAGTCCATTGGAAGTTATTTTTGTAGTTAAATGTTTTCAAAATGTTTTGAGTTCAGCTAAAATTTTATATAAAATCTTTCGAAGAATTATGTACAAACTTAGAATTATTTTGGAGTTCTTTAAGATTTTTTTAGAGTCTTTGGAAAATTCTGTTGGAGTCCGAAATCTTTAAGACTCCCTTGAAAAACTTTTAAGAACTTGAATTCTCTTTACAGTTCAAGGCTCATAAGGCTCAAGGCACATAATTGATTAAGAATTCTTAAGATGTCCGTAACATAGCATGCTAGAATTATTTAAAGTTGAATTGACTCTTTAATTATTATTGGATCTTGAGATTTTCAATTCAAACAATTTTTAGGTTTTCAATTTTACGCAAAAATCTTTGAAATATTTAGACGACATTTTAGTGAATTTCTACGGCTTTTTTTTAAAAAAATATAACCTCTAAAATAGTAAAAGCGACAAAAAATTTAACTAGAGGCAATGTTCGTTTACAACAGAGAATGGGATTACAGGAGCACTATTGTTTTTGAAAAATTGAGCTAAAAATACAAGAGGAAAGGCGAAAGTAAATAATTCCAAGTGCAGTTGCAAAACAAACTAACTATAGCTGCACCAGGAATATAATTAGGGAGGATATCACCATCACCACCCTGCCAGCGCCCTGCTAAAGCAATAATAGTGAAACAATTGTCGGAAACATTTTATATTCCCATCGGAAGTTGAGCCTGCAGTGGGTGGAAATGACGAAAAATATTCAACTCGCTCATAATTGTTCTTGTTAGGGGTGGAGTGGTGCGAAAGCGGGGCACATTTGGGAAATTACTTCCCAGCGCTCCTCTCTCTATCTATTTGTGTTTGATTGGGCTTCGCCACGACAGGTCGGCTGTCCGCATTTGCTCAAATTGCACTCAATTAAGGCATCAATTCGAAGACATCGAAACTCCTAATTAAAATCAAATAGCATTCTGGTCAGCTGACTGATGCCGATCGCTTTAGCAGAAACTAATTAATTGCTATAAAAGGGCATGATTGAGCAATTTCAATTCCAGAGCTGATGGGTTTCCCTCTCTCGCCCATTAAATAAACTTGCCAACAATGTGCTCGTTGAAATCAGCCAGGCCAGCAATTACCGGCGAGTGCTTGCTGTAATGAAATCAAAATCAAACGCAAACAAATGAAAATCATGTCAATCTTTATTTTTCCACAATGAAGCAGGTGGTGGATGGTGATGGAAAAATTTTAACCTCTCACCGCAGATCAGACGTCATAAATCAAAATTTACATGATGGTGATAAATAAACAATGAAAAGCCAAATAAAGCGAAATTCCGTCAGGCTGGCAAATCAAATAAATGTTTAAAATTGCGAGTGAAGTTCAAAGTTACGGTCTAATAATTAAAATTACACCCAAACACCAATCAAAATGTTCCGCAAACAGAGAGGGGCAACAGGGGGCAGAAGCGAAGCACAGAGTAGTGGAATTTTAAATAATTTATCAGAGTTAGGCCATAAGACATTCTGTACATTGCTTTGACCTTTTAGAGCAAACCTACTAGTAAGTGAGATATTGACCTAAGGTAGACGAGTACTGATAAGGAAATGGTTTGGACTGCCCCCTCGACTTCCGGGGTCGCCCAATGTCACAGAGACTCTTCCACCAACCCGACTTTGTAGACACATTGAGCACGAGAAGACGAGACACTAAATCAAAAGAAACCTGTAAAAATCACAAAATAGAAGCAACATAAAAGTAAATAAAGTAAATCATAATTAAAATCAAGAAGTGGCTTTTTCCCGACCCACCACGCCGACTCAGGCTGCGAGCAGGTAAGGAGAAGGGCGTCAGAGACATCTGCAGAGCTAAATTATGTACATGAAGTGGCTGCTAATTAAATTCAATGGGACCGAGCTGCATAATCATATGTGCTAGTGGAGGCTTCCAGGGAAGTGTAGCAATTTGCGCAAATGCAAGCGCCATAAAATGTGTAAAATGTGAGTCGGAAAAAGCGGAGTAGCAGTCACATGCAGTTACAGCTACTAAGGAGCCATTTTTATAAAACAATTTTGCGCCATTTGAGGGGCGCAATTAGGACGGAGCCCGCAAGAGAGCGCCATCGTGTCTGTCGCTCCAGCACCGAATTTCAAGCTTGCCAGACAACATTGTCTTTGCTTGCCCGTTTTTGCGAGCCAGACCAGGTCCCTATTTTTATGCAATCGTTTCAAGAGCTCTTAGAATTTGAATTTCATATTCCCACTCATCTCAGATAGCGATTTGAGTGAAGGAGGGCATTCAGGAAGCATCTAATTTGCCCAAGTGGTCATGAATAGCGCTGCATTCTGATGCGAAACGGAAAAAAACTCGCTACATTAATTTTTCCCAGAACAGGTGTTTTCCACCGTGCTTGTGGCCGTGCAGCTGAAAGTTCGGGGAAACACATTTTTCACTTGTACATAGAACCCTCAAATTATGCACGCTTTGACTCTTCAGCGAACAGTCTGGCTATCTAGCCCAGAGGCGTAGAAAAAGGGGGTAGCTTTTTAAAATGTTCGGCTTCAAAATTCCCTAGAGACGCTTTTGGTTGGGATTTTTAATCAGGTGGCAAAAGACTGACTTCAATTTTTCATCTCGACATTTCTCGATATTCTAGCATTTCTCTAAAGTCTCTCAATCCTACATGTAAGGGGCAGAATCACTGAAGTTTTGGATCCAGAACCGAGTTAGCTTTTGGATATAACGAGCAAGTTTCGTCTTTGACGGGGTAGTCAAAAATTTTGTACCTGCCAATATAGCGACTTCAATGTTCTGCCGCTAAATTTAGAGGGCAGTATGTTAGTCTCATATTACTTTTAAAGACAAAAATATGGCAGATTTTCAGATTGGAGACTTCATTCGCTTTACAAAATTTCAAGAAAAATAGGTAAGTGCTGGAAAAACCAACAAATTTTACTTGTTTGCCCTCTCGTCGAAAATCTTACTTCCAACTCTGAGCCCTTGGACATTTTTCTTTGAACGCTGCTGGGCAACCCGGTGCTGGACTGGAGAGCTGGACATTTATGGACGCTTGTAGGATCTGGCTGTTGCTCGCTGTATGCAAAAATGAAGGAAATGGGAATGAATGTTGTAAAACATTCTGTAATGACAAAAAAATTTATCCTCTCTGTATTGTGTCATATGTTCAATTTCCGTATTCAAGCAGAGCAATTAAACCAGCTGCTGTGCGAAATGGTGGACGTGAAACTTTTAATATCATTAGTCTGTCGTTTCAACCGATGTAATTATCATAGTTTTCGTCGGAGGTTCCCTCAGGGATATTCAATTAAAACTCTCAGAGTATCGTACTCTCTTGGCTGAATTTTTTCCGTGAGAACGAATGTGGAATTAAGTGCCGAGAATTGTCTGTTGGACCTTCGGCCAACAAGTGGCAGACGCTCTCTACACAAACCCTAATTAGCACTCTCCCGTTATTCCACTAAAACCAGATCAAATGTGTGGTCTTCCCATTCATGTTAATAATGCAAATTCTTGTTTCCATATCACTTGGATTGTTTATCTCATCATTAGGCGATGATAATGTAAACACTTTGGCTTTTATGCGATTTTGTTTGAGTTTAATCTCAGCTTCAACACGACTGCAACTCAAACATTAGCGAGCAAATAAAGAGATTTACATTCAATAATCAGAAAATTAATTAAAGAGATCAATGAGTTCGGTGTTTACGTTAATTGATCGCACGAGTATCAATTTTGTCAGATTCTCGACGGTGAAAAGTGGAATCTAGCTGCTGTACGGCATTTCAGACTTCAATGTGTTTTCGGAAAAATGCTTTCAAAGGCTTTAAGATTTAGGTTAATTTTTTTTCTGCTTTCGCCTTTCTCTCTAAAGTGATCATTTTTAGTGCATTTTACATTTAGTCTGTCAGCATTTTGCAAAAATTGCACTATTGTGGCCGCTTTGCCGTCTGTCTGTCTGTCCGAAATTTTCTAACTCGGGAACGAGAAGAGCTAGAGAGCTGCGATTTTTACATCGTGTAGAACATGATCTGTAGGGGTGCAAGCTAGAAATTCTAGACCCCCATTCCCTCTTGGGTTGGTATTGGGGGTGTTTTACATTTGTATGAAAACTCCTTATATTGATTGAGCTGAAATTTAAGTATGTTGTAGTCTGTACAAAACCTAGAAAATTATGCTAATACATGTGACCCCTACCATATATAGGGACGGAGCTAGGGGCCCTCAAAGTTTGATCTTCTAGAAAATGCACCATTTAGCTTAATCTCCGATTTGGCTTTTTATGTATTTTTTTTTTCAGAGAGGAAAATTGAAGTCCTGACTCCCTTGTTTGCAGCATTGCAGCATTGCAGCAAGCCTCCAAGAAAGAAAATTCGGAAATCATCTCTTCTTGATCGTGGTGGCAGGAAATTAAAAACACTCGTTTGCCACCTGATTTAAAACCCAAAAAATTAAATAAAATTTTTAACCAAAAACCCGCCAACAACAAAAGCTTATAAAATAAGACTTTTCTTGATAGTCGATTTACCGAAAAAACATTGCTTTCCGAATTCAAAACTGCAGTGTTTTTAATCTTTTAGGACCGAGGTACCTAAGAAAAGAGGAAATGTTTTTCTAGTTTTTTTTAGAAGTAATTTTTAATTTTATTGGAGAACTTTTTCAACTTCAATTTTTTAGGAATTTGAATCTTCCCAAATTTAAGAGTTCAACTAATGGTCTAAGTTTGAAGATATATAAAGCACCCAGCAGTAGAGGTCAAAGATGTTAACATTTGGAGGCTTATGATAACCTGTCCATCTTCATTACAACATAAGTGGCTAAATTGAGCATTCATGCAGGAAACGTACTTTGTAACTAGAGTATAGCAAACCTTGAGACGTCCTTGAGTTGCTGCTCGTGCTGCTCTCCGAAAATAAAATATTATCTTTCTTTCTATTGCTTTTAACTCTTTAAATAATTTCCAAGTCAATTTCAAGGGCAGACTTTCCAGCTCGGTGTTTATTTTGGTTTTTCCTTTCAGTATTGTGTATTATTTGTTTATTCAAAGAATGAGGTGAGAGGCAAAATCAATTTTGATCCAAAGACAGTAACCAATGTGTATCAGCACGACCGATGCGTAAATTAATCAACACTAAGTTCGTGTCATTTTCGTTCAGACGGGCATTAATAATTCCTTTCCAGTGACTAACGTTTCCTTATGACATGTCTAGGGAGTATAAATTATTTTCCGTTCGTAATCACGCGAGTGAGTCAGGTCAGGTTCGGTCAGGTCTCCCCCTTAACCTCACAACAACAAGTAGTCCCGTTGAAAAATTAATTTATGTTACAAACTACGCCTATTGACTCCACACACCTCGTTAAATATCTTTCAAAAACTCATTAAAGGCGCGCATTAGCCGACACAATCGTGGGTTCGAATCACAAGGGGTGAAGAGAGCGACGATATATGACGTCATGTGTGCTCTCGCATGAGCTCAGCAGGAATTCCTTTTATTCCGAGCACGCCGCGTATATCTTGATCAGCGTCATCGTCATTTTTATGTGCGATATTTTAAACCCTCGGCTCTTCACGATATGCAATCATGAGAGCGTTAACGAGCGAAACGCTGTATCTACGGGCGGCTCTCCTATCGCATGCTTGAGCCGACTCTTCTCGTGTGTCGCAGTCGTATACAAAGAAAATTCACTTGGTAATTAATATAAAACACAAAATATGTTCCTAGTCGCAACGCACAAGCACTCTCTGGTGCACGAGTTTGAGGGACTGCATTTTTGGAATTTTGAAAAAGATGACTTGAGGCGTTAAGTTGTTTAAAGATCAAAGGGTGAATTTTGAAGGGTTTCAACACTAAATTTTTTGCGTTACTTTCATACATTCAACTGCCAACAAATTCCAACCAATCAAGACCTGTATCTGTTCTCTTATAAATTTTAACCAAAACTTCCCCAATTAACCAAACAAATTAACGAAAAAATGTAAAATGATCAAAAGGGACCTCTTTGGTGTTTTGTGAAGGTCCTGGAAGTCTGATGGGTACTTGGTAGTTCTAAAGGTCAAACAAATTTCGTCATCATTCTAAATCCAATTATTTTTCATGGTACCAAAAAACAAAAAATCAATCAAAAAGTCAATGAAAACAAAAGAAAGTAATTTTCCTAGAACTGAACGAGAATCAATAGAATTTAAAGGTGATCAACAGAGCGAGTTTTTATATATAAATACATATAGCAAATGTAAATGCATAATTTTTTGGCATATTTTAGGACGAAAGAGTACATTTCACGCACTTAATTATTTTATTTGGCATTAAATCAACATGTGCAATTCATAATAAATAATTTTCAAGTCAGTTTGCTTCACTTTCAAATGAATTTGAAGTTGAAGACTTTAAAAAAATTGATTGGGAATAAACAGTGATTCGAATAGTCCAGAGAAAAATTTCGTTTTGTAATTTTCAAATCTGCTGCTCAACGTTTTTTATTTGAAAAAATAAAGAAATTTTGCAAAGGTTTATCTCAAAAAAAAAAGTCAAAAATTTATAAAAATTATGATTGATTTACAAACCTCTCCATTTCATTAAACAATAAAATTTTTGACATCTGTTGACGTCAAAAATCTTTAATTCCTAAGACTGTAGTGTTTTAAAAACTAAAAGAATCATTAGAACAATTTGAAAAAATTACAGAAAAACTAAATTTCAACATATCAGAGCTGATGATTAATGTTGGCTGAACTTGAAATTTGAAATTTCAGAAACATTTAAAATTTGCCCTCCTCAGAGCACAGAGAAGGTACAAAAACTTTTCCCCAGAGTGTTTCTAGAACGTGGAACTTGTGTGTGGCATGTGTGCCAAGTAGAAGGTACACAGAAAGTATGTTTTGATGTTCTCGAGTCGATGTTGACTTCCTCGCGCGCGGTTCAGTCGATACTCAAATGCGCATCGAAATAAAACGGAATTGTTCGATCCTCCGCTGTGTTAAGATCACTTTTAATTAACCCATATGTAAAAGAAAGGCAGCGCGTTGTTCGGCTAAAAATAGCGCGTCCATCCGAATCATCTGTGATGCGCGAGCGGAAAACATGGCATGACAAAAATGCACAATTTCAAGTGATTCCCGAATATTTGGCATTTTTGCTGTAATGTGTTTCGATAATTTGTGAAATTTTTTGAATACTCAGGACGAGTAAGTCACTGGCCGGGGGAGGAAACGCAGCGCCAAAGTGGATCGACAAAGCGGCCAATATATTGTTCCGATGGCGCAAAATAAACTGTGAAAACAAATTCATCGAAGAAAATGAGTTAAAAATAGCAACATTAAAAAAGTTGCGGCACGAACTATGCGTTATTGTTGTGTTCTTCACCTCAGCTAAAAATAGCGAGGGGTTCAGCTTCAGAAACATTGTGTAACTGCAAATACTTAGTGAAAGTTCAACGGAAATAAGTCTTCAAAGTGGATCACGAACTTTGTTTTCATCTTTCAATGCACAGTAAGAATAAAGTTGGAATCGAGGAAAACGGGCTCCAGGGATTGCGGCTATTTATACAAATTGTACCTTCTGTTCAGCGTCCTAGGGGAGTACCAGAGTATTGAAGACTCTGATTAGTCCCTCGGTTAGCTATTTGATGAGGAAACTTAATGGCCCTCATATTCCCACAGATAAATTTTTAACTCTTCGCATCAACGTTTGAGAGCTCATAAATTTGTTGTGCGTTTGACTGCGTAATGATTTTCGTTCGTTTTTGGTCATGGGCCCTTGTGAAAGAAATAGGTTGTCAAAAGAAGGCAAGAAATCTTTTTAGAAGAAAACTATTTTAGAAGATTTGATTTTAGAAAACATTCCAAAACCTATGACACATTGGAATCCGATTTTCCCCGACTACTCGGTACTGGATTTTAACTTAAGACAGATCTGTCTATAAGTTCTATAAGTATCTATAAGTTCTGAAATCCATAAAAGTTTTCAAAAGAAATACTTAAATCAATAACTAAATTACGTAAAAAGCTGTACATTCATTAACGAAAAGTTGATTTGTCAAGGTGACTTTTGGTTCAGAAATGGGCAGTTTGAAAAATAAAACACTGGACAAGTGGATTGCAATAGATCGTAGGCGGATCGTAGACACCTTTCTGTCAAGAACCGCATACATGTTGTAAAGGGCTACAATTTGGAAAAAAATTTCAATTTATTAAATTAAACCTCAAGACACTCCTGGATATGAATTTACTAAACGCTAAATCAATATCTGAACTTGTAATTGGTTAAATTTTACAAAAAAACTATTCAATCATATAATCAAACAAAAAAAAAAATTTTTTTGTGTTTATGGGAAAAATGGCTCCTTTTCCAAGTTTTCAAAAGCTTTTAAAAGTTTTTGAATCAACAATCAATGTAAGAAAATCCCTCTTTCTGTGGCTCTGAAATCTAGTTAAACGATAAGTACGAACACAAATAATATATGATTTCTCACGAAGAATAATCGGAAAAGAAAACAAACTAGCTCAAGTTTTAATGACACAGTTTCGCTTCACAACTCTCGAGAGTTTGGCTATCAATTTATGTTGAAACTGTTGAAAGTCGCATGCAGAAGCATGGGAGACGATGTTAGAGCAGAATGAATGTATCATTAAATGTACTTCATTAAAATTATAATTGATTCAAGTGAAATGTGTCTAATATGAAAATGGTAGAATGGAACATATGGTTAGAACATGCTGGGGATGTGCGAGTGAGAGATGATAATTAGCTGCTACTTATTCGCTGTACTCGGATGCAATTGTGTAGAGTGAGCTGACATAATTAGTTAAGTTAGATTAGTATGTGGTGGTGGTGCCGCATTGAAAGCTTTGTATTGCGCCTAATTTAGTGATTCACGGCGATTCCAAGTCAGAAAATTGTGCCAAGAGTCAGGTCTGGTCCATTTTATTTACCCACCGATTGAATAGTTGGCTCCAGAGAGTCAATGTGCAACGTTTTTGGCCTAAACTCTTGCAAAAAATATGAACCCTTCTAGAACTACAACCGAAGAGGGAAGAAAGTTCTAAAGCCTCCTAAATTATTAGGCTTCGATTAAAATTGAATTGAAAGGAACATTTTTAGAAGCTAACAGATGATGATATTTTCATTATTGTAAGCCTGAATTTTCAGCTAATTCACGTTTGATTGTATGGTTTTACTGTCGAACATTTTTTATCTGTCACATTGTTGTATTTAATTTGTGTTAATGATATTTTTACCGATAAATACTTATCGACATCTCTCATTGACCCAAGTGTCAAAATTGGTAACTTGACCCAAAACTAAAATCGCTTTTTTGAGCCGATTGATAGGACCCGGAACTGGAAAAAGCTTAAAAACCTAAGGCTTAAAATATAAATGTGCTTTCAACCCGCTTTTGGGTTCCCTAAGGAATCATTGCAGAGGATAGGAGGGTTTTGAGAGTCATTTTTCACATTTGAACCTTGGAGAAAGTCATGCTTTTTACTTCAAATGTCTCGGCTTTAGGGAACCTGAAACCTGGTTAAAAGTACCCTTCCTTCCTGTTTTTTTTTTCTTCATCTCAACACTCAATGAGTAGTGACAGGGCAACCTTGCTGATAAGAGCGTTCTTTGTTCAGTCATTTGTAGCTTTTTTTGCATTTTATTCATGGAGGTGTGCGCAAACTTTTTTCCTTTTTGTTCGCGTAGAACATCAAACAACAATAAGCTTCAGCATGCATCTGCGTTTGCGTTAATGTCTGATATCTCTTATTTGTGATATAATAACATATGTATATCTTTAAAAATTAAGTCTCTTAAGGGCTATTTAGTTTTAACTTTAAAATAAATTGAGTTGTACAAAACTAAAGTTTTTAAAAAGATGTGCCGAAAAATTGACAACAAAAATTGACAAGCGCATGTGCCTTATTTTATTAAAAACGGTAGATTTGCTTTTGAAATACGGCAGGCGAGCAAATTGTTCTGGATCAGGAACTCTTAGTTCTACAACCTCGCACGCTAAAATTCTGCATTACACTAAAGTTTTGGCTTCCATTAATAAAGTAATTAATTATAAACTGTTGACAATGGCGTCATTACTCACCGAAATTTACTTCAAGTGTCGTGTCGAGAGTGTGGAACACAAAAATTGGGAGAAGTGGTTGCAACCGCACTCGCTCCGGCGGCGCGGCCGCGACTGCAATGAGAGAGAAAGAGTAATTATAATGAAAAGTAATTATATGCAAAGGGATTGCATTTTCATTTTATTATTAATAATCATCATATTTTATGCAATATTAATTTTAATTTTTCAATGCATGAGCAGTACGTGCGCTGCACTCGCGTCTCGTATCCCGCGCAAAATAGGTGACGTATGATGTGTGCGTTTTATATGAGAAAGATTCAATTAAATAATTAAAATTATTATTTTTACACTTAAATGGCAAACGAAAAACGTTTTGGTGCATGCTGCTCCCAATAAGCTTGGCTTCCACGAAATTCAAACTCAGCCATAATTTATGTATTTGAACTTGCGATCTCACTTTGCCCCACGCGATCTTATTGGTCACTCCAAACAGATCCATTTCACAAAACGTATGTCCGAGTATGATGGGCTCTTTAGGATCATTCCTTGAAGACCTTGGGAGGTCTTTATTTGAGGGAATTCATCCAAGGTCAATTTTTAACGTTAAATGTACAGTTACGAAAAGGAATCGCAAGGGAAAAGAAAACTTTTCAATCGTTCAATCTTCTCACCTCTCCTGCTCAGAAATTGGACTTGAATCTTTTAAGCCAGTTTGTGAGCCCTATTGATCCAAATTTGTAAGTAACCTCTTCTACGCATTTACACACAGTTTGTACTCTCTGTTGTTTACTTGTATCAATGGGTAAAACGATTAAACGAATGAATTAAAATAAAATTTTGAGTCATTTTTCGCACCAAGTTTGGACAAAAAGATACATTTCCACCTCAAGACTTTTTATTTGAGCCTGTGGGGTAAATTCTCTAAATGCGCTAAAAACAGATTAATATAGACTGAAATAAAAACCCGAAGATTATTCAAAAATTTAAAATTGGCACCAAACAGCTTGACCAAAAGAGTGAAGCTGTTTTGAATCGTGATTGAGGCTTTACAGTTAAATATTAATAGTTAAATCAAAACATTTGGAAAAACATGTCTATAGCTTAAGTAGTCGGTATTTGAGTGCATTTTCAATTCGTTTTGTTAGAAAAGTTGGGTCAAAGTGAAAATATTTTGTCCCATATTCCGACACTGCAGAAACTTATTGAACCCCTGACTTCGATCCCACAGGTCATAGAGCCTAAATGTAACAGGATATTTCGCTGAATTTAATGTCATTTGCCAAATTTTCAGCTCAATTGGAGTTAAAAAACTTATGCCCTATATTAACTTTGGGAGCCCTTAGCTCCACACCCTTAGGCTATTGAGAATTACTGTAGAACTGTGTTTTGCTGGATTTGATACCATCTAATAGCTGTCAAAGTTTCAGCTCAATCGGTTAAATTTGAAATTTTTCCCTTCAGTTCGCCAGGGCAAATAAACCCCCAGCTCTGCTATTTTACATTTTTGAGACAGTATTTTGCAACAAGAGTTGCTTGATTTGTCATTTTACATCACTATCATGAATTTTAGCTAAATCGGAGCAACTTAAATATTCCACCCTTCGGTGGACTCTCACTCCACCCCTTTAGGAGCATACATGTGTTCAATGATTTGCTAGATTTGACATGATGTATAACATATCCAAAATTCAGCTTAATCGGACGAAGTATATGGAACTTTCATACAACGGGAAAACCCCCTTAATATCCCCCAGGCAGTTTTTCGGAAAAACCAATGTGGTTCCACCACCCTTCAGACCATACATGATAACATGCAAAAAACCGCAGGTCTCTAGCTCTTGTAGAATCAGAGCCTTTGTGACTCGGACGGACGGATAGACGGACAGACATATCGTAAACATAATTCTGCTTTTTTTCAAAATTGGTAAAAATTCACTTAAAATTGATAGTTTCTAAAAAACAATCAAGGTTGGAAGTGATATTGTGCCCCCAAAAGAAAATAGCAAGGTTCAAAATTTTTGGCACCTAAATCCATTCAACAATCCATTACTGCAACGGAACGTTTTGTCATTACTCATTTCGATTAACAAGGTTTGAACGTTAAAATAATTCGATTTAAAGGGTTTTTGCAAATTTGTGTTTTACAGGATTGGAACATAAACTGTTTCGTGTAATTAAAACAAATAGCATTGTAATCCACATCATTGACATAATGACGATTTGCAAGCATTACCAATTACCGGATAATTGCGGGTACGCCAAATGTGCCGGGATCCACGGTACGTGTGATCGACATCATTTGCGGAGCATTACACAATGCAGCGACAAAAATGTTCCGGACGAGGAGGCCTTCAAAGAGCGTGGTTTGGCGGAAACAAAGAGGATGTATGCAGTGAGCTGCAACAATGGATGGCTTCAACGCCCCATTTGGTCACCGGGACCACCCGACCCGCATCTCGGATTATTGGGTTATTTAGTACGACACACCAATTATGATCGTATATTAATGTGGAGGAGTAGCAATAATGGATTTAAATCCGTATTACTGCTATTAATTATCATATTTGGCGTTTGCATCAACAATGCCGGAGGAGGTAAGATTATTGCCAATTTCTCTTTGGATGCTCTCTATCTAGATTTTGAATTCAATGCTTTTCTCATACCCGCAAATTTTGTGTGTCCGTCTGTCAGGTGATTTTAAGCCTAATATATTACGGACGAGATATTAATAACTCTCTTGTTGCTCTAAAATTTGGTGTCTTCACAATTTTTAATTCAAAGTTTAATCAAACAGCAGCCTTTTTTGCTGTTACCTAAGTCTATCAATGGCCCAATTCCATCAGTTTAAAAAGGTTTGTAATTAGTTAATCAAAGCACTGTGCCGAGCTGACGCCGGAAATAGTTTTCTTACACATTTGCAATCCACAAAAATCTTTGTAAACTCTGAATATTTTCTACATAGTTTTAATTTCGATATTCTCTCATATTTTTGTAACCTGGAATGGCTCAGAATCGTTTTTATTGCTTTCATAAAAACTTTAACTGGATTACTGGGGATCAGATAAATTTCTCACTTTCGAAAATTTCAAAAAATTGGTAAAACGGTCAAGCCTATCAAGAGGCTAGTACTACACACAGCTAGAGTAAAATCACTTAACACACAGCTATAGTAAAAACCAACTAGGGAAACTGGAAGAACCCCATTAAAGATTGGGAGATGTTCTCAAGGCAAATTAAAGATTTCTATTTTGATTGTTTAAGAAGATGAATTTCAATCGTTAGCCTCTTATTTTTTAAACTTGAATTTAATTTTTCACGTTTTTTTGCTAACTGTTCAAGTTTTGAGAAGTTTAATATCTTTCATTTCAAAAAACCACTCACATACACTTCAGCTTAAGCTTTTCTTTCCGGAAAATCTAATCTCTCGAGCACCATGACTCCTTTGTTCCTTAATTGCTCTAGATGCACCACAAATTGCAAGAAGGAATCTGTAGGCTTTACACACCTCCTTGTTACCGACTCATCGTTGTATATACGTCTGGCAATAGTTGTACAGCAAATTAACAATAAAATATGTGCTAATCGCATGTTTTGATTTAATTGGATTGAGTAGTACTTCGGGCGATGGGCTATAGTTTGAGCTGTTTTACATACATATTATTATACTTGCATGTTCACCTTCCTCCTAATGATTGTCATCTTAACGCTACATGCAGATTAAAGTGGCTGAAGGAGGATCCGTCGCGTCAGCCCGACATTCAATGGAACATGGCAGCCGGTCTATAAGCGGGTTTCGCGTTAAACCATTTTCGTTTTTCTTTTCCCATTGCGACTCGTTAAACGTATACATACCCAGAACGCACCAAGTACATGAAGAGGGTTTGGAATTAAAAGCGTTATTTACGGTGACATTTAATATGCATCGTGAAAGATATCCAAAACAGAATGGAAATATTTTAAAAGGGCCCATCAACTGCCACGTGTTCTTGTTTGACATTTTTCAGATAAAATTGGAGCAGGAAGCAAAACAAGACTTGACTCACATGCACAACTTCTGACTCCGTTTATTTTTTATATATTTTTTTTCGCCTCTGCCATGTTTCTCGAGATTAAGGTCATTGCGTGTCGGAAGATATAAAACCTTTTAATGCCTCTGTGAAGTAAGAGATTTACAAGTTTGCCTCAAAACACCTCCATGCCTTCTCTAGTTTCATCTACTAAGTCTCGGCCCTATTGACGAATAGAGCTCTGATTTGTTTGTATTTTTTAGTTTTAACAATTGTGATCCCTCGCTCTCTCGCATCAATCAAGCCAGAACATCTTGTACAACTGCACACCTTAGTTTCTCAAAAGTAGCCTCTTTGAATGTTAATAAAGAATTTTGATACCTTTTCAAGAAAAGTGATTTATTTTTGATAAATACCTATTTCTAATTTTTCTGTTTCTTTGGGAATATATGAAACAAATAATTTCAAAGTGTGAAAAAATCTTTTAAACAAAATGGGTCAAGCAAATTTTAATACAAAGCATAGCTAAGGAGTCAAAAGTCAATACCTATCACTTCAAAAGATGTCGAGAAGACCAAAGTATGTAGGCCCTTAGTTCCGTCCCTGAAAGAGATAGAGGTCATATAAAGTTCCATGATTTGCTAGATTTTGAACAGACTACAACATACTTAAATTTCTGATTTAATATAAGGAACGTTCATATAAACGTAAAACACCCCTAATGTACCCCCCCCCTTTTAAAGGGTTAGGGGTCTAAAAATTCCTTTGGCACAAATTGTAGCTAGAGCTCTAATCGTTCTTGAGTTATAAAGTTTCAGACAGACAGACAGTTTTTTCAAAATGTTGGAAAATACACTAAAAAAGGTTTTTCTGCTCCAAATTATGTGTAATTTAAAATTTTACCTTTCATTTCAATTCAAAATTAAAATTACAACTCTAGTATTGAGCCCAGAACCACTGATTTTGCCCAAAATGTCCCTGCTTAATTTTTTACTTCAAAGATTTTTTTAGAAGTCGACTCTAGTTAAAAACGAAAGAAGCGAAAACAATTTTGTATTTTTGATTAGCACTAGAAAATACAAGAGCCACTTGTAAAAAATATGTTGGTTTTCACATTGCTTTCGTTCACGAGTCATCCCAAATCGACAAGATGTCTCAAATGGCAAAGTTCAACCAGACGAATTATTTTGTCGAGTGGAAGGCACTCGAATGTTCACTCCGACCGGTCTTAGCTTGAAGTATTTTCCCTCTAACATGCTAAGCTAATTGTTATGTTTCTTAAATCTTGATTTACGGTTGAGGTATGTTTGCGTCGAAAGATTCGGCAGCATGGAGTGAAAACGCCCCACACAGGTTTTTATGGGTTTTGTTGCGGTTCGACTGATTAAGTTGTTATGCTCTTATCGTTCCAGAAATCCTTCATCACCGGAAAAACTTGAACGTGAATATGGGTGAGAAGCAGGCACTGAGGCTGATGCCTAGCTTTTTGAAGGTTCCTGATACCGTGGAAGTCATGTCCGGCCAGACGGTGATATTGTCTTGCAAAGTGCAGAATCTCGAGGACCGGATGGTGAGTATTTTGAAGGGGACACTGTTGCTGCTTTCTGGATATTCGTTTGAATTTTTCGTTAAAAAAATTTGGAAGTGACTTTTTCAAACTTAGATCTTTTTTGGGATTCACCTTCAGCTTGATTATGAACTAGTAGGACTAGGTTGGGAAAGATTTTGAGTTAGATTTTATTCAATTCTAACATTAATCGGAATTTGAATACTCAAGGTATGAAAATTTTATCACTAGAAAAAATTATTGTGCTTAAAAAAGTTTATTGAACTGGAAGAAATCACTTAGATATGACATCTGAGAGGACAAATATCCGAACCACCATAAAACTATCCCTCCCAGTTGCTGGATGGAGTAAAGTTGTAAAACTTACTTTCACTATGGCTTCCCTCCCAACACACCGGCTCCAATCGAAAGAGTAAACAGTCTCCATGACAACCGGTGTTCCTTCAAGCTTCTCTAAACCCATCAAACCCTCAGATCGGAAAATTCCAACCCAATATAACTTGTGAAAAAGGTACTACAAAACTGGCAGCAGAACGGTGCCAGTGCCAGGACACGAATCGTGGTCGGAGCGAGTCACATGCATGTGGTTTCCCAATCTATACTGTTAACGAAGGAGATCCTTCGTAATCTGATATGCTGTAACCTGCAAACTGCAACGCAGACAAAACTATTACCAAGATTTGCGAGGCAAGGCAAAATAGCTAGCTAGGAAATCAGATTATGAAGCACATCAACGATAACATAAATTTTCGTGCTTCTGAGATTCATCTTGAAAGTCATTATCTTGACCTGCTGCTGCCTTTCTCGATGCCAGAGCCCGGCTCTCCATTTCCAGTTGATCCCTTGCTCCCTCCTCCCCTGTGTTTACGAGCACAAATTTATCGGTAGTCGACAGAGTAGGTGAACTAGTTACGGTTTACATTTCAAAGGGTTTAATTGCCTAACTTTAATGCTTGCTCCTCACTCCTCACACACTCAATGTGCCACACACTGTGCTACTTTGCAAACCGTGCTGCTCCATCATATGTGAGGACTTGGGGAAGCACGGATGGGGAAAGTAAAGGCAAAATGGCCAACGTCACTCGGACGGGAATGCATCTCGATTTCAATTTAGCATTTAAATGTAGTTTGGAGACCAGCAATAAATATGAGGCCCGTCTCAGCCTCCTGAAGTACCCTTGGCAAAATGAGTAGAGATCTTATGGTGAGAAAGAAGTTCTGGCGGGTCTCGATAGGTAGATTTACATGTAAAAATATTTTTGAACATAGAGAGACAAACGAAAAGAATGCGTTTTGGCTTTCTCCAATTTTTGTAAAAGAATAGCATTTTTAATTTTTTTGAAAATCCATTAAGTCCATCATATGTATATAATTTGAAAAAGTGGCTCAACCATTTTGAATTGTTTCTCCCCAACCTTATTTCTGATTTCAATGATTGAACGCATTTTGGATAAACTTTTAAAAACTTTTTAGAACTAAAACTTTTAAAAAACTCCTTTATTTTGGAAGACTTGTCCAAGCAAAATTTTCCATGGAAAACTTAATTTGTCTTTTGAATCTCAAATATGAATACACTAGTGTCATGTACAAGCCAGTGATAATTTCAGGAAAGTAGCTTATTGGAAAATGCGTATTGGGCATTTGTGCTTGCACAGAGAAACAAACTTGCACACAAAAATGGCGCAATTTGGTTTCTTTGATTACTTCGACCAAGAAAAGTTGACAGTTTTGAGACACTAGGGTATTTCAAAAAAGTTTTAGCTCAATCTACCAAATTTTTCCAAATTCAAACTCTACTTTTAAGTGCATTTGCAGCATTTTGCAAAAAATGCACTATTGTGGCCACTTTGGCGTCTGTCTGTCTGTCTGTTTGTCCGAAATTTTAGAACTTAAGAACTAGAAGAACTAGAGAGCTGCGATTTTTGCATTGCATGGTTCAAAAAGGTGCAGGCTATCAGTTTAAGACCTTCATCCTTTCTTGGGGGGGAATAGGGGCTGTTTTACGTTTGTATGAAAACTCCTTATTTTACATCCGATTGAGCTGGCATTTTAGTATGTTTTAGTCTGAGCCAAATCTTGTTAGTAATGGAACCATCTTTGACCCCTACCATGTACAGGGACGGAGCTAGGGGCCCCCAAAGTTTGTATGGAAGAAAAATTTTTGTATTCCAATTAGACTAAATTTCGAAAATAATTTGTAAAATGACAGGTAAAAGTGCTCCTACCAATAATCTTGGACATACTCAACTAGAATAAATCAAACAAACCAACCAAAATCGATGATTAAACTTATGAGTGCATTTTCAAAATGTTGAGAGATTAGGTAGATGGATATATTTTTGCACCCATAGGCTTTATTTTTTACGAGTATCATTCAATGTTTATTTCCCTAAAAATTTTCACGAATCCCAAGTTGTTCGAAGACCAAATTGCCGAGACTGAAAACTGCCCCGACCGACGGTTAATGTCTATTGCACAATATGCATGAGTAATGGAGTCGGTTTTGAGCAACATGCATCAACGCATGATGACGCGCCGGCCAGTGTGAGAGCCAGAACGAAACGAAGCAGCCGCCACTCGTCACAAAGTTATTTGTATGCTGCTGAAAAACTTTTCAAACACATGTTAGTCAAATTGTGCACGATTTAAATTCGCCAGCTCGCAGTAGGTAATGTCAGCATCACCCGCGTTCCTCTCTCTTCCTGTGCTTAGGGTAACCCCACACAAAACATGTTTTGCTCCTACATTGTGCGTACTCATGTCTCGTATAAATAAGTAAATTATGACTGCACAAGCATCTGTATCATTTGTGGTTCTGGTCTAAAGGATTGGGGTAGGAGCGTTATAAATATGCATATTATTTATAACTAAACACCTTTTTGAAACAACAAGCGCCGCTCTCACATATTACATGCCTGTTATTTATATTATTCGGATGAATTATTCAACAACTGGGTAAATAATACAAGCAAGTAATGACTCGGATTACATCTCATAATTCTTGTTTGACTTTCAGATTTGATGTTTTTACTCCCACAATATCCCTGGTTTCCCGGCAGCCCCGAGGCAAAAGCTTTTTGAATCCGAGACGTCCTTGTCTTTGTTCTATCACGGGTTTAATTAAATTTTTAACATAAAACCTATATGTGTCTGTTTATCCGTCCCTATGAGTTGCAAAGGCAGGAAAAAAGTGATAGTGTTGAGAGTAAGGGAAACTTCAGACTTCCTCAGAAAATTATCCAGAGTTAAACATGAAGGTGTTAACTTTATCCAATTAAGATGAGGTTTGAAAATGTTCAAGTCCGTGAAAAATTAAGCAAATCGTGACACATTACCTGCAGATTAGGGCCTTTTCGCCACCAAAGAGCTACGACCCCTTTTTATTTGAAAATTTTTAAGCCAAAATTTGAAAATGCAAAATTTGGGGAACAAAATTTTTCTTTCCTTCCAAAAATTTCTGTAAAACCGACTAGGAATGCGATTGCTTTTGATTCAGCTTCATAATGAAATCATGAACACAGGTTTTGAAATTTAGAAAATTTTATTGGTTTTGATTCAGGGGCAGAGGTAGCCTAATCGGTAGAGTAACGGACTTGCGATCGAGAGGTCGTACGTTCGAAACTCGGCCGAGGCAACTTCTGCTCAACTGTGTTCTTGGTGCAAGCTAAGAATGCGACTGCTATGGCGCGTATTGCAGTATAAGATGGGGGCGCTACTGACGAACTCTTGACTCTGTCAAGATGGGTCACAATAGGACCTTCGGGACCTCCGTGACCTTTGACTCCCAGTACAATCTTGGTTTTGATTGACCGAGTACCTACTGTTATTTGATTCTAGGAAATTTAATAGTTTAAGACTATGGCTCTTAGTAGTGAAATAGTGATCAAGTAGTTGATCTTTTATCTTTATCCGCTTACTACAAGAAATTGCCCAAATACAAAAGCCATTGATCAAACACGGGTTCTTTAACATTATGCACAAGAGGAGACATGAAACATTTTTATTGTTTAGTACTGACGGTCATGCTAGAATCTTGGTAGTTGGTGTGACTTTTTTCCCACTCCTGTATTGAAGAAAATTTATTTTTAGCCTTATAGATGTTAAGTTTTGAATTAGGCAAATAAAATCATATCCAAAAAATTGTCTGCCCGGATAATTTTTCCCCACTCTGCAAATTGCTAATAAAAGAATATTTGTCTGTCATTCTTGTGAACTAACGTCGTGCTTAGTCCAAGTCTTGGTTTTAAGATATGTGTCTGAGGTGAGGATTCACTTTGTGGCAATATGAAACCTGTTTTTAGTTTTAAAGTAACTTTCTGCAAATCTCCTGTAGTCCAATAAGTTCTCTTCACTCACAAGTCTCTTCAGTCTCTTCACTCAAAAACTCTTCACTCACAAGTCACAACTTCGGAATAATCATAAGAAATATCATAATGTCAGATGCATAAAGGCCTCATTTCCAGGTCCTCTGGATGCGAACCTCAGATCTTGTAGTCCTCACCGTGGGAGATATCACATTCACTCACGACCAGCGCTTCCAGAGCGAGTTTCCACACGGCGGGGAGGAGAGCTGGGGTCTGACAATCAAAAACGTTCAGCACAAGGACGCTGGGAGGTACGAGTGTCAAATCAATACGGAGCCGAAGATGAAACGATATGTCACCCTTGCTGTTAAAGGTAATCAATTTTCTACATAGTTTGGGGGTGCAATTTTATGACAAAGTTAAACGTCAATAGCATTTCTGGTGATGAAAATCACGAGGATGCTCCAAGTGAAGTGAGCACAATTATCTCAATGTTATGGCAAATCTGTCATTAGTTGTGGATGAGTTTCTGCACTAAAATAACAATAATGCTTGGGAACCATAGTACTCCAGACTCGTGTTGTCAATTGGTTTGCGAATATGCTTGAACAGGGACTATTCTCAAAGCTGAAGTAGGTAGGATTAGATTCTAAGGTATCGTTCGGAAGCGGTGAAATGAAGCAGTTTTGAAAACAGTAGTACAGAGTGTTTCCTTCGCCGCCCTATTGTTTATCTCACTACCACTTTTAGTCTTTTCATCCGTTTTTGAATTCAACACACAATTCATCAATTATATTATTATTGTTTCTTGGCTGTTTAGAAAAATTTAGGTGCTTTAAATCTCTCTTGATCGTATTTTAAAAATTATTATTTAAGAAATTTTTTCTAATTAACTAGCTAACTAACTTACCACAATTTTTTAATTTTATGAATTTACCTTTAGAAGCCCTTATGATCATTTGCCGATATGTGACTTACTTGCGCTGCTATGAATTCCTAGTGAACTATGGTCTAATGATCCTTAATGTACGATTTTGAGCAGGTAGCAGCATAGCTCCCAGGTCAAGAGGTGTTCATTGATTTCAGTGAAAATTCTCATTATCTCCAATTATGTGTTTAGGAACGACTTCTAAATAACCCCTGCTTTTGAAACGACAACAGGCAACGTTCGAAAACTCGTTGGATCATGGTGACTAAATGGAATCAATTTAGCATGCACTTTGAGAGATGCTGCCTTAGTTACAAGAACTGCAAATCTGCTTGTAATTTGAGCTGTGGAGGCAAAGAGCTTCCCAATCACTGTTTCTGTCTGATGTGAATGCTTTCGCTTGCAATACCTCTTTGAAGTTCATTTGGGTTTCACTAATGGAAGCCACAATATTGCTGTGCTATTCTTACTTAATTTCTGAGAAATGAAGTAAGTAACGTTTATGAAATTTGCACCAAGATAAAATAGCTTTGAGGTAATTAAATTTAATTTAACTGTGATCACATTTTGGTCTATATTGTTGCTCCCGGACCTGTTCTTGAACTAACAAAATAAGAATAGGAAAGAAATGAGGAAGTGAAGTTTCCAGCTGCATTATTTTTGGTAAAATCTCAGACATTCAAAAAAAGAAGTGAAAATGATCAGACGTCAGTGATATGCACAATTTTTTCCAATGAGATTTTCGATTACTCCTCCCCCCCCCCCCCCCAAACACTGTATTTTATTAATACGTCATAGTCTACACAAACTGCAGAAAAAAATATTAGTTCAAAAACTTGAACACCAGGGTAGTTATGAAGTTGGCCCTCTCAGAGAGGTTGTCAAAAATTCCAAACTCGATACCAATATCTCGAGATCGGTAGGTCTGAGGAAAAAATTTTCATATTTTGTTAAGAAAATTCAACCTTTTTAAAAAACGTCACAACTATTGTGATCTGGTGGTCTAGGTACTCTGCTTGTCTGTGGACCAATCCAAATGTTCACCAACGTTTACTAAAAGTGGTCCCCCCGATGGTCCCGATTTTCCTTCTCCAAAGGAATTTAAAAACAGGATAAAATTTGAAAAGGAGAAGTCATCCTCCTGAGCTATTTTAAGACAGCTCAGAATCCCATTACCAACGTATCATAACTCAAAAACTTTGACCTGTTTTCCGTTTTCCCCCTTGTTTTCGCACAAAGCTTGTCATCGCGGTGTTTCAAAAGTCCGGTCCCCTGCATAACAACCTTTGAGGTTAAATCCGTTTTTACCGCAACCAACTCTCAATTCAACCGAGGTTATTTACATATGAAAAGCCAACGCCACTTGATTGCAACATTTTTGCATCTCTGATAAATTAAGTCAACTTATTTGGTTCGTTTGGTAGACCGCAATCAATGGCGCACTTTTTACGTGACGATGCTCCCCGGCCTGCCACAAAGCGCCACACTACACCGAATGCAGTTACAATGAATCAGTTAACAAACCATTTTTGTAGTGCAACCCCGTAAACTTATTTCGCAATTTCCCCTTGATTGTCCATTGTCCCACTTTATAACGATGTCCTGAGCGTGAGTGAGGCAGCCAGCTACGCTTTTCCAAGGGAGTTGCCATCTACACCCATAGCACAAGCTCAATTTATTTGGTTATGGGATTGTGCTGAAAGAGCGAGCCACTCGCAGACATGCGATTTTCCGCTTGTAGTCGATAGTGGGGATCGTTTATGAGAGACGACAGAGGTAGCGGGTTTCATTTTAATTTTTTTGCCCTATTTTCGGTTGTTTAGAGTCAAGTGGACTGGCACGTTCGCGGTCCCTCAGCGCACGCGAGCCTTTATGAAAATTCAATATTTATTGGACTGAAGCGATAAAACCTTTCTCCTGAGCAATTTAGACCTGCCATTCATGCTTGACTCTTTTGTTTGAAAGTTTTGCTTTATCAGCTTGAGCTTGGATTAAAAATTTTCGAAATTTATTTTATTTTTACTCACAGTCTGAAATTTTTTACCAAATAGGTTTAAACATTATTCACGCCATTTTCTGATTACCTTTGACAAAACTAAGAGTCCTCCTAGCTCCTCAGGGGTGCCCTAGAAGGGATAGTGAAAATTTAGAGAACACATTTTCAAGACCTCGGATTTCATAAAAACAATTTTTTGGGTTTTTAATTAACCATTTTTATCATCATCAAACCAATCATAACTTAAGATTATAATTTTCAAAGTTTTGAAATTTAGTCAATTTTCTACAAACTAAAGATTTATTTTGAAAATCTATGTTTAAGCTTATTTTTTTGCAAAAACCCTTCATCAAAGCTTTATAAAAATAAGTCAAGGCTTGTTTGTGTTCCATAAATTTTCCGGAAAAAATTGACAAAGTCGATATCGTAAATTTGCACCATTGGACGGAAATGGGTTAAATTTTTCAAGTAGTTGAAATTCAGTGAGCCAGAAACTCCACATTTTTTAAAAACTAACCTCCACTAGACGGTTGCTTTTCTCATCTTTTATTTAAAAACTGTTCAGCAAATCTTCTGCTCGAGGAAACGCTTATAAGTCATACCTCCAGGCTCCAGGCTTTAGCAAGATTAATTTGCAGGTCCGGAGTCATGATCTCTTAATCTCCGAGTCAATGATTTAGGCATGGAAGTTTAAAAATGCCCAAGTTCGGTGAACTGCGGAACAAGTCCTGAATAATTTTCCGGGATTATCACAAGAACATGCAGCTTGGCCCCAACTTTTTGGTTGCCAGCCAATCTCCTATTCCCCACGCGAATGCGCATAAAATAAGGAAAAGCTACAAATGTGCACACATTTTTTCCTCTTCCCATATCTCTCAATTCATTTATCATTACTGCTTCTATTATATGACCATTTTTCTTTCAAGTCGAGCTCCACATGCATGTAAGCACTACTCTGGGTGCTCTTGCTGTGTAAGAAACAAACGTGGTGTATTTGAGCTGGGAGAAGAAAGAAAAATAATGGATACAAATCTAAATTATCTAACGCAAACAAAATAAAAATGCACTAAATGACCGTCTGACCGTTTTTGCCGGCTCACTTCTCAGTCTACGGAGGTTTTCCACAGCAAACCTGATTTGTCTGTTTCATTTCGCTCTTGAGACAGAAGTAAATCCAAGATTCGTTCCAGAAAGGGGTGAGAAAGGGGAGCTTCACTCAATTTTTAGAGAGTTTTCAATTTTTGAAACAAAGATAAAAATCCGAATTTTTGATGATTTTTAGACTTAATATTTTTCGAAATGGCATTTTTTAATAAAATCTTTCACAAGGATTTTTTTCTTTTCCCGTCTCATACATCTGGGCCCTTCTTGGAGCATTTGCCCATACTCGGTTAATCCAACGTACTTCAATCTGAATTGTAGATGGGACTTCTTTCTCGCAAGCAGGCAGCAGTCGAACTCTCTGCCGCTCATTTTTTGCGCTCCACAAATTTACTTTAGATCTATTATCATTATTCATAGCCGTTAGTCTAATCCCAATATTGCATTTTTTTCATTCGATGCTATTTTTCTTGCTCTCTCCCTCAGATATGCAGCAAATGGATACTCCATACTACGGCACATCTATCGCCGGAGGGAATGAGCAAATTGTGAAGGTAAACTCTACCGTCTCTTTGACTTGCAAGTCGACTCTAATGGGCACCCATCAAAGTTTCGAAAGTGATCAGGCGATGATGAAAGTTTCGTGGCTGAAGGATGGGGAGGTGCTTAACGGCAAGGTGAGACGTACTTAGTTTTAAGCGTTCACAAATCTTCGGTTGATTTCCCGAGGTCAAAACGGGACAAAGAATTTCCCCTGGAGCGACGTTCACTCGAACCGTAATATCGCTTCCCGGAAAACTTGCCTCAAAAGATAGACTGCACACCCACACAAAAACGAGTCAAAAGGGATTCGCCCTCCAAGCTCGACATCAGTTGCATCACTACGTCTTTATCTTTGCTCGTTATTTTCTCCACTTTTATTTGCAACACCTGAAGTCAAATAAAAAATAATAATCGTGTTTATGAGGAAAATCCCACCACCGTCTTACGGCGAGGAACTCGGCATCGTACAACCTGGTTCCGCATGACACATTTTACTTGGATGTACAAAATAATGTGCATTCAATGCGACATCAGTGGAATTTTAATTTCAAGAGATTCATGGAGCTTGCACCGCTAGTAGATCGTGTGCCTCGGAGGGAAACATGAGCAGCTCAGAACAAGGGAAGAAAGGAAGCCAAGGAAGAATGAAAGCGGAGCCTTAATGAAAATGGATAATAATAATTGAAATTTTTAATTCCACCTTACACATGGAGACGCATTCTGTTGTGAAATACCCACTGAACAAGCAGTTTCTGGACTTTTCTGATTTGGTAACGAGCAATCATGCGGCAGGTCAGCCCAAATCTAGTCCTGAGTCTGATGTTGAGTAGCCAGATCAAGATCCATGAGCTATAACAAATTTTTTGCGGTCTTAAAAAGTTCTTTTGATCAAAAATAACAAAAAGTTAGAAAATATGAATGTCTTACGGTGCCATCACACTATGCAATTTAAATTGCCGTGATTTGGGCAATTTCAGGCAATTCCGGTGGCTGCAAAATGGCGGCAATTTTTTCCGAGAGCAAATAATCAGAATCAGGGCAACTAATATCGCCAAAAATCAGGCAAGTTTTTGTAGTGTGATGGCAACCTTAGTAATTCATCTTGGAACAAAAAATCCAAAAGGTGGAAATTTTTGAAAACAAACCTTCTATGGTTGGAAACCCTCAAATCATGCCTTGAAGTCGTGTTCAGTTGTTTTTTTAAACTTATAAAAAACTAAACCAACCCTCTGGTCTTGATATCAATGATTTAAAGACCTTCCACCTTTCGTAAAAACACCAAATTTGGTGTTGACCAAAATTGACTATTTTTAAAAAATAAATTTTACCCAAAAATAAAATCTGTTTGGATTATAAACTTTCTCTGACAGAGATCGTTTTCATGAGCTACCGGTCGTAAACTTCAAAACCAACTCTTCCGAAATTTTAAGCCGATCCGCGATTTTCCTCCACAGAGTGCCTTCCGCTTGTAAAATCTTAAGGTGGATGCAGTAAAAGACGGGGGAGAGAGCGATAACGAGCGAAGGGAAAAATATGGGGATGGCATTAACGGATTAACATCCGAGAAGTGTATACTATTGTGTATTTCTTAAGTCTAGAAACGTGCACAAGAAGCCAGAATCTCATTTCTCCAAGCCGCTTTGACTCGTTCGTCCTGCGAGCAAAACTTTTCCCTCCATACCATCCAAACGTCATATTTCACAAAACTAGATACTGAAACTGGCAAGATTTTTCACCCATAACTTTTTAATTCCTTTAACTTTTTTCATTTTATGCTACGCTGACAACACCCAACCGTACTACTGTCACTTCGCATCGCCCGGCAATTTTAATTCCCCATATGTTGGACCCGGACTCGGACAACGCCTGCACACAATACGATGTGACGGAATTACAGAAATCAAGAAGTAGTCTGTATATCGAAACAGAATGGAATTTTCCCACAGCTACGAGTAAATTAATATTGGCAACGGTCAGTGGAGATGATACCGGAATTTATACGTGTGCCACTGCTGCCGGTAGAGATTCAGTGCAAGTCCATGTGGTTGAAGGTGGGTAATCAAAAAGGGCGCATTTAGGGAATTTTTTACGGGGTGGCGGAAAATATTCGACGAGAGGGATGTTCTATTTTTGTAAAATATTTATTTCCGCATAATAACTCGAAAGTGATTTTCTTCTTCTGTCTGTCAAGTAATACTTTTCAGGAAGGTCGTTGAGTGCAATATTTGTTAGCAGGTCTATTAAGAGCATTTTCAGTCAAGACTTTAATAACTACTAAGAGAATTCATGAGCAGGGCGAATTTTTATGTGCCCTAAAAATTTCATTGAGAGCGTTCTAATTCATAGAGAAGTAAAATGATGAAGAGTTGTGATACTGGCAATAGTTTTATCAAATTTAAGCTCTATTTAGTTAAAACTTAAAATTTTATACAATTACGAGTTTAAACGCGAACAATCATTGTGGAATATTTTTTTTTCAAATTGTATGAAATTACCCCAAGTTTCTCACTTTTGTCTAACATACTATTCTAACCGATAGAAAATTGTAAGTGTGCTGTGAAAGTTAATACCAGAGTATCGTATAGAATCACGCACAGAAGTTGGGTAGAGGGAACACTTGGTAGACATCCCCTAATTACAGTTTATTTAATTTTTTTTAGTGTTTTAAACTTCACTTTTAATTAAAAATCATTGAAAAGACGTAAAAATAAACGAAAATATTGATTTTATGCCCAATATTGGATGAAAATAGGACCTTCGGGACCTCCGTGACCTTTGACTCCCAGGACAATCCATACCTAATTACTTTATATTGTGCTATATTGTTCTTTATATTGTTATTTCGTCCAAAACATGTAAATCTACTTTGTTCATAAGAATTGTACCAAAATTTGAGCACACTGAAGTGAATTTTACCTGCATCAAGTCCATAGAAAAGAATCCATGATGGCTTGATTGCTTGAACAATAGGCAATAGGATCCAGCAGTGAATAGAAAAACGTCAGCGAACAGCTGTAAGTTTAAGCTTTCATCAAAAATGCATTTCAATTAATTTCGCCCGTAAATTCCTTCTAAGCGGCCCGCAACAAGCCCATTCATCATATTATTTTGAATGCTCCTGCTCTCCCTTCCGCGATGACCCTTATCATTGTTCTGCCCCATCTCCATGGCACCGTGCAAAACCAGGAGTGGTACTTTAACATCGTTATCACATTTTGAATAGGACACGCCGTACATTTTATTGCAGCCATTATATTTTTTCCACTTCTTTTTCAATTATTTCGAACGTGTGAAGCACTTCCTGATCCCATGATTTGATCAGGATGCATTTCACACAACCGTTCTGAATTGCGGCAGTTAACCGTTGGGAGTCCGATTGCGCTGACTATTACAAAAACTTTGATTTAAATTTTTGCGCTAAATTGGAAAATCTATACATTGAAAAAATGAAGAGGATGGTGTGTCTGTTGGTCTTTTCACCGACGGGACCGTATTAAAGAGGAACATAAGTTTTTATGCGTTTCAGTTTGAAAATAATTTGATGGCGTTTTTTATGCAAATTTATACTTATCAATAAGGCAAGTGGGACTCAAGACAAATGCAAAACCCATTAAAAACTTTATTGAAAAAACTCATAAAAGAATGTCAATTTTTACTTGCAGGTAATCCTTTTGGAGTCCTACTCTATTAACATCTTAATATTGCTTTAAATTTCCAGATTATGTTTGGAAAAAATCTCATTTTCTGAAAAGATCCCTCAAGGGTTAAATTCGGAGTTTACCGCAAAAAATTTCAAAAACCCTAACCAGTTATTTTAACCAAATTGAAGTAAATGAAAAAGCACGGGGTTGAGAACCAGATTTCAAAAGTGCTTCAAACTGATTTTGAAGGTAGCCTCTCTCAATTTTCTTGTTTAACCCATTTCGGGCCGGACATAGATCCACTGATACGATTTTGCTCATTTTTGAAATTTTAGCTCGTTTTTGCCCCCATAAATATTTATATGGTTTTTCTTCATCCACATCACATGCAGTATAGAGTTTCTCGATATAAAAAAAAATATAAATATGAGGCACTGAGTTTACGCAAAGTCTTAACACAATAAAGGACGAGTTGCGGACACCTTATTGACTTTGCCAGTTTAACAGTAAGGTAATAGGTCACAATAGGATCTTCGGGACCTGCGTGACCTTGCTAGCAAAGTAAGCGTAATTTTATGTCTTAATGTTACCTTACTGTTAAACCGGCAAAGTCAACAAGGTGTCCGCAAACCGTACTTTATTAAAAAAATATGTTTATCAAATATACCATACATTTGTAAAATATACAAAAAAACCTGTTTTTTCCATCATTGACTTTTGAAGCCTAGTTTAAGCCTTTGAAAAACCTTATTTGGGAAACACTTGATTGTTCCCGTGATGTTTGACTAATACTCTTTGAGTCATTAAAATCTCAGAAAAAAATTGAAAAGGGCGAAATTTTGGGGAATTTTCAAAGAATATATTTGAAAAAGCCTTAGAAGCTAGTTTAAGGAGCCTCAGGAGAAAAATTTTCTTCTATGGGGTGAAAACAAAAGATGAAATATTTAGACAAAACAAGAATTAGCTTTCTATCTAATACCGTTATGTCAGAAAAAAATTCCAAAGTTTATGGTTAAAAATCCGACATTTGTCTCGAAAGGAGTTAAACAGCCAGTGGAATTTTAAAAAAGAATAGCCTGTGAGGAAAAAAGAAGACGTGCGTTCGATTCTTTTAAATACTTTGCACAAGACTTTACATGAGTTCTTATCCTGAGCCTCTGAGACAAAAACCAGTCAAACATTCGCCTCAAAGTCCGTCCCCATCCTAAAGCAATGCTCATACCAAAACTCGACAGCTTATCTGAGTAAAAAGTAAAAATATTGATTGACGAAAGGCTAGGCCATAAAATGTCGAGCTGCAGGTCATGAGCACCAATTTGGCTGTCACCGAATCGTCCTGCAAGCCCATAAGAAGCGCATCAACATCGACTACGTCCTCTTCATCCGCTTCGAGCGCGATATAAAACTTTTTTGTGTCGTTCCGTTTCATAGTCATTCAATCAATCAGCAAATGGCTGTATTTAAATGTAATATATATAGAACGGGCGAGCGTGACCATTTATACTGCTATCAAAGTCATTTATTTCGACACTTATCTGCAACACAGTCGTCTGTCTCTGCTCCAGTTGCAGCCCAGTCGATGACCTCGGCTGTAAATCTCTCCGAGATCTGCTGTTCCAAAGTCTTTCTGCATTTGCATCTACTCTGGAGTGGAGGACACACATGAAGATTTACAGACTAGTGGGGGAACCCATTTTGAAATTTGTTAATAAATTTTGAAATTTTCAAACTTTCGAAATTTTCTTTTTACAAAAAGATTCAGGCGGTACTTTCTCCCAGATTAATTTTAAAAATGATGCTAACTGAATATGGAAGATTAAGAGTTTCTTTCTAGTCTACAAATCTTTATAAAGACGCTCGAGCGTTCAAAGTATGCTTTTGTCAGTTCAGCTGTCCTGTCGATATCCAAGAGATGAGATTTATATCCAGGAAAAACAAATCAGAAACCGAATGTTCAGAAAAAACACTGGTTCTTTATTGCGGTAGTAACTAATATCCGACTTGTACAAAGTTAAATTGTAACTATATGATTTCTGAGTGACTTGGAATTCAAAAGACTTGAATGACCTGAAGTTTTGTTGGCAGTTTTTGGATTTAGGTTGGACTTTGCCCATGTCTATCTTCAGCTTAGAGCCCCAAAGTAACTGCATGTCCTATCAGCAAATCCCCAGACAGCTTCCCACTCCATTCACCGGAAGAGAAAATAGTTATCGAACTTCTGTGCTCAATGGCGTCCCTGTTGCTTGTTGTGTTATGCTAATAATCCCCATCCCTTGCACCCAAAAATGTCTTCACCTTCCTCTATACTACCGGAGTGCAGTCTTGTCGCAAACCCACCTCTCTGGCATCGCTGAAATGCACCCGGATAAGCCGAAGAAAAGCAGATAAGCATGAAGAGAACTCGCACTCCAAGTTTTATGCATTTGAGCTGTTTTGTTTAGCAAGGAGCCACTTTATTATGGAGACGAGCAAAGCCCAGACGGAATAAATTGGGACGAGCGGTGTGGGAGCAGACGGATAGAGAGCTCTCGACTGCGAATTTAGGACCTCGAGTTGTTTTCGAGTGCTCTGCATCTTGAATGCTACATTGCCACCGAAACTCGAAAAACGTCTGAGACAACAACTCTGTTCCGATTCGGTGCGAGGGGAGATAAATAAAGAAGCAAGAAATGCTAGGTAAGCAGAAGAAGTATGTGCTCCAAACAGGCTAATGGCAGAAGTGTTACCGCCACAATGTTGAAGAGGATTATTTAATGCCCAATGGTGTAAAGTGTATATTGCTGAAATTATTATGTTGTGTGTAAGTGCAGCCAGGCTCGGGCCCGGCCCGGGAAAGTGAAGGAAATGCAATTTGTTTATTTCCCTGCAGAGCGTCGTATCCAAGCCGACACTACATTCGGCGGCAAAATCAGGTCCGAGTTAGCAATTCAGAGCACGGGGGTCCCAAGAATCTTACAATTTTGTCTTCTTACAATTTCGAAACAGACTTTTCTTCGCAGTTATTGAGATAACCACTTTGTTAGGGTCATGAAAATTCATAGCCCCATAATTGGGAATCCGAAATTTTCTTTTCTACATTTTGGATGAAACACAAATTAACTTGGTAAATGAAGAAATTTTGTCAATTTTTCATTTTTGCCTCGCAATCACCAAATCACATTCTTCCGTAAATTCAAATGTTTGACTAACAATAGAAAAATTTGCCTGCAAGGAAGGAGCCTTATTGCCAAGATGGTCCAGAAAGAAAAATGCATTTGCTATGATTTGCTACTTGAATGCTTTTAAGCAGGTCAATGACTCAAGAAAATTTAAGAAAATTCCTTTGTCATCTTTCTTTGTCATGAATCTCAGTTCCCAAGGCCCCCAAATCACAGCATCGGCCCTGGGCGTAAGCAATGGTCCTGGCATCCCACCCCAACACATGGAAAGTGTTTTATGCTGCTGACTCGATGTTTTATGTTGCACATTTTTGAAATGTCTGAGATGCGTCCTCCCCAGCGGAATATCCACAAGCGTTCTTAATTAAAATTTTCCACACTCGAACATCCTCTCCCACAATCAATTTTTAATCTCCATCGATGCTCCGAAAGTTGTGCTGGCCGAAAAAGTTGGAAAGTTTGTGCTGCAGCAGAATTCCTCGGAGGGAGGGCGCATGGCAGGAGTTGGAAGACAGCAATTTATAATGTGGTAATGAAATGCAAATTCAAAGTAAAAAGTCATCTCGGGGATTACCACTGCTCCAAACTTTGATAGTTGCAATGCACTTCCTCTGCCACTTCGCCCACTTTGAATATTAATTAAAATTCGAATTCGGGAGTGCAGCATTAATTAATATGATAAATCATTCGGCATTTTCATCGGACGTTTCTTCATCCCCAGATTTTCCGGGTCACCTTCTCCGGCTTTGGTATTTTTCGTTTCGCCCTTCGTCCTTTCCAGAACGTCCTAGAAATGTTTGTCAAGATAAATATTTCCAGCAAAGGGAAAGTATGTCGCTTTCCCAGAGACTCCGGAGCCATTTCGTTCAGTTGTGGGGCAGAGCAAAGAGGCGCACGGATATGAACTTGGGGAAGCTCAAACAGCCAGATGGAAATGGGGAAAGTGTGTGAGAATACAACAACTGACAAAGTGCATAAGTGAAATCAGTTTTAAAGTTGCACAAAAATCTTTTTCATTTGCAGAGAGAGCAGCAAAAGTTTCTCCAATTTTGCTCAAAACTTCCGAATTTCTCTCCGAACGGGGGATCCTTCTTTAACATTGTTCTTGCCTACATGCTCCGGGAGATAACGTGTAATTCGCTTCGTCGTTGTGAAAATTCCTTACAAAAGGGAAACTTGATGTAATTTGCATAAAATGCATGTGAAAATGGAAATACTACAAGGTGTAAGTGGGCGGAATATTTAAAGTCCTGAACCACACGGTGCAGAGGATTCGTCAGCGAGTCTTGGGACGCGAAACGTCACAACGACATTTGAGACATGAGCGTACTTATACCCGGCGTTACATGTCTATATGACATGTAAATCTCTCTACTTACCACACTAGCTGGTACAATTCACAAGACTACTAGCACTCGACACCTGAGCCCTTGGGTTCTGAATATTTGTGGAAATTGGTTCATTTGCCATGAGGTACCAAGCCAGTTAAATTCAGCCAATATTTACTTGATTGCCAAACAAAACTTTTCCTATTTTCCGTGGAAGACACTCCACGTGGCTCCAAGAACTACCTAATTGAGATATCTTCAACCTTTGTTTTTACCTCTCTTAGAACCCAAATTTAGCTTGTTTGAATGAAAATTACCAGCTGTCACTTTAATGTGTGAATATTTGGACATCCAATGAATTATCTATTTTGTAGACCAAAAATATATAAATAATCCACAAATACAGTGTCAGTTTATTTTAATCAATTTTATGAAGGGTATTTAAACCACAAAATTCAATTACTCATTTTAGACACGCATCCCTAATTACTGTTGTGAGTTTATGACATTAGCTATTATACCTTTCAAAGTGGCTAAGTATCAAAATTAGCTAAAAATGTGAGATTTTACTTGTCTTGAAAAGGTCTATTTCCAACAGAGAAAGAAATCGTGATCAATAGACCCTCTTAGTCTTTGCTTAGATACAAATGCCTCTAAAATTTAATTTTCATGAAACCAGTTGTCTGAAGAACCGAGTTGAGCCCGAAATTCTGAGAAAAACTAACATTTAAAATGTCTCAACATCCCCACTTTGAACTCCAAGACTCCATTTGAACACAACTAACTTGTCTAACAACCTTTCTATCCAGGTGATTTTATTTTATAATAGGAATATAGAGAAAACCTACTTAAAACTATTCAGTAACTAACTGCAAAGAGCTAATCTATCATGTTAAAATTCTTACTGCGAGACTCTCTCATCCAAGAGAAGACTGCTTCCAAAGTTTTCCAAAGGAAAATGGTTCCGGAGTCACCGAAGTGTGAAGTCAGTATAATGTTCGAGATATATGTAAATCTCAACCAGCAGCCACTGCTAACTTCTACATAGTTGGAGCTACTTTACAAGAAATATTTTTAGCATCAAAGACGTTGTCGCTTTACGCGAGTGAACGAGTCCACAAAAGCATTTTCATTGCCTTTCACGACATCCCGACAACAGAGAGAGGCATCGAAGTCGTATAGTTGTCGCACGAGAGGCGCGGAACGAGGCATATGTCATAGCGAGGCGTCATAACTACACGCCAAGAAAGGTGTAAAACGTGTTCATTAAGCGCTCCGGTAACGCGACAGTGCTTAAAATGATATGTGCATAATGTGCGGGAAAATAAAATTATATCCTTACTGGCTGGCTGGATAGCGTTGCTGGGGGTTTAGTTGGTGTGTGATGATGGCAAGTGCCACCACCATACACGTTTTCGAGCGCCGCACCACCAAAGGCATTTCAATCCGAAAATTTGAATGTGTGAGAAAACTTAATACGGGGATTCGGATTTTCATGCGCGTCGAACAATGAAGAAAGTTTCACGCGATAACATGCATGGAGCGGCAAATTTGACGGTTCGAAATGGGGCCATGAGGAACTTTTTGCTGCAGGTGGTGTGGCGCAACTTTGCACAATCAAAAGTTCATAATTTGACCCCCGTGTAATGGGGTGAGGTTGTGCCTAGCGTGGGGATAAACGTGAAACGGGACTTTGGTGGGGCAATTAGAAAATGAGTTCGGGCGTGATCCATGTCTTTTTAAGTATTTTTGGAACTCTTTGGGTGAAAATATGGGGATTGAGGAACAAAACAGAGTTTGAAATATCAGCAAGTCTTTCAAAAGACTCTGTTACACAGACATTGAAATTTGATCACTGAAATTTTGAGAAAAAGAAAAACATTTTGGTTTAAAAATTAAAAAAAAAATTAATAGCCTACAAAATTTTTTAAATATTGAGGTAGTTATAAAAAATGTGTCTGAAACTAATTTTTGTAAACCAGAGAACATTCCTTCGATTTTTGATAAGACAAATTCAAGTTCATTATAATTTTGAGACTTTTTGAATCGGTTTTCAGACGCTTTCTTTCCACGATTATATCCTCTTTTGTCGCCCAGGACTCTTAACAAAACGAAAAACATCCAAATCATTTCAAAATGCAGCAAAAACCACATTGAAAGACCATAATTGTCTTAAGATGGTTAACGATTAATTATGTGGTTTCATATTTTAAACTTAAATGAATCCCATTTACATATTTCGTGCATGTTTTATTTCAGATGGCAAAGTGGAACCATTCCAAAGCTCATCAAATTCACTAGCACACAACGGAGCAATGATTGGCATGTTAACATACTCCGTACTTCGTTTTTCATGAGTGCACGAGCCCAGATTCAGGGCTACCAGCTTCTCGTTACCGCTGTAGTGTTTTTTTCTGCAGTCTCCTTTAACCGTCAAGTTATGCTTTTGACTCTTCATGAATTTGGAAATTTAAGATAGAAGTTGTCGTTTTATTTACATCGTATCCTAATACGGCACATCTGCAAGACTGAGGTAAAGTTAAGTTACTTTTTCAAAATTGCAGAAAATTTTATTTGGGTTTAATCTTTTGCCATGGTAAAAATTTTTTAAAATTTTATTTCAAAAATAAATAGTGTCCTTAGTAGGTACTAAACTTGTTTGAAAATGGTTTTAAGACTCTTATATTTAAAAGTAGAGAGGGAACAAAGATGCATCGTGTAAAAACTTCGAATCTGTTTTTCTTGATTTAAAATATCTAACATTTTTT
This sequence comes from Forcipomyia taiwana, assembly GCA_963930915.1. NCBI lineage: Eukaryota > Metazoa > Arthropoda > Insecta > Diptera > Ceratopogonidae > Forcipomyia > Forcipomyia taiwana. Next base: position 650,487 of record CAWVOI010000086.1, on the reverse strand, counting down.
AGCATCGAAAATTTATGTTGATGATATTAAAATTTTGTCTTAAGCTCGTTCAAATATTACGTCACGGTAAAAATCGGGGATTTAGATCCCCCTCCTTTGTCAAGGTTTGTTCCATACACTAGTTCTTGACTTTGTACCAGCTGTCACGGAGCAGCCGACCCCTCATAAACCCACTAGTACCGTGACGTTTAAACTGGCCCTTATATTGAGGTTTCAAGTCTACGAATTTTATTTCCTTCTTGTAGAATTTTTAACTGATTTCTTCTATGAGCCTCTCAGTGCTGTGGGAAGCTTTGAACTTAGTCTTAGTTAGCAGTACTTAACTTTAAGGATGTGAAGTCTAGCAACCCTAGAGCTTCATACATACCTCAGTAATTTTGTACATTTGTAAATATTGAAAGTCCGAAATAAAATACTTCTGATTATAATAAAATACTTGTTAGCATTCATTACAGCTCTGAAAGTTTCGGATTGCAGGCACTGGGAAAACGGAAAATGCACGCCCTACTTTGCCTCGTTGTTGTACTGCACGCGACCCCCGAGCTCCAGCAGGTAGCGGTCCGGGTGGTCGATCCAGTCGTCGGCGGAGATCTTGACTATCCGCTGTTTTTCCGCCTCCCTGATTTGCCACTTCTTCAGCTCGATCTGAGTTTCTCGGGACTTCTGGTCACCGCAACCCCACACCTCTACCGTGTAGAGGCTGTTGTTGATGCCGCGGAAATCGAACTTCTCGAAACCCTCATCGACCGCCACCACCGGCTTCTTGGGGTCCTTTCCGGCGCGCAAGCCCTTCGGGTATCCTCTCGTGGCCGTGTTGAGGTACAGCAGCTTCGGGCCCTTCTCTATGACTGTGTATTTGGGCAGGAGCTGAATGATGCAGCACTCGTCTCCGCCAGTATACATGTAGGACTCGCGCCACTCAAGGGGCGAGGCGATGCAGACCAGCAAGTCGTTTTCTCCCTTGAGGAGCGTGAGGGTAGGGCCTTTGTAGCCCAGGACGTGATGTAAGTACCGGTTCGCTCCAAGGCCGTCGTCGGACGAGTTGTAGAGCAGCGTCCAGTGGCTTGGCTGGAAAGATCAGGATTATTTTCAGACATTTCTAAAACTTTTTGTAGAGACTGTTTGAACGAATTTTATTTTTGTGAAATTTGGAATTTAAATCCCGTTTCAAATAAAACTTTCAGTCATGGACTTTCAGAAAAGAAGATGGCAAAAAAAATTTGGATACATTATTTTTGGAGACTTAAAGGGTGAACAGTTGCCAGATATCAATTTTGGATGTTTGTAAAGTTTTAAAAAAGAGACCTAACATAACATTAACATTTTCTTATCTTGATATCTTGTTTTTTTAAAACAATATTTCGAAATTTTCTTTAAAAAATATCAAAAATCACAATTTTAGTCTTTGAATGTGAGAAGTCTATTTCTGACTCGTTTTTAGAGAGTAAATCAACAAGCTTACCACAGTAGAAAGAATCTTCGACATAAAAGATTGAGACGCCAGATTTGTGCCTGAAGAAGACGGCGGTAGAACAGCGGCCTTGACATAGAGCTTGGGCAGCGAGCCCCCAAGAAGCCAGGCCAGGGATACTGGGAGCAGCGTGGGGTTGTTGGCTGCTTCTGTGAAGGGGTTTCCTTTGTCCAGCACGGGCGTGGAGACGTCTAGGGAGGCGTTCTCACTGTTGGCACTGGTGTTTGCTTCAATGCTTCGATACGCGGTTGTCAGCATGTGAAGGCAGAATTTGTGGACCGGAGGCACGATGAGACGGGGACAGTGCTGTTCCAGGAACTTTGTGACGTATCCGGAGCTGAGGTACTCCTTGGTGAAAAAGCACGAGGAAATCACGGCGTCTATTGAGCGATCGGACTGTAAAGGCATATTTTAGCTGTTTAATTTTAAAAGTCGTTTTTGAAGTTTTAACTTTTGGCGAAATTAAAAAAATTCAAGAAAATGCATAATAATTTTTCAAAAACTAAATTCATATCCGGTTTGATTGGTATTCCAAGTTTTATTTAATATGGAGACAAAATAGTCGGAGTGCCTCGAGAGTCCCAATAAAGTCCTAAATTTATTTTTATTCGTAGTTTTTCTTAAGAATTTGGATCGCTTATCTTTCATTGTGTTCATTTTAAGCTTCTTGGGAAATAAATAAGACGACTTCCGAGTAAAAATCTATGAAACAAATTTCCTCGTCCTCAGATTAGAACCAATCACACAGGCAAGTAAAAAAGAGTAGTAACAAATCTGCTATAAAATGCAAATCCAGATAAGGTTGAATTACCTGCAAGCATGAAGAATTTGCGCCTTTGTAGTGCGACATCGCAAGCCGGTAAGCCAGTGTTAAGAGAGCCCTCAAGTGGTCTTGTGATATCTGGTCCGGCTTGTCCACTTCTCCGTACACCTTCACGTAGTGCTCCAGAATTACAGAGTCGTCCAAGATGCTGATGAAACGCTCAACTTGCTGCCTAAACGCCATCACTCCGAGATGCTTGGTCTTGGCCTTGGACGAGTAGTGAAAGTATTTGAAGAGCCTCATTCCTAGGTCAATGTTGCTGGGAAATGTGTATCGGGCGAACACTTCATCGTAGATTCCGTTGCTCAGGCCAAAGGACTCTTCAGTTCGTTTGGCTAGAAGCTGGTGAGGTATAATGAGGTTTTAAATAAATCTTGTTTATTTTTCGGGAATGGGAGCAACAAATTCTCAGATTTTAGTTTCAGACTTCATTTTGAGGAGGAGTGACAACCTTGACCTTAATTAGCTTAACTTTGAAATCTGGAGAACCTGAAACAGTCATACTGAAACATCAGACAGACGGACAATCTTGGAACGAGACCCGAAACATAGCTTGTTCAGTGCACGGGATGAAACGGTGACAGATATTACAAAAATACACCGAATTAATGCGCAATAACTTTCTCCCCCGTCGAGTGCCCTACCTTGGCAAGCTTCTCGACTGGCATGAATTGGCTCCCAAATCGCTGCTCCTGCAAATTGGCTCCAGAAGCCGACCTTGTCATGCCTTTTTCTCCCTGCATGACCCGCTGCTCCTGTGTTTGGTGCTCCGAAGGTTTAGCTGGAGCGTTCTTTGGAGAGGCCTTGTTTTCAATGTTGCTGTGGTTACTGCCCATTTTCGAATTTCAACTGGAAAGCTTGTGCGAATGCTTCAAATTCTTCTAATCTGCTTCCGGATTGATTTATGACTGCTTTTTCATCTTAATTGGAGGTGATTCAAAGTAATACAATGTTTGTTATTCTTTTGCAACTTGATTTGCCACAAATCAAATCAGCTGATTCAGTATTTGACGTTTCAAACAAATACTTCAAATAGTTTGAAAGGATTTGACCCCGAATGTAATCAAGTTTCCACATTGCCGACGTCGAAATCGCCGCAGAGCTACATTTTATCCAATTTGACTGGATTTTGCGAGTCTTTCCCTCTTTGGTCATCAGTAGATAGCAAGCATGAGTACCATCCTTGAGAAGATCTCTGCCATCGAGTCCGAGGTGAGTTGGAAGTTTGTTGAAATGACTGAGGCTGATGGGAAAATTTGCAGATGGCAAGAACTCAGAGAAACAAGGCCACGGCTGGTCATTTGGGTCTGCTCAAGGCTCGACTGGCCAAGCTGAGACGAGAACTCATCACCCCCAAAGGAGGCGGCGGCGCCACCGAACAAGGTAACCGACTAATTCATTTTTGTGCATCAAAATTTACCTGTAATTCTCGTTTCTTATTAGGATTCGAGGTTGCAAAAACTGGCGACGCTCGAGTCGGCTTCGTGGGGTTCCCGTCCGTGGGAAAGTCGACCCTCTTGTCCAACCTGGCTGGAGTGTACAGTGAGGTGGCTGCCTACGAGTTCACCACCCTTACGACCGTACCAGGCTGCATCAAATACAAGGGAGCCAAGATCCAGCTGCTCGATCTGCCCGGAATCATTGAGGGCGCCAAGGACGGAAAGGGAAGAGGTCGGCAGGTCATCGCGGTCGCGAGAACGTGCAATCTGATTTTCATGGTGCTCGACGTCCTGAAGCCATTGCACCACAAGAAGCTACTGGAGCACGAGTTGGAGGGCTTCGGTCTCAGGTTGAACAAGAAAGTGCCCAACATCTACTTCCGGAAGAAGGACAAAGGAGGAGTCAACCTGAACTGCACGGTGCCGCAGTCGGAGTTGGACTCGGACCTGGTCAAGACCATTCTCTCCGAGTACAAGATCCACAACGCCGACATAACTCTGCGCTGCGACGCCACCTCGGACGAGCTGATTGACGTCATTGAGGGCAACCGCATCTACATCCCCTGCATATACGTCCTCAACAAGATCGACCAGATCAGCATCGAGGAGCTGGACGTCATCTACAAGATCCCTCACTGCGTCCCCATTTCGGCCCACCATCACTGGAACTTTGACGACTTGCTAGAGATCATGTGGGATTACTTGAGACTAGTACGAATGTAAGTTTTATAAAAAGGTTCTTCTGAAACTCAATCTGGAGTTTCCAACCACAAAATTTACAAAATAAGGTTTATTTACCTTAAGTGTCTCAATAACTTGTAAAGAGAGTAATTTTGAGCTATTTTTAATTCTCATAACAATTTCTGACTGTTCTACCGACAGGCTCTAAGAAAGTGGCTCTTAAGTAAAGTTCTAAGCAGAGTTTTGATGAAAAAATTATTTTCAGCTACACGAAGCCCAAAGGTCAGCTCCCCGACTACTCCAGCCCCGTCGTGCTGCACAATGAGAGAACTAGCCTTGAGGACTTCTGTAACAAGCTCCATCGGTCGATCGTCAAGGAGTTCAAATAGTAAGTCTTTCCAACCCGCCAGAACCAATCCTAATCCCGATTTTCTTTCAGTGCCCTCGTCTGGGGATCCTCCGTCAAGCACCAGCCTCAGAAAGTTGGAATCGAGCACATTTTGAACGACGAAGACGTTGTGCAGATCGTGAAGAAAGTTTGAGTTATCTAGTTTTTTTGAAAAAATTAAACAGCGTCTTACTAAACATACAGACTTTATACAATTTTGGCTAAGCTACTTTCTAGTCCCTGATTAACTTTTGTGCTCCTTAAAAATATCAGTTTCTCTTGCTACAAATTGTTCTTGTAAGCGCTATCATTGCATACAATCCAGATAGAATCACAAAGTAGATTCCGTAGGAGACGAATTGGCCTCTGATGTCGAGTTCGAACCCCGTCTCTGAGACAACAGTCAGGGTCAGGACAGTCTGGAAGACCAGAGCTAGGAACGTGTTGATTCCGAAGACGAGTCCGAAGCTATCGGCTGCTAGCTGTCCGGCAACGTGAGCGCTAAAAGGAAGTGTGAGTCTTGAGTAAGGTGATAAAGGTTCGAGCTGGAGTCTTACCTGATAAGAGTTATCAAAAAGTGATACAGAACTCCGAAGCAGACGTACCTGAAAAAAAAAAAATTTTCTAATTTTTTTTTCACACAGACCATCTTAATTTTCTTGCGTGGCTTGTATTTGATTGAAAACTACCCAATTAAACTTAATTTGAAATTAAGTTTCATTTAGAAAGCATAAGTCCTTGACTGAGGGTTTTTGAAGGGAACTGAACTTTATATTCGAATTTTCATAAATTCTTAGTTTCTTCTATAAAAATAAATATGCATTTAAGTAGGAAATGGCAAAGTAGTGAGACAGTTAACCTTGACAGTTTCAATTTTTGCTTTAGAACTGACATAGAAGAGGGTTTAAATTAAACATTTCGACGTTCGGAGTTTAGAATTTATTCTTTATCGAATTTTAAATTCAGTATTCGTTAACTTCAAATGAATCGTTAAATTAAGTAGAAAATCAGAATTACCTCTTAAGCCTTGGAATAATTAGGACCAAAGTGATTTCAGACCCTCTAGACACTAACTTGGATTTTAGAAAATTTAGGATTTGAAAGAACATAAAAATTTCTAGACGTTTTTTGATGGTGTTTGATCAATGAAAAGAAACTTACACGACATAGGCCACCATCACGTGACTCGTAAATGCGGATACCAGGACCAGACTTCCCTCGAGAACGGCGCAGATGGCCAGGAACCACATCTGGAAGCGATCAAAGTACTTGAGGTTGACGCGTCCCGCCAGGATCGCACTAAAGGCGCCCAGAAGGGTCAGCACTGCCTCCACCGCGCCGTTGTAGAGCTCCTCGTTCTTCTCGTCTATCTCCTTCCACAGGAACTGGACGTACGACTGCACCTGGTAGAAGCCGCACATAACGAGGGACCACCAGATGCTCGACTGCAGCACCGACAGGTTGGAGTAGGCCTGCGTGAAGTGGCTCCACATGAGGGAGGAGGCTCGTGAGAGGGAGAACGAAGGCTTCTCTTCCTGCGGCCTCAAGTCCCCGTTCTCCTCGTCCAGCCCGCTCTGAGACTTGTGGGCCGTTGAGTAAAAGTACAGACTCGTCCCGACGGAGGGAAGGAGAACGGCAAACACCACGGAGACGGCCTGAGCGCTCAGGGTTATAAAGTTCAGGTCCCGCAGGTTCATGAGGCTGAAGGACACGAGGAGCTGGCCGAGGAGGCTGGCGGAGAACCGACCGCTCAGAGTGGCGGCTCGGACGTGTCCCGTGACCTGCTGGTACTGCTTGCGGTCGACTCGGGCGTACATGTAGGTGTAGTAGGCGACCTCGGCTGCCATGAAGGTCCCGTACAGGAGCTGCACCACCTGGAGGGCTAGCAGGCTCTCGGTCCAGAGCAGCAGGGAGTAAATGACGACGCCGCAGACGGAGGAAAACACGATTATGGGCTTGTATCTGGAAGAGAGTGAAACAGATGTAGCTTTCCTGTTGTGGCCTTTTACTTAGGGGTCTGCTCAATTATTACATTTACGGTCTAAGGGAGAGCTACTCCGTGACGGCCGGTACAAAGTCAAGTACTAGTCTTTCTATGAGAAAAACTGTGTCAGAAGGGAGGGGGTGGGGGTCTAAAATCTCGGTTTTTACCGTGACGTTATATTTGGACGACCCCTTATACATCCGAAGACTTCAATAGGAGTTTTTGGCAAGAGAACGTCTGTAAAGGACTTTTAGAATTTGAAAAATAGACAAGGCGAAATTGGAGATGCACCCGGTTTATAAAATTTTCGAGAAGACCAAAGTTTAGAGGCCCCTAGCTCCGTCTCTGGAAGAGATAGGGGTCAAATGTAGTCCCTCTTGACACTCAACACGATGCAACGAACCGCAACTCTCTAGCTCTCTTCGTTCTTCATTTTAATTTCGGAGAGACAGACAGACAAAGCGGCCTCAATAGTGCATTTTTCCAAAAAATTTGGAAAATGCACTAAAAATCTCTGCTTTGAAAAACTGAAACTCACTTTTCTTACCTCAAAATGTCGGTGATCAAGAAGACCACGAAGAGAAGGGCAAGGTACGAGTAGGTGCCGATGGGGTAGACCTTCCGGTTGAGCTCAGCTTCGGTGATGTTCCGCCACTCGGAGGAGAGCAGGAACTCCGTCACGAAGGGCTCGCTGGGCCGCATTTCCCTGAGAAAGCCGAAGCCGCAGAGAAGCAGGGAAACCTTCAAGTAGCTCTGCATCTTTTGTCAACACAGTAAATCAGGCTTGGCTTGCTAATTGCCCCCCACAATCACTACTAATTAAGCGCTAATAAAGATATTCTTTGGTGTTTCGCAGTTACTGGAGCCCTCATTGCAGGTCTCGTCTGAGCTCGCTCGTATCAGCGTCGCCGAATGCAGTCCTTACTTTCTGAGTCGTGTGATAAGTGATAAGGTTGAGCAGCGACCGGCTCATCGCGGCGGAAGGATTACGTAATTTGATCGATTTGGCCCGAACTCCGGTGTTGTTGAAATGCTTTCTTGCTGTTAATATCAGTTGTTTGTTTGAGAATAAACTCGAGTGTCGTGGTAGCTAGCTTATCGATTCGTTGTCATTGGAGTCCGCCGGCAAACTGCGCGGTAGGAAAGCTGGGAGTTTACTAATGAGAAGGATAAATCTACTTTGGTCGTCTTGATGCAAGAACTCGCGTGGTCATTGTGAATTAAGAGTTAGTTTAAATTCACTGAGTATGAACGATTTTAGATGTATTTTTGGGCCTGAAATTTTTGCAATACCAATGACTTTTGCAGTCAGCTGTTTCTGATAAGAAATGTTCGCTTTTAGAGAGAGCTCGTGCGGACCAATTGAGAGAGTGAGAGTTTTGTCCTAGAGAAAGAGAGTCTCACATTACTTTCACATTTCGAATTCAAAAATATTAACCAGTACAAAGAAATGTGGGGAAATTTCAAAAGTTGCCTATTTTTGGAATAGCACACGGTGACTACTGATTCCTCATGCAAAAATAAAATATGCGAAAATGGTTCATTCGATTGGGTTTTTTTTTGAAAACTGTAAAATTTAAATTAGCATACATCAGAGATATTCATTACACGATCAACAAACAAATTTTTCATGAGATTTCAAAAAAATTTTACAGCCTAAATTTGCGGCACACAGATCTCTCACCGTGTTAATTGAAAATAAAGGTTTAAAAATAAAAATGTTTCTATAGTTCGTAAATATTTATATACCTAATCTTTTAAAACTCAATGCTAAGTTCTCAATTTTTTTTGTTATTTTTAGTGAAAGAAATTGATCAGCTTTGGTTTCAAGGAGGTTTTTCTAAAAACAACCCAGACTTATTTTGAAGTGTTGATTTTGTTTGATATGCCCTTAAATTTGAAATCTTTTTAGTATTTAAAAGCCAAAAGGCTCAAAATATTAAATATGTGTCCTCTTCATTACTTCCATGCATTTGCCTCAATCCAGGGCACGAAACTTGCGACATCCGTGTAAATCCCGGGAGTGTTGGCGAACCCGCACAGCTTTCCAAATGAAACGACACCAATGATGTTGTACATGCAGTAAGGCTCCTTCAGAACGGTCTGAATCGGCCCTCCCGAGTCACCTGAAATGCGAAGCGTCGCCTTATTTCTCACTTGCTGCAGTTTCTCACCTTGACAAGAGTCCTTGTTGTCGACGTTCTCGCCGGCACAAAACTGACTTGGTAGGATCCCTTTGACCATAGATGGGTTGTCTTTGTAGGACTCGCTGCACTTGTCCGTGGCAAACTTGAAGAGCTGCAGCTTGAGAAGGTGATTTGACTTGATGCTCTGGTCAACCTGGGTCTGGCCGAAACCAATCACGATTGCCTTTTCCCACTGCAGCGCAGGGTTGACGTTGACGCAAGCGGGTCGGACGGAGCCACTGAACTGCAAGGGGCTGGCTAGCTTGAACAGTGCAATGTCGTTGTATCTGATTAGGGCGTGAAATTTGCCTTTTTTAGTGGAATTCCGAGACAAACTAGTTAGACTCACCGACGTATCTCGGGGTTAGAGCTTTTATTGCCGGAAGCTTATTTTCGTTTCAAAGTTGTCTCGAATTAATGTTGACGAACATTATTTTAGAAATAATTTTAAAGTTTGTATCCAAAAATTAAATTTCAGCGAATAAAAATATCGTCTTTTGAATTGAGAACTAAGAACAGAAGTGGAATTTAATATCTGCTAGTTTCATAAAAATCTTTTACATTTGAGAAATTGAGCCTTTGGAAGCCTCTAAGATAGATATTTTCAATTTCTCCAAAAGAATCTATTTTAGTATCAGGTCTCTGGTACTTTTCTTTAAATTTTGAGCATGCCTCTCTTTCTTTTCCTGAATAAAAGTTATGAGTAAAGCAAAGTAATGAATTTAGCTCCCACCCTGGTTGCCTACCCTACCTATCTACTAGACATGTACTCCGCTGACGAAACTTACTTGGAGACGGAATCAAAGTCGGGGTGCTTGAGGGACTCGGCAATGAGGACCTCCTGAGCCTGAGCCAGATCCTGGTGGTTTAGCACACCCACTCGCACCTTCGTGGCGGGTCCGTCCTCGTGGTGAGTCACGCAGTGGGCTGCCGAAAGGACGCTCGTCTCGCCTATCACGCTGCCGCCGCAGTGCCAGTTCATCACGGGGTTTCCGTACCCGATCTCGGCCATGTGCGGAAACTCTTTGGAACCGGCGTTCTGGCCTCCGATGATCAGTGGAACCTCGACGATGCCGCACTGCGACTGGGAGTCTGATCCTGGGGCGGCGCTCAGAACGGGCGATTGGACGCTCGTGTGGACAAAGGAGGCGTACTCCTGGCATTCTGGAAAGAGGGACGTGAAAGGAGAGTTGGGATGGGAAGAACATTACTTTGCTGTGCGAGCTGAGCGGTGCTGTGGGGAATCAACAGAACGGCCGAGAAAGAAACAAGCAGGTTCATTTTGAGCGAGAGTCAGAATGCGAACTAAATGGGCTGGAAAAGCTCGAGAGGCACTTAAGAGTCTCGATCAGAGGCGTATCTAGGTTTCAAAACAGGGTTGATTTAGCTTGATTTTGGATATCTGATGGACCTAAGTTCACTAAGTTCACCAGCAACTTTGAATATTTTATCCTGACAAAACGGTTTTAGCCTCTTATTTTTGTTTCACCTCAGCGTTGTCGTCCTTTCAAAGATCATTTCGGCTGCAGTTTCCAGCCTTTTGTTTTGTGAATCTCGTAAGCCTTAATATTTGTGAAAATGATCCATTTTTAAAATTTATTTCAAAAACCCCCAGAAATATGTTTTATTCAAAATTTTTTCCCAACTTTAATATGTAGTAATAATTTTATTCAAAACTTTCTTGAATGTGGCTAACAGAACCCAGGATTTTAAAAATAGGCAAAATAGTTTAAAGCAATAAAATTGATGCCACTAGAAGGACACATGGACTTGGGAGCAAAAATTTGGTAAGTACCTCCTCTCTTCAATGAGAGTTAGAAATTGATAAAAATCTCAGGAACGCCTCTGACATCGACGCTACTTGAAGTCTCTGCAAATGCAAGTTCGGCCTTGGTCACATTATCGAATAAAACTTTTTTATTTCGTTAAAACCTCTGAAATTGAACTTTACACCTTGGACTTAAACGGTAATATCTGGTTTGCGTTGTTGCGTTGAAGAATTTCCTTATACTCGATACTCTGAATTAAACAGCAATCTTCAGCAATGAATGCTCGTGCACATGGATGATCATAAAACTACAATCTACAGGTCTGAAAATATGACTCCTGCCTGCATATTTGCTAAAACTTGTCTGGAATTGATAAAATACGGGTGAAGTACACAACGTCAATATATTAAGTTTTCCTTGGTGGCGTTTAGAATTTCTCGATTTTGGTCTTGACATATCTATTTAACTTCAACATTTCGTCCAGAATTTCAGTGGCAATACTCGTATATATGTATGTTATTTATTGAAAATAGTTATCCTCTAGTTGTAGCAATATTTTTAAGTTACTATATAATAAAGTTGCTTTTGGTTTTCTCCTTGTGATACTAGTAAATACACATTTTGTCAAGAGGCATAGGTTTGGTGAGTAAGAGTAGGCTGCAATTGCTTTCGAAATTATCTTGTATCTCATTTATCTTGTAAAGTACGAGTAGTGTAGCTGCTTTTGGGACAGGAACATGACCTCCCATGCAATTGCTTGAAAATTATTGTGAGTAGTAATATGTATATGGCTTGTGTTGGGTAACACGTGTATATCGTTATCTACAAGTGCACATATGGTTTTCTTTCACACATGTATGTATATAGTATTTTAATTACATCGCTTGTTGAAAAGAAGCGTCCCTTAATTAAAGTGCAGTCGGCTCTCTGTCCGTCGCTCGTAGCATGCTCGGGTTTTTCTGTCTCCTGAAACAAGCCTGAGAAAATTTGTAAAACCTTTAATAAAGGGGTTGGACAAGGGAAATGTCGAAGGTTCGATTGAAGTATTTATTTTAGCTTAACTGTGTTTTAAAAGGAATTTCAGCTATCCATTACCCTGGGGACTAAAGCTGGAGTTGTTCCAACTGCCGTTAACTGTTCTGCGACATTGTCACAGGTTTTTGGCTCTTGTTCTTGAACCACAAGTCAGATTAGAGAGTGTGAAGGATTGAAAAGTTGGTGTTTAAAGAAATTTTTCCACCTGAGCTCTTATAAGGTCTTATAATTTTTGAAAGACTTAAATTGCATTGGCCAAAGTTGTCTTCATCAATAAGTTGTATTAAGAGGGTTGGGATTTTTATAACTCGTCTCTCTAGAGAAAGGACGAGAAAAAGTAAGAGTTGTAAGAAACCCAACCCAATGCTTTTTGGTACCTCTTAATGCACCTGATAGATAAGTCTGCCAAAAATAAGAAGATTTTATAAAAATAATAAAAAATATCTTGTGCAAATTTTCAGCGAGAATGGCTGCAATATAAAAAATTTTTGACTCTCAACAGAAAAGAAACTCAGATTTTGTTTCTAAAATAAAATCATCATTGACACAAAAGACATTAAGCACTAATATAATCCAAAGGTATGGATTTTGGAGACAGAAAAGGAGCAAACTACGACCCGGTCTAAAATTAGCAAAATGAGTCTCAAAGGATCGCCAAAAATGATTGATTCAGCTTGAATTCTTGAGCATCTAGCAGTGAAATGTACAAAAGTAGAAAATTTAGATCTGCATGTATTGCTCATGAAAGAAGTCTAGATAGCAATGAAGGAATTTGCGAAAATGTTCGTCTCAGTAAGACACTTTTTGCTCTCCGATTGCTCCCAAGCAAGGTTCTGCGAACACATCGAAAGCGTGAAAACTTGCAGGCTCCGGCTCTAGAGCTTTAATAAATATGATGGTTTCAGACGTGATTGTCCGGACAAAATTTAATCAAAGTGGGCTAAATTCTCATCCCCATTTTACAGGTTAAACAGTGCGCACATGACAATGAAGTTTCCTGTTTCGGTTGACAGAGTTGCAGCTGCCACAACGATACACTGAAGTCTTTTGATTAACTTTTAAACTACTTTAAAATATTTACAGATACGAGTGCCACTCTCTCTAAATGTCTATGGAGTTCTTGTAGCTCGCCTTCTGCCGAATCAGCGTGTGGTGCTTCGGAGCGGCCGCCGAAACGCAACTCCCATTGCCGGATTTGCTGGAGCTCCCGGAACTCTGTTTCAGCAAGGGAGAAGTGGCCTTGGGTGAGTCCGGGGCGTCGCTGCTGTCGTAGTGCTCCACGTCGGGGCCACTGTCGGACGTCACTGACATAAAGTGCGACCGACTTTTAATCGACTTCTCTAATCTACGAAGAAATCTGCAAGAAACATGCCCGTGAATAAGTTGCTTCATTAGTCTAATCCAGCTGATGATTTATACAGTGAGCTTCGGTCTACTCTGCAGTGTATGAGGTATAAAAAAATAGCGCTCGAGGACTCAAAGTGGATGAGATGATCTGATCTTTACCTAATTTGGTGTCCGATAGCCCTCAACCGGCTCGTTTTCGCGCTGTACTGTACAACGACGGACTTTAGGGGGTTAGTGGAGTCGGCAGCTCCGCCACTGTCCGTCGTATTAAATTGTAACGGAACATCCTGATTGAGTTCGGCAACGATAAAGTTTCATCAATTTCAATTTTGCTTCAATTTCATCACATTAACGGGTTATTTTATCGAGTCTGAACTTGCTACCGTGCAAAACTCACAACACCAAGCGTCTTCAAAAAACCACATTTATGTTGCAAGAACGCGAGACAGGCGACAGGACATGTTTGACAGATTATGAGAATGAGAGAAAGAGTAAATGACCTTGTCGATCTGACTTTTTGCTCTTTGGGATTGGGAAGGGCATACAAGGCCAGTACTGGTAAAAGTCCATGGCATGGTATCATCTTGATTTATATTTAATTCTATTCGGCTCTAAACAAAGTCCGTATAAAAAATTCCTAATACGGACTTTTCTGCAGCAAATAATTCAAGTTTCTAGTTTCAAGGCTTCCCTAAGGATCTTAAGAATTCAGTTTTACCTCAGGAATCAAAAAAAAAAAAAAATCGGTAATCCAATGAATACAAAAATAATCCCTAAATGTTTTCACTTACGTTGCGTTTTCGTCCAAAGTCAAGGATCTAAGTTGGAAGTTAAAATACCATTAAAATTTTAAAATAAGGTAAGAGCCCGAAAATTTTATGAAGCACGCATCGAAAGAGCAGCTTGTTTTTTTTTAAAGAAAGGTTGGGCGATTATCGTCGAAAAATCGTGTTTTTGGAGCAGACATCTTCTTCCTTTGAAAAGTCCTTGGTTCACCCTTGAAACTATGCGAAGTCCGATGATGAAAAGAGCTTATGAATATGAGCTGATTGAAAAGAGAGGATCTTGTGGGAGACATTTTGAGCACCTCGAATAAATAGACCTTCCGTGCACAAAGCCGCAGACACACAGTGCTCAGAATGTCAGTGCGCGCGACATCTCTTTGAACGTTTCCGGATTCGAGTGAATTTATGTAGAGCAAGAGTACCGAGTGATGGAATGAGTAATGAAGTTCATGAATAAATCTACAGAATGCTCTGCCATGGAGAAACTTTGATAATCACAACATTATCTATGTCATCTAACTTGAAACTTGCGTAAAATAGACGTTCATCAAACGCTAACTCACTACAAATTAAAGCAACAGTAGTGTGCCGGAAAATTGTCGGAAAACTTTTCCGTTTGATGTTCCGGCACGAATACAGAAAACGTAACTCTAGCTGCATCGCTATTCAAAACATGTCCTTACCTCGCCAGCATCGTCATCCGAGTCCTTGGATGTCTTCTTTACTTTCTGTTCCCGAGCGAGAGTCCGGAGAGCTTTAGGATAAAAAAATTGTTTGAAAACTACTCGGAGGCAAAAATATTAAAGCCACTTCAACTAACAGTCTCGAGATATTTGAAACTCACACAAAGGTCTTGTATGTGTATTTTGGCTCAACAAAACGATACAGTTCTGATGTGGGAACTTGGGTAGCAGATTGTGGAGTGGATTTTGGAGTCGGGCTGAGTAAGAAAGGGTTAAATCATTTAGCAAACAATCTTAAGTAAAATAATTTTCATGATCAACCTAGAAACTCAAAAACAGCTAAGAATAAAACAAAATTACAACGAATAGTTTTTGCTAATTTTATTTTACTTTAAAATAATTTCTTAAGTTGGTTTTTATAGTAAAATTAATAAAATGTAGTAATAATGATAAATTATTTAGGGCTAAAACTAAAATATTTTTAGCTGACATATTTTTTTCCAATTTAAAACACTCGTTAGCATTTAAAATTAAGAAAACAAAATGATATACGAAAATTTATAATTACTTCTAAATAATAATGCCGAAAAATTTAAATGTATCTCAGTATTTGTGTAACTAAAAACAGTTGAATATTACTGATTTTGATAAAAACATGATGATGATCGATGAATTGATGAGTTTAAAATATAATAAATTTTAGATTTGAATGTTGGCCTTGCATAAATGGCCTAAAATTAATCAAAACAACATCTCGGGCTATTTGAAGAGTTGCCAAATCGAATTGTGAATTTAAAAACAATATTTGTAACGTTATGAGTTTCCTTTTTAAAAAGCCAAGTTAACTGGCTAAATATGAGAATGAAAATTTTATGACTACATTTTTCATAAAAACTTTCGAGAATCAAAAAATATACCAATTTTGACTGGTTCTTAGTCTTTTAAGCAGCTCCTAAGCTTCTGTTGCCACTTTGATCGAATGTGTTAGGTTGTCCAAAAATCTCATCGACTGGATTCTCATTATTTCTTGGTAGTCCGTGGTGTTAATACGGTGTAAAAAGTGTGCAGGGCACGAATTCGGGATAATTTAAGTTCTTGACCGTAAGTTTTTAAACATTTGTTTTGAAATATTGTTGAGATTGGATTCAGATCCAACACTATGGTGCTAGCGTCGAACAAAATAATCCCAAAAGCTGCTAGGAAATGGTATTTTTGCAACTCTCCCCTTTTACCTAGGATTTCATAGTTGAAAAGCAGCCTCAGAAGTCCTTGAAATCGGGTATAGGAATTTCTCGCATATATTTACGTCCAGTGATATAGGTTAGGTCGAGCTTCATTAAAGAATTCACTAAATACCTCAGAAGACGCTCATACCGGGCGCCATTTTTGCCAAATTAGTTTGAGGAAAATGGCCGTCATCGAAAGCTAAATGGAATAAGTTGACCGACGTCGAAACTATTTTGTTCTTCCTACAACCTTGAAAATATGTAGTATTACTTCGCTCTACTTAAAAAAAATTAAATAACACAAAATGCAAAAAAGGTTCAATAGCATTATTTTTTACGCAGGAGAAAACTTAAATCCCTTTCCCAGGAAAAATTAAGAAGCTAAAAAACCAGTCTTGGGCTTGTTTGAGAAAAAAGAGTTAAAAAATGCGTTCGGTGTATGAGATCCGTGAAATTTTTGCTAAAATACCGTTTGAAAGGTGCAACCTTCCTTGAAAAACATCTTCTTTTCTTTCCATGAGTTTAATTTTAATTTTTATGGACAAAATTTCCTTAAAATTTTCGTTATGGAAACCTTAACGAATTTAAAAGATTCATATTTTGAAAAATTGTAAAATATCTTACGAAAACATTAATTAAAATTTGTATCTCTTAATCTTAAACAGTTTTGCGACTCAGCCGAAAAAATTGGTTTTAAGAAATGCACTATAACATCGGATCTGATATATTTGGGTAGGGCAAGGGGTCACGGAAGTTCACGATAACGGAATCTGGATTTAGACAATATTTTTAAGTTTTTAATTTTTTTTTAGAAATCTGAAAATATATCATTCAGAATAATCCACTAGATTGAAAAGAGCCGTTACTGTGAGGTGTCTAAAAAGAAAGCTCTGGAAGAGTAGAAGGAGCTAACGTCAGTTCATTGACCTTTCTGAAACTGGACCGTCAGAAGCTGCCTTACAGTTTATTCGCAAGCCTGTCCAAACTGTCCGGATAATGGAAGAAAAAAAGCAAGGAGTTCCAAAAAAGCAAGGAGTTCCAAAAAACAGCTCAGCTCCAAAAACCGCAAAGGAGGTTCCCAAAGCTGGTGCTAAGAACTTGATATCATTGAGACGCTCATTTCGTAATCTATCAACAAATCAAACTCCAGAGTCCTCTTCTCAATCCATCCCAACTCAGTCTGTAATGCCGCCAGGGCCTTCCAATCAAACCGAGCCATCTTTGAAGGAACAAGAAGGGCCTATAGACAATTCTAAAGAAAATCAAGCCGAGTCATTGAAACGCATACGTCGTTCGTATCAAACTAATTTACCGTTGTCGCGCCGAGAGAAGCAGAAGCAGCCAAAGAGTCAAGAAAAGAAGGAAAAAGACTCCACAAGAATGCTTCGCAAGAGAGACAGCAAAAAGGACCCTCCAAAACAAAAAACTCCTGATCAGGCAACCAACGTTGTAACTCCTCCATCGAAGGAACGCCAAGAAGTTTCCGAAGCAGCGATGTCAAGCGATGAGGTTTGAAAAAAATTTTAGCTCTTTCTTTTGTTTAGAAAAAGAATCCAAAACTGTAGGGTCTCAAAATACTTATTTCAAAGAAAATATTTAGAGTCCAAAACCTAAACAGATCGCTATAAACTTCAAACATGAAATAAGGGACTCCAATGAATCTACCTATTTTCGCCTCGAACTTTGATCGATTTAATCAACACTTCCTTTAATTTTAGGAAGAAGGAGCCAGAGCACTAGACCCGGAAGAAGGAGCCAGAGCACTAGACCCGGAAGAGGCGGAGATAGATTTAGTGACTAGAATTTTGAGTCCAAACTTCAACCTAGTGCTGAGCTCTGTTCCTCCAAGCGATGATCAAGTTTCAAGAAGCGAGCACATGATGAAAACGATCACCGGAGGCATCACGCATATGAAGTATTCGGGAGAGAACTTCGAAGAAAATGAATTAATCATAATTCAGCCGAAAACGGTCAAGGAGTTCGAAGTCAATAATTCACTCACTATGGTAAGTTCCCAAAGCGAGTCTTGTAACTGCCGCTTTCAATCGAAACTTAATTTTAGCGTTGCGTTATGTTGACCGGAAAAGCTTCGGTTATCTTGGATGACGATGGACCTAAAAAGGTCAGTGGGGGTCAAGTATTCAGGGTACATCCAGGTGAGTATGCTTGAGAATGTGATCAGGAGTTTTTTGTTTTGGAGGGTCGTTTTTACTGTCTCTCTTGTGAGGCATTCTTGTGGAGCCTTTTCCGTTATTTTCTTGATTCTTTTTAAGCTTTCAAGGGCAAGGGTATGCTTTGTTTCACCCCTCCCCCTCCCCCTTTGTTGTGATGTTAAAGATCCAAGGGGTGGAATTTTAAAACTATGGTCCATTTCAATTAAAAAAATTAGACTTCGGAGTGGGTTTTTTCAGATGATGTAACGTCATGTCAAACACCGTGAGACGCAAGTTCGATTAATAAATTTTCCAAATATTTTTTTTTTCCGACGTGATTAAAAGGAAACATTTCGGTTTCATAATTTTGAAAAACCTCCAATTTTACAAAAATATAAAAGCGGAAGAGCGGCAGATTTGTAGCCTTTCTTTCCTCTGTTACGCTTGTGATTTTATCTAATTTTTTTTTCAGGACAAAGATTCAAGATCGTCAATGACAGTTACTCAGAAGTTGTGATTTTTAAAACTTCAATCAATTTTGCCAAGATCTTGGGTTTAGACAAGGAAAAATAATCTACTGTGAATGTCCGTTGAAAGAATTTTAGAATGTCCTACTTCTTGAAGTACGCTTTTAAATAACTTGTCAAGCTTCGTTTAGAAATGTCCAGATTACGAATAAAGGAGTCATATGTTTGTCACTTGAAGGCTTTTTTCATCAACGTTAAGCTCCAGGAAGTCAAAAAATTCTCATTTACCCCGAGTGGACCTGTGAGCCACCTCTTTGAACGACGCCGAGAGCGACTCAGTTGAAGACGAGCTGCTGGCAATCGGACATCTGTAGCGTTTCTTGGGGCTCTTGCGAACCACCATCAAGCCCTGAGGCTTCATCAGGCTCGCTGGGGAGACGAAACTGGCCTTGTCGGAGATCGGCGACTCCTTTGCCATCGGCTCGCTCTGACTGACTTTTGACGGTGATTGAATTAGACCTGTTACGAAACTTCCTTACTCACCGCTACATTACTCTATTAGTGGTATCCTACCTGCTCGTGAACTTTTCCTCTCTCTTCGCTTTCCCACGCTCTTCCGATGCTGCGTTGCCACACTCGAGCCCTTGCCGTCAGAGGAGGGGAAGTCGTACAGGCCGTCGGAATCCGTGAACGGCAAATGCTGTTCAGCTTTTCCAAAGAACAGCGACGAAAGTTTCTCCAGCACGTGACGGTCACTGGAATGAAAAAGCGTCGAGATTAGAGGAAGTACCAGAATATTTTTTTAAGAGAACCACCTTTACTCTAACCCTCTTATATTTTTACTCAGTCAAAAACTGAAGAGAAAAATATTTTGTTTCCTAAAGCTTATTCAATTCTGATTGAACTCTCTAACGATGCCATCACACTAGGCAATTTTAATTGCCGCGATCTGGGCAATTTCAGGCAATTCCAATGGCCGCAAAAATTGCGGCAATTTTTGTCCAGAGCAAATAAGCAGAATCAGGGCAACTAGATTCGCCAAAAATCAGGCAATTTTCTGTAGTGTGATGGCAACCTAAGTGGTAAGTAAGTCTGGAAACGCTCATCAACAAAACATTTTTGTGACTTAAGTTTTATTTACTGCAATTAATTTTTTTCAAAAGCAAACCATTTTCAAAATAAGAATCGAAATTTGAAAGTTTTTCTAAAAAAAATTTCAGCTAGCTTCTACAAAACCCCCCCAGATTATTTAGCAATTTTCAATTTTTAGATATTTAAAGACTCATCTTAATTTGGGCTCATTGGTGGAGAAATTATTTTTCAAAATTTTTTAATAAGAATCCGTCTCAACTTTGAACCTTAGAAAGGAAAAAACTTGCTTACCTGATGGGACTCTCACTTCTCGACGAGACGGGCGACAGCTTATCACACCCATCCTGGTTGATGACGATCGACGGAAGCTGTAGTTGAGCTAGAGGCGGGGCCTCTGTTTCCTGCATAATCAGCTTTCCGGTCTCAAGCATATCCTTGTTGAGGAACTTTTCCAGGTCTTTGGCACTTCTTATCTGACTACTTCCGATTTTCTCCTCCAGGTGATCCGTCCCAAAGCCCTCGTCATTGGACTCCAGCAGGGCATCGTCCGAAAGGGTCTCAGAGTCGGACCTTCGGTAACCCGGTACTCCACCAACCGCGCCTGCTAATCCTGACTTTTGATTATTTTTGTCTTGTGTTGAAGATTTTTTCAATATTGAGGAATGTGAGCTTCGTGACGAAGGCGGATGTGTGTGCATACCTACATATGATTGGGATATAGGTGGGCTAGTTCTAGACACTATCTCGGTTGGATTTGAAAAATCACGACAGTAGCTACAGCAAATCAGAGCATGCAAACAATATACAAACAGAAGGTTTCAGAATTGGAGAAGTAGCTTATTTTCAACCAAAAAAGTGCTCCCACTTTCGTAACTTTTTATCATGGAGAATTTTTGGCTTGAAGTTTAATATGGGCTTTCAAATTTTGAAAGATAGGGAATTTTGACTACTTATTTGAAGTTTTTATAATCACAAAAAATATTAAGATCTGTCTCTCAAGAACATGAAAATTTTGTCTTATATCGATTTTGAACCAAATTTTGAAAAATGTTTTGAACGATGAGATTCAGGTACCCTGTGTTTTTGCTTTCGAACTTTGTATAGAATCAAACGCTTCGATGAGTCGTTTATTTTTGTATGAGTTCGAAGGCTAAATCAAAGTATGATTAAATTGTTTCGGGCCTCAATTGGGGGAAAAATCGGGCTAAAGACACACCAAAAGACTCATTAAATCCACAGGTTGTCCAAGAAGTGAAAAGTTATTGGGATTTCAAGAAGGTTTTTTTTGCCTGCACATGGTATTGAAGGGAAAATCAAGATTCCACAGCCAACCAAACAGTTTTTCACTTAAACAATTCTGAAACCCAAATGACAACAAAAAGCAAAAGTTCAACAGCCCTTAAAATCTCAAACACTGTCTGGTGGATGATAATTTTGTTCCCAAACCCAGACTTTGATACTTTGCACACTCCGCGAAACGAAAATAAACGAAATCTAAAATGGTGAAGCGGATGAGAACACCAATGGGAAAGCAACTATAGGAATCGTGATGTGCGTAAAAGTCGAGGTCGTTGGTGGATTTCGGTATTCACAGGTCAGAGGAAGTTTCTCCGTCAGTGTCTCGAAACACTAAAAACTCGAGATGGTCGTCAGTTGGAAGCAAATAAACTCTAACTTCAATGAAACTCTAACATCTGTACAGTAACTCTAAAATCACAATCTTCTAACCTGTTGCAGGGTCGTCCATGTCGCCTGGAAAGAGTGGGTTATTGGAGCCGCAGCGACTCGGCCCCGGACTGGCCATACTAGAGTACCCACTACTACTGAGGTTGGACTCGGAGGGCGCTCGGTCGCCCCGAGTAACTATCGAAAACGGGCTCAGGTAGCACATGCCGCCCGGGGGCACGCCCAAACCGAAGCGGTCACCCGCCGACGCCCTCGGACCCTGGGACGCCAGGCTGCTCGCTTCGGCGTCCGATTCGGTTGTTGTGTCGTCTTTCGTGGGAAGTGTGACAGTGATCAATGGTGGGGCAAAGGGGAAATCTAATGAAGCCGCTTTACTATCACTCTTCTGGGAAAATCTACAAAACAAAGAGAAAATAGAAAATGGCGGTCTTGTAGTTACCTGCTGCAGGAGGCTCGGACACGTTTCGGGATGACAAAGAGAAGGGACTTAGAAAGAAGCGCATAGTTTACTTTTTCAGCTGTGCTTTGCTAGGTGGAAAAACAAAAGTTGGCTCCGTAGTGCAATCGCTAGCGCTTTGGGGTGGCGGTGAGCCCGGACAGGGCTGAATTATCAGTACCGGTGCCTTTTTGTCCATGGTGGGGCTCGGCGTCTGGACGATAAGCGTGGGGATGACGAGGTTCGTTGGTCGCTTTGCCGGATTTGAAGGCGAGAGGTCGTCGTCGTCCCCGGTGATGGATATGGCGGGCACGGAGAGCTTCGGGCGTGGTCGGGGCTCCTCGCGGGGTGACACGATGGGGATGAACTTGTGGGTGTAGTCGAACATCAGAGAGTCTGGGGCAGCTGTTTGGTCGCTTTCGATCGATTGTATGTCGATTACTACGTTTTTCTGGAAATTTATATGAGGAAGAAAATAAATTTTAGGTCTTGATATTTAAGATATTTCTGCGAGGTCACTAAAGTTTGGACTGTAAAGATAGACCTTTGCAGTCCTATATGTATCCAATTCTACCTTCTTTCTAATATTGTCTCTCACTGCAAAACTTTGAAAAATCTAGACAATTTTTATTTCATTTAGTTTTGAGTGTTTTTGAGATGCAACAAAGTCATCTCATATAAAGGTTATTTTAATGAAAATTGTTTACACTATTTAATTTTTCCAACCCAACCCAACCTACTAAGGGATTTCAGAAAAATACAATTGCTTTTAAATATTTTTAAGCTTAAAAATTAGTTTTGAATGTAAAGAGCTTCTTTTTCTGACTAAATAAAAAGGCTCCAAATCCAGACAACTATTGATTTGTCTTTCAGTTGAATTCCATGAACTGTTATGATTTTTGTGAATTATTCCTATGATTTTTCAGATTTCGTTTCCTCATTTTCACCTTCCATTTTTGTTGGCTAGAATATCAACATTTTTGTTGAGATCAGGAGACTCGCAAATTTATCATTATATATTTTCTCAAGACTTTTCCTATTTTGGCCCTCCTGGCGTGCACTACTTAGAGTTAAAGAGTTATTTTCCACCCCTTTTCATTTTGGATTGAAAGAACCAAAAACTCAATGATTCTTGTTGCAATATATCTCAAATGAATTTCATGCTGAGCAAAGTTAATCGTTTTTTAAGAGTTTTCGTGAAGTTGAAATGTCCAGAAATGAGAATATGAATGACGATACTATTCGAAGGAATGAGGAGTCTTAATATATTCAATTGGCCTAGATTTGGATTTGTTTAGATAACAATTTTATTTTTGACTCTCCCTGAAAAATTCAAATTTGGCCACGCTCGGAATTTGTTTCCTAAAACTCGGTATTTATAGAAATATGGCATCCAAAACTTTCACCCTTTATATTTTCTTTATCAAGTCAATAGTCCAATTTTCAGCCGAGAAAGATAAATGGGCTCATTTCTATCCCACAAACCTCTTTTCCACATAATTAAAGCTAACCCCAGACCAAAGGACACTTTAACGTTCCATTAACCGACCGAAGAGCGAATGGGTAACTCACCAGTTCGTTTTCGTCGTCACTGAACGAGATGGAGAGCGTCTCCTCGGCGTTCGTGAGCGGACTGTGGGGCCGCTGCGGCCTTGGCATGATGGGAGTGATGGCCGGCGAGGGCATCGGCGTTGGCAGTTCCCGGATCGGAGACAAGCACTTGTTGATGTTGTTGGGGATCTCGAGCAGGACCGTGGGGGGACACAGCAGGTTGGAGCTTGAGCTGGCTTTGTGGGCCGCCACGTTATCCATCACGGGCACCTCGATGGCTCCCTGGCGGTAGAAGACGGGAGAGTCAGGTGCTGCGCTCGAGAAGCTGATGGGCGTGTGTGCCTCAGACGTTGATGTATCGTCATCTCCCGGTTCTATGAAAGACGTGTCATCTGGCGTAGTCGATGGAGAAACGATGATGGATGACGGGAGATTGACGCCCGCGTTTGAGGTGGCGAAGCTCTTGAACATGGCGATTATCGAGTCCGCACTCGTCGTTTTCGGTCGAACCTTCGCACGCACATCCTTGTACACCAGGTCGTGCAGCGCTATTTCGGAGCTGGAGAGGGAGGCGCTGCCCTGGTTGGACGAGTTGCTATGCGGCGACCTCATATCATTCGTGCAGGGCGACGGTGGCACGCTGTTGGCTCTCTGAGGCGGTTCCGTGCGGATGCTCAGTAGACTCGCATTCATTTGCGGTCCCTAGGTGTTTGATTTAAATTTTAGCAGCGTAAAAAAGGCTATAAGCCTGAGGGAAAAGTTTCTGGACCGATCATAGGAGCTTTTTAAATCCTAAGTTTTCTTGAGGAAGATTCGAAAAATTTGTAAGTTCTGAAAATCGTCTAGCCTCTGTCATAAATAGAACTTAAAAACAAAACCCAATTTTCAAGTTGAAACATGAATCAAAAGATACTGAAAGCTTTCGTGCAAGGTGATTTTGCGTTATTTTTTTTTTGGGTCTTCCATAAAAGGAGTACCTTGTTGTTAATAGAGAGAGCTCCCAAAAATTGTTAAAAATTTTTACAAAATAAAATGACAAAAGAAGTTTAAAAATTTTTAAAACGAAAATAAATTCAAAATTGCTTTTAAAAAAGGAAAAATTAAAACTTTTATACAACAAATATTAAAAATGGTTTGTAAAAAACAGCACATGTATAAAAAATTTTAAGCTCTCACACACTCAAATCAAATCAAGGTTTGAAAATATCGCATAAAATTTTTTAAAGAAATTCTACGGGTGAATAAAAATTGCCTTTGATTATTTGACTCCCAGAAAATATTTCAAAGATTGATAAAAACGTGAAAAATGTGAAAGGAATTTGAAACATTAAAAATGTTAAGTTTCCCAAAATCGTCCAATTCATGTTAAAAATGTTATTTAAATTTTTTGAAAGCGTAGAAACTTTTCACCATCCGTTAACTTCCAATAAAACTCACATTTCGAATGTCGACTTCAGAGCCGCTGCTCATTTCATGCGATACCTGTGGGAGATGAGTGTGAGCCAGCATTGTATCAGCAGCCATGAGCCACGAGTGAACCTACCTTTCGTAGCAAATTCACGAACGTCACCTTCTTTTCGAGCTTCGGATCCGAGAAGGGCCTTGATAACGTAACAGCTGGCATGGATGCAGTGCTTTCCGAAAACGTCGTTTCCTTTATGTTAGGGTCAGAATCAGCGTCCAAATTACTCATTCTTTCAGACAGATGGATCAATTCATCAAGGCTTACCTGCAAGAGAGAATAAAGACTGAGGCTTAGAATAAAACTCACGCTTGCTGAACCTTTGTTCGGCCCGATGCAGGTGACACGAGCTGCTGCAGAATCAGTTTCTTATCGACGACGCTCTTTTTCGTGGGAGTTGAGTTGTTACGCTTCTTCCTGGGTGATGGAGTGCCTGCGCGAGAAGAGAAACCTTTACTTTTCTTCCCACGCCACGCAGTTGAGAGCACATTTTAACACTCATTCGTGAGCAATAGCCTCCAGACGACAAAAAGCTTGTGGCAATAATTTAAAATACATTCATTATATAGAAGACGCTTCGTGGGACGAAGCACGTGTTTAATCAAGCCTACGTAAATTCTGCTGGCTGGAAAATTAGTTTTGTTAGGGATATAAAGTACCAGACGTCTCCTCTTTCCACGTTGGCTCCCAAGAGTCCTGAGAATAATGTATGAATGTCAAAGAAGGAAAACTCTAAAACTCTCCTAAATCTATGATTTACATTTTTTATGTTTTTGGCTTTAATTAAATACTTATTAAAATCAATTTAAATATTTTATAAACAATATATTTTTTAAAATTTTCAGATTAACTGTACTTTTTGGTCTGATTTTTTTTGAAGCAGACAAACGGACTATTCTTTTGTTTTTGTTCTTTAAAATTATTTTAAAAGCTTCATCAAGATTTTTACGAAAGCCTGAATCTTAATTTCAACCACCAAGCCACTTTGATTCTCCGAAATCCTTTCAAAATTCAAATTCGAATTCCGGAGCTTGATCTGAAGACTATTGCACACGCAGTCCGTTTGAAAAAACAGAATCTCGAGTGAGAAGGAAACAGACAAACAGATTTGAAAGCAAGAGACGAATTTGTGTACAAAACTGAAAGAAAAAGTATATCAAGGTTACAAACTTGCCTTGCAATTTGCCAATTATACACGAAACTGTACAAAAAATTTTGATTGTGTTTGACTGAGGAGACATTCGAAACCAAAGGTAGCAGAACACCATCATTCTCATGCATAAGATTTTAGATTTTGTCAACTTTTTGAGCAGAAGAAGCTTGCAACTCATCGAGAAATCCGTAAAATATGTCATATTTAATGACTCTCACGTGCGTTTTTATGCCTTTTCAAGAAGATCCATGTACACAATTATACAGTGAGAAGAGTTCATATAGTAAATATATAAAGTGTTAAGGTCATGCAAACAAGAATACAGACAGTAGAATATAGGTCAATGGTTGGGTTTCAACTAAAGTCTGCTACCTCCTATAAGAAGAGAAAGAAACAGAGAAAAGGATCAAATTAAAATTTTACACTTAAGTTAAATGAAAACAAGTAAATCCAGGACGAACACTGAGTGCATTTTCCGATTCGCTGCCTCTCCTGAATGTCGTGCCACCGGTAATTTTCGCGGTGCTGGACTCAGGTCAAAGGCAAACGGATGACAGAACCTTCTCCAGAGCTCGTATTTGTAATTAGGAAACCGTTTCTTTGATACGATTTTTAATGAGAAAACTATCAAGTAAATCTATATATTTGCTATTCAATATTGATTTACAATACCGCTAAAAACATGGTATGTGCCAATCTTCAGGTTCTTACAGTCATAAAAATTAAGAGGCCACTTGTCTTCGGTAAAGTAAACTTTAAGGTCTCTTGCTTCAATCACAAAGCCTATTTGATCATGTTTTGATCCCTTAAAATCTAAGAGTAAGGTATCTTAGACCCTCTGTATAAAAATCGTCAGCTTCTGGGTTCTAAATGTTTAGCTTAAATTGAAAGAATCTAAATTTAGCTGGAAAAAAGGGTCAGTAGCTTTTACTGTTAAATAAATATTTTACTCCCGGGAATTATAACCACGTTTATTTGATAAATTTAAAATGATTGCCTCTCGGCTTATTTCATGGTGAGTGCAATGAATACCGGTAGCTAAATTGCAAATAACACGCTGGGAAAGGTAAAGTTCTGGGAAAATGCACCTCAAATCAAATAAAACAATAACTTCACTCAGCGCACACGCAGAAGAGGACACATTAAACATAACTTTACATCAGCAAGGCTGTGCCATGTTTCACATTTAATTTTTTAATATTCAATTATCGCCTACCAGCAGCCATTACTTTCTAATTTATTCAAGGACACCACTTTTGCATTCACGTGAGGCTCGTTTGGGGATTGGGTTTGATAAATTGCGCGTTTTGTTTTGCGGCCAAAATGATAATAAAGGTATTTACAGGTGGGGGAGGGGAAATAAAAGATTGATGCAAGGGGGAGAGACCTACGCCCTCTTACGTGCTCTGAATCGTGTGGCTTCAGTTCTACTCTAGGTGGGTGTTGAAATTCTCTACTTTTATACTTTTCAAGCTTCCACTTACCCCGGGGAACTGTTTGGTAAATTGGTTTGGTGACGAAGTTTTATGATATTTTTTTCGGGAGAGAAAAATCGTTAGAAATATCTTTTTCGAATTTTGAAACGGAAGGTAAGAAATGATAGAAACTAACAGCAAGCAAAAGGTGAGAAAAACATCTGAGAGTTGCTAAAATATCTACAATCAGGCCGGAGGTCCAGAGTGAGTCCGGCGCTGGCTACGAGAAACGCGAAAGTGGAAAAAATTCAAACGAGATTGCATTCAGAAAATTCAAGTGCACTTTGGTCTGTGTTATGTACAGGTTCAAGTTCAGGTTAGGGTTTCGGGAGACCTGATGGGGTGGAAGGAAGTGTGAGGGCAACTGAAAAGGAAGGTCGAAAGGTGTGTAACGAAGAGAGTTGAGAAGGAGGGTGCAAAGGATAGCGGAGAGAAATCTCTTTCTGCCTTACGTCGCGGAGGAGGTCGCAAAAGATCATCGAGAGAGAACGTTCTAGCTGTGGCCCCTCCCGGTGTGTGTGGGCTGCTGAGGCTTAATATTGATGGTTTTCTTATACCCAATCGGCCGAATATGGAGCGGTGCTGAGCCGGCGTCGTGACCGTCGATGAGGGGTTTTGTGCGGCAGCCGTCAGCGTCGTCAGATGCAGCTGCTCCCGAAGCGAGGGATGGTTGTGGTAGGTGTGGGCTGTGAATAGACAGTCCGTTAGTATCTCGGGAAAATCAATAGTTCCACCTGTTGATTTGTTGCTCTTCAGAAAAATTTCAACTCCCAAATTTCAATAAAAATTTTTCGAATTCAAAAATAATTAAATGTCGAAATCTTTTTATTTTATAACTTATCATTCGTGATTTGAACATTCGTGATTTGCGAAAAATGGTACTCAAAAATCGCACTTATCAATTGGAACGAAATATTTCTATTTGAATTTAAATTTTTCAATTTGAATAAGGGAATTTTAACCAGAAACTAGGACTTATTGAGGTTCAGAAATTGTTTTTATATGGGTCAGACTTTCAATTGAAAATAAATTTATTTTAAAATCAAAAAATGTCTTGTATTCGATCGAAGGGTGTTAATAATGTATCACTTACGTCTGTTCCTCTCCGACTCCTCCGCTATCAGCTTCTCGATTTTCTCTGGGAAGTGCCGCTTAGCACACCATACTAAACCGATTACTCCAAGGACCACGAACACGGTAATGAGGCCGAGCCAGAAGGGTTCTTGGAACATTCGCTCGGATAGTGGCTTAAACGGCACCCTCAAACGTTTCTCGCACCGTTTGCCCTCCCAGAACGCGTGGCACCGGCAATGGAACGTGCCCTTGACCTCGGAGCAGTCTCCGCGACTCTCGCAGGGGTTGTCTTCGCATGGGTTTGACTTCTGGTCGCAGTGCAGCCCGATGTACCCTGGCTGGCAGTGGCACTTGTAGCTGTTGCTCGTGAGCTCGCACTGACCATAGATGCAGGGCTCCAGCTCGCACGAGTTCAGTGCACAGAACCTAGGTATTATAGTAAAGGGTAAGGAAAATATTTTTTTGTCTCTAAAATGACTAGAAGATAAAAGAGGATAGTAAGAAAAGAGGATAACAAGACAAACAGACAATGTGAAATCTGAGCAGAGGCGAAACGTGATCCGTTTCCCCTCGCAGAGCACGCCTCACCTTCCGACGTAATGCCCCCGACACTGACATTTCCGCTTGTCTCCGTTCGTAATACATCTGCCGCCGTACAAGCAAGGATTAGGAACGCAAGATTCGACCGAGTCGTCCCCAGCCTCCACTAATTTAATCTTGTAATGGTCGTCCGGCTGGATGTACAGCGTTGCGTTTAACTTGGCTCCCAGGAGCCCCTTTATTTTTTGCCTCACTTGGATCGTGTTCAGGTACGAGCGGATCTGAATGGGCGACGTGTACAGGAGGTTTTCGTCAAGTTTCGAAACTTTGCCATCATGCTGCTTGGCTTCCTTGAAGAACGGCTTACTGATGTCGCCCATGTCGCAAAGTTCCCACCAGGTTGTTGCATTGCTGTCAGCGTAATTGTCTGAAATTTCAATGCTCCCGCCATGTCGGCATCCTTCCTTGCTGAAACCAACACCGTGTAATTCAAGAAGGATGTTGGTTCCCACGGGAGCTATTAAATGCTGGGTGAAGTCGACCTCCAGGGGTGGGGCTTGCGGGTAATTCAGGTAAAATAAGCGGCCGTAAGTATGCTTCAACAGATCTATGGCTCTCTGAGTTGTCACTGCATTCACTGTTGAAGGAATATAATTGTTTCATTTGGCTGAATATTTTATTTTAGGGTGTACTTATACGGAACATTGAAGTGAAGTAGTTAATTTGTGGAATAAAGTTTATAACCCCAAACGGACTCTAGATTGACGAAGGGTTTTTGCTCAAGAAAATAAAATAAAGTTTCTTAAAATAACTTATAATTATCTCTATGAAAGAATGATTTATTTCCATTTACTTCTATAATAATGAAAAAAAATTAAAATTCATGCTGTCTCTTCGTGAAATTATTCCAAAACTGAAAACGAAGAATTCCAGGAAGCTCCAGTTCCATAAAATCCATGAAGTAAAGGTGTAATTCAGTTAAGAGTCTCAACGAAATATGTTCAAGAAAAAAGCAATAGTACTTTTCAACAAATCTGCCAATTAAAAATGTGTATTGAGGGAAATTTGTATTTGTCTGGCAAAAAACTAGACAAAAATGCAACGCTCTCCAGAGTAAAGAGAAGAAGAACAAAATTGAATCAAGGAGCAATTTCTTAAACGTCCCAAATTAGAATCAAAAACGCTACTCACTCGTTTTGTAAATCGCTCTAAATCCCTTGCCTTTTGGCTGCGAGCCAGTTTGCAGTCGCACAATCAGCTTTTCACCTTTGCTCACAAAAATCCCGTCGTTGAGCTGTCTCTTAGCGCTGAACGGCCGGAAGAAGTCGTCCCCGATGTTTAGCTCCACCTCAGCCCCCGATATCACCTCGAAGTCGGAGAACTCAATCAATACTCGGCGCTCCGACGGCGCCTGGATGACGTACATGCAGTTGAGGTTGTTGAGGAGAAAGTGGGGGTAGTGCGGGCTGTTGATGAACCCTTCGCGGGCCGTGAGAGTCTGAACGGGGCACCCGGAGATGTCGATGGCGTTCCAGTTGAGCGAGAAGCCCCTGCCGGTGATGGAAAAGTCGCTGTGGAAGTGCAGCAGCAGCTCGTTCTCGCGCGAGATGAAGCTGTAGGTCGATGACCCCGACTCGTGCGAGCCACAAAGGCGGAGCTGAGAGCTCCCACTGCCCGAGTCATCGTACGACTTTCGCAGCTTCAGGCTGTCCACTTTGTAGAACTCCGTGACCGTGTAGTTGCCCGCTCGCCACTTGCTCTCGCCATAGCTGTCAGCGGTGCGGTTGGGCAAGCTGAATAATGGCGAAGCGGAATCGCGACCACTCTCGGACCGCGGCGTCCAGTATCGCTTGTCTCTGCTCTGCGGTCCCTGCTGCTTTGACGTGATTCGTTTGTAGGCATTCGCGAGCTGCAGATCCTCGCTGTGTGATGTGCTGCTGTCATCTGATTTGTGTGCGGTCGGAATGTCCGATGTATCATTTTTCTCCACCACAGTATACGAGTGAAGGACGGTGTCGACTTCGTTGAGCCCCATAAAGTCGTACAAACACTCCTCCTGCGTCTCGATTTCCAGTTTCTGGAACTGCAGAATGATTTTTGTGTGCTCTGGTCCAGCGATTCGCACCCAGTAATCGATATTCACGGGGTACTGACTGGGATATGCTGCAAATGGAAAACCATCTATGAGCAGAGGTGGCTTGAAGGGAGGGTTTTTTGACATTTCGGTTAAATTTCTCTTGATAATTATTCAGTTGTTACTCAAAACATTATAGCATCAAAATCTGCTTTCAAAACTAATGTAGGAGAGTCTTATATGAGTCAGCACGGAGTCACAGGTCTCAATGACTCCACTGGCGAGATATATGGCAGTAAAATAAACAGTTACCGATTTCAAGATTAAGCATAAACATTAAGTTGTATGGTTAGCAAAAATGTGTTAGTATATTTATATAGGTTAAGCTCAAGCCTCTTAGTTTTAATTCAATCAAATTTTGAGTAATTTTCAAGCGTTGCAAAATAAACGGCAGATTGTAGGAAGCTCCAAAAGCTCCATTTGAGGTCGGTTTACCCTAGACCCTTGACTGTTTCTGATAATGATAACATTTTTTCCATTGGATTGGGACTTGGCTGTCGCAAAAGACATGAACACATTACACATTTACTGGAAGTGTATTTATTTTAAGATTAATTACGACAAAGATATTTAAGTTTAGAAAGGAGTTAAGAGCGTATAAATACTTCAAAAAGTTCCACGACTAATTGAAGAGAGAATGGAATATGAATGAAAATTTTCAATATTGGAGAGTAGAATTGTCTTTTGTCGATTGAAAATATTTGAAATAAAAAAGTAGCACGAGTTTTAGCCACATATGAACAAGCAGCGCACCTCTGTTCAGAATCCTGGCAATGAAAAATTTCCGGCCCGAAAACGCTCCGTTCCAATGCTTACCTGGGGATGTGAGTCTGCCGTAGCTGTCGTTGATTGTTTGATTTTGAATTTTTGTTTCGTGATCAATGACTGTTTTCCGCTTGCAAACATATCCGCCAATTGTCGAGCACGCACGGACGCTCCAGTACAGGCCGGATCCCAGGGACGCTTTTGTTTGAAGTCCCAAACAAATGGGGCCACTGGCTTTTTCGCTTTGCGACGGGAGAGCGAGCTGATTGTCCGGAAAGAGAGACTGTGTGAGAACAGGTCCAACAGACGGACGGACAGGACTTACGGAAACGTTCATGGAGCTCCCATCGGCCCACTCGAACTCGCCGTTCGACGCCAGCTCGCCCCCCATCCAGTACAAGCCCTGGGGAGAGAAGTCCAGGCTGTTGCGAATCGAGTTGACGATGAAGCTCTCCTCCTCCTTGGAGGCCGCCGAGGCCAGCTGGGTGTTGATTCCCCGACAGGCGTTCTGTGCCGTCAGCCAGTCTACCTCGGGGTAAAAAACGAACAAGTAGCAGGATCCGTTGAATGATACGAAGCGATCGTCCATGCAGTCGGAGGCAACTACCAATAAAAAACGCTCCATTGAATTAATAATTCCATTCAGTGGCGGCGTCATAAAAAGAGTAAGTTGTAAAATTTTATAACGATAATATCCTTCGTCATGTTGTCTCTATGTACAGGACACACAGCTACATGGCGAACGGCGCAGCGACAATATATTTATAGCACATGTACAGGAGGAGGAAAGGAGGAGAAAAAGATAAGGGAAACTGCAAATACGAGCGTAAAGAGGAAATCAAATTGACATCAGGAAACAACTGAAATCAAGCATAAAGATTAAGCTCCGTGACTTTGATGAAATAAACGTAATTTCTACGAGTCTAATACGGCTGGTGGGTGATTAGTGTCATGATGATGAGGATAGAGATGGGATTAACTGCGAATTTGCGTGAAACAGGCACGCAGCGGAATATCAAGAAGGTGAGAGCTGACTTGACGGACGGAACATTCAGACATTCAGAACACGGACAAGCCTCCAATTGGTAAACTCATCGCCGGAGAGCACCTGGCCCTCCCCAATTTAGTGACATTTCTATGAGCTCTAACTCAAGCGTTCTTGATATGATGTCTTACTGTGCTGCTTTTGTCTGACTTACCGCGAAAGGAGGCGCTTCCTTGAGAAAACATACAATACAAGATAACATTAATTTTCACTTAAGAGTCTCCGAACGGATTAGACGCCAATAGTTTATGGGCTCCCCCGGTTCCGGGGAAGTTTTGCCCGACTTCAGTTCTTGGATTTCGGAACAAACATGCAATTTAAAGCAAATCAATGCAGAGACAGATTTTCATAGATAACAATATATAGGAGTGAGATTTTGTTGTGGCAGAGGAGTTGTATACAATTGTTTGTCAGCAGTAGAGAAAGAGACGCGGACGCGCGCTCGGAATCACCGGCAGTGACACTCGATAGCAGTGAAATTCGATTCCCCTTGAAACAATTGCGATTGTTTGATTAATTATGCACAGGTTGGAGAGCACATTTTCACTGAGGTCGAGGGGACATGGGATTTGATGAGATGGCCTCTCGAATGTTTAGCCCTAAAGGTCACTAAAATAGGTGTTTGATTAAGTTAGTTTCAACATTTTGAAAAATAACTCTCCTGGAGCTTAAAATATCTCAAATATCATCTCAACTACATTGCAGTGAGGTATTTCTTTACTTTAAGGTTTTGACATGAAATCAGTCACAAAGAAAAGTCTGCTCATTTTGAGTTGAGATTAAGGCCTATCTTCACTTTTTGTCCCAAACATGAGCTTTAACTTTTGACAAAACCTCAAAATACTGGGTAGTAAAATTTTCCAATTTCTCGAAAAGTTTTGATCGAGAAATTCATGTGTAACATCGAGAAATGAAAATTGTTGCAAATTACCGAAATATTATTTGTTAAACTTCTTAAGTCCAAAGCTTTTTCCGAGCTTCATTCAAGTGTTTCTGAACTTCTCTTGAAGTTACTCTAAGGGCTGCTTTGGCTACCTCAAAGCTGTTTCAGACAAACAGAGGAGACTGGGGATTTAAAAACAACGTCTTTTTATCTTCGGGTTCATAAGGGATTTCTCAAAATGTCATTGAGCGAAAAAGATTTCTGCAAGTCTACTCCAAAGTTCTTTAAAATTTCGTCTGGAACTTTATGAAGGTATTCCAAAGCTTGTTTTTGATTTTTCATGAAAAAAGATGCCCTGTTGATTCGGAAGTTGGAACTAAAACCTTCTTTGAGATTATTTTCTCTAAATCTCCAATCGAGCCTGGTGACACAAAATTGGCTCTAAAATTACGACAAATCCCGCACAGCTAGTTGGGAGACAAAAATGCAACTTGACAATGCTAGACCCACTGCAATTGTTTCTACTCCCAACCAAGTGGTGGTTTGGGACTTTTTGATGTCACAAGTGTCACGAGCACATTCCGCACGTCTCTTTCCCCGCTACGTATTCCAGCTAATCCGAAAACGATATAATTTGTTCAACATACCGCTTTCCATAGTTATCCGGGCCTTGTATCCGCTGAAATGGTGCGAGTAGTCGGAGACGAAGTGGATTCCTAGCATCGTGCCCTTCGTGACGTAGCGCAGTAGCTTCAGCTTGGCATTCCAGTCGCCGCACATTTTCCGAGATAGCTTTCCCTTGAACATGTACTGACCCGGCTCCACTTTGCTATGCGTCACACCGTACGACTGGGCAGTTATGGCTCTCGCGTTGTCCTCAAACTTGAGGAAGCTGCGCGACAGAAAAAACTCGTTCTGCAGATACGACGACCGGCTGTGTCGGATATTGCTGAAGAAGTGGCTGTAACTCTTCGAGAGCGGTGACTTCACGTAGATCGAGTTGTTTTGGTGCGGCTCGAAGATCTCCACAAAGTCGTACCCGCAGGTGGGCTCATTCTCCACCGAGAGCTCCTCGAAGTCTATGACGAGCCGGTACCCGGTGGGGGCGAAGATCAGCGTGAGACAGTTGAAGTTGTCGGGGTAGTGCTTCGGAAAGGCGGGACTCCACACGGAGGTCCTCGGGTGCTCCTTTGACAGGAATACCGTTTTGTTGCAGTCCTCCTTCCAGTCGAAATCCACGGGTTCCTCGTCTGAGGTCAGGGGCATCTCGCACAGGAAAAAGTTCTCCACGTCGCAGTTCCGGTCGTTCCACATGTAGGAGTTCAGGAGTGACTTGGGGGTGTTGACCTCTGTCGGCGGGGTTCGAAAGTACCTTCGCACTTCGATGCAGTCTTCGAAACTTAGTCCATCGTCGTTCGGCTGACGGTTGTAGTTGCTGTGTTGAGACCAGCCGGGGAACCAGTCTGTGGGGATTAATAAATGTTTCAGGGTGAGATATGTAACGACGAAGAGACATGTAAGTGTCCTTGCTGTCTGCGAAACAAGACTAAGATATTCAGGTGACAGGGTGGGAGCAGGAATGATAGGACACTTTTTACAGCTTTGATGGTCCTTGATTTTCCAGTGTTTTTTGTTTTTGTTTCAATCAATTACAAGTTCAAACATAGCCTGGCAAAAGGCTGTTTTAAAATCAAAGCTGCAGGTCTTCTTACATCTGTGACAAAGAACACACTTTGAAGACACTCAAAATTTCATATAACTACGAAAAACCTCGCTCGAAAGCTAGCTTTTTGGCCAACTTTCACTACCTTTTCGAAATTATGTCATCTTTTCGACATATTTTTCTCAAAATTGGGTAAAAATGTGACAATAGGGTAACTTTCGTTTGCTGGTCAGCACGAAAGTGTGGTCAACTTATAATATAAATTCATTATAATTGAGGAAGCATTTTTCATCATCGGAAAGGGAATTTTTTTCAACATAATCCATCCTTAGTTTTATTCAAGCTTTAAACAATAGAATTGGTACGGTTCTTGAAAGTTTTCTTAAGAAATGTTTAATTTAGCTTATTTTTCTTAAGCTTATGTAAGCCTTAATCCATATATTTTAGACCCGGATTTTCATGGCTTGTAAATAGTAAAGGTTTCCACCAATATTGCAAGTTGTTAATCACCCCAATAGAGTTCAAGCTGAGATTTATGCTTTTCAACAAAAGCCCTCGAAATCAAAAATGTTGTCAAGGTGATTCTTAAACGTGGTCAAGGAAGAAAAGGACTCTAAAACATCTCCCTGGACCTTTTATTATTCGACAGTAGTTATTAAGCTCCCCGAAAATAACCTAACGGTAATTTTCCTAGTTGTGGAGATCAGTATTACATGTAGGTACTTAGTTACTGAGATTTGGCTCTCCAAAGTCAGCTGCTCTCAGGAGAGTGGTACCTATTTAGTACAAGTGAAAACCACTTTTTCACCTGGACGTTAATGTTGATCAAAACATAGTTTTCCATTTCTAAATATTTTCAAAAAAATTTGAAACTCAGCTCAGACATTTTCTTGCTGAAACCTCAAAATTGAGAAAGCATATAAATTCTGAAATTTCCAAAATACCGCAACATATATATTGTGGCTCCTTTGACGGCGACACCAAATGAAATACGCATGATTTGGCCCTAAAAGCTTAGCCTCTGGCGTCTTTGCCATACTTACTTGTGTACGTTAATGGATACCCATCAATCCATCGAAAATACCCCTCGTAGTGTTTATCGGAAGCGCCAATCCAGTAGGCCATGTTATCTCTGTACCCGGGACTGAAAGAGAGAGGTGGGAGGGTGAGAAAGGGGCTCTCAAAGAGTAATAAATCCAAACCTGTTGAGGATTAGCTGATCGATAACCTTCTGGTCGCTTTCGGTCCGGACACTCGCTAGCTTGGCACCGTGTTTGGCGCACTCGGCCGACGCCTGGTTCCACGACGCCCGCACGTTGTCCACCGCCGTCACACACGATTGTTGGTTGAGCTTGACCCAACCGAAGGCACATTGTGGTGATGAAATGTAGTCGATAGGGAGAGCCTCGTATTCCACGTATACGGAGGGTAGAAGAGGTGGTTGTGCGATTGTGTGAGGGTTCAAAGTATCACTTGGAAGTTTTGCAACGTGTATTGCTACGATATTATCACTAGTAGTAAGTACGTGTATTTTCGGTGGTTGTCTTGCATTCACACATCTCGTCCACTGCATCCTGCGATTGCGGTCCATCAGCTCCAATCTCAGCTCTCCGGCGCGACACTGAACAGCCCCTAATGACGATGAATGGTTGCTTAACTCTATTCGCTCGCTACTCGCGTTGTGGCTCCTAAGAATTGCGCTATCACTGTTCCAATTTGTTGCTATGTTGATTAAAATTCGATTCCCGTACGGCACGTGGACCTTAAAACTGCAATCGAGGCTCGGCTGCCTCGGCTGCAGGAACACCGAGTCGTTTCGGTTGCTCAGCGTCACGTTATAACAATGGTCGACTAGCTTATAGCTAAACTCAAAATACGGACTACCTACTAGTTGTACACTCATGTTTTGGTGCTCGCGAAAGTAAAACGTTCGTTCATCGAATACGTACTCCTCTAATTTGCCACAAATTCTTCTGCCGCCGCTCTCGTTGTGGTGGTTGTTGCTGAACCTGATTGAGCTTGGACTGTTGCAGGGAATATTTAAGCGTTTTAATTGCACTAAAAGACCCGAATTCTCGGAGGGCTGCCTCTCCAGCTCGTCGTTCGTGTCGTTGGTGACGTTGTGGAGTGGGAAGAGCACCTCGCACTGGAGATTGCCAGCTGGCAGCGCTTTTTCGCTCAATTCGCCGGTGAACGATTTTAGTCTCAGCTTGCATGCTTTAAAAGAAATGTTTTTATTCAAATAAGAGTTTAGGGAATCAGCGAAGACAAGGGATTGGATCATATACGATCGTTCATATATTCTGTAGAAAACGAAGTAAGAACTATCTATCTGATTTCTTGTCAAAGAGTTTTCTTTTTCAGCCTTTATTCAACATGTGAATTCGCGTTGACTTGAGACACAAAAGCATCAACATTCTGCAAAATCGAAGGTTCAATCGAATTTTCAAAGCGTATATTATTTCGATTACTTCAATTTTCCCGAAATCCCGATATCAACTATTTGCTTGTTTGTAAGAACCAGCAAATAGCTGCTAGAAAATCAAACGAGCCGCACATAATCGCATTATAAGGAAGAACTGAAACCGAGTGACTATGTAACTGATACAGCAAGAACCAAACTATCAAGAAATGGAAAGAAAATTATTTTCATTGAAACTTGAAGAGTCAAAGCTTCAGTCCGAACCCACCCGAGTCTTCTTCTTCATTTGAAAACTCTGAATTCATATGTTTAATAGACAAAACGTTATAGTCAGCACCTTATTTTTGGGGTCAAAATAGACCAACTGACCCGAATCTTCCCTTCATTCAAAGCGAGTTTTCTTTATAAACCATTTTGTGACAAGAGGCTGGCAGACCTTTTTCTATTCAGGACATCGGAAAGGACTGCCATGATATTTTTGTTGAATACCATTTATCTCAGACAAGGGAAAATTTTGGCTTTGATTAAGGACCTACTCAAGACCAACAATTTATTTATGTAATAATTTATCTTCGCCTTAACTTTTCTATAAGTAGTTAATGTAAAAAAATTCAATACTCAAATTTAGGTCAGCTCTTCATGTTCGGTATTATGCAACAGACAGACAGACGAACTCGGAGCGGTTTGCTTACTCATTCCTAAAACGACTGAGCTCAGGGGACGATAAATCAAAAAAGAACACTCATTGGGTAATTTAAGATCTCTCAACACATCGGAATTATAGGTGTCGAAAAGGGAACGAACCGAAGAGGACCGCGTCACTTCTCCTGCTCACGGAACTTTATTTAACATTAATGAGATTTCTAAAAATTACACCCTGGAGTGAACATGCTCGGGCTGCCAACTCTGCGAAAAAATGCCTCCACTCCCAGCGCTCATTTGAAGCTTGAATAATAAATCCGTTACTCTGCTCGGAGAGGTAATACGGCGTTGTTTAAAGAAAGAAGAGGATTAAGGGACTTGGCGCTGCTCCACTGATGCACACGTCCTGCTAAAGCTTTCAAGGAAAGGTCTTTATCCTGCCTGCTCTGCTCAGAGGACAAACAGACGCGACGGCGAGGGGGTCGGTTTTGGGAACAGAGAGCTGAGAGATAATTTGGGGAGTTTGTATGATTTATGAGCCCTAAGCTAGCAATTGTTTCTTCTACCTGACCCTCTTCTTGCTACTGCGCGCCTCGCTGTGCCGACGAAAATGACGAAACAAATTTGGGTCACGAAAAATTGACTTTTGGCCGTACGATGATGTTGTTACTCGTTGATATATCGCTTGGCATTGTGATTGAGGCGAAGTTTCAATTAATCATCGCAAATGAAAGATTTGCTGTCAGGGAGCACTTTGCTCGTACTCCTACTGTACTCACCTCTTTGTATCCGCTTCTCAAACGTACGCTTAAACACTACGTGATCCTCGTTGACTAGCCTATATAAAAGTCTGCAAAACAAATATTTCACGTCAGTGGAAGAGAAGAGATGAGCTCGTTCGGCGATAATCCCGGGGATCCCGGGGTAAATATTTACTCTGGTCCCTCCACGGAGTGGAATTCTAATCTCGGGTTTCTCAGAATATTTCGTGTCTTGACACGGAAAATTAAATTACGCAGTACCAAGAAGCACGCTGCTGTTTTGCAAGAACAACAACGCATCAGCAGAGATTTCCAAAACCCATTTGTGCCATGAGGGAATTTCAATGAAATGAGGAGAGAAAATAATTTGATATTATTTTGGGAGAAAGTTGCTCCTTTTAATTTTATCCAAAAAGGGCTTAGAGTCAATCTGGACAGATTTCATTACTGCTTTCAGAAGCTGCTTAGTCTGCTATGAAAAAGTCTTGTGGCCACTAAATATTTTAAAAAATTTCCTTTTCAAAACACAGACATTTTCTTGAATATGGTATTTTCTATATTCTATGGCATTTTTAAAAGAATTTTACTCATGTTTCTCTACTTGATTCGGTCGTATGCAAGCGCCAAAGCATCTCCAATTTCTCTTCAAGAAAAATTTAGAGGCCACTTTTTGAAGATAATTCTTATAAATTGGATATTTTAAAACAGATTTTAAGGTCCACGATAAATATGAACTGAAGGTATAAGACTGCTTCATGTGGTCACGTTTTCTACCACACAAAAGTGCTATTTTCGATTTCCAAAATACATATCTCTCAATGCGAAGGACGTGGCTTTCAAGGAATTTATTTATGAGACCAAATATTCCCTCTCGTGTCAAGAAGTTGGCACCTAAAGACGGACACCTCAATAAAAATGTTTTGTGCGGCTTAAGGAGCTCTTTGCCTTCACTTACCTAAAATAAACAGTGATGTTATCAGGACCTTTGTCGTCGTCTTGACTCAGAGTCAAGGACCAATTTTTGTAAATGCTCGTGTTGCTATCTGTGAAATAGGCATCCCCATCTTTGTCGTGCAATTGCCACACATTTGCGATACCGCACTCATTATTATCCACTTTACGAATCACTTCAACGTCATCTTCATCAAGTAGCTCCACAGCAGCCTCTCTCTCCCTCGTCCCATTTTCCTCGCCCTCGTCGGCGTTACCGTCGACGGTTGAAATATCGCCACCTCGGTCGGTAAATTCACCTCTATGCTTCTTCTTGAGTGCCGTCTTTTGTTGCTCCATCCCTAGCTGATGCTCCAATTTGTTTATGTTCTTGTCTGAAGAAGTCTCGTCACGTCGATCGTCCTTGTTTTCGCCCGCTTTTCGTCTATTCAGGGGCATCCAATCTACTTTTCTGTGGTTCTCGAGAGCCACTTTGTATTCTATGTCGTTTCGCATGTCTGGCTCCTCTGCCGAATAGAACGACCCAATCGGCTTCCCCGCGATGTAACTTTCGATGTGAAAACTTGAAACTTTCAGCGAGGCTCGTTTCGTGAGTTGAACTGGAAGAAAACGAATAAATTTAGTGCTTATCGGATTTATGATTATCTGAAGGTGAGTTTTAAGCTGTTTTATAGGCGTTTCGTTTTATAGCCAAGAATAAATTTTTAATGGCTTTAGAGACAAGCGTGGGCTTATTTTATGGACTTAACAATTTCATTTTTCCTGTTTGAATTTGTAAGAATTATTCTAATTTTTGCCTTTAGAAAACCTCCTGTATGAGCTGGTTAAGTAGTGAAAGTCACTCAAATGGTTCCAGAATCCCATGCATTTTCGTATGTCAACAGTTAAGCTTTTGAGAATAAAATTCTTTCAAAGAGTCAAAAATAGTCAATTTTATAGATGCGAGAATGTCTCAAAAATGAAGCAAAATCGATGATAAAATGCCTTAAGGGTGCGTTGAAACGCATTAAGGCATTTTTTTTTGAAAAATGATTAGAAGGTGTTAAAGCACTGGATACTTACGACAAGACCTTCTCAACATTCTGAAAATGCACCCATAAGCTTTATCATCGGTTTCGCTTGATTTAGTTTATTTAATTTTTCTTGTTGGTAGGATTGTTGGATTGGTAGGAGCACTTTTACCTGTCGTTTGACAATTAATTTTCTAATTTCAGTCCAATTGGAATACAAAAATTTTTCTTCCATACAAACTTTGGAGGTAGAGGTTCCATACAAACTTTGGTAGAGGTCACATGCTACACCCATTGGCTAGATCTTGGACAGACTACAACATATTAAAATTTAAGTTCAATCGGATGTAATATAAGGATAAAACATCGTCATCTTCCCCCCCCCCCCCCCCACAAAATATGGGGGTCTGAAATTATTAGCCTGCACCCTTACAGACCAAGCTCTACACGATCCAAAAAACCACAGCTCTCTAGCTCTTCTGGTTCTTGAGTTATAAACAGACAGACAAATGCTAAATGCTTTTTGCAAAATGCTAAAATGCACAAAAAAGATCCAGAATTTTTACAGTAGAAAGGGTCCAACTGAAGAGAACTAAACGACAGTCAACAAAATAAACAATAACTATCTCAATATTTATTCAGCCAGACGTCATTCTGAGCATCTGACCCGAACTAGTTTTCAATCCTATTCACCGATTGTGCAAAGCAATTTTGACTTGACTTCCTAAGCCAATAATCATCAAAGCCAATCGCCAAGGCTGAGGATTCAAACGTTTTCCTTTTTTATCGCACTTTTCAATCGCTAAGAGATGTGGATCTGAAACCCATAAATCAAATACCACGACACCATTCCATGGCATCAACCCAAAAAGTTGTCAAAAGCATCTGCAAGCATTGCTACCACTTCTAAATCGATTATTCCTCTCCTATTGCTCCTTTTGTAGCAAAACGGTCTTCTTATTGTTTGAGTTTTTGCTGGCAAGGGGCACTTGTGCCGTTTCCTTGCAACAAAGGGAAACCTTATTATATAGGGAGCTAATTATCTGCCTGCTTGAACAAAAGATGTTTGATTTTCCAGCGATTTCGGAAAATAACAAAGAACGACTTGGCTTAAATTTTTATTTGAAATAAATAGTTTGACCTCCACCTTGAATATCAGAGCTTATGCAGCTTAGAGACTGGGTACCAATGGGCAGAAGGGCCCTTGTGCCACTTGGACGGCGGTGTTAGTGTCGATGCCGTTCTTACGGAGGATCTCAAAAGTATCGGCTTGGAAGGCCGGGTCCACAGTCTGGCTTCTGGAATAGATGAAGAGAGCCTGGCCCGCCTCGGAGCAGTAGTAGCCCACCAGGTACCGGTTGTACTGGATTCCGAGGATGAAAGCTGGCAGGGTCTGTCCGTTGGAGTCGTACATGAGGCGTCCAGGGTTGGACGAGGGGTCGATGAAGGCTCCTGAGCCAATGTCAGGCCCGCAGTACCTCTCTCCATCCTTCTTGCAGCACAAC
Organism: Forcipomyia taiwana; assembly: GCA_963930915.1. Classification (NCBI taxonomy): domain Eukaryota; kingdom Metazoa; phylum Arthropoda; class Insecta; order Diptera; family Ceratopogonidae; genus Forcipomyia; species Forcipomyia taiwana. The sequence continues at coordinate 607,800 of CAWVOI010000086.1, read as the reverse complement.
TTCACTCCCACAACGGAGCTGAGGTAGCCATCCAGCGTCAAGGTCCAGCAAGTTCCGTCGCACCCACTGATTGTGTTGAAGGTGTTGGACAGATACTGCACGGTCCAAAGGCCAGAGAGAGCCTGCTTGTCGAGGTTGCTGACGTATGTGAGAAGACAGGGACATCCGGGGAGTCCAGAGACGTTGCCATAAGTGTTGGGAGCTGGCTGTGGGTTGCCGTTGCAGGTGGGGGGAGGCGTGTTGCAGGTGGGAGGAGTTGTAACGATACAGTTTGCCGAGATCAAGTGGATCTGGGTGGCGAGGAGAAGAGCTGCGGTGATGCTTGAGACTGCCATGTTGAGACTGATGCTGATTTCCACGTTTTCAGGCCTTTTATAGTGCAATCAAGAGGAGCTGAATCTCGCTTTAGACGCGCAAGTGTGTGGAATAAGGTCGCATGTGAATTTTGGGTCGCATATGGCAGGCACCAAGCAGCCTTCAGAGACTCAGGGCTGGAAGCAAAAAAAAAACAGACGGAGGCGACAGACTGATGATCTTGAAAACACATTTTCGGAAGTTTAGACACTCGCAGACATGTGGAAAGCCGCCTGGATCTAGATTTCTGATGGAACCTCTGGAATTTTGTTCAGCAGAGAACCCTTGAAATAGCCACATGAAGGAAGTAATTCTTTTTTGTCTCACAAACTCAAGCAGCCTTAAGTCTTATCTGGTTTCATCAAAGTCATTTCGGTTCCATCAAAACGAAATTCTTTTATGAGGCCAAGGGTTTGATTCATTAAAAAACGATTAAGCTTCAGAAATGTCAAAGTCTAGTTAAAATTTTTAATTGTTCAATAACTCAAAAGTAATTATGTTAAACCCTTACTACACAATATACGGTTATTTGAAAATTTATTTGAAAAAATGACCAAAACATCTAAAAAATTGTAATTCAGTAATTTTTTTGGGGGGCCTTAAGAACAATTCTCACAAAAATTGAATTTATTTTTCAAGTATTTTCTAATTTAATTTTTAAATAAATCATTAGAAAATTTTGAACAATTTCATTTTCTATTGTTCCTTGAATTCGTTTAAATATGAACTTTTGAGTTTTGCTAGACATCAGGCTAGGATAAAACTTCCTATACAAAAAATGACCTCCTTTCAAACCAATCTCGTTTTCTTGTTCACTTAAACTTACACATCTAGAAGTCCTTCAGCGTTGGGAAAATTTCCTGTTCCGAAAACTAACAAAGAAAGAAAAGACAAGATAGCAAGACATTATCTGCTCCCATGAAAGTGATTCGAGATCCTTTAGACAACCACCCTCGGCGTGTTCCCAAAAGTACTACTGTCATTCACAGGTTCCCGGCTGGCTCGAGAAAGGAGTCTAATTTGAATACTTTGTCTTGTACGCGCAAAACTTTCACCCATAAAGCTACTCGTTAGTACTGCATGCGAGATAACAGCCGCTAAAATTATGACGTGAACTTTATGAAACCCAACTTCTGTCATGAGTTAGACATCATTACACTAATAAAAGAACACACATGCTTGTAACACACCACCAACCAGATGTCAGAGGTACCGGGGAGCTTATTTGCGGGAAGGAAGCCGCGTTTCCAGTAATGGAAGTGAGGAGTGCGCAGGACTCGTGGATTGGACTTTAACCTACATCACTGCCTATTTGGTATACACTTCATATAAGGCGATGCAAAAGACAGGTGGATTATAAATAGACCTTTGGATCAGCATATTATTCGATTTATCCATGTACCTCCCTATCAGCAAGCTTGTCATTTAGTACGTGTCTCTGAAGCTGCATTCTGTGGGGTCTTTTTTTGCAACATAGCTCGGCATCATGACTTCGGGTTATACATCTCGTTAACCCCCATGTCATGAGGGAACAAAAAGCGTAATAACATATCGTGAGCCAAACAAAGGCAGACAGCTGGCTGGAGTTTTCTCGCTCGCTACCTGCATTTTATAAACATGTTAACTTGTCATGTTAGCTTGACTCAGGGAACGTTTTTGCCAGAAAACTCTACAGGTCTCGAGAGCTGGGCTGTCTGTAAGTTCCCTTGGTGGAGTTTGTTTTTAACTTATTCTAAAATGTGACTTTTCTCGTTAGATCAGTACTAAGAAATTGTCTTTAGCTGACAGTGGTCTCGAATAGTTTCACAAATTTGAGGACTTATGTTTGTGACCAATCCGGAAATACAACAAAAATGGATCAGTATTAATCTCTTCTAGGTTTTGAAACATATCCAATGTTAGTATCAATGAATAAACAACAATTGAATTGGGAGAGGGAGAGGGCTTATAGTTGGAATTCCGTTAATGAATTTTGACTTCAGCTCAGGTTGTTGTTTTAATTTTCAACATATTTAAAGTTTGGAAGCAGAGACTCTTAAATGGACTTTTGCAGCTTAATTATTTGAGTCTTAAAACTATGAGGTACATACGAAAAAGAAATTTTTAGTGCATTTTCAGCAATTCGCAAAAAATGCACTATTGTGGCCGCTTTGCCGTCTGTCTGTCTGAAATTTTATAACTCAAGAACCAGAAGAGCTAGAGAGCTGTGGTTTTTAGGATCGTGTAGGGCCTAATCTGTAGGGGTGCAGGCTAACAGTTTTAGACCCCTACCCCCTCTTGGGGGGGAATGGGGAGTGTTTTACGTTTGTATGAAAAGTCTTTATATTACATCCGATTGAGCTGAAATTTTAGTAGGTATGTTGTAGTCTGTGTCAAATCTAGTAAATCATGTACCACATGTTTCCTCTTTTATGTACAGGGACGGAGCTAGGGGCCCTCAAAGTTTGGTCTCTCGAAATCTTTGAAAATGCACCCTATAGCTTAATCTTCGATTTTGCTTTTTTTATATTTTTTTTTGTTTGATCTCACGAAAGAATTGAAAAACATCGAAAAATTGTCGTTCAAACATCTCTGTCATCAAGTCGAAAGGTTCTCCAATTTATATAACTCCAAAGGTGTCTAAACATCATCTCTTAAAGTCACGATTCATAAAAAGGCCATTTTGTTGCTTCCAGTTTTTGGATAAAAATTTCATAGATACTCATTGGTAGGATTTTTTATTTTGTTTTTCAAAATTCTCAGAAAAAATTGATTTATACAAAATTACAACAACAATCTGCTAATACGACTTTCATTTTCTGTTCAACTTACTTACAACTACCATAGTTTCATAGTGAGAAATATTAGCTCAACTATAAAAACACCAAAAGACAACTTAACTAGACAGTAGACACCGATTTTCCTTGGTCGTTTGTGTATTGAATTCAATGAAAATAAGACAATGATGGTCCACTCTGACCATGTAATCACTTCTGATTAGGCTCATGATTAAACTATCAGGATGGAGCAACTGCCAGCTCAGAATGCATCCGATTACGCTTGAAATCTGATAATTTGATTCGTAGCTACGCAGTCAGATTGTTCGACGTTGTTATGAGTTTCTCCATCTCGACTCTACCTGGACTCAAGTGCACACAATAAACCAATTAAACTCGAGCTGACAGCCCCAGAACTTGCGAACTCGGTTCCCTGGAGTGTTTCAAACCCAAAGCCGGACAACGAGTCATGTTGCAAACCTGAGTTTTGGAGCATTTTGATAAAGTATGTGGTTTCCATTTTTAGTAAAAGCGTCTTGGGACTCGGATGAACAGACAAAACGGACACATGAGAAAATTTGTGTGAAGTGAAAATACGACCTGATTCGGCCCTGTTCACTGCCCCGCACTCATCGGCAGTTTGACAACCTGTAGAGCTGCACCCAGTGTAAGCCTGTAAGCGCCTGTGCTCCAAATAATCCGAATTGCAGCCCTCACACATTCCTCGTTCATAAGCTATGCAAAATTAAATTCACTCGGCGGTATGCAAACAAAATTATATCACGGGACTGCATAGTCGAAGAGCAAACTTGGAAATCTCTCCGAGACGTGCAAGTGAATTTTTCTTTTTAATCCATGCTATTTTGTATTCTGCATGTGCTCGGAACGAGTAATTAGCACCCACCATGATGTTAGAAGTGTCAGCAAGTCATTAAGTATGTTAATTAGCTGGCATTACTCTCGAGCTTAATCACATCGTAATGGTATTTAGAATTTTCTTGGGCCAGCGACTTTGCTTCCGCTGATACCCAATCTTCTCCCAACTTTGCCAACGACCACAGCACCAAGGCAGGGAGCTATTACGAGGATACATAAATTATGACTACCTCCATCAAGAGTAGCAGAGCAAGCGAGCGAGAGGCATCATCAAAAGAACATTACTATAAATAGATGGATGCATGACCTTGGTTCGTGTTCCAGGAATGAAAACCCTTCAGTTTGCAAACATGCTAAACTCATGTGAGAGAGCTCTAAAACGTTCAAGATCCTGAGCTCGGAATCAGATATTACCGTGAGAATCTAGCCATTGAAACGTAAAACAGCTTTCAAAAACGGAATGAGTGCGCATCAGCTTGTATTTATGACATTTAGCCTTCTTGGTTTAACTCATAGTTCATGGAAATTTTTTCCAACTCCCGCTAGTGATGGATGAGGTGAATCGCGATTTCCGTCACTTGTGTAGCCTTATTTTTGTACACGACTATGCTTTAAATATACCACTCAAAGAAGAAAAATGCAAGGTTATTTTAGGAGAGAAACCTGGGTTCAAAATTCGAGCTCAGGCAAACTCGTCGTTTTAGTAGCAATAAGTTAGAACTAGTTAAAAAATATGTTCATATGGTAGAGGAAAAGTTTCCCCCATTTTTATCTTCAAGTTATTTTAAGTAAGAAAGCAAGTGAGAAACACCGACATGTAGAGAAATCGGGCTTCATCCATTTAACAACCGGGAGGAGGAAAAATTTCGTGGTCTGAGGTACTTCTGAAGTTTTTTAGCTAGTAAAATTTTAAATTTTTCATAAATATTGTTTTTGTATAATGTAAGCAATAGAATTTATATTTATCATTTGGGAGTTGGGGACATACTGAAATTAAAAGTTAAGGAAAAGTTTGGTAATGATTAAAATTAACTAACTTGAAGTTATTTGTTGAGAATTCAATTTCACTAATGCTCGTTAAAATCCTTCTACGCTACAAAAAATTGAAGGTAGCCGTAAAGGCATCTTTTAATTAATTAAAATAGATAGATTTACTATCAAGCTGAGTCCTAAATATATAAAGTCTGGAGTAGTTCACGTGGAAAAAGGCAATGTTTGTTTTGTAACAGTCCGAGTTGACAGTGAAAAGTTAGTGTGGGAATAAAAAGGAATCAGAACACGGCCTTATGTTCAAATCAAACGAATAAAAACTGAATAAAAGAGCTATGAAATGTTGCCTACTTTTTTAAACTTCAAATAGATTAAACTTCTTGTAATATTTTTAGGCTTTTTTAGTATTAAATCAAATATTTAGTTTGTATTTAGTTTATTGAAATTTATTTTTCTGGAAATTGTGAACGACGAAATTTTTGAGAAGTTTCTATGCCAAAGGTGTACTCTTTTACCTCTTGTTGGATCGATTTTGTTTTCCAGCCCAAACGACTACCAATAGTCCCGCAATATTTAAATTGCAAACGATCCTCCCCAGCACGTCGATGCTCAGAACGCGAACGAACCTCCCGGCAACCCAAGCTGCTAAGCTCTTAATACCAGTTTCAGCGTGAAATGTAAATTCAAACTTCAATTTCCCTCCATTCCCTTTCGTTTCTAGTACGCATTAACTCCTACATGTATTATGTCATGCGTCTCATTCGCTTGCACGCCATGACCTGAGCTCCGAAGCCGCACCTTCAATTATTAATGAAAGCAAAAGCTCTACGAAATTACAGAAATATTCCACACACACTTGCGGGGGCACTTTCACTACGATTTGAATACTAAAACAGCCTGTCGTGACTCAAACTTGCTCTTTCAGACTCGTTTATGGCTGCATTTTTGTTGTTATTTGGTATTAAGTTAAGGCAACATTTGACAGACACGAATTTGCATACGATTTTCCTCTCTCCTCCTCTGCTTCTGGCTTCTGAGGTGGGATTCTGCTGTCGGCACTCAATCAAACCGACATGTGGGTCGATAAGTGGAGGTGGTTCGTGGGCCTTGTTTCCACCTTGCAATTAGCTCCTTGGATCAATAATTCAAATTACACCTGTCATATATCGGTCAAAACTTTTACACTGCCTCTGATCCAAGAAAAAGAAAAGAACTTTCTTTTTGACTTTTGACTAAAAAAAATATTGAGTCAATTCAAATCGATTTGTGCACAAGGGCGGCAAACTTTCGCCCATGAATCCCGAACCATAAACGCAAAATACGAAAATTTGATTAAATTCTGTTTTTTGATTCAAAATAAAATTACGTCTGGTTGCCAGAAAAAACCGTCTGAGAGAAACGTAACGAAACACCAGTCGTCCACACTATGTCCTTGCTTCTGCGTTTCGATCCAGGGAAAATGGATGCACATTATTCATTGCCCATATTTAGTCCAAAATATAACAGTAAATGCCTTGTAAAGTGTTGGCTCAACTGGCATTTGTTGCATTGTGCCTCTTTTCTGCCAGCCATGCCGTGTCTCTGCCTTCTTTACATAAACCATTACGAGAAATCGTTAAAGAAAGGTATGGTCGGGGAGGAAAAAGGCATGAAAATATTTTAGGCAGAGACGCAGCACTGTGATCGGGTGGTTTCTGGCCCACTGGGTTTTTGAAAAGAGGAGGTGGAACATTTAGAACTGGATCGGAACTTTTTGTTCCCAAAGAGACATACAACCTTCTTACCAATTAATTTAAGTTTACGAGACAAATAAATTGAAAAGCTTTTATTTGAAACGGATAACCCCCCCAGCGTAGGTCTCAGAAAAAATGTATACACTTAATTCGAAAGTTTCAAGTCTCAAACCAACGTTAAGCAAAAAAATTTCGGTCTGTAAATTTTTGGGATTTTGAACGAGTATTTTTATTTGGATGAATCTAATCCGAATACAAATATCGAAGAATATTTTCATATAACTTATTTGAATATTTTTAAAATATTCGAATAAAAATTTTGTTTGAATATTTTCACGAATACGAATAACAATATCGAACATCGAAAAATATTTTGAACGAAAAATTATTCAATATTGGTATAAGATAATCTTATTTGTATTTGTTTTCGGATAAAAAACCCTACTTCATTCAAAAGATTGATTCTTTTTAAGTGAATGAAAAACTTTGGATTCATTTAACAGAAAAACGCGAATGAGAAGCTCAGAAGTCACTAAAATAAAATTAATTGGACTGCAACTTTTAGCCCCACGGTCCTTATGTACCCACCTGCCGCCCGAGGCACATAGGTACATGTATGTGCTCGCAAATGGAAAGGCAAACCGTGGGAACGTCGATACACGAACGCGGCTGACTCACCTCTGTACACGAGCTCGGGAACAAGTGGCTCATTCGTTGTATCAAACACGTCATGGATGACGTCAAGGTTGAGGCTGTCGGCGTCACCGTTCCGACTGCTGACTGTATCTCCCTCCTCCACGTAGTTACTACGCTCATTATTGTTTTTGTTACATGACCCAGCGGCACTCTTTACATAACCACCACCATCGTCGACGTCGTCCTTTTCACTCGTGCCTGCGCCTCCTTCGGCAGCAGCACCTTTCTTCCGCGCATCATGTTTCGCCTGTTGTTCGCGATATTTTTCTGCCTCACTGCCTCCGCCGTCCACCACAGATGCCTCCGACGGAGGACCTGGACTGCGACCTGGGGCCGGGTCCAGGATCTCGTTCGTCGCAAGCACTATGACGCTCGACAACGTCCACAGCACCAGTGAGATCCGCATTTCCACTAAAATCTAGTTGGTTAAAATCACGGTATTTATTCTAAAAGGAAGTGAGCCGTTCGGTTTTATAATTATCATTTTAATATGCTCATTCCAGCACGGTACAGCCTGCTCAGCTTTATCATGCTATTAATTTGGTTATTTCCACACTCAATCTGGCTGTTGTTTCGATTCATATTTTGCACTTTATTTCGCGCTTTGTTGACAATATTGTATCACTGATTTGCAGTCTCTGGTGGTGGCGGTGACCTATTTTGCGTGGTTGAGTAAGCAAATACGCTTTAGAATGTTACATTTATGTGTATGTATTTTAACGATTTAATCCACTGGAATTGTTATGCGGGAGCTCTGCAAAGAAATAACAAGAATACTTTGTGTGAGATCCAATCTGCTCATCCGCTCGTGAAGTGAATATGACGGAAAGGGGGAAGCGCATTAAAATTTAAATTTAATTAGACGCGCCCGTAAACGTATTATCACTTTTTGTGTCTCAATTACGGCAGCCACGTCGTGTCTGGCGCTTATCTACAAGCCACAACTCAGTTTTTGGGGATTCGTGCGGTTTTCAATGTTTTGACAGACGGACGGGTTTTCATTTTTTATGAGCTCGTGTGTATGTTTTTGACAGTTTTCAAATATTGTTTTTATTCATCACCAATATTTTTTATATATGTACTTCGGAATTTCAATACATAAAGCCCAAAAAGCTGATTGAGAGATTTTATCTCGTTTAATTACACCAATTGAAAGAAGAACCACTCAAGTCTGCCTCAAATAATGATAGCAACGCCCTCATGCTGAAAATAACGCACGCTAAGAAAATGGGAGATGAAGACGTGCCTTTCAAGACAACCTAGAACTTTGAACATAGGAAGCTCTATATATAGTTTTAAAACAATTCAGATCACAACTAGGAAAGATCAAGAAGATCCGGAAAGTTCCGAGAGTGAGAAAAAGTTTTGTATAAAAATAACATTTTCTTTATTTAACTTTGGAACTGCTGAAAAGAGCTGTATCTTATCCTGCTTATTAAAATTTTTTGTACTTTAAAAAATGGAAACCAAAAGACTTTCTCAGATAAGTAAGAGTAATAATGGGCTCTCTTCAAGCTCATTTAAGATTCAACTGCCTTTGCCTCCTCTATCATAAGGAGGACGGCTGGTACGTTGTAAGACCCTTCCATCAACCTCCCGCGTGCTTCATCAATTTTCATTATTCAACTCTAATGTTATCTCTTATCTTGCAATACATCATGTTTAATTGACAATTTGTGACAAGCCAGCCCCAAAATTGGCTGCGATCAACGACTCAAGGACAGAAATGCATCACTCGAGTCACCACTAGCAGGCACGAAACTTTGCATACTTGAAATTTTAATGTTTCCCGCGCGTCTTGCTGCTCTCCGAGCATCTCAGCTATGAAAACTCAACAACCACAGAATGCTCAAGGAACATCTTGAACATCCTCCGCAACAATCTCAATGGCCGTTAGAGGAATATGGCATAGAAACAAAGGCAACGAGAGACTTGAGATTCAGCTCGTGAGTAATTTTTGAAGCATTTCAGGAAGAAGTACATTTCCTGCAACCCGGCAGCTCTCATGAATCATGATTGATTTAAAATCAAAAGTGCTTACCTACCGTACTGTGAAAATGGGAAATTCAATTGCTCACTGAATCCGATTTTCCCCATTTTCCTGTTTCCGAAAAACGCTCACGAAATGGATCCCAGCGCACATTAGCCTAATAATTCAATCAAGCAAGTCGGTAGCGGTACTCTCGCTCACGAACCACAACACACCAACAAGTTGCGTTTAAAGAGTCCAACTGGATTTAGTCATTAATTCTCATTTCAAACTTTCCCGTCTTTTCCACGATCCGTATCACGACCACGTGAAAAGTGTGCCGGGCGGATGGGCGGTCAGAAACTTTACTTTTCAATGGATTACAACTCTCGCTCGTCCTTCAATGGCGCCATTCATGAGCACAAAGACCATTTCGGCAATTATGTAACGCTATTCATGGGTTATTATTTGAGACAGCTCCGTTTCTGCTTTCATTACTTTCTTCGTATCAATTTTCATTTCCTCCTTTCATGTCGTGCGAAGAAATGGAGCCAAAGCTTAATCGAGAGCGAAAGATTGAGGGCTGCTTTCACGGATCAGTCATACTGTTTGTGGAACAAGGAGAAAACTCTGAGCCCAGAGCATAGAGATTTGTGCACTAGACCTATAATATTTTATATTATATATTATATTATATACTATATTATTTTATAATATTATAAATATTTTAGCATAATTTGCTAGATTTATGTATGAAATTATTATATAAACTGAAACACCTTTGAGAGTTTGGGGGTAAAATAAGTCCATTTTCTTTCATAACTCAGATTGTCTTTCAGATAGGCAGACAATACGCCACAATAAAGCTTTTTTTTCCAAATTGATAGAAAATGCACCAAAAATGAACTGAAAAAAAATATAAAATTGTTTTCTGGGAAATTTGTTTCCTCTCAAATTTTTCATTTTATTTCATTTTAATTCAATACTCAAGCTATTTATGAAGAAAAAAATTTTTTTTTTTTAATTTACTGTTAAGAGTAGAGTTTTGAACCAGGCTCTTAGAGTGCGTAATTAAAATATCAGCAGTCCACGGGGCCGTCGTTTCACCTCTTTGTGGTGGAATATCTATGGTCATGTTATTTGAAGAAAGAGAAAGAACTAAAAGTCTAAACGAATTTCAGGAAACGCTTGAGAGTTGTGTCACTCATGAATGGGGCCCTAATTCAGTTAGCGTTGCCCAAAAGAGTGTCGCATGCGTGTGCAAAACCAGTGGTGGGGACGCCGTGGGCTCTCAAAATGTGCGACATAATCGAGTTGAGAGTAGAAAGCACATCAACTGATAGATTTTGTTCGGTTTCCACATTTTACAACGCAGCACTTGGCGTCCGTACTCATCAACCCGACTGCTTACCGACCATTTGTCGAATATGTGGGGCAAGTTGTAGCCTCAACTGGGCCGTGAGTATAGCCATATCTCACCATTATCGATTGGCTACCAATGTGGAGCTGTAATACGCAGCGAACTGATACACAATTTATGTTGACTTGAATAAACTCTATGACCAGCAGGAAAATAAACAATGAAGCAGTTGACATGGTGCGGCGGCAATAAAAGAGGGACTCCTTATTGTGCATTTGCGAGGAAACAACGATGATGAATAATGTTGATTTCGCTCTCTTTGACCCAGCGAACATTTCTCTACATGATATCTGACCAAACGAGCTGTCTGACTGTCTGCAACTTTTCTAATTCCAAAATTAATGGGGCAGATAAACTACCAAAATGACCTTAATAGTGGCTCCTTCATTGTCTTTGGACAGTTGTTGCTTTTAGACATCCAATTGCTTGTTTTTACATACATATTTTTTAAATAATTTTTTTTTCTGACTAAGTATTTATTAGATTTGAGGATGAACTAAAGCTAGAAAATATGATGACTTGTTTTTATAGAAAGACGGATAACTTTGTGCAGGAGGAAATGTAGCCATTGGTTTAAACGAAAAAAAGCAAGTTCCCAAATTTAAAGTTTTTACACTAACTTCCAATAAAAGGTAGCCCAGAGGTTGATTTTATTTTGAGCTTATTATGACTACTTTTAGTCTTGTCTCTCAGCAAATCTCGATATTTTTGAGTGAAAATTTTAATTAGTTATCAAAAATATCTAGATCAACATTCCTAGGTTCTTGTGAGGTAAGGAAAAGTAGCTATATTCTCAGCTTACGGTTTGATTTTCCTAATCTAATCCAATTTAATTAGTTAATATTTGCCAGGCTGAAAGTTAGGTAGCTAGTTGAATAGAGGTCGATGTTATGCTCTTTTTTCAGGATTAAGTATGTTTTCGCCTTTGAGTTAAAAATAAAATATGGAAAAAAATTTTACGTCAAAATTGTTAAAACAACATCATACGAAACTACGCCTCATCACACAATATAATCCACTGCTGAGCGCTCCATTTTGTTTTGCTCATCGATCAGGCACCAACGCTATTCTGTTGTTGGCAAACAGCCTTTTCAAATTGAATATTGAATTAGAATGAAAGGCATCCTTGGGGGGTTTAGTTCGTCCGCCCATTCACCCAGCAGCTCTGCTCCCGAATTCATCATTCGTCCGCCCTTCAACCCACCCACTACCTGAAACTCTCCAAGTCTCAGACACATTTTTCTAGATGTCAGAAACATTTTACTTAAAAGGTTCAATATGCGAATCCGGCCTATCTCCCAAAGTTCCTCTCATGTGGTTTGCACGTTTTGTTCCAACTCAACTACGCTCTTTTCCACTATTCGCATCTAAAATTTATTTCAATTTCACGTTCCCGAGGAGAGAAGAGTGGAAGACACACAAAAGTGGGAAGTTATGTATTTTATCACCGTAATTAAGATTCACTGCACGTTTGAGCCGAAATTTACTTTTTTAACTGAAGGATTCGAAACCGTACGCGTGAAACATTTGCGCTTTTTGTTCGTATTCCGGTTACACGTCTTACCCCGACAAATAGCTGGTTTCGAGGAAAACATTTCGTTCCGCCTGGATTTAGGTTTGCGAGCGGCGGGAAATTTTTGCGGTTCCAAACCGGGGAATCAATTGCTGTGCTGTGGTTTTGAATTTATTAGCTGGTAAGTCATAGGTGCCGGCGCTTGGGGAGGCAAATTTTCGAATTCCTTCGAATATTTGTGCCGATTATTTATTGCTCGTTCCTTTTTGAAGCGGTGTTCTTGACCATATTGGTAATTTGAGCAACCAACAAACCAAAAGAAATTTTATTCAAATACAAAAATTTAAAGAAACTTGCATAAATGCGAAGTTAAGAATATTTTTTCAAAAATAAAAAATAATAATGTCTAAGGGTTTTGCCTGGTTCTTCCTTGGCTCCTCCTAGGCTGTTTATGGCCATTCACTTTTAAAAATGCGAAGGAACCAAAGAGGAGCTCGGAGGAGTCTCAGAGGAGCTAAGAGAAGCCAAGGAGGAGCCAAATTTTTTTCGATTTCGAATCTTGACACACTTTCCAGTCGATTGAATTGAAAATCAGGGTCTTTTGACACTTAGTTTCGGAGCTATAAGCCTCCAAAGTGGGACATCATTGCTTACATTGCAAACCGCGGACAAAAGCACATTTTTGAAAAAAAACGAGCTAAAAGCATGTTTCAAGCTCCATCGGGGACGAACGCATTTGAGTGCATTTTTAATACGGCTTCGTTGCAAAAGTTGTATCAAAATGAAAATATTTTGTTCGTACTCAGTTACTACAGAAACCTAGTGGACCCCTTACTTCGATCCCATAGATCAAAGAGCCTTACTTTAGAAATATATTCCTAGATCAAGTCACAAATTCGTGCCAGGTGCGCGAATCACATTGCCATGACTTTTTGTGCCAACAAATCCCGTGTGTACGTTTCCTTTTTTCATCCCCGTTCAACTCATTATACTTAGGTTCTCTGAGGTTCCGCTCGAATTTTTTTACCACCGTAGTGTCGTGGTTTTCATCAAGAGAGGTAACTTCAAATTGATATTTTGTTTGCCCACTAGCTAGTTGCGCCACTGTCATTTGATATTTCAAAGATGGCAATTAATACGTTTGACGAGACAAATCGAATGTCGATTGTAAACCCTATTTCCTTGATTTTAGCAGTAATGGAACGTTTTGGGACAAGCTAGATGAATTGCTAATTAAGCAGGCAGCCCATTCACGAGGCAATGAACTGGGTGGTTTTGAACAATTGGGCATGTTGAACCTTTGCCACCTGCTGTAGAAAGGGTTGGACGTCCAACAATTTTTTGTTCTGAAATTTATTATTTTGACGATAAGTGACTTCCTTTAGTTTGTGAGGGGAAGAGTGAATTATGTTGGCCTTGAAATGTGGAAAAGGTTGTGACTTATGACCCTGTTTTTTGCTCAGATGGGTTGGATAGACTTCCGGGGAAACTTATTTCGAAAAGATCAACTCGATTCTGGAAACTTGTTTTGGATTGACGTAAACTAAAATTAGAACAAACATCCACTCGCCGCCGATTGGAACTGGCATATGCTATTTAACAGACTAAAAGCACTTTGAAGTCGTCAACTACAATTCCCACACATGACAACTTAGTTTTAATCGCTAATATCCTCAGAACTACTAATAGGCTTTTAAGTTTTTGAGCATTTCTTGTTTTTTGCAGCTAATGATTTTTCTAAATTTCATTTATTGAAAATTTATCCAGTAAAAACTTAATTGCATCAACTAGTTTTCAAGCCATTAAATTACCTCTTTAAAAAATTAAAATTATCCTCTAAAGACTCGAAGGCATAATTCAAGAGTTTGAATATGAAATCTCCTAAAAATAAAGTCAACTATTTGGGGGGATTTCGACGAGCAAGAAGCACTCCAAAGTTTGGGTGTCACTTGTGATCTGAGGGTAGACATTTTAATTTTAGTTTCGGCTCTCTATTTCAAGTGTAGAAAAGAAAACATTTCTGTTAGTATTTTACAAAGAAGAGCCTCAGCCCAGGACCGCTTAGGTCATAAAAGAACCGTTAAATTCATTAATTTCAACTTTTCAAGAAGCAGTACGAGAATTTAATTTCCACAACTTTTCATAAAAGGAACCCAGAAACACAGAGACATTAAAGAACTGCGTACAACAAAATTTTGCTCGTCAAAACTTTCAGAGTCAGACTGAGGGAAATTGTTAAGTCATAGTCGAAATCTCAATAAGTATTACACTCTTGCTCTTTTAAACTCCTGATTGGCTCTTGAAGTCGTTACTTTGCTCAAACAGCAAGCAACAAAATCTCGAGCATCCCTCGTTTTCATCTGAAAGGTGGATCTCCGTAATGAAATTCGTGATTCACATCGTTTAAAAATTCAATTCCATCTTTCGGGAACCCTTTCGGGGCGGCCACTCGAGGAATATTTAAAAACCATCTGTCTACGTGTAATATTACTATTCAAAAAACGTTTCAAAAGGTTAAGTGTTTCGCAGATGAAGACGCCGGCTTTGCATAAACATTCGCTCGGCAGGCGAACATTTTCCGGCATTGACAGAGGATTGACAACGGTCCTGGGCCCGGAATATTATTCAACTTCTACTCTCCTAAATTTGTTATTTTTTCACATGTTGAGTCTCATCTAGTGACTTGTCTCGCGTGACTCGCTGAAACCTTATTTCCATAAATTCTTTGTTTGCAAAGTTTAATTATACTTCTTGGATGAAAAACATGATAAATTTTGCAAAACTCAATTATATATTTTATCTACTCTGCTATCGGATGAATATTGTAGGAGCATATCAACTCCCAATTAGTGATCCAAATTGGTTGCTAGAAGCGAGGAAAACTTGGGGCGGGCGGCCTTGAGGAACCTCGGACCCATTTGTAGGCTTCATTTTGTCTACAATAATTAATTAGCGGATATTATACATTTCCACAAACTTTCTCTCAAGTATTCACTAGTCGACTTTGGAGCTACAGTTAAGAATTGGAGAAAAGTCTGCAACATCCCTCCTGAACCTGAAAATGAAGCCTAATCCCGGATTAATTTTTTTCCGCCAATAAAAGTTAGTCGATATAGCTTCCAATTAAGAATTTTCCGCCTGGTTTGGATTGGGAGTACCCGTCAGTTGGTAGCTCGCGGCTAAGAAAAAGTTTCAAAAGTTTGCTTCGTGATCGAGTACACCCTCTGGTCTGAATGTTCTGGAGCTTGCAATCCAGATTCCCATGTTCATGAAAATTCAAGCTCCAGGGTGTGCGTCTGGTAACGAGAGAAGTTGCGATGATGCTGTTCATCTGTGGAATAACAAGTAAATTTGTTTTTATTACGAGAAGTTGAGCTCTAGCGGAAATTTCACTTCTCCAGCAGGAAAGTTTGGGGTCATTTGATTACGACGATATTTCCGACTGCAAGATGAGTTGTGAGTCGTGCTGCTGAGCAAACAAACCTTATTGCTTGCTGTCAAGGCTGCGCATCAGATTAAATTTTAAACAACCTTTGTTTTAATTGAAATTGAAAAGGAGATGCAGCAAAAATGGAAGAAAGAGGTTCTTTTTGGAATTGTTACAACTTTAAATTTCAATTGCCTTTCTTCCTCAAAAGTGAGTGTTGAGATTACAAAACTAGAAGAGTAACTAAAATTAAATTTGTGCGAGCTCTTTGTTTTGAATTTTCATCAGCCTTAATCAGATCCCGCCAAGAGCCGTTGTTTGGTTTCTACCCTCTTTGAGTTTGACTGAAGTCATCTAATATTTTATAATTTTTTACTTGTGTATAATATTTTATAATTTTTTACTTGTGTATAAACAATGAACCTTAAGCCCTCTAATCTGCATAAATTGGCGGTAAACTATTTTTTTAGGTCTTTAATTCCTATAAATCTAATTCTTTCACTTACTTTAACATTTTACATTTGATTACTATCGCTTTTATTTATTTTCTATCGATGTTCAAATAAAAGTTTTGTTTGATTCAGAGATTTTCATTGAACCAGAAATCTAGAGAGCAGCTCTGTATCTCGACAATGTATACCCTCTCTTTACCCAACAGTTAAAAACTTCTCCAAGCCAACGGACATAATCACGGTCAAGCCGTCCCTCAAATAAGCCGAACAAAGTGCGTTTCTAAAGCTGAAATATTTCAACTTTTCCGTCCCCCTTCCTTGCTTTAAACTGCCATTATCAAGACATTTCTGCCTCGAGGAAATATTCCTACCACCTCAATATTGTGAGCAAGCTCCCAGCCACGTCGCGCTCCCAAAGTTCCATTACAGTGCGCAGCCACATTTCAGGCGGGTAGGTTATGATATTGTATGAGAATTGCTAATAAAAACCTCATAACACGCAAACTGTAAAAAACACAACAATGTTCAAGACGACGTTCAACTTTTTCATGTACACACGGTGCAAGTTGAGTGTTTAGATCGTGCGGGAAAGTACGAGATTGAGGTAGTGCCCTGGGTTCGGGTCGGGTAAGGCCGCCGCAAATCGATTAATGAAATTGTTGAATGGAAAGTAAATCCGAGGGGGAGGTTGGTATTGCAGTCACGGAGGTTGGAGGTAATTTTAAAGAATTCAAATTGCTTCTCTGGCTCCAGTCGCTGATTACGAGCAGGTTGATGTAATTTAGTTTTTAATAAAGTTTATGACTGTGTCTGTTTTATTGCTACTTCAAAGAAATGAGTCTTTTTGAGAGAAAGAAGCTCTCTCATTCAATTTTTACCAGTTACTTCCACTTCAACCTTCATTGGATTGAACATTTTCCTGATACTGTCTTTCACTTCTGCACAAGTCTTGAGGCAAGAGTACCCTAATCGGTAGGGCTCTTTCAACAAATGTCAAAGACATTGCTTAAAAATGATAAAAGGAAATAACAAAACTTAATAAAAATATAAAATTTAAAAACTAGCAGAAAATGTTAATTGACAAAAATAAAATAACAAAAAAAATGTATTTGATTGCAGAAATATCTACAAACTTTGATAAAAGGTTGAAAAAGTATAAAAATTTTAAACAATTAAAAAAATGTTAAGTTTCTGAAAATCGTCAAAATTATGTTAAAAATGTAATCAAAATTTTTTGTGAGCTTTACGAAACCAATGTTTTAATTAGATAAAATGGGTGGTGCTTGTGGCTTCTACGGAATTCTTGACCTTGACTCCCTGTTCAATTTAAAATCGACTCAAGGTTATTTATGGGTCTGAGTTGTTTTTGATAGTTGAAAATTCAAGGTAACACGTAAAAATTCCTGGACAATTTTTGATTATTGCCGTTTTGACCTAAATACGGTTTTAGTAAATCGCGTGGAAGCTGTAACAAGCTAGTTACGTGTTCGTGTAGGAATAATGGCTTTCCAGGTAAAATCGGGAGCGCTAATTTCATGTTTGGCATAATTTTATGGGTTAAATAATTACTCGCATGATTTACTAACGATATTTCTTAGTATTGCAGAAGCTTTTCAGAAATGTAGAAGGTCAGAAAAGCCATATTCTGACGCAAAAAATGTGAAATCTCGACAAAAATTACCAGACTTTTAAAAACTCCTTTATGACTCGCACAAAAAGCCAGTGACTCACACGTGGAAGAATAATTAAAATTTCCCCGGTATAAAAACAATTTCTTACCGAGATACCATCATGAAATGACGCCCACCGTGGCAACACGGAATGGCCATGACCGCGACAATAATTGCGCTTCCCCGCGTTTTTCATTGAATTAAACGTGGCAAGAACTTGAAACTTGTAGGGTTTCAAGCTGACCTTTTTTGATGGCACTTCGATGCAGTCACGCTTCCCCATAATCACTCCTTTGTAAAGAGTGATTATGCCATACAAGCAAGCGACACACCAGCTCACTCGGTGATCGAAGGTGTAATGGTGACAGCAAAATTAAAGGCCTCGCCCTCACCTTAGTCAATGAAAATAGTAGTAATTCGTGAAGGTTGGCAGCGCCCGCGTCTTCCCTTCTCCCTCTCCTCGTGTACATAAGACGGCAAAAATCGATAGCTACATGGCTCTAAATGGTCTTCAAGGAAGTTCCGTTGGACTGTAAGGTCTGACTGGAAATCGATAAAATGTAGTTGTTGTCGCTGTGGAGCAATCAATCGGCACGTGACTTTCGCGGCCAGAAATAAACTCAGTGTCGTGTTTCGGGGACCGAATTTCGTGAAAAGAGACTATTATTGGTTGAGAAGGACAGCTTCAATTCAGGGATGCTCAATCAATTTGCTCGCTGGACTGTTCAGAAAGCAAATTCCCAAACTGCCGAGGCATTCTCTTTGTGGCTAATTCACCGGACAAAATTCCCAGCATGGCTTAATTTCCTTTCATGAGACATCAAAGACGAGGCACCAAATTAATTGCGCGGAAAGGATCTCCAACATGAATACTTTACAAATTTATTGACCTTCTGGCCCTCCCTTACACCTTCTCTAGGAACTTACTTGTAATAAAGAGCTTTTTCTTTTTGTAAAACGAGTCTTGTGAAATTGAGTTAAATACGAAAACTCAAAAAAGGTCTCGGATTTCTTTTCAGACAACTAAATTAAAATCCAGAATAAAATTGCTGAAAATATCATTAAACTAAAAATGATACTTTGAACTACCTAAATGCAGATTACTAAGTGTATTTAAGCATCCAATTCAAACTTTCATTGGTTAAAAACAAATTGAAAGGTAAAAGCTATTTCTCAAATTGAACCCAATTAAGTGATTTTTTATCAATGTGACGAAAAATATTAAAAATAAATCGGTGCAAAAATTTTAAAGTTTATTTTTGATTTTAATATTTTCAATTCCCAACCTTTGCTGTCATTGGATCTCAGCTTTTTGGAAAACATATCCTTGATTTTGGCTTATCGGAAGCCCAAGTTATGCTTTACTTCTACGTATCTAAACGAACTATTTTAATTCCAAGACCAAATTGATCATCTTAGCAATGGTTTTTCAGGAACATGGAAGCCTTCTGCATATTTGAAAACTGTTAAATTATTTATGAATGCAGTAGATTTATTTTCGGTTCATTACATTTGATATTTCATTTGAAAGCATATCGCTCGAATTTTCGAAATAAACTTGTGACCTTTGCCCTTCCACTAGTGCAAGTTCGGAGAAGAGCTGACGCAAAAAGATTAAATTTATTCAAGGAATCTTATTAAAATGCCATTTGTCCTTAACACATGGCCGTATCGATTACCTTTTTGTGGCAGCAAGTAACGCTAATTTGTGGAAAGCGATTTGAACATGACTGGGCCGGCGTTAACAAGCCTTCATGACCAATTTCGGTCTACATACCAGCTCGCAAAAGTCATTTTATTCGGCCATCATAATTTTCGATTATCATGTACTGATTTCAGTCTATTTTGTCTAATGCTTGCTAAATTGACAACTGATGGCGGTCATTAGCTGAGGGTGCTCCAGCAGTTACTCATGACCAGCTATTTAGCGCAAGGCTTGAGAAAATTATTCTTCGGGGAAAGTTTCTATGTCATGGAAAATAAAATTATAAGAATTAAAGTTGTTTCAGTTCCTTGATTTTTTTACGGTTAAAGAAATGTTGGTATGATTTCGTGTATATTTGCCAAATACGTTTAAGCCAAAAACACCTACATTTTAGTTTTGCGAAGATCCGTTTATGTGAGAAAAACTCTTAAGAGTCATCTTTATCCAACACTGCAAAAGTTTGCGACGCAAAATACTTGAAGGACGTGCAATTATCGATTTTATTTACATATAGCTGCCTCTTTTGAAACATCACATTCTTTTCAGCCAAACAAAAGCTCCCTTCACACTAATGCTGCGGAAGAAAAGACCAAAATATAGGTCAGACAAACAATTGATTAATGAAACGCTATCTCGTTGTTTCACTTTGAGCCAGCTCAGCCAGCGAATGAAACCATTTTGCCGACGATGCACAATCCGGTTTTTAATGGACTCGGACATGGAAGACTCGGAAGCAGACAGGGGCTTGGCTGGAGGGAGGTTTTGCAAGGCAGAGCAGTGCTGTTACTTTTGCCCAAAAATGAGGTATTTTGTGCCTACATGGGGTCTGCTTAAAAGTCGGAAAAAAATAATTTTGGATGAATTAATTTTTGGCTAAAATTTTCCTGGTGGTTTCCATGTCCATGAGAGCTGGAAAACCTGAGCCGGTTATTGCCGGTAATAATTTTAATACACTCTGGATTATTTCTCTTGTTGCTACGAGAACACCTCGCTCCACCCGATACGTAGGCTCATCACGTGGTTGGATTAGGACGCGAAGTATGATTGATTATGATAAAGCAGGTAAAGTAGCTTCTCGAAATTTAGCCGCTTCATTAACATTCAGTGCGCTCAGCATCCAATCCATTCATCTTCGTGCAAAGATTTCTAAGCCTTTGTACATGACGAGGACGACACTTCCCCGCCTTCTTTGCCCACACAAAGTAAAAGTTTTTATTACCGAACGACACATTTATCATCCTCCAAGGACAATATATTGATCTTATCGTAGGTGATTGAACTCCCACACTGTCGTTGCTAGAAAAGCCGGCATATCTAGGTACCTTTCATGAAACAACTTTATTTCTGCCCAAACGCAATCTCCTCGTCCTATTGTCCGTTAAACTGGAACTTCCGGGTTCCTACAAGTAGGCTCTTTCCGGCTTTCTTGCTCCTTGTTTTCATTGTCTTTTGTGACTCAGACATTTCAATCAAATCATCAATAAGTATCTCGCTCAGAGAGATAAACCAATTTAGATCTGCTCAAGCGCTATCGTTCTTATCTCAAATCACCTCCCAGACTTTCATCAGAACTTTCGCTGAGATTTATTGCGAAACAAGTCAGAGAATCATCTGTTTTGCAGACTCTGAAACTTGTGAGAGTACCGAAGTTCGCTGGGTATCGCATGATAATGAGCGAAGACAAGACTGATGGAAATAAAACACTCGGCTTTTTACTCGAAAGGCACTTCAAAAATAACGATTCACGTTATCATCGCTTTATATTCATGGTTCTTCATGTCAGACATAAAAAACCTATGAAAAGCCGCAACCGCAGCAAACTTGCTAACCAGCTCGTGACAATCTTGGAGCTCTCACGAGTTATCGCTGTAAAAAATTAAATATAAAGCCCAGTTACTGGAAGTGTTCGTACGAGTTTATGGATTTGCATTGCTGGCAAATATTTCAAAGGGATTTAGGCAGTCATAATTTTATGTAGGCGCCACACATGCATGTTACGTAACGACTTGGAGAGATTGAGAGCCAGCACACGAGAAGACTGCAGTGTGGCTCTGAAAACAACGACCGCAGATGTGTTTTTATTTTAACTGAAATATTTAAGGGCTATGTTGCATCTAAAATCGGTTTTGGGAGATTCTATTGTAGGTACTTTTAGATCTTCTTTCCAATTTTGGTTTGTTTTATGATTTTAGCATTTTAGAAAACATCAAAAAATTCCAGTTTCATCTGTTTGACTTAAATAACCCAATTCACACATCTTGTAATATTCAACCCATTAGCAGACTTGCTCAAACGTAGACTGACTTAACTCTTGCATGACAAATAGCGACTTATTAGCTTTTCGTAGCTTGAAGCAGCTCTACTATTTTATAAAAAATCAATTTTGCGTAAACTTCGAACAAAAAGATAACAAATTGTTTTGATTAAATTTTTACTATTTAACCCAATATCCCTGGTCCCTGGGTGCTCTCCTTTGCTGGCGCACCAGTCAGTAGGGTAAACACCAAGTGGTCACTGGCCTCTCCGTGGCGGGACTAGGAACGTAACCAGCATATGGGTGGTGCAACCCGCCGCAAGGCAATGCGAAATTACGGCTAGCAAGTGTACTGCGTGCAGGAGGACAGTAGGATGAAACTATGGCTTTGCTGTCCAATGACTGCGTATGGTCTTGGGATTGGGACCCTAAACGCTTCCCTTGGCCCGACGGTGAACAGTTGGTTGTGCGCGAGGCTTGCGACCTGCCACTTAAAATCCTTCAGCAACGAATAGAAGAGAAGAAGAAAACAGGACTGGAATTACGGTAACGAAACGGAAACGTCTTAAGGACTTACGCTTGGCCACCTGGAATGTACGATCCATCTACAGGACGGGTGGCCTCCGGTTACTGACAGGAGAGCTTGAAAAAGCTCATGTTTCTGTTGCTGCTATTCAGGAGACACGGTTCAACAGAGACTCTCCGAACTATGTTAGCGGTGGCTACATGATCTATAATAGCAGCAACAGAACAGACCATGTACTTGGTACTGCCTTCCTAGTGGCTAGGAGGATACAACACCTGGTTCTGGACTTCCGGAAGGTCGACGAGCGGATGTGCGTGCTGAGGCTTAAAGGACGCTTTAAGAACTATTCCATCGTGAATGTGCACGCCCCTCATAATGGCGCTCCTGACGAGGAGAAAGACGCCTTCTATGAGAGACTCCGCGACGCCTATTCGCAGTGCCCAAGATACGACGTCAAACTCGTGTTGGGTGACTGCAACGCCCAGATAGGCAAAGAGGAAGTCTACAGACCAACGATAGGAAGACACAGTCTCCATGATGTGACGAACGAGAACGGCCTGAGGCTTGTGGACTTCGCAGCTGAGACAGGCATGGTTGTGAAGAACTCGTTCTTCCAGCACAGAAGGAGACACCTAGCCACTTGGATACACCCTGACCCCGATCTGAATGTCGAAAACCAGATTGACCACTGTCTGGTGGACGGCAGGCATTTCTCAGACGTGATAGATGTTAAGACGTGTTGGAAAGCGAATGTCGATTCCGATCACTATCTGGTGCTGGTAGTTGTGAGAGCTCGGCTGGCGAGATTCCACAACAGACGCTACGAGGGAGCTAAGGCGTTAGCCACCTCCAGGCTCAAGGACCCCCAGGTAGCATCGGCATTCGCAGAGGGAGTGGGCGCAAGAATCGAGGAGCTTAGAACCCGACCAGGGGCCACGACTACAGATTGGCGAGCTGTAAGTGAGGTGGTTAAGCAGGAAGCGATTAACACCTTGGGGTATCGGACCCCAAACGACTACAAGACCTGGTTCGATGAGGATTGCGCCCGGGTTACTGACGCCAAGAACGAAGCCCGTGTCCAGAAGCTGCTTTCGAGAACGAGAGCCGCAAATACGCGGTACTCAGAGTTGAGGCGAGAAGAGAAGAAACTGCACAGGAGAAAGAAGAGTGAGTTCGAGGACAGGACGCTGTGCGAACTCGAGAGACTCCGCAACGCAAACGAATCTCGCAAGTTCTATAAGAACGTCAACTCCCAGAGGAAGAGCTTCAACCCTCGAACGGCTATGTGCAGAGGTGCCGATGGCAGAGTGCTGACCAACAAGGACGAGGTCCTTGGTCGTTTTGCCCAGCACTTTGGGACGCTGCTGAACGAGGGGCACGAGGAAGGTGATCCAGCGGACATCAACTTCCTCGAGGACGACGGAAGGTCAGTAACCCCACCAACACGTCAGGAAGTCTCCTCAGCCATTAACTCCTTGAAGAACAACAAAGCCGCGGGTCCCGACAACATACCGGCTGAGATTCTCAAGTGCGGGGGAGAGGAGTTGGCTGGAGCCGTGCATGAGGTTATAGAGCAAGCCTGGGAGCGAGAAGTGCTTCCTGAGGAGTGGATGGAGGGATCGCTGATCCCCATCCACAAAAAGGGAGATAAACTGGAGTGCGCCAATTACCGAGGCATCTGCCTCTTGGACGCAGCCTACAAGGTATTTGCGCGTGTACTCTACAACAGGCTGCTCCCTCATGCGGAGACTTTGATCGGGGAGTATCAGTGCGGGTTCAGACGGAATAGATCGACAACCGACCAGATTTTCAATCTACGTCTGATCCTGCAGAAAGGCAGAGAATTCAAAGTCCAGACGCACCACCTATTCATCGACTTCAAACAAGCCTACGACAGGACCAAACGTAAGGCACTGTATGAAGTCATGAAGGAGCTGGGCTTTGAAACTAAACTTATCCGACTGGTGAAAGCGACACTGGATGGTACTAAGTGTCGGGTCAGAGTGCAGAATGACCTATCGGAACCTTTTGAAACACGTGAGGGGCTCAGACAGGGCGACGCGCTATCCTGCCTCCTCTTCAACGTGGTTTTGGAGGGTGCCATGAGACGCGCGGGCATCCAAACAGCGAGGACGCTGGCCACTCAGATGACCCAGATCCTGGGCTTTGCGGACGATCTGGACATCGTGGGAAGGCGTCACTCTGAGGTTTCCGATACTTTCACTAGGTTGAGAGACGAGGCTGAGCGGCTCGGCCTCGTCATCAACGTGGATAAGACCAAGTACATGAGGACGAGTAGCAACCAAGTCCCGGGCCCGACAGGAGATGTCGTGGAGATTGGAGGCCAAAGGTTCGAGATAGTCAACGAGTTTGTGTACCTAGGGGCGCTGGTCCGCGCTGATGGTGATAACTCAGCAGAGATCAAGCGCCGCGTCATGGCCGCAAACCGGTGCTATTTTGGCCTCCAACGGATACTGCGCTCGAAACTGCTGTCGAATAAGACAAAGTGCGCCATCTACAAGACCATCATCAGGCCAGTGCTGATCTATGGATGCGAGTCCTGGCCGATGCGACGCAGTGATGAACAGCAGCTGCGCTCCTTCGAGAACAAGGTCCTCCGAACCATCTTTGGACCGAGGAAGGAGGGAGACAGATGGCGCCGCAGGTATAACTTCGAGTTGCGGAGGGACTTTGGTGACGCAGACATAATTGCTACCGTCAAGACGCAAAGACTACGATGGGCAGGCCACCTTGCGCGGATGGAAGAAGGTCGAGCCCCCAAAGCACTCTTTGCGAATGATCCAGTGGGGCGTCGTGGCGTGGGACGCCCCAAGAACCGCTGGATTGACGGGGTACAACAGGACCTACGTACCCTGAATGTCGGGAACTGGCAAAGGAGAACACAGGACCGTACCGACTGGAATCGGATTCTTGACTCGGCCAAGACCAAAAATTGGTTGTAGCGCCGGAGAAACCAAAAAAAACCCAATATCAACCAAATTTATCAAAGACAAAAATTTGACGAAGTTAACTTACTTATTTCGTGAATTATTCAAATGTTTAATAATTTTTAAGAAAAATTTAGTCAAACAATTTAGCAATTCACTCAAAAATCAACTATTTTTATTTTGCGCTACCTTGAAAAAATTTATTTTCGGTTAAAAAATGTAAAAAACTAGTTTTAAATAGTTTAATTAAAGAAGAGATTTAAAAAATTACCGAAAAAATGTCCCTATTTTTCGAACTGTTTGTCTTTAAACATTTAGCTTCAATTTGAAATAATTGAGATTAAAATAACGGAGGCATAATTTTGGCTCTAAGTGAGCAGGTTGCATCCTAATATTCCCTCCCAAGAAATCAATATCCCAAAGCACACTATTTTTCAAGTGCTAAACGGAAAGCAATCGGCAAAACGCCGAGGCGTAGAGCTTTGCGACGGGGCTCATCTGTCACGAGGCAATAAAACCTTTTAAACGTAATGAAACACTTTGGGACTTTTGCAACACTTGCGAGATTGCGACGAGCGAATCGAGACTCGGGAGAAGCGACGCAAAACTTTAACTTTATGATTATTAATATCATTATGTCAAATTACCTTCTTGTTTATCTTAAATTTGCAATATTCCACTTGAAAAAGCGCAATCTAACTTCCCAACACAAATTAATTTTTTCTTCCTTTTCTTTATATAGGTTTTATATGCTCGGCTATATTTATAAATTGTATGCTCTTATTTATTCATTATTCTTTATTAATAAAGTTTATCGATTTTACACGTACGAGAATTGAAATATTATATATTTTAGCGTTCCACCAGCATTAAGCTTCACATTTATTATTTTATGCTATTTGATGAATTTTTAAAACACTTAAATGGGTTAAATGTACTCATATAAATTTAATTTAAATTTTTTAACACATTTAAAACCATTGAAATCACTTCTTTGCATTTTTATCATGAGCTTCACTTTGACGTCTTGTCGTGGATCGTGATTTGGTCGAGTCTGATAAATTTTATATAACATTCGATTTTTCCTTGCTTATCTTGATCGGAGGAAACACGTTTATTGCCCGCACGAAGGTGAAGAAGGAGGAGGTGCTGCTCGTTTTCCAGAACTTGAGTGTTGAAACAAGAACTTAAAATTTTACTAGTTCTAGAAAGCGAGCTCAAAAATCGAAAAAAACTAACTTGATTTCTCCATGTCACTTAGAAGCTAGTTGACACTTTAAAAGAACGGAATATATTGATTAAGTTTCTGAACACTTTTTTATAAGTAAAGTGAAATAACCCGACAACGTGGTTAATTTTTGATTTTCGCAATTTTCCTCCTTCTCAGCTGTCTTTTGGGTGTCATTTTAATTTTTCCTTTTTATGTAATTATTTATACATTTTTAAGTAAGCACAGCACCAGGAAATACGTTTGAACACATTTAGACACAACAAAAATCTATCGACGACTGAACTTTAACGTCAGACAAAGGCTAGAAAGGACTCTTCTACAGCGAGGAGGGGAAAATGGAAGCGAAAGCTCCTCCAGTGGAAACGGGTCTACAACTGAACAGATGATCTCCGATTTTGCGCACTTTGCCGGCAACTTGTTTGCACGTTTGTGGAAGTCTCATGCTTGTTTTGTAAACAAACCGCATGGCGCAAACTTTAAAGAGTATTTGATGAAAAGATCCCCGTATAATGAGGTTTGGCAATTATTTATTCAAGGATATGAGAGATCTCGCCAAATATGGGGTTGTGAGGCTCAACCTAGAGAACATAAACAATTCAAAGATAAGAAAAATATTGAGATGAAATTTGTTAAGTCTGAGAAAAGCTAATGAATTTTCTTGAACAGTCGAAACAGAAGTTAATTGTAGAAGGGTTGAAGTTCATTGAAAGGTCACCTCTTGTCATTCTGGATCTGCATAGAGAGATCTGCAAATTGAGCCAAATTACAGGGCATAGAATATTCAAAATAATTAAATTTACTGGTCAACATTTTTTAAGTTTTTGATTTCGGACTATTTTGGATTTGAGTCCAAATTTGATCGCTGGAATTTCATCGTCAAACTTTTTTTGATACTTGTGATACTATTGTTTTTACTTTTAAAAGTGGCGTAATTGTGTTCTGTGGTAGCTAATTATGTATTTATTAAGTCGAAGTGAAGTCAGATGAAAAAAAATCAAGTGTTCCGTACCACTGTACCGATAAATACCGTGTACCGGTTTATTTTCGAAAAGTAAAATCACACTGATGAAAAGGAATTGGACTTAGAATATTTGGACGAAATGAAGGGAATGAGATATTGATGTAAAATGTACCAATTTATTGAAGAATGAATTTTTTAAAAATTGAAGTAGGTAAATTTTCTAATTCGGATACAAAAAATCGTCAAACACTAGCTCTGAACATGTCTAGCTGCATAATGGTAAATCGATGATCTATTGAAATTTACCCAAAACTTCAAAATCCAGGATCCAGGTAGGATTTTTTTCATGTCGCAAAATTTTACTTCTCTGACGACATGCGAACGAAAAGAGAGACGGACAATTCGGACATTTTACCTACCTTTATTGTTTAATTGGCTTCCGAAAACAACAACAACACATGGCTTTGCTCATTTATTTATTCCATTTCGAATACTACATACATATTTTAGCATTAAAACTAAGAACTTACAAATAACTGCTTAACTTTGCCTGGTTTTCCGAATCAATTACTTCAAACACGTACCATCAAATAAATAAACATCTTCAGTATGTACTTTTTGTTGTATCTAAATGTTAATCAATTTTAAGCCTTAGTCAGTAAGTGTAAGTCATCGCTAGACGTTCCTCTTTCAGAAGAACCTGCACAGCTAAAATTCTCTAGGGTAAGCAAGTCTCTTGCTCTTGTTCGACTGGACTGAATCTGTATTACGTAATTCATAGTGGCAATTACTTGTTCATCTTGTTGGAATTGTGTTTTACGGAGAAGGAAAGATCTAGCGTTAGTTACTTTACTTTATGCCAGCTTCTGGGAAAAGTTTTCAGCTCAGTATCTCCTGAAACTCTTGAGCCAGATAGCGTCTCTTGAAAAATTCTCTTAGAACTCTTCCAGTCTTTTCGTGACCCCACGCGACCACACTCTTGTTCAAGTCTGTAAAAAGCTCTCTACGACACTCAAGTGGTTAACTTTGCTTTTTTACACATAAATTTACAATTTAGAATTCGTTTCATATATAAGTTTTATATACACTCACCTATACTTTAAACATAAACGCTAAGAATACGGCAAAGAAAGTTCGTGTGGATAAAATTGGCGAGTCTGTGACTGACAAATCCTTGGCGGTTGAGAAATACAACACAACCTCAACTTATCACGATTTGAATTTTAAATAATAAAGCACCGCCAGGAAGGAACGGAGCGGTGCCACGTTAAAGCTCAAATTTATTCTAGATACGAATTTCACAGGAGACTTGGTTTGGAGAAGGGCTTCCTTGTGCTGCATTCCTTACTTGTCGAACAAAAACGTGTACTCTGGATTCAATCTCGTGAAGCTGTGAAAATCATCTGGAAGAAACAGAAAATTTGTATCGAAATTAAAATTGGATTCTTACAAAATTATAGAAATGAGCCAGGGAATCCTGATATGGATTTTGGAAGAAATCACACAGCCCAATTCGATCTAAACATCTTTCAAGGATCGAAAATTTTCAGTTGACCTTGAGCCTTTTACAAATGACAGAAAAATCTTTCCGACAGGAAATCAAAGACCTCAGCCCTGAACCTCAATAAGTTTGATTTTAAGTTCTTACGATGATTTTAGCTGAATCAGAAAATAAATAATCAACTTTCTTCGTTTAAGAGCACAAACACAAAAAATATACGAAACAGTTGCACTTTTCTTTGATAAAAAATTCACCAAATTTCCTAACGGCGCAGTAAAAGGCAGGATATGAGAAACTTTTATGTACAAATAGGTAATTTAGCGTTGTCTCGCAAGAAACCTCTTTGTCTCGAACATCGTCTGGCGGAAGTTACAAGATATTAAACGATGTTTACAGTTTCATAAATTTTCACATTTGAGACCTGTTGATCTTTCCCTGGCTTCTCTTCCGCAGACACGCTCATATGCGCCGTACATCCCTACCCATATTTACACAGCCCAAATAGGGGGAAAGTTGGAAGATGTAGCGCGCAATTTCCAATGAAACCGCCGGCGGCTGTGGCGGCAAACTTTTATATGGCCAAGCAACTGAAATGACTCTCAATTTGCAATCCAAACGACGTCGGTGCATTTAAAACTTTTGCATTTCTCAAGGTTTATAGCTAAATAAATTACGGGACTTGGCGCAGAAAAAGCCCTGATAAGGTTTTTGTCAGGAGGATTTAAGCAGTTCTTTTAGAGTGCATTTCCTTGGTTCTTGTCTGTTCTTCGTTTTATTTATTGTTTCATTGAAATAGCTCCGACTGAATTGAGTCGGGTGTTTATTTTCATTATAAAAATTGGATAAAACTTCTGGCGTCTTACGTCTGGCACTTGGTTGAGGATATTTCTTCCGATAAGAATAGCTACAATTTATTAGGTAAGACTCTAAGGAAAGTAGCATAGCATTCAATGCGAAAATTCTTAATTTTACCAAAAATATTCCAGAGTAGAAAAACATTAATTTTTAATGATTTCCAGTTATTTTTGAAATTTGAAATAATGCATAGTGGTTAAGTTGATAAAAATTAACACTCCAAAAATTGAGTTACCTTAATATCTTTCATTTTATAAGGGTATTTGGTTTTTATTTTATTTAATTCATCGAACAGTTGAGATTTTAAGGTGTAAAATCCAATCTGTCCAATGAATGTTGTAGTGAAAGAGTTCAAACTCTTTAGCTCCCAAAGCCAGACAAGCTAACAGTAACAACCAAAATAATATCTTGGCTTTACACTGGGAAACTTTTCTGCAAGACACTGCAACAAAACGCCGGCTCCGGCTACGCGGGCTTGTATTAAATGCCTATTTGAAAAGCTATATTGAGAGTCGTATATCACTTCAACGACTTGAAGGCATAAAAGCTCTGGCTGCAAAAACGCTCGATGAACTGAAAGTCCCAATAAATTACGTCGAGATGCGCAATAAAAACTACATATTGACGGCTTGCGTCAAAGATTTATTTCAATGTGCCACATTTAATATGAAATTCACGTTTATCGGAAAAACTAACAACAAATTGCTCACGTCTGGTGATTTTCTTTGCTTTACATCCGAGACTTATGGCGCAAAAACCTCCACATGGCGAGATTAAGAGATTCGTGTTTTTTCTGCCTCAGGAAAAATTCTGCGATCCTGCTCGTTTGTCAGATATCAAAGTATTTTCGTTGGTAGATTTAGGTGTGTATTGAAGAATTTTTTCAGAAGTTAATTTGTTTAGCGTTTAACATTATTTAATCTTCAAATTTTGTAGAAATCTTGTGAAATTTCTTCCGTTCAAAATAAGTTTTTATAGTTCCTTGTGTTAGTTGTAGACTCGTGATTTAACAATATATTTAAGAAGAGAAGTTAAAAATTATAATTTTCAAAAACGTATGCAAATGACAAAATTTAAAATAATTGACGAAATAACAAAAGCAAAGTATTAAAAAATTTGAATAAGAAACAGCTCTGAGTCTTGTTAAGATGTTAAGTGGAAAAAGAAAGTTAACAGTTTATTGGGAGTCTTCAATTTGTTCAAAAAATCTGGCGTCAATGGGTACTCCGAAGAGCCAAAAGACACCAAAGTCATTCTCTTGGCTGAGCTCAGAATTCACGAAAGTCATTGTAGCATCTATTTTGTTGCTAAAGTAGTCAATTTCATGAGGCATTCGAACGGACACCTTTATCACAGCCAGCTTTCAGTTCTTGAAAGGACATACCTAAGTTGTTTAGCTCCAGTTTTCAGAGGCTTTCTCCATGTGTCATACATATAGCCCTTTTGTTTCAGAACACTCGACAGTGTCGACTACAGACCACACCTGTGGTATCGATATCCATACAATCGCACTGAGAAGTGGGAGGTAGCTTGCAATTTTGTCGAATTTCTGGTACGGACTAACTCACTCGCTCATTAAAATTTGGCGGTGATAAATGTGTTAATTATCTCATGAGAGTTTTTGCAAGTCGTGTAACGTCGATAGTTAAGGTTTATTTAAATCTATATTTCTTAAGCGAGTGAGAATTCTCCCTCAATAGTCCTCAGACAGCTTGATTGGTAGGCTTCAAACTCCATTACGCAAACTTCCGTCAGCATCTTTGAATAAACGGGAAACGTCTGCAGCACTGTGATTTGAGAAGACAGCCCCGAGCATCACTTGAGCAAAGATATTTAGCAGACTCATTTAACCTTAGTGATATGTTGAAGTGAACCTTGACCTTGTGCCTGAAAACTCCGCCGATTTGCGTAGTTGCGAGCGAAAAATCGAGGACGTTTTTGTTGACATTGTGGCTGCTGTGAGGCGCCAGCGTAGCTCTACTTTGCGTTATTACTTTGAGCATTCTCTGCATGATATCTCGAACACAGCATGTTCCATCATATCGGAGCTCTTTTCGCATTATTAAGCATGTACATGAGGCAGTGACGGGGCTGGAAATGCATGCGTCTGCTCTTCATCTCTTCATTCTACCCCGTCACTGATGCGAGCCTCGGGACGGGGGAGAATAATTTGTATACACTTGTGCAAGGGTTTGTTTATTTTTCGCCTCTTTTATTGCGCGCTCGAGCAATTTGTATTTATCTAATCTTTGTCCTTTGACAAAAGACGCGACAACTATTTTTATTAGTTTCATTGCGCTGTGCTATTTTTTATTTGCGAATAAAACGTCCCCCTCTTCATCTCATAATTAGGAAGATGTTGTTTTTCTTCGCGAAATTATATTCGTCTCGGAACTTTTGAGACGAATTACCATCTTTATGGGTCGCTGGGGGAGCGTATGCCAAGCCCCTTTTTACTGACATTTGGCTTATGTTTCTGTTCTGTCTGTAGGTTGAAAGGAATTTTTTCGTCACATAAAAAATTCATAGCTAAGTAGCTTTACATCTAAAACCTCTACTTTTTAACCACGGTTTGCCTCTTATGGAGAGGGTTGTTTTGTAACTTGTAAATTCAAAAAACCTGAACTCGGAAATGTCATGTCTTGCAAGGATTATTTCGGCTATACCAGCACTCATAAGACCAAATTCAATACGTGACCAACTTGCTCTTTGTTCTGTTTCCCGAAAAAAGGAATGACTTTGCCTCAGTTAATCCGCTCAGGCACGTAACTGCACAGAATGTAATAAAAATATCTGAGTATGCAGTTTTGTTGATTTAGGGAAAACATACAAACTTCAAAAGAAAACAAACAAACAAAAATTTTACGGCGTATTTTAAAATTTTTCTACAAAATAAAAATTATGGTGCCGATTGTTAAAAAAGGAAATGTTTAAGACTCATACCACAAACTTTAAAAATAGTTTTTAAAAATCGTTACCCTGTTTTTTCGAATTGTGTTTACTCACGTTTGGAGAAGTTACAAATTTTAGGTAAGAAGTAAAACTTTTGGGCCCAGTTTTCTGATTCTTTTTAGAAATTTTACAAATTTAGTAAAATTTTCGATGGATTTATTAGTTTTTTAAAAAATTATTTAAGTTTTTCTTTTCAATTCACCCGTAACCCCAAAATCTTGTACGGGTTAAAAATGCCAGACACGCAGAATAGTATTTACATAACTCAGCGTATTCAGCGGCTTCTTTTTTTGTAAAATTATGTACAAGCATTACTGAGTTAACTCGGCCATGTAGAAAGTAGGTCTATTTTGCCTACCCTCGCTCAAGCTCATAGCTCTCCTTTCCACACTTTCCGACTAAATTCAGCGGTGTTGTATTTATCTATGATTTTAATTTAAACTTTTCGTTCTAGTCTCAAAGATCCAAGAGCATTAAATTTTAAAGTTTATTTAGCTAACAACATCTAACTAGAATAATTACTTACCAAAAGTCACACAACCATTTCGGCTCTTGTCAATCTGCTGAAATAGATGCTCGGCCTTATCTTTGCTGTATTTCTTCGTAAGTACGTGTTTAGTAATCTCATAAAATGTCTCTTGCGATGCCTCGCCGGATTTTCCATAAAGCTGTGGAGATTTAAATTAGGAACCGACGACCAGCTAATCAAGCAAAGCGACTCACTTTGAAAAGGAACTCTACCAGCTGTATTTTTGGTTTGTTTTGAGTGATGATGAAGAGAGCGCAAAGGAGATACTCCTTCAAGTCAAGGACTTCATCTTGGTGAATCTGCGGCGAGGGTTGAGCAAATAAATTGAACAGCTTGATTGTAGCGACGTTCTTCTCCGGTATCTGGAGTCGTTTTGCAAAGTCATTGAGAGTAAGACGATACGGTTTGTCGAAAGTCACCTCGTCTATTAACTTTTCCTCCATATTTGTTTTATCCAGTCTGCAGAAAATGGGGTCATTCAATCAACTGCTGGAAATGCAGATTTGCATACTCACTCTAGCTTTTTACGAAGCTTCTCGATATCCGCCACGAGCGCACAATGGGGTATTTTCATCGTTTTCGCTATGTTCATCAGACGGCAGTCTTCGAAGCTGTAATCGGAAACAGGAACTCCGAGCGACCTACAATCAAAGTCATATTTTCATGTAATTTTGACAAAAATCAGACAAATTTTTTAAAAAATATAAGTTTTTCTTATGCAACCAATGAAGATTGCAAATCGTTTCACAGACAAACATTACTATGTTGACAAAAACAATGCGAAAAGTGTCATATTTTACCAAGTTTCTTTTTCATAACTAGGAACTCCGAGTGACCTATTTACATCTATTCTAGGCTATATTTTATGTCATTTTACAACCAATTAAATTTAAAAGATTTAAAACAAAAATGCCTTCTATCAAAATTAAACCTGCAACTTCAGACTTGAAAGCTGAAAAAAAGAAACATAGAAACAAAAAAGCATTGTGAAAACCTTTTTGGACTAACTTTTTCAGCTCGAATATAATATTTAGTGGCTTTTCCGTATTTTCTGAAGTTTTTTATAAGTTGAAAGCAACGTTGGAGTTTTAGCTGTGAACAACCCAAACCAAGATCACGTCCACAATACTGGAATAGTAATCATTCGAAAATCTTAAATGTTTTATTATTACAGCATTTCCGAGACAAGAAGGGAGCTCATCTCATTTACCTAGATACAGAAGACTTCTAGACCGGATTTCATATCATTGAAATTCTGTATACGTTGAGATCAGGTAAGGTCAAAGAACTACAGTTAACTCGCATTCAATGCAACAATTTTTGCTAAGTCATCAATATGGCGTCATTTCAAAATGCAAACGTCTAGCAAATATACGAATTATTTAGTTCATATATTTTTTAAAACCGCAATAACAACAGATAGAGACATACAAGGATTGATGAAAGAAAAGCTTCATACTTAGCCATAACTCTCTGGACGTTGCGTGCAAAGAGCCTCGCATCCTTCTTTTCTTCTTCATTTGGTGTATAAACTGGCAAGAATTCAATTTCGCAGTACGTGTGTACTTGAGTCAGTGTGCGCCACAGCAGAGTCAACCTACAAAGTAACTCAAATGTAACAAGTTGGCGCCAGGTCGCTGTAACGGGTGACTTACACCTCCGGTCCCTCCCAGGTCCAGGTGACGGTGTCTGTCTTGTTGGGGTACCGGATGACAACGGGCTGGATGGGAACGCCTGGGTAGAAAGCGCCTGGCTTGAACTGGATCAGCGAGGTGCGGTTCGTGCACGTTCCCTCGGGGAATATCAGCACCTGTGCCCAGTCATCCTTGGAATTCGCACGTTCGATGATCTCCTTGATCGTGTTGTGCCTCGAGTCTGGGTCTTCGCGACACACGTAGATGGGCTGCGTGTAGTCAATCAGCTCTGTGCGGAAAGCAGACAAGTTTAGGACTCGGATGCCACACCCTGAGACTGCGACAGACAGACGGACGTTTCAAGAAAGTTCATTTCCAATCTGACGCTTCTCAAATACTCATACAAAGGATCAAGGAACTTACTGCCCAGTATCTCATCGTTATCACGCGCCAAGGGGCTGCTCATGTGAGCCACGTGGATCACAATTGCGTCCAGGAACGAGCTGTGGGGAGCCACCACCAGCACCGGGGCTCGTTCTCTAGAGGCCTGTCTGCCCCTCACCATAATCTCTATGCCACCCACCGAGTAGCCGAGAACCGACACCTTCTCCATAGCACTCCGAATAGTCCTGCGTGAATCGTACTTTGTTTAGAGATCGCGTTCTAGGGACTCACAGACAGGAGGACACATATCTAGCACAGGGAGAACACAATGCTATGTGAGGAGAGGAGTGTATTTACAAAACGAACTGATGCTGCTGTCTTCACTTTAACAAGCTCAAACAAACAAAGTGATGCTAACTTAACAGATTCACGCACACTCAAGAGGAACGGAAGATGAAAATGCACGACACATTCTACCGAAACTAACAGAGTGATGGCCATGTGCTAAGTCTTGCTTCCAAACTCAACATGAACGACACAAACGAAATTAAAGGTTACAGAACTTAGGACGGGTGGGTATGAGAAGCTGAAACTGGATAAATTTTGTGGCATGAAAACAAGGAAAGCGAGGATATGAGGTGGCGTAGCTGAGGTTTCAAAAAACGAGTTCTCGAGATGCAGGGAACCTCTAAAACATTTCAATAATATTCTTTCATTTAAAATCAGTCAATATCAAGCTTCAATGGGAAGATCTCTTAAAAACTCCGCTATTTTTTTTTTTTTTTAATTTTTGAGTAAGTGTTGATTTTGACTCATTAGTTATATTTTTAAGTGAAAATTTTAAAGTGTCTTTTTCAGACTTATCTTTTCTTCTTTGAAAATTGGTAGGTATTTGCGAGTTTTTTTGTAGCTCTGTTAATGTTCAAAATTTTTATGAAGGTTTTAAGTTGTGTTAAGTATTTTAGAGCGAAACGGGTACAATTTATTGAAAGGAAGGCCTACAATTAAGAAAGTTGATTCTGGAAAAATGGTTTATAATTTTTTTTCGATCGAAAAATTTGCAATTTTATCTGCAGGGGCTGTTTTGTTATTTCCCAGGTTACTTTTTTTTTAAATATGGTTATTAAGACTTTGGATTGTGGCGTTCACGTAAAAGAGATTAAAAGGGAATAGGGACTTTTTTTAACTCGATTCACAGAGAATGGCGCAGTCAACCGACCCAATTTTGGTCTTAAATTTTTCTATTCATCTACGTTTGGCAGTTTACTTTTCAAAAGCTCATTCTGATGCAACACTACTTAAGAAATGACCCCTTTGGATGCCAGCGTTTGATCATATTTTTAGACAGACTACATAAACATTTTTCCTAACTCACATAAACAATCCTGAACTTGTGATTTTGTTTTCAAATGATTGAGAAAATGAGTCTGGAAAGCAGCAAACAAGGGGAATTTTATTGGAGGTCGCAAAGACAGTTCAAGAGGGAGCCTAGTTGTGATATTTTGCAGTGAA
The DNA here is from genome assembly GCA_963930915.1 of Forcipomyia taiwana. Taxonomy (NCBI): domain Eukaryota; kingdom Metazoa; phylum Arthropoda; class Insecta; order Diptera; family Ceratopogonidae; genus Forcipomyia; species Forcipomyia taiwana. Next base: position 570,952 of record CAWVOI010000086.1, on the reverse strand, counting down.
ATGAGCATGTTATGAATCTACTCGTTTGTTATGGCAGTCTTCTATTGTGAAGGCTCTTGAGTGTTGTCAAGAAACGAATCAATGCTAAACTTTTAATCTTCCAACTGGATTATTTTCAACGATTTTCTTAATTGGTCTGGAGCTCATCGAACTGGATTCTGATAAGTCATCGAAAAACACAAACTTTCAACAGACACAATGCCCATTAGGCAACTTTCGATGGCTCCCTCAAGCACAGACAACGACTCACTCCGCATTAATCCCCAATTGCCGGGAAACTAATCCGAGCCAACTGTTATTATCAGTCCATCTCCGAGGCATTTGATAGAAAATAATTTAGCAGCATTAACGCGTTCACATCAGATGGTGCGTCGTTATCCGTTTCAGTTATGGGATCATTATCTGGCGGCGCTCTCCAGCTTTTGCCGCCCCACCACGCCGAGATTACGTGACTTACTTTTACTGCTACGACTCGTTAGAACCTCGTCATGGTTCAGGAATCAAACCAGAGGTGGAGAGGCTCTTCAGACTTCGGAGCTATTTCTGATGGCGCAGTAAAAGTTTATCACCCGCATGCCAAAGGCAATCTGTCTGTGTGTATCATTTATTCATTTCCCGATAGCTTTTCCATTTCACTTTTAAATGAGACGCGAGTCACACAATAAACATAACCAGTGAATCATAGCTCGTACGTACCCCGGGGACAAACTTTTGAATAACAATCGACCGGACACAATCATGGAACTTATGAACGAAATCGAATAAAAATATTGAAATTACGGGAAATAGAATTGCATACATTAAAATAATAAATCGGACGGTACTTTTGATTGTCATTAGACCTTAGAGTTCGCGTGACTTTTAAACCTTCGTGAGTCCTTCAAAACATCAAAGAGCACGTTCATACTAGATCCCACTTCCACCTTTCATTTGCCAATTATGAATCACAATAGTTTCCATTTTTCTTAACAATTCATTTAGATCTTAGAAAGAAATACATTCAAACATTAATTTCAGTCTGGTATTACACTTGTTCATCAGTTTTTTCAAAAAAATTCAATTTCGCTCTGAAGCTCATTGGTCGACAATTGACAAGATATTTTTCGGAATCGAAAATCAAAATTCTAGTTGGATCCCAAACCATTTTGACGGCATTTTGGAAGACTTCTAAAAGGATTCGATATTGCTAGCAACATTAGCCTCGAATGTTAAGCAAAGGAAAATTGCAACTTTTTGTCGCGCTTTAAAATTATCCATTAAGTTCTGTGACACTTTTTGGGCGTCAAAACCAATTTTTTTGCCAATCAGAATATTTTTAGAGATTTTGGAACATATTGAGGAAAACCATCTTCAAAAAAAGGTCATGAAAGGTATTTTAGGGGCGAATCAAATGTAAAGACAGGGCCTCAATAGATTTTTACGACAAAAGATGGAAAGAAGCTACTAAAAGCTTTTTTTTAGGGTTCCTTACTCATAAAGAAATGAGAGCTAAAAGACATTAAAAACTCACAAGCAACTTTTTAAGACAGTTCCATGTTGACCCCGAAATTCATTATCTAGATTTGTTGAGCGTTAAATTTCTTACTTTTACTTACTTTACCCAAAACTGATAAAAGCTTCAAATATACAAAATCCTAATTGAAAGAGAAATGACCTTTGATATTAAGGTTTTTTTTAAATCTCAAATCCCTCAAAAACATTTTCCACTTCAATTTTACGCATGTTCGGCTTAACATCATTTGCGAACATAGAAGCAGCTATTTCAGTGTTCATCCAGTCGCTCAAAGTCCTAATTAGTCAGCTCCATTAGGCAACCACTTTTTCATCGCGCATTTGAACTGAATACGTCATTTGAAACCACATTTGGATACAACCCCTCGTTCCGTTTGGGCTATGCAGCAGCTTCGGTTTGTTTTAACTGAACTCTGCACCACAGGTTACTCATTCATTCACACCGTCCATTGAAATGCAACTTTCTTTGTATTTAAATTAAAAAGGGAATATGAATGACATATATAGCTTACTTCCAAAGAATGACAGCGAAGATGTTTCGGACTTCGCCACCACAGATGATGGACCCAACACGATCACGACAATCGAATCGTAAAAGGAGGTGTGCGGCGCTGCACACACTATTGGAGCTTGTTTTGGTGTAGCCCGAACCCCCTTGTATTTTATGTAGTGAAACGAGCCTGTCCAGTATAATGTACGCATAGTTTGGGCGGTGATACATTGGATTTTCCTAGCGATACACAAGTGGGGATAATTTACTTCATTTTCTTCTCAAATTACGATGAAAGGTTAGTGACATGATTATCCAGATAGTAAATGATGAAACAAGGCATGCAATCGAATATTACGGCAATTTCAATAGTTTCATGCAAGTTACAAGCAAATTTTGTCGCCAAATCAAAATAACTTCATAGAGCTGGAAGGGTTGAGAACCTAGAATTCAATTTGATGCAAACAAAAATAGAGATTTTCAAGCTTAAAGTTTTCAAATTGGAGCGCATTGAAAAGACTTTTTTCTCGGACCAGATCAAAGTTAGCAACACAAATGTCCTGATGGTCAGTAAAATTTCGTGGAAGAGGAATTCCATTCAAATGCGCTCTTTTTCGTTAAAAACAGCAGGAGAAAATGGGCATTAAATAGGCACAAAATGTTGGATTAAAAAGAAAACAAATAAAGGACAGGAAAGAATCATTTCTAGTTATTAATAGAAAGTTAGTAAGAAGCTTTATTTTTACAGCGATTTTCTGCGACTCACCTACGCCACCCCTTGATGGGTTTCGTTTTGAGATCTTCTCTGCTCAGCCCATAGAGTCCGATGCAGGCCAAAATCCACGACACAGTCAGAAGAAGGATAATACAGGCGGCTCTTAGGGGTAACACGAATACTGTGAATACTGCCGTCTGAAATAAGAAAGGAAAAAATTCAGTTTAGTAAAATAACTGCTATGAGAATTTCAAGGCTAACTTTAAAGTTCAAAAAATTTCTAAAATGACCAAGACTAGAATTTTAAGAATTGTAAGTCAAGGTCATCATGAAGTCAACAAACTTGTTGGTAGTTACAAACACAAGGACGTTCATTCAACGACCTCTCTGACCTTGGGAAGCCTCGTTTTACTCGAATGGAAAAATTAATTTTAACTCCACTGCAAAGTACTTCAAGCTCATGCAAGTTCACCGGAACCCTGATAAAAACGTCGCTATAAAAAGTATAGAAACGTGCCAGATTGCCTTTGAACGGTCTTTGCACAGCTGCTCTCTTTGATGCCCGAGATTCTTCTCACCTCTTTGTGAAAATAAATATCAATTGAAGTGGACGCAGTTGATGACAGTCGTTGAAGAAATTGCGTTTTCGAGCGAGCACATCGATGCTCAGGGTACCCAAACCCACACCAAAATACACAAACAGACTCATTATCACATCCAAGGCCGATAAACCGTAAACCAGATGAGTCAATAAAGTCATCCGATAGGGCAACTTTTTGGCATCTGACGATGCTCCCCACACACACGCGCTATCGGTCAACCCATTGCTTTATTCATCGCAGTTAGGCTGACGTCAAGGAGTCTGGGGCTCTATCGCTCTATCATTCTGTGTGTACGCATTATTCATGCCATGGAAATATTCACCCTCCGACCATACGGTTCTCGGCTTTAATTTAGCGTTAGGAAGCATGGACTGATTTATTTATTGGTATTCGAGCTTGCCTGTACAACTCCATGTTTGCGGCCAGTATCAGTCTTTTTACACAAATTTCTTCTCTTTACTGATGTCTACTGTGTTTTAAAATATTCCATAAATTTTTTTTTCAAAAAACCTATTTTTTCGAAGGCTAGTTTGATGTGAAGTAATATTTTAATTCAAAAACAAAACTCTGAAATCTCTTTATCCAACCTCTTTCTCTTGTTTTAAATTGGTCCAGAAACTTACAAGGTGGTTCGACGGAAAATAGGTAAACGAGTGGGAGGAAGGAGAATTCTTAGAATCAGAGGGAGTTAAAAATATTTGTAGAGCCTCCATAAATATTTATGAGCTTTCATCTTTATGCTTATTTCAGCTCATGCAAGATGGTGGCTTATTTTAAAATGGTGTTTGCTTCGGTGGAACCCGACTAAAAACATTCAGTCGACTTTGTCCGGAAACTTCAACCCTAGATACTGCTAAATTAGCGAGGAAACATGTACGATGGAGAGAAACCCAACAACTTTTATTGCTTTCACATTAAGTCATGCTAAAAGTTCGGCTCTAAAGTGCTGCTGCACTCAATCTATTTCGGAAGTTAATTGCACTTGGACATTGTACGTCGCACGAGTGGTCCGCCATCCCAATTTGATAGCCTCACGTTTATATTTAAGTCTATGTAGACAAAGTACCTTCAACCTCGTTACAGCGGCGTGTACACATATAACGTAGCCTCAATATCTAACTCGGCAAATATCGTATGATCGTTGAATGAATAGCTGGGTAAAGCCCAGAAGTGTGACCTATATCTCGGGGCAAAAAGTTCATGCTCAAATAATGACCTTGGGACCGGCAAACTTTTCAACCCCAGTGGACAGACGGACAAGTCGGAGACGAGGCACCTTTCGCTATTTCAAGAGGAGAGCTCCATCACAACAAGGGAACACCACGTACGCCGCAACAAACGCTGTGACGACAAAAACTGACGGCCAAATGGCGATCAATAATTTACAGAATAAATGAAAGTTCCATGTCTGATGAGGAGAGCTGGGGGTGGGTGGTGACTGGTGACTTACTCGCAACTTATCAAACGGGTCATTCCACTCGACTTTGTGAACAAAAGGGTTCTGCACTTCCACAGCTTTCACGTCGCTGCCATAGTCTTCCTTCTCCACTTCCTCTTCCGGCACCAACTCGTCCTTTATCGATTTTGTCAGCTTCTCCGTCTCGCTAGTCGTCATGATTTTCAGCACTTTTCACCCAGAAGCTTCACTCGCAAGTCGGCAAATATGTCTGCGTGTAATTTCATTCACAACGCTGGCTTGCAGTAGCGAGATGTGGAATCGAGAAGAAATTCACTTTAATGACTAATCGCTGCCTTCACCGTCGACTAATACAGATGATGATAGCTGACCGTGGCTAGATAAGCGTCACAAGAGAGCCTCCCTATACTTTCACCGGGCTCTTCATACTTTTTCTCACCACTCGACCGATAAACCTTTTGTCTCGACCGTGGCAGACAACAATTTTCGTTGTGCCAGATTTTTTTCACCGTTTTTGCGTAGTTAACCTTAACCCTTCCTGTATTTTTTCTGCCTATCGATTTTGAACCACAAGTTTAGTGAAAACGACTAGCAGCTGGAGAAAACGGGAGATTTGGGAAAGATAGGAGGCCCTGGATTATTTTTATTGGCTTTTGGATACTGATTTTATTGAAAATTTGTTCGATTGAATTTATGATGCAAAACTGTTTGACGTTTGGCAACAGGCAGGGCCGCACTTGTATTTTGAACCGACTTTTGTTCGCTGGGAACGTTTTGCCTTTTTTGTGCGTAACGGCTGATGGCGTATCGACTATGGACAAATGTTTTCCACGGCACGTTTCCAATCTTCAATTGCAGTTGGGAGATCCGAATGTTTGAATCAAACGAGGAAACAATCTGTACTTTTAACTCAGACAATGGAATTTTGTTTGGAATGTTTGATTTTGTACCGAAACATATTAACTTTTGAATTGGGAAGGATGAAGAAATGCTCTAAAATATGGATATCATTCACATGTTAGAGTTCCAAAATTGAATTGAAGGTTTCATTTGCCAATCAAATCATCTGTTTTGAAAATTGAAAAACTCAAAGTCAATTTAGCTTATGTAGAAGTCCATTTGAACAATGATAAGCTACCAATAAAAATTTCACATAAAAATAATGGTCATGCTTCAGTTGAGCTCTGTGTTCGTTCATCAGACGAATTTAGTAGGTACGTGCAACCTCCCCTTAATACCATATCGCTTACGCAAGGAAAGAGCAAAATGCACGTCACTTTTTGCACACAACAAGTCATTTTTGTTTGAGTAGAGGCAAATTTATTTCTTCTCCTTATTTTTACCGAAAAGTCTGTGTAACGTTTAGATGTTAATCTTAAAGCCCGAAGAAAGTACATTTTAAGCATAATACGCGCAATTGTAATGTGTTTCGCGTTCCGTGTGCTCCGGAAAGAGGGAAATTCAGCTTTTAACCTTGAGGCGAGTCGTCGTCAGAGTGGCAAATTTTTCGCTATTTAAATTTTTGTGTGTAATTGATGTGGTGTATTTACACTGGGACAATCTCGACATACAGCATACGTTCATTAACGATCGTGGCAAAGTGCTGCCAGTGTGAATCTGTCTTGCGCTTCCTGGGAGGAGCGCAATGTTTCGGGAAATTCAGATGCTGGATGTGCCTGCCCTTGATCGTGCGACAGTCACCCGGCTTACGAGTGAGCAGCACTCAGGGCTCTGCTCTATGAGTTTCTTTTGAACCTTTGAACTTGTGATTCTTTTGAGAACTTGCAAGTCACACGACCTGAAGTTTTGGTTTTTGCAGTGTTGAAGACGAGCTCAAGTGAAATTTGAGTTGCCGACCTTGTGGTTCATGTTGAGACGAGCTGTCCCAGGAATCTGACAGACTGACACTGATTTCGGGCTTCGTGAAACTCAGAGACCTCAGGGTGAAACCTCAAGTTCCATTGTAAATACACCAAATAAGTAGTTCAAGTTGAATGTGAATCGGGTTGTGGCGGAATGACACGAAATGCAATTTTATAAATAAATCTAAATCTAACATAAACCCAAACACCAACAGCACCAGCAGCAACGACGCAAGCAAGTGGCACACGTACAAAGTGTATATAAATTCGAGATAAAAAGCAACAGCACGACATGCATCTAATGCGACACAATGCAAAAATAACGGCCATAGTCATATCCGTGTTTGTGTACTCGTGCTATGCGTCAGACGGAAGTTCGGGCCGATCTGTGGAAGATCAGGTGGGGAAAAATTCACACTTCTCGACGCGTCCTCCAGAGCGGCAGAGCGGTGAGAGTTCGACGCCCTCGTCTGCTCAGCAGAGTTCTTCCACCCCGTCAGCTCAATCGAAAACCTCATCTCCGAACAACGAAAAGTCCAAAAGTTCCTATGCAATGCTAAGTCAGGCCATGACGCAGGCAGTTCACCATGAATTCAGCAGTAAGTGTTTGCTCGCTTTGTTTCAGTTATGCTTCTCACCTGGGTGCACTTTTAAGCGAGCTGAACTAAATTAGTGAGCAGTGCTGACTGTAGCTCGTCTTCGAGTTGATCTTGAGAAAACTCTTTGTGATTCCAAAGAGGTATTCTTGAGCTGAGACCTCAAGTTTTTACGTTATTGGTTACCTAAAAACTGCAGAAAAAAAATGAAGAGGAGCTTTGTCAATATTTTCAACTTCAAGGAAGGTTTCAAAGCTCGTAAAAATTCTAATTTCTTCTGTTTCTTCTTCTATAGTCTATAGTACTCGCTTTAAAGTGCACTCATAGAAGCATAGCCTTTGCTATGCACCCTTTTTTGGCTCACCTTTTTCTACAACATACAGAAAACCAAACTTGAAAGTTTCGTATATTCCTTTGCCTGTGCGACACGTGCACAACTGATAATTACCATTATCAGACGCTTTATTTACTTATTAACGAGTACTCCAGAAAGCATTCGAATTGTGTAACGAGGTGACGTTTGCAGTTGAAATCGGATTGCCTGTTTCTTGACGAGTACGGATGAAACCCAATTTGGCAGAAATGTTTCTTAGACTTCTTTGAAACGGTTCTCGAAGTCTCCAACATCAAATAGTGATTCACTGGTAGCTGAAAATGAGCTTGTAAGATTCTACTGCTTCTGGAATCTACTGCTAAAAGTAAACGTTTTGAGGCCCTGTAAATATTTTCCAGAGAGCGGTAAAAAGAAGACGTTAATTTTTAAATTAAAGTCGAACGAAAAATTTCGGCGAATTTATTTATTTCTTCATAATACTGCAAAAGTTAATCTCCCAGAATAATCTATTGGTCATGAAAAGCACACTTTTTCAACCATCCAGGTCTCCTGGATTTGTTCAGTCCAACGTTCAGAAAAACTAACAAAGAAAGTGAATTATGAATCTCGAAAATTCGTTGGTAAATAAAATGTACCTCGGCCAAGGTAAAGAGATCCATAAGGCCTTATAAATTTTCCCCGCTCACTAGCTTTTAATTCCACCGTAGTCTACGCGCTAGAAGCTGATCAAACAGACTGAAGATAAAATTAGTAAACATCCTAGCAGTCGATAAACTGTACATTGAACTTGCTCGAAGCTAGCAGAAGTCTGCGAAATCACAGTTTTTAAAACCAGTAAAGGCTTAGTTGGGGTCGATGGAAGGCTTTAAAATCATGTAGGCTATTTTATATACTTATAAATAATTTTAATCGAATAATAAAAATATTAACCATCCAAAAACAGACTATAAACTCACACCGAACCTCTAGACCACTAAAAACTTAATTGATTCTCAAATTCAGACAGACAAACAGACGGTCGACTTAGAAAACAAAATATACACAGAAAATAGGTCAACCTGGGGTCTGCAGACTCACCTCACTTGCGCAAAAAACTCGAAGCTCGTGTGTCTTATCGGAAAGAGGAAACTTGTACACCGCGATATTTCCTTCAAAAACATACCTCACGGAACATTCCAGCAGATAGCGAGTCCAATATTTTCCACAGCGACTTTGCATGCACACACCAAAGCGTTTCTGCGATCGGAAATGGGTCTCTATTTGGGCGAGAAAAGGCTGTAATTACACGTACGAGTGGCACCTATTCGGTGAGCTTTATTAGCATATTACGAGTGCATATAGAGTTGCACGGAACGCGCCGACAAACGAGGGTCTCGCAGTTTATTTTCGTAGATAAGAAATAAAATTTGAGCCACGCAAATTGATTCGAGACGCCGCGTAATAAATGTCGTTTGTCGTACTCGCTTTATTGAAATGCTTGATATATTCAATCAAGTAAATTGACCCGATGTTTTTGTGTCTCTGATTCGCGCTTCCAATACAGCATTCAATTTTAGTTTGTCTCTTTCATCACGTCGTTTTGCGCAATCCGAATTCACAGAAAATGGTTCTAAATTGAAAAGGTCAATACTCTGGCACCCTCTGCTTCACGAGTTTTCGGTCCAACATATGCTTTGGATTGGACCCAATTGCTTTGGACCCAATATTTGTATAGTTATAAATAATTTCTTTAAAAAAAATTATTTGATTTTTTATTCGAAAATAATTGTTTTCATACAAAACCATCTAGTTTTCGGGGCCGTTGCGGCAACCATCGTTTGTTTATGCAGTTCAGGAATCTAGAATCCATACAAACTTTACATGCAGTTTTCAAGTTGGATGTTGTCATTAACATAGTTAAAACTTCACATAAGCCTTTTTGTTATTTTAAGGAAACATCAGCTTAATTTCGATGACTAGAGTATCTGAAGACTAAAATGCTGGAAAAACTCTTCTTGATTTCTCAAGAAAAACTGGAGGGTTAAAAAAATACGAGGAAGTAAAAAGAATTTTCCTTCATGTCAAAATTTTGGAAGTATTTTTAATGTTACGAAATGCAGGTGCCCAAAACCTGAAGCCAAAGTGGTCAGAAAATTTGATCACTTTGTATGACATGACATCATAAGCAATTGCTTATGTATGCCGCTTGCCGTATCACTTTGCAGCCTTGTGACATTTTAATTGCTACGACAAGCCTAATGCGCGATAAAAAATTGTTTCCAAAGTCGCGTTTCCCACCCGGTGCTGAAAGCTTTATCGGTGAATCGGGGCTGACCCGCGCGCGAGGTAAAGTTGCGTTCAAAGTCAAGGACGGTGAAGCTCACACACGACCTCAAGTGTTCTCGCAGCTGAACGGTTCTGTCCAAGAGATCACTTTCACACAAACGCAGCGCGAAAAATTCTGTTAAAACAAAAGGTTAATAATTACGAGCACTATACATAATAATACGGAGCCAATTATAACAAATAAAAAGTAATTCTTTATATAATCTGGCACTCGGCCAAGTTATTTCCCGGCACATTTGATTATAAGAAATCTACTTTTTGTCTAACAGAATGCTTGCTCACACTCTTTCGTCCGCCCAGCCGCCTTCAACCCACTTAGAAATGCCTGCGATCTTTTGTTTGGGTTTACTTTCATTTGATTGCCGCTTAACTCTACACTCGCCAAATTACGACCCGCATATTGATTGCCCATTCATACATTTACGCCATCAACAGATCATCGTTTCAAAGCTACTTAGTCCAAGTACTTGGCAACATAGGGCGACCCTCAATTTCTCCTTGGACAAACTTTTATGCTGAAACATTTCCGACCATATTTTTGGGAAGCCTGAAAAACTCGTGTTTTTGTCTGTTGGTCCCAATTTTATTTTCTTTGAAATTATTTTATATGAAATCTGGAAAATTTTAAATTTCTTTTCAAGAAATAATTGTGAGTTCTTTTGGTCAGGAAACAGGCAAATTTAGATCTAAATTAAGAAAATAAACCCCATTGAACCGTCATCAGGAATTTCTGCTTCCCAAATCTGGCCGTGATTTAGACCATTTGAAAGATGTTTGCCCATTTTCTCCAGTTTTTCTCTCATTTTTTTCTCAAGATCTACAAAAATTGAAATGTTTAGAACATAAAATGTTTGAGTAATAGCTTTCTCACTAAAAAATGAATTTAATACAACTTCTTAAGACACTTTTATTTCTGAAATATTATATACTTTCTTATGGAATTGAGATATGATGGCCTTTGCCGTATCGCTTTTAATGAAGAAATTATTTTGTTTACTTTTACAGTACATTCAAATCATAAAATTTAACGATCTAAAATATAAAATTTTTTAACAAAATTTTAACCAGACAATCAAATAATAATTAGGTTATTTGTGAAAAAAATGCAACATATTTGTCCTTCAATAAAGCGAGAGTAAAATTTGTGGGCTCTTCAACTTCTTCTCTCACGATTATTTTCCTTCCCATTTTGGCCTCATTTCTATTTTCTCTTGCCTTCATCTCAGTAGAATCCTAATGAATTGCCCCGAAAGAGAACATCTTTTATCTCAATGAGGCTTCTCTCGCGTCTCAGCAGAACCAAAGTGCACGAAAGACACATGGGCGCTCATGAAAGCGTATTTTTATTCAAACATGCGAAAGCAAGAATTTTTATTTTCATTATTCGTCTACGACAATGTATCCACGTGTAAGTGGAAGAGTAATGACATGAAAGCAGGTCGTAATTTTCAATCAAGAGAAAATCAAGCTGTTTGACCCCATGGTCAAGGGCGTGGGCAATGGGAGGGGCTGCTTAACTGCCTACTTAACCTTCACAACAAAAGATATAAAAAAAACTTTAAAACCCTTAACGTACACTAAATTGAATAGTTTTAGGTAGCTTTTAAACTTTTAAAAATCTGGGTTTAGTGATTTTTATAATAAATCAGTCGCAATCAGGCTTCGTCCAGGAACGAAAAGACGGTTTCAGTTCACCTTCCATACCTCAATCATCAAGTGATTAATCTAGGAAAATGACAGTCTTGACGGTCACGAACCTACAGCATCATCCATCGTTTACCTGTCCGGCTCATACGCGTCTGGTACTCGGTGTGTTGACATAACCTCATAGCACGGCGTTGTGTGGAAAGCCAAAAAAGAATCTAACAAGCTATTAATTTTAATTAGATCTATTTACTATAGGTATAGCCGGAAGCGGTGCATCGTCTGAGGGGAGCTCATGCTTGGTCGATGACTTTGATTGCATGAACCACGATCAGCTCGGGATGGAGGCTATTCGGTCGCTGCATCGGCAACTCGATGACGACGAAGATGGCGATATTGACTTGGCTGAATCCGACGATGTAAGTACCAGTGATGCTTGTTGTGTGTCGATTAACACCGATTTGACCTTGAGAGAGTGACATGCTGTAAGAAAGAGGCCAGACATGCCAATACCGGTCATAAGTTGTTATTAATAGCGCAGTGATTTATGCAAAAGGCATTTCACATTTTAGCTTGGCCAGTTCATAAATATTCTTCGCTGGAATCACGCATCTTGGAGATTCCGCTTCTGAAAACACTCATGCAGTTTTATTGTCTTGGTCTCGATATTTTACTACTCAAGTCTCGGTTTTATCAGACATAAGCTAACACGATAAAGCTGCCTTGAACTGGGTTCAAATTGGGCTCGATTCTTACCCAATTAGATCGGGCTAATATCCAAGCTAAATTTACATCAGAAAAGGGTTGTGTCACTTTCTTACTTATAGGACTTTACTATTCCCAACTAGTGGTATCTTGCAACAATCTTGTTCCATTAAGCTCTTAAAGAGGTTTATGAGAAGATTAAAGTTTTTGGAAAAATCGTATTTTTCTTCTATCGTTAAATTTCAATATGTTACATGTTATATACTTGCTGTTTTTATGAGTGGAAAAAATTAACATGAAATGACTTTTTGTAATAAATAGAATCCAGAATACGTGGGCTTGGGGATGATGGATTTGACTATAAGTCTTCCTAAGCAGTATAAAGCTGGCATTAGTTAGTAAACAATAACATACATGTATGTGTCTACTAATATTGTTATTAATCAACATAGTGCTGCGAAAAAAGACCGGCTACTTAGGTGCGAAGTAAACAAAATGACATCAAAATTGTATTTAGAAGTGGACCCCTAGCACCCAAGTTTTTTCGTACCGATCATAGTCCAAATCACAGGCTATTTTCCTAGATATGATGCAGGGGCAACTTATTACTTGAACATGAACTTGCTTGACTTGCTTTTGAAAACTCTATCCCTATTCAGGAGAAACAGGAGACTTTAATTCATATAGAGACTTAGCCTTTTGATGGAGTTTTTGAACTCTAAAAGCCTTCAAATAGCTCCTTAAAATGTTTACGACTTGAACTGGTTTTTCCACACCAAATCAACAGATGATCACCAATTTTTTTTCTTATTCTGTGATTCCAAAACACTTCTTGCTCTTGGCTCTCAGTCAGACTAAATCGTTGCAAAAAGCCATCAAAAACAAATATTTCCATCTTCTTTAACATCTTTGTAGAGCAAAAAAAAACTTTTTCTTACTGTTTTCTTTTTCGGAAAAAAATGAAATGCACATCATCATAACAATTTTTTGCATAACTATTGTGTTGAAAAAACAGGGAATTCTCAGATTTAAACGGCAAAAGAACATGATTTTGAGTCAGTGTTACAACATCATTGCGTAGCCTTGCTAATCACTCTGAATTCTTTGTACCTATTAGTGGATTCAATTACTCAACAGTTGATCCCTGCGGTTAAAAATCACGCGATGTGCTTTAGTTCGATTGCCCTCTCAAACAAAGTTTCCCCTCCCGAGTGAATGAAATATGAATAAAAATTGATCCAAACAAAACTTTCATCATTAGAAACACGCGAAACATTGCATTCCGGTGGCTGGTCAGTTCGCGCGACTCCATAGCTAGCGTGGGAAAGAACCACAGAGGCTGCAGACTAAAGACGTAACTGAATATAATGCGAAAGAAAATTAAAGCTTATTTCAAATTCTCAAACTCCCCTTTCCCAAATGATATAATAGTTGTATAGTTGAAAATCTAAAAAGTTAAATATTCGGATATTAATCCAAAATGTGAAGTTTTTAAGAAAAATGCTACTTTCAGTTTTAAGAAATTATTAAATAAAATTACCTCTAGAGGTCTAGTCTCTATGGAAAGAATAAAGCAGTAGCTAGCTCATCCACTAGCGAGCTCTCAGTTGCGCTCGTCCATCCGTTTGCAATGTTCTGCTTTAACCGTCGTGATGATTGGACATGTTTTTCCCGTCAACTCTTCTCGTAAACACCGTGATTTTACTGTCCTACGGAATATGTGTAAAAAGACACATTTTACGGGAGCTGCGAGAAATTTCATGCGGACTTTGCTCTCTTTGCAGTTTTTGAGGGAGGAGCTAAAGTACGAGTCGGGGTACGAGAAGAGGCACAAAGCATTCCACCACAACGATGACTTGCACATAAGCGTGAAGGAGCTATGGGAGGCCTGGTTGCGGTCCGAGGTACCTTTCTGCCGAACCCGATTCCCACAAACTTGACTCACTTTTGGATTTCAGGTTCACAACTGGACGGTAGACCAGACAACGGAGTGGCTAGCACAGAGCGTCCAGCTGCCGCAGTACGTGAGGCTCTTCCGCCAGCACAAGCTCACGGGGCGGGTGCTGCCCCTCCTGGCGGTCAATAACATGCACTACGTTAGCAATGTTCTGGGCATCAAAGACCCTATTCACAAGCAAAAGATTGCGCTCAAAGCGATGGACGCCGTTCTTTTCGGACCTCCACGAGGTAAGGCTTATTACCTAATTAGTTATGACCTGTCATTCCCCTTCAAGTGCATTTTCAATATTTTGAGAAAAATGCACTTTTGTCCAATTTGTCATGATCTGGAGGGGAGACGGAACATTTTGGTTTTCCCAAAAATCATTAAGGAGGAGGATTGCTAGGAGGGTTTTCTCACTGTATGCCACTTCCACATTCTTCATCCGATTGAGTTGAAACTTTACTATGTTCGAGTGAAATTCAGAAATTCATGGAACCACAAATGACTTCTGATCCCTATCTCTTACAGGACCAAAGCTAAGGGCAAGCTAAGGCAAACTTATGTTACTTCAAATGAGGTGAAAATTCCTTAAGTTCCCCGTTGAGTTTCTATAGAAACGAAATTTTGGAAAAAAAAGTATTTAGATCCAACATTTGCAAAAAAGCCAAATTGAAAATGCACTCAAATGCGTTCGTTCTAACTTTTGACATGTTTCTTTTCTAATGTCTCCTTGCCAGAGTTTCAATTTTTATTTTAATCGCCCAATCGCCTGAGTACATACATGCTAGCTTGAGTTAAATCCATTCTCGAGTCTCTGAGCTAGAAAAAAATTAATCGTCTCCCATTAGCAGAACAATGGCCGCTTTCCCACGCATAACTCTCGCGGAGCAAAAAACGTAATTGAATCTATTGGATTCAGTAAAGCACGGGTAGTTTTTCTGCCGCTTAAACAAACAACGTGTGATTACTTTCTGATAAAACTGTTCTCAGCTATCGTGACCGTCTGAAGGTCGAGTAGAACATTTGTGCCGGTAAATATTTTAGCAGTGATTAAAGATCTTCTTTTTCCACAGAAACTGGAACTCGGTGGAAGGACCTGCTTCTGGTGGCATTGCTGTTGACGGCAATAATCGGAAGTTGGTATGCATATCAGCAGAACAAAAATGCAAAATTCCACCTGCGACGAATGGCGAAGGACATGGAAGGACTGCACAAGGCTGAGGTGGCCTTGCAGGAAATGCAAAAGGTAATCAACATACTAGTGCATTTTCCTTTGTAATACGCTTTTTCAAATCCAAAAATACCTAAGTTTCGTCAAATGTTATTTCCGGCTTTTGAGGGGTTTTTAAATTTTCACGGTAGAAATTGGGGTCTCAGATTCCACTCCTTCGATGCTAAAAATGACCGTTGTGTTTCCAGGAACTAGAAAGGGCTCGGCTGGAGCAGGAAAATGTAGGAAAGGAGAAGCAGGACCTGGAGCGGAGATTGAAAGAAGCTCCTGCGCTGAAGTCTTCTGACTCGGACCTTGAGGTGCAGCAGCTGAAGCAAGAAATCGAGATGCTGCGCTCGGAGCTGAGTCGCGCTGAGGGAGAGCTCGTGGATCAGTGCTTCTCACCACCGCCGGGCCTGCAGATTTGGCTACAGCTCACGTACGAGCTGGAGAACAAGAGCCACATGAAGAAGCGCATAGTGGCCGAAAAGCAGCTGCAGCAGGCGAGGGAAGCCTGTGAGAAACTCAAGCGCAAACGATCCAGCCTTTATGGTGCCTTTGTGTCGACGCACGGGAAGTCCATCGATGACGTGGACCGGAGTATTGTGGAGGCCAAAAACGCCCTGACTGAAGTCACTAACGAACTACAAGAACGAACCCATCGATGGAAACAGATCGAGAACATGCTTGGTTTCAGCATCATGACCAACAACGGAATCTCCTACTTAGAAAACGTACTTTACGCCAAGAATGGCAGCAAATCCCTTTCTCGAGGTGAGTTTTCTGCTTTACCGTTTAATAAACCTTTTGACCAATTTAAAAATTCAAGAAATGCGTTTTCTTTCTTCCTTTTCTTATGGAAACGTCAAGTAGCAATCTTCGGAAGTCACACTCAATGGTTATAAAACCTCCTTTTTCTGATCTGATTAAGGAACTTACTTGCCCTTAAGTAATAGAAATTTGAGGGAATTAAAGTTTGTCTATTCATTTTTGCGAAATTTTAAGTTTCCCATTTTTCCCTCAAATAATAGTCCGAATTAAATGTCCATTTTAGTTCTCAATACTTAAAAACATAACTCGGTTGAATTTTTTGATTAAAGAAGGAGCCAAATGTGTGTGTGGGACTTTCGAACATGAAATTCAAAAAAACGAAATTTGCCGAAATGAAAACTTTCTTGCTCTGAGCAGCTCGGAACTTTTCAATTTTTCTCATCTACAATATTTTTTCTTTTTCAGGTCGGATGTCAGGCAGTCAGGATGACCTCGATGACGACTCTGTGCAAGGTAAGATGAGTTTGGACTCCTTTTCGATTTTCTCATCGGAGTAATTAACTTTGTTCCCCGACCTCCTGCTGCTACTTGAGAAAGTTACCGAACTCAAAAATGACTTGAACCAGTGAATCTCCCCCTTTACTTTACTGCTCTCTCCCAGCGCTTTCTAAACTGAAATTCTGTTAGCTCCTCGCTCCCCCTCCAATCAAGCAGGCCTGCAAAGCTTCGCTAACCGGAATGTTTACCCTGAACTCTGTTACGTACATGCATACTTCGAAAGTAGTGTTAAGTGCCAATTCAAAATGTCAATCAATTTGGTTCGGGTCTGATGATCACGCTTAGTATTACTTGAATTCACTGTAATCAGTTTAGAGATAGTCAACGTCGCCATTTTAAAATGTTGCATTTTAATTTTGAAGAAGATATCTAGATAAGCTTAGAAAAGGCAAATTTATTTAAGAAGTTTTCGCACATTTTTGAAGATTCCCAAGGTTCTGTTACCCCGAGATTCAAGCCTTGGAGAAGAGTTCAATTCACGTGATATAGAGCGCATTTCTAGAGGGGGAAACGATGAAAACTTTCCACCTTAAGTTGAAAAGAGCAAGTTGATCCCCAATCGAAGTAAAAAAGTTTATTTTTTGAGATTTTAAACAAAGAGATTGCTGGCAAAATATTTCAAAAGTTTCAAGAGTCTATCCCAAAAACGAAGTCGAAAGGTGCCATTTATGTTTTTAGAAAAAAAAATTAATTGTTTAAAAAAAGGAGAGTGAAATTTTCGTCACCCTCTAGTCAATGCGCCTCTACGTTTAGAGATTAGTCTTCCAAGTTTGTAAAGATTGTCGTCAAAGAATTTTATATTGAAATAAGATTGTTAAAAATCAAGACCCCTATTGAGAGTAAGACAAGTCAAAAGACACAGTTTTGTCCCAGCCGGCAGATCAAAAGTCAACCTATCAGATATGTTTGTACCATAACTGCATACCGAGTTGCTAACCTTATTTAAATACAGTAATCATATCAATAATATTTATAATTTTGCATTAAAAAAATTGTAATCGCCGAGTTTTGTTAACCCTTCCATCAGTTTTGTTTAAAATATAAATTTTGATAATGTTTGCCATGTTTGAATGTTCTGTCCTGAAACCCTGCCAAATTTAATAATCTCTAAATTTTTTGCATCGCAACTCCAAACTGAGACTTATTTGAGTAAACCTCCGCAACTTGTAGATTTTGAGGAAGGTAAGCCAAGTTATTACTTTTATCTGTGTTGCCATATTAATGTATTAAAAACTAGAGTAGCCGCTTGAAATCACATTACTGTTGTTGTTTAAGTGACCCAGATGTGTCTCTAACAAGCAGAATAAGAACTATGGGTGTTTGGCTATGGTGTGGCAACATAAAAGTAACAATTTGGCTTCCTAACCAGGGGCGTCTCTAAGATGTTTTCTAAGGCCCTAAAAAGTACTCAAGAGCCAAATAAAAATTCGGAAAATGGAAACTCTGAAGGTTTCTAAAAAGCAGTCCATTTTAGAAACGCCTCTGTTTTTAATAGTTCGTAAGTTAAATACTGTTGCCACATCCCGCGAAATTGCGTCCGAGTCCCGTGAGTGGCTAAAGCCCCTAACCAGCAAGAAGCAAGCTACTACCAAACTCTTGTTCCAGCATTTTTACTAGATGGCTGTCGGAGCGGACGGAGTGACGACAACTCGTCTGCGGGTAGCGACGAGACCGACCGCGAGTCAGTGAACTTCATAATAGGCTCGTCGTCGCCGAATCTCACGTCCCAGCAGTCGACGTCGTCTTCGTCAACGGGAGCGAGCAGCACAATTGCCGCTGCCACGACCTTCGACAGGTGTGTAAACGAGTACCTGCAAGCGACCCTCAAACCCTCCAATTTGCTTAACTATTTGCAATATTTAAGCAGCTCCGACCACCACCCGGTGCCCCCGCCAGCACCAGTGTTACCACGCAGTCGGAGAGTGGCGACGTCGCAATCCTCCCAACCAGTATTGAATATAATTCCAGCAAAGGCTCCGCTGCCCCCACCTCGTCGGATTCAGTCCCAGCAAAGGTACATCAGAGTCTCGCTTGCGGGTGGTGGTGCGATTTCCCTCTTCCGGGACCTTTCGGGGGTGTTAGTGCTCACTGCGTGTCTGTGTACGTCCCGCTCCGACTAACTAGGTGTTGTGACTAACGACCTAATAACCCCTGCTCGCCTGTGTTCTCCCCCCGTTTCACGTTTAACTCGCTCAGACACTCATTCGAGCTGTTTCAAGTCATATACTTCACCCACATTCATTAGCGATCCTTCGATGAGATTTAATTGGTGTGCTCTGCGACTTCGCAACTCCGCCTTCTCGACACTCAACACCTTTGTATTCTTTTCCAGAACGAAGAAGTAGTATCGTGTCACAAATTTCTAGAAACACGACGAATAGTAGTAGCAATGAAGACGAAGATCAAGACGATGGTATATCTTTTGTGAAATTTTAGCGCCACTCGATGTTGTAATTTTGCTGTTAGTTCTTGATTTCGCCAGAGCTAGATTTTTCTGTTTATTTTTGCGCTGCGTGGGGAGGTTCTTCATGTCTTAGGAGGCTCACATAGACAAACTATGACTAAGCATCCCCATGAAAATTTTTAAAAAGCGTTCATGATAGGTCTCAGCGACTTCTTCCTTAACAAACGTTATAATAATTTTCCATTTTCGGTTGTTTTGAGCTATGAACATTTTTTGAAAGAAGTTTTTGGAGGTTTAGTATAGGTCTCAACATCTGATATTGAAACAAATAAAAGCCATGAGTTGTACTTTTTGACCAGCAATAGTAACGTATATAGTATTTAGGTGCGTTTGTATGAGCCTAAGTTCCATAGAATTCAATCTTTTCAATTTCTTGCAGTAGGTATATATATTTTTTTTAAATCTTGACTACGAGATAACGAGAGAAAGAAGGAAGAAGATATTGAGTTTTATTATTTGTTAAAGTATAATGCCTGGTTTTGAACTTAAATTTATTTGAGAATTCCCGTTATTTTTTCAAAAAATGTCAGATGCATTTTCAACTCCTGAATTTTCTTACCTCCTGAGACCTCTCTCCCCAAGTTCAGCGCTGTGGAACTCGCTTAGACAATTTGATTTTTGAATCTGCCTTTTTCGTTTCGTTTTTCGCTCTTCAGTTCCCATTCACGCTTTATTACACCTGCACTAACACTCACGTCACACCTGGAAGCACTCACACTCGCGCTAACACGAAGGCTTCTTGCTGACCCGCACGATCTGTATTTCAGCCTCCCTCATGGCCGCGACATGGCAAGGTCCAAAAGCGTGGACACCGTGGAGTCCGCACCACCTCCGCAGCCCTTCACTCCAGTCCTTGCAATCCAACCGACAAGTATTCCCTACGTTGGCAACCCAGCCGCTTTCGGGGCCGCCATCTCAAGTGCAATTACAACAACTCGAGCAGGAATTGGAGCTGCTGGAGGAGGAGCGAGACAGCTATCTGCAGAAGCGAAAGCTCCCAAAGGTGATCCCGCTCTCCACAAAGCGGAGGAGCACCTCAGCTTCGGCCCTCCCGATCCAAACGGCACAGGCTACTGCGGTCCCGACGCGGCAAACGTCCCTCAACCCGAGCCAGCTACGCCAGATCCTGAGAGAAGACGACGAAGAAAGCTTCATTTTCCCTTCGGTAAAAAGTCAAATAAAAGCAAACAAGCTCAGTGAGTCCATCCGCAGCAGCATTGACAACTGCTCCATCAAGAGTGATCCCTTCTAGCTCTAAGCTCCGGCCTCTGACATGACATTGGTGGTGTAATTATTTCGAGCGACGCCAAAACCTCCCTCAGCCTGGAAGTATGAGGTGTGGTCGTCGCTCATTTTAGTAGGAAAATTGCTTATATTAAGTGTTGTTACTCAGTACTATTGTAGCGATCACAAAGCAAAGAAACAGAAAGTCTGAGAACTCTAAATTAAGACGTTACCTGACCCTCTCTGACCTTATGTGTAAATATTTTCTATCATTTCCACATTCTATGACAATAAAGATCTTTGTTCAGACCCAGAAGCGGCCAATTTTCCGAATCTCCAAATTTGACTTACTTAAACGGATTAGTTGTATATATTTATTGAAACCTTTGTAACGTAAGAGAGAAGTCCCAAGTCCCAACTAGGCAAGAGATGAAAAGCTATAACCTCAATTTTAACAAATACTAATAATATAAAATAGTTTTAAACTACAGACATATTGAAGATGAAACTAGAAAGCGAGAGTTAGTAATGGTGATATTTAAAAGGAGTAATAGATTAATACGTTTGTTGATAAGACCACATGTTCATTGAGTGAACTAAAATAAAATGTATTGAATTATCTGCAGGGGTTTCTCTTTCGTTGCCTAGAGACTAGACTTCAAAGATTTTCTACACAAGACAACTAGATGTTTTCTTAGTAAGACTTCATTTCAAAGAAAAAAGGGAATACTACAGTTCAAAAGTATGTTTATGACGCTTTAAAAAAAATTGAACTTGCTGGGGGAGGATAAGCCCTTCAAAGATTATGAAACGCTCGAGCCAAACACTCCAGCTATGGATTTGCCAAAGTCGACGTCTGATCCTGAGAAACTTGCAGAAAAGTACTTTGAGCAACTGCAGTTCAATAAGGACGTTTTAGTTGCCTGTGACTGATAACTACGAGAACTATTTATGACCTTTAAATATAAAAAAAAATGATTTAGGAGATATTATAAAACTCCAACTGCCTCTTCACTCGGAAAACTTTCCAAATTTTTACTTCTATTTTCAAGTGATGCTGAGGATGGCTTAAAAGCCGAAAGCTTCATCAAAAAATAAGTTAAAAAAAAAAATCTTGGCTTTACCCACAAGAAGCATTAATGTAAAATAATTCAAATATCAAGTTAAAGCTTTATTCAGAGCTCTTGATATCTACATTTCGTTTTTGCACTTCTCAATGAAAGAAGCGATGCTGGGGTTCCTCAGGTTGGTGTAGACCCCCGGGTAGTTGGGCTGGGCGCATCCGTAGCCCCAGGAGACGAGTCCACACAGCTCCTTGGTCTTGGCGTCGTAGAGAGGGCCCCCAGAGTCGCCCTGGCAGGCGTCCTTGCCGCCCTCAGGGAGCCCGGCACACACCATGCTGTCGTCGACGGCGGCGTCCCCGTACGCCTCCTTGCACCTCTTCTGGGACACGAGGGGCACGTTCACCGACCGCAGGCTGTCCGCCGTCTCGTTCTGGTGCTGCGTGTTGCCCCACCCGGCGGTGGTGAGCATCGTGCCCTCTGGCAGCTCGGTCGCCGACGTCTCGGACAGCGCGGCGGCCCTGAAGTACGCGGAGTCCCGCACGTTCCCGGGGATCTTGCACACGGCGGCGTCGTACGAGATGGTGGCTCGGTTGTAGTCGGGGTGGATGCGGCAGCTCTCCACCTTGTACTCCACGCCCCCCTGGTCCCGGAGAGTGGCTCCGAGCTTGATGGACCTGGTCCGCACGTCCCCGGAGACGCAGTGGGCGGCCGTCACGACGAGCTCCGGCGTGATGAAGGAGCAGCCGCAGCTGTGGCGGCCCGCGTTCCTGAGGGTGGCCATGAAGGGGACGTTCATGATGCTCTCCGGGGAGCCTCCCACGATGCGGCCTCCGGTGGTGGCCAGTGGGTTCACTATGAGGGCGGAGGTCTGGGTCCAGAGCAGGCCCAGGACGACGAGGGAGCAGATTTTTGTCATTTTGATTTTTTTTGGGTTTTGGTAGCTTTGGGTGTCGATTGACTGATGCTTCTGGCTGATCGAGAAGACCTTTTATACGCGCGTTGCGCTATCGGGCCCAATCAGTAGCTTATCGCGGAGCTGCATTCGGACAAGGAAGCGGGTTTGGGGCTTATCTTGCTGTTGCATCAACACCAGACGAATGCACCGAAATATTTATTTTGATTTATTTTGCAATAGCCCATTTCTTACATTTTGGGTTTTTTTTTCTTCAATTTGGATTGATCTTTTTTTATAATTTTAAATAAAATACCTTCATGATGATTAATTAAATCTATCTACATTATTTTTGTTGTTAGTACCTACTAAGTCATATTTTGAATTCTTTACATTTCAACATGTTATGTTGTATTTAACGATAAATATGAATGATGAAATGAAAAGTATGGGTTCATATTTGCTTTAATTATTGTCTATGAAGACTGTATCGTTTATTTAAAATATGAGATAGGTGGGTAAACTTTTTACTTTATCCAGAATATGTTCAGAAAGGTAAACTGTTGCCATTTTCCTATTGTAGGAATATTCTAGGTATATATTTTTTCTGTCTGTGCTGTATGTATTGTAATCACGCTATCGTTTTTGGAAAATATAACAAACCGGGAACAAGTAACGCAGCTAGAGGCCTGTACAGTTTCATAGAAGGAACATTTAGTGGAACATGTCTATAAGGACGAAAATTTCATTCCTATCGATAGTTTTGCTATTAAACCGACCCAAAAATGCACTCAAATCTTTGAATATTTTACCTAAAGCTCTAAAATCTTTAAAACATGTGAACAATTAATTCCTCTATTGAACAACTTCAAAGTGTTATTAAAAGTTCTTTATTCATTCGTGCTTCCTGCGTTAATTAGTCTACATAAGCGTGCCTAATAGCGTAATGTATCCGTGAGAGGCTTTGAGAATCTGAAAAGTATTAGGTTTATTAAATGTGTTGATCAAGACCCAAGGATAAGCTCGGTACATTACATTTATGAAGGTCGGATACGAGACCTCAAATGAACGGGGACGTCCAAGACTACCGGCATCTGGGCTCCGGTCATCATTAGAGCCACTTTTTTCTTCGCTTCATTGTTCAAGTCGTACCAAGGAAAGCTGTACAAGCTTGCAGCTACTTCCAGGCCCTGGAGAGAAGAGAAAACTTCAGAATGAATCTTCACCGAACTTCATCTAACCGATTCTATCAGAACTTGGCCTCCCCAGCCAGTAAAGAAAGCCTGAGTGATGACGGAGCTCGTGAAGCCAATATAAGTAAAGCGAGTGTTGAAGTCTCCGAGATATTGAGTATGAATCCTCCCAGACAGACCTCAAACACGCCGATAGCGAACTGGATCATTATGACCTCGGTGGCCAAATCTCTCCAGTTGTTGCAGAACTCGATGGCCTTCTGGTGGCGTTTAATTAGACTGTCCAGGAAACTCGTCCACTTCTGAATCCAGAAAGCTTCTCTGTGAAGATCCTGAGACATGCTGGCCAGGCTTTGTGAAATATCCTCAAAGAGCTCTCCCTCCGTACAGAGAAATGTCCAACATCAAGCCATCAACGAGCGCCAGAGACTTCGGAACTACGACATAAACCATAACGTTCAATAAGTATGCCGGAAGGAAGCCTTGGAGCTCGGCTATGTCCCAATACCACCAGCTGGGCGGTTTCCAGGCTGTATTTCACAGGCATGCGTTGAAGTACTGAAAAACTACGAGGACCCAGGGAGCCGAGGAGTAGAACACCCCCGTGAAATAGCTCATCCACAGAAGAGCCTTGTTAGCCCATCTGCTGATTTTCTGGGTCTTGGTCTCGAACAGAGGATTGGAGGCTAGCTCTCGAAAGTCTTTCAGGATGCTGATGTATCCGACCACTTCCAAAAGATAGCTCCCAGTTTGAGAAGGAGACTGGAAGTCACCAAACCAGGACCGGCAGCGCTTGCAAACAGCATAAAAGTCACCGCGAAATATCTGAATCACGCTCGAAACGATATAAGATAAGGTGATGAAGCCAATTAAGCTGACGCTGAAGGTTGCTTTGAGTTTTTCTCTTGAGGGTCTTGTTGGACTCGGGGCCAATATCCCAAGAACCTCTCCAGACTCGTAGCTAGGAGCACCGGAAAGTACTTCTTGTCAAAATTTTCATATTCGTCACTGTTAAGTTTTCCATTGTACAAGCTTTGAACACGGGAGAAACTCTACTGAACTGCTTTCCATCGCGAGGGTCTTTTTGTACCTTTTTCCAATGACATGACAATTAGAAAACACGTGAAAGTAATTAAAGCTGGAAAAAGTTTTTAATTACTTGAAAGTTGAAACCACAAAAATAAATAAAATATAGGATGGGACAGTTCAACATACTACAAATCAAAGATGTCTATGATTGGAAGGGATTAAGACCTGCATATATGAAACACCGAACCAAAATGTACAGACAAATGTAGGCCATCAAGAGAGATTTCCAAAATATTTCGATGCATTCGTCTGGTGTTGGTGCAACAGCAAGATAAGCCCCGAGCTCGCTTCCTTGTCCGAATGCAGCTCCAAGATAAAGCTACTGATTAAGCCCGATAGCGAAGCGCGCGTATAAAAGGTCTTCTCGATCAAGTACTCTGCGTTGATACCACTGCGCTACCAAAACCCAAAAAAAATCAAAATGACAAAAATCTGCTCCCTCGTCGTCCTGGGCCTGCTCTGGACCCAGACCTCCGCCCTCATAGTGAACCCACTGGCCACCACCGGAGGCCGCATCGTGGGAGGCTCCCCGGAGAGCATCATGAACGTCCCTTTCATGGCCACCCTCAGGAACGCGGGCCGCCACAGCTGCGGCTGCTCCTTCATCACGCCGGAGCTCGTCGTGACGGCCGCCCACTGCGTCTCCGGGGACGTGCGGACCAGGTCGATCAAGCTCGGAGCCACTCTCCGGGACCAGGGGGGCGTGGAGTACAAGGTGGAGAGCTGCCGCATCCACCCCGACTACAACCGAGCCACCATCTCGTACGACGCCGCCGTGTGGCAAGATCCCCGGGAACGTGCGGGGACTCCGCGTACTTCAGGGCCGCCGCGCTGTCCGAGACGTCGGCGACCGAGCTGCCAGAGGGCACGATGCTCACCACCGCCGGGTGGGGCAACACGCAGCACCAGAACGAGACGGCGGACAGCCTGCGGTCGGTGAACGTGCCCCTCGTGTCCCAGAAGAGGTGCAAGGAGGCGTACGGGGACGCCGCCGTCGACGACAGCATGGTGGTGTCCGGGCTCCCTGAGGGCGGCAAGGACGCCTGCCAGGGCGGACTCTGGGGGCCCTCTCTACGACGCCAAGACCAAGGAGCTGTGTGGACTCGTCTCCTGGGGCTACGGATGCGCCCAGCCCAACTACCCGGGGGTCTACACCAACCTGAGGAACCCCAGCATCGCTTCCTTCATTGAGAAGTGCAAAAAACGAAATTAGATATCAAGAGCTCTGAATAAAGCTTTAACTTGATATTTGAATTATTTTACATTAATGCTTCTTGTAGGTTAAAGCCAAGATTTTTTTTTTTTAACTTATTTTTTGATGAAGCTTTCGGCTTTTAAGCCATCCTCAGCATCACTTGAAAATAGAAATAAAAATTTGGAAAGTTGCCGAGTGAAGAGGCAGTTGGAGTTTTATAATATCTCCTAAATCATTTTATTTCATATTTAACGGTCATAAATAGTTCTCGTAGTTATCAGTCACAGGCAACTAAAACGTCCTATGAACTGCAGTTGCTCAAAGTACTTTGCTGCAAGTTTCTCAGGATCAGACGTCGACTTTGGCAAATCCATAGCTGGAGTGTTTGGCTCGAGGGTTTCACAATCTTTGAAGGTCTCCTCCTCCCCCAGCAAGGTCAAGAGTCTCGTCCAACCCAGATTCTATCGTATCCAGCCGTTCTTTTATATTTTCTACCTTGGTTGTAACGACCGCCTCGGTTATCTTTTTTTTGTCCAAACGGATCTCTTCGGTCTGAAGTCTAATCTCGGCCGAAATCAAATCTGCCAGAGATTTCGTGATGCTCGAAGGTGGCAGCAGCTCGTTCGTCAGCTGCACAAGCTTAGGCTGCTTCTTTTTTGGTTCATAACACTTATTTTGTTCCCGCGACGACAAAAAGAATTTTGATCCGGAGTTAGTTGGGAACTGCGAGTTCTGGAATATGCTGGAAACTTTCAAGTTGACCTTTTTGTCCATTTTGATAAGGATACAATTTTGGAACGGCAAGCTATGATCCAGAAAATGAATCTGATTGGGGCCCTAGACCTCCGATATTGGCACTGACAGATTTCCCATTGGAATCTATGACTATGTAGTGTTTTGATACGCAGGTAAGCGAGTTCCTTTATCGTTTAGTAGTGAACCGACCGTCAGCCGAACCAGACGCCCGCCAGACCTTTGGAAACGGAATACAGTACGGGTACAGGCAGTACAGAGTGTAATTTAAATTTCAAAGCAGGAATTGTAATCCTCTCTTTCGCTGTGGAGTGTGGTGCCACACTGCTGAAAACGAATTAATGCTAACATGAGAATTGAATAACGTGTAAATGCCAGAAAACGAAGAGCTCTCGAGTAAATTTCATCAAGTTTCGGCTCCGGACTCTACAAATATTTTGATTGTTCCCAGGTAAGAAAGAAAAACAATCCCTTTTATGTGTTCTATTTTCACGCAAAAAGCAAACGAAAAGCTTTAGGATTTATTTATGTAAGTAATTGTTGTAGTGATGCCCGTAACCAAGTGCAAGTGAGTCCGGTGAGTGGAAATAACCTCTCTTTGAGACACGATCAGATTCAAGCCAATTTGTAGTGAATTTTTTAGAGTCTTTGAATACATACAAAAAAGCACCATCTTTAGGTTTTCCTCATAGCTAGAAAATGTACGTGATTGTCATGAAGTACGTGCATCTCCTGTGCATCTCGCTCTTCTTCAACAACATCAACTGCGACCACATTCTCATCAACAGCGAGAACCACGAGCTCTACCAAAAGGCCGCCTGCACGGTGGAGTGCACGAGCATCTTCAAGGACACGCTCGACAACTGCTACAAGAACTGCACAAAAAATGAGAAAGCAGCAGGGCTGGAGCGTCTAAAGGAGCTCGTAGATGACACTGCGAATATCGAGCTCATTTGCCGGAACGGTAGCAAGCTCGTGCTCAGAGTCAACTACGACCACAAGTCACTCAAGAGATCGTATCCGGACCTGGAAATGATGTACATCATCAAGGTTCAGGACAGCAAGGACCAACTGAGAGAGCAGCTTATCTACTTGGTAAGGAGTTCCTTTGATTTTTTTTTTGGGGTTAACGAAGGTTTCTTTTAGAGCAACGAGCCCCTTTTCACGTTCGAGAACCTGCACCCCAACCAGACCTACAACGTCTCTGGAGCTGTGGTGACTTCCAGGTGGCAGTACTTTATTGCCGGACCCAAGGGCCACTTCTACCAGTTCCAGACGATGCACTTGTACTTCAAACCCGGCAACATCAATCAGATATCTGTGGACAAGTTCAGTGACAATCCTGACAACGCTTCTTTGGTTGATGTTTATGTCAGCTGGTTACCTAATCATGGTGAGACCTCCCAAATCGTAGCTAAAAATCCTTACTCAGTAGAATTATATTAAAGATGATTCAAAAATAATAAATATGTAGTTGCAGGAATGTAGACGGTAACCAACAAAAATAGTTTTTTGATTCAAACTTTTTACTGTTTGATTGAAACAATTTGAATTTTAAAATTAAGATTAGAATTTTGAGATGTTTTTCTGAAAAAGTGTTCAACAAAATTCCAGATAGTTTCTACTAAAACCGCAAAAATCTACCATAAAATGTGTTACCTAATTTTAAATGTTTTCATCTCATTGACTCAAAATTTAAAGGGTAAAATATTAAAGTTGGCTGTCACCAAAAATCACAGGCTCACACAAGTTAAACCAGGGTTATTTTTTACAGACAGAACTTGCCTCTACGACTTATTTTACTACTCAACTGAGAACGCCATGGACGGGTTGATTGCTCACCCAATCAGAAATGTAAGTAGAAATGTTGTTATAGCTTCTCCACACTCAACTATGACATTGCAGCCACAGAGCCTTTTCCACTACGTCATCCGTCGATTGCGTCAGGATGAGGTGTACAACATTGCTGTTCGAGCTTTGAACATTGTGAACAAGACGCGGGAGAGCGAGCTAGTCTGGATCACCATGCGGACCCCGACTTGCAACCAGATCCACAACAACAACTTGACAATTTGTCGTAAGTAGAGCTCTTATTACGAACCTCATTTAGGCAAACATGTCTATTTCAGCCCCAGGAGCAGTCTCAAACATAAGAGTCAATTCATCGATCTTAAACTCTCTGGACAAAACATTTTCCATAATGATCGAATGGACTCCTCCCGAGGTGCAGCCTGACGAATACGGAGTCATAATAAGGGAATTTTACTACCACGATCACCCGGTTGAACTTCGGATTCCAGGGGTGAGTAAGAAACCAACATTTAACCAGCCAATGAGCCACAAATATATTTCTTCTTTCAGGATATGAGTCAAGCTAACTGCACTATCCAAGCCAATGGGCTATGGTACACCGTCATCGTCATATCCGAATCCCAGGGCGGCTGGAGCAAGCCGACCCACGAAGACTTCAAGCTCGAGTCCTTCCCTGAAACGGTTTTTTCAGAGCACGAAGACAAGAACTCGGATGCGGTCTGGATTGCTGCCGCCTGCTTTGGAGTCCTCATCCTGTTCCTCCTGCTGCTTTTCCTGAGCTACAAAGCCAAGATGATCCAGCAGGAAAAGGACAGAGTCATCTTCGAGGTACCTTTACTATTAAAAAAAAGGTTGAACGTGGCTGATTCGTAGTCCGTTTCAGGTGTTGGAGAAGCCAAATTTGGTGTCCAAAGAGAGGTTCGATGCCTTGGTGGAAAAGTACAACTTTGATCCGAAACTGGAGGTGGACTTCAAGAACGTTGAAATGCTCGAGAAGCTGGGAGAAGGAAACTTCGGGATGGTGAGACGGGGGAACCTGAATCGGAAGGGCTTGAGGACCGTCGAGATCGCCATTAAGTCACTGAAAGGTAAGTGGTATTTTTGCCCTGATCGCCCGGATCTCCTTGGACTTAAAAAGCAATAAAAGTTTACCCGTCAACTCTTTATCCATTTTAATTATCTTGTGGTCTATGCTAAATGCGAACTTTTACTTTCAGTGGGCGAAGTCGACGTCGATGCTCTGTTGAACGAAATCAACACGATGATCACGGTCGGGAAGCACACCAACATTGTGGGGATTGTCGGGTACTGCTTCAAGGAGCACGACCAGCTCAAGCTGCTGATGGAGTACTGCGGGATGGGCAACCTTCTCGACTTTCTAAGGTAGAAAACCTGACATTTTTGCTCAGCAATTTTTAATCTGCTTTTTTGATTTCAGAGGGATTGAAAAGGAGCTTGTCACTCAGAAGCCTTCATTTACCTGTGACTCGTTCTTCGCCGCCCGCCAGATCAACCAGATCGACGAGCTTTTCGCACCTGCGAGACTGGTCCGAGACGAAAACATTAATCTGGACAACTGGGGTTCTCCTCAAGGCCACAAACTGGTGAACAACATCAGCTACGACTTGGTGGAGGACAGCAAGGGTAACAACGTGGTAGTTCTGGCAAACGGCCTGAGGATAACTCCAGTGGTCTTGCTATCTTTCGCCAGACAAGTTGCTTCAGGGATGGTGAGTAGGTTTGAAACTTAACGCTCAGACACCCACAGGTGAAATGGCCTTTTTAGGAGCATCTGATGAAAAACAAGGTCATTCACCGTGACCTGGCCGCTAGAAACGTGCTGGTTTGCAAGGACCTTACTCTCAAAATAGCAGATTTCGGGTAAATGAGGTATTTTTCAACTGCTCATTTGTTAACTCTCTTGGGATTTCAGACTGAGCAGGAACATCTACGGAACCGTGTCGTATGTCAAGCAGAGCGACGTCAAGGTGCCGATAAAGTGGCTGGCAGTGGAGTCCTTGAACCCCCTGAAGCAGGAGTACACCTCCCAGAGCGACGTGTAAGTTACAATGTCAAATTGCCCGACAAAATCACGGTCTTGTGGTCTTTCAGGTGGTCTTTCGGCATTCTTCTGTACGAAATCGTCACCCTCGGAAAATCCCCGTATCCAGAAGTGGAGAACAAGCTTCTTCTTCCGTTCCTGGAGGCAGGCAGGAGGATGAGTAAGCCCATCAACTGTAGCGATGAGCTGTAAGACTAGGGTCCTGATTTTAAGACGTGCTAAAATTTCTTTTGTAGGTTCAAGCTGATGACAAAATGCTGGCTCCAGTGTCCAACGGATCGACCAAACTTCACGGATGTCCTTCAGGAAATTGACGGATTCCTGGTCCAGGCTCGAAGAGGGCAGACCATTCTGTCCCTCAAGTAAGTGGATTTAGACCATCACGGATTTCTGAGTAACTCCTTCGTTTTCAGACCTCTGGAGGACCGTATCGCAATACCGATAGAGTCTTACTTGGAGCCAAATTTAAACTGAGAGGATGCTTTTATTTGATTACATATGTATTTACAATACAAATAAGAATATAAAACTTCAAGCTTTTAATAAAATATTCTTGTGAAAATTCATACCAGGATTTAGACAACAGATAAAATTCAGAGTAAAACAACTTAGTAAACAAAGTCTCTGAATCACTTAAGACTTTTTGGTAAGAGCTCCCTTTGGAATGTCTGAAATGGTACAAACATCAATTTAAAGCAGCTTTATAACCCAAGAATATTACCTCCCTTGACTCCATTGGTTTTTTTCCGTTTCTCCTTTACCCGATTGATTTTGAGAAATTCGCTTAAGCCCTGTAGGGGCGAGAAATGCTGATTGTGATAGCTTGCTTGGTGAGACATTAACAGTTCTCCTACTTTCCCACATTTTCTTTGCCATGGATCTGGTTTGGGCCCTTCGTAATCTGGCATTTGGGGTGGCTTGGATTTTGATTTTTGTTTCAACTTTTCCATTTTTTATGTGTATGAAAATTTTTTTTTAGGATTTTTTAAATTGATCTAAAATAAACGTTCCCTATTCGTCTGATTCGTTCCCTATTTCACTGTTTGTGTTGTCGCTTGATAAGAAATTGATAACAGGATAAAATGAGTTAAGTTGTCAAAATGTCTGAAAACACGCATAACTTCACAAAAACTTTTAAACTATTGAGATATCTAATTCTAGTATTGTGTTGTAAGCTTATCTTGTATTTTTGTAAGCATCTGTTGAGGTACGATAAGCTTTTTATTGAAAGAAATCATAATTGACAACAATTTAAGAACTTAAGTAAGTACTCTACTCACCTGATCTTCCAGTGAATTAGACACTGAATGCAAGAGAACGCTGAACGCTTTCGATGAGATCTAGTTTAAAACTAATTTTTTCAAACTCTCCCCGTCGAATCAAGTCACATCATGTAACTCACATATTCAGCATATTCGCAAACGCAAACAAATTTGATACATATTTATAATAATGATGTAGGTTTGAGAAAAAATGAGATTCTTGGCATGGCTGAATGGTAAAATAGCAAATACCAAGCTAGAATAATAAACTTTTAAAATCGTAGGACAACCAAAAGCTCTCCATACAACCTTGGGTAACCTCCATAGTTCCTACATAAAATTGTACCGTGAATAATTCAGGAAAAGAGGCAATAAGAGACAATAAAGAATTAAATCATTAATCACCTCCATATCGGCTTAGTTACAAATTCAAATACTTGGAGCAACTTCAAATGGCACTTGGTGTGCTTTTCTGTTCTGCGTGAATTTTTTGAAGGCATAAATATAAGAACAAGTGACGTTAATCATAGAGTCTAGACATAGAGGCTCATCAACTCGAAATCGGCTCACCCGAGCCATCAACTTTCCATGAGGTCTGCTGTCAAATGAGATTATTAGAAAATATCAACAATTTCTAAAATGGCCGAATACGGCCTTCCGGACCTGAGAAACCTGCCGGAAGTGGCAGAAAAAGGTTCTAGAGGACCAGGGAACCTCCCTCAGGTAAGTTGAATAAAATGACGAAGCCGGAAAATCGCAAATCAAGCGATTTTCGGCAAATTTACTTCTCCCTCATGCAATAACATTTCCATTTTCAGATCAGAAACAGGGTGAGTGCTCACTTTGAGGCTTCTGGAGGTCGGAAGGAGCCTCAAGGAAGGGGAAAAACCAAAAAAGGAAGCCAGGAGGACCAACAGAAGCCAATTTTGGAGCCTAGGAAGGAGCTGTAGAAGGAGTGGCTGGTCTCGTAGAAGGAGTAGATCTTCTTCCTTCTTCACAATGTCGTCCCTAAGCACTACTTTTCATTTTTAAAGCCCCCCCCGGCTCTTCTCGTGGGCCTGCAAGTCGGCTTGCAGGTCTAAGAAGGGCCGGGGAGGCTTTTTTACGTTAGGATAAGCGAGGTTCTGCCTCGAAGAGTGTCTGGCGCCCTCCCCGGCCCTCCTGGAGAGCTTCCTAGGGGCCATTAGTACTCTGCGTTGATACCACTGCTTTTCCTAGGGGCCATTGAGTTGAGGAGAGAATTGTAAATAAAATACTTAAATGGAGTTTTAATGCTTTTATTTTCTCTCAAAGTCTTCTCTTTCTTCTCTTCCTGAGGCTTTTAAAGCCTCTAGGAAAGGCAGGGAGGCCGGCCTTAGCCGCTACCTCGGGCTTCCAAACGTAAAAAAAGCGCCCTCCCCGGACTCCTCCTGGGCTTGCCGAGCCGAGGCAAGCTCTCCAGGAGGGCCGGGGAGGGCGCCCAGACACTCTTCGAGGCAGAACCTCGCTTATTCCTAACGTAAAAAAAGCCCCCCCCGGCCCTTCTTAGACCTGCAAGCCGACTTGCAGGCCCACGAGAAGAGCCGGGGGGGGCTTTAAAAATGAAAAGTAGTGCTTAGGGACGACATTGTGAAGAAGGAAGAAGATCTACTCCTTCTACGAGACCAGCCACTCCTTCTACAGCTCCTTCCTAGGCTCCAAAATTGGCTTCTGTTGGTCCTCCTGGCTTCCTTTTTTGGTTTTTCCCCTTCCTTGAGGCTCCTTCCGACCTCCAGAAGCCTCAAAGTGAGCACTCACCCTGTTTCTGATCTGAAAATGGAAATGTTATTGCATGAGGGAGAAGTAAATTTGCCGAAAATCGCTTGATTTGCGATTTTTCCGGCTTCGTCATTTTATTCAACTTACCTGAGGGAGGTTCCCTGGTCCTCTAGAACCTTTTTCTGCCACTTCCGGCAGGTTTCTCAGGTCCGGAAGGCCGTATTCAGCCATTTTAGAAATTGTTGATATTTTCTAATAATCTCATTTGACAGCAGACTCATGGAAAGTTGATGGCTCGGGTGAGCCGATTTCGAGTTGATGAGCCTCTATGTCTAGACTCTATGCGTTTAATCCAAAGTTTGCTTCAGGGTGTTAGCTGTAGTTTCCTCCATCATGGAACGCTTGAACTTGCGAAGGTAGAAAATTTAATCCTGCAGATCCTATGAACCTAGCAGGCGAGAAAGTGTCTCAACAAGTTCGGGATGTCTCCATTAGTCTATACTGCTCTGATTTAGGTGCTTTGCCAATTTCTTATCAAAGTCAATTGTGTCTTCGATTAAAATTGCCACTTCAAACCGCTATTCAGGCTGCACATCGTTTTGGTGACCAAACATATTAAGTTATCAACCATTACAAAGCTCAGTGTCTTCGTACTAAATAAAAAGATGCCGGACATAAATATTGTTGATCACGAGAGGATTTGGGGACACATTTCCTGGATGAGGGTATGTAAATAATTCAAAATTTCGTGACGGCAACGTTTCTGGTACCATTTTTTTCTGTTTATGTGGATTTATTTTAGAGAAAAGGGAGAAAAAGGCTTCCTGCACATAGACTGATGCTCGCTTCCCACTGTAAATATTTCAGAACACTTCTTTATGAAAAGGGTTTCAAAGAAGCCAATCAAAATGTAGTGGAGCTGAAGAAGACAGGATTTTCTGCATTCAAAACAGTCCTAGAATATTTTTATAAGGGTTGTCTTGATCTAGATTCATTCGACATTCCACATTTAGTCGAAATATTGGAGCTTTTACATCGATTCGAATTGGAGGCTCTTACTGACTACGTTACGAAGTACCTTAGTGTCAAGGTCAGCAAAGCTAATGTTATTCGAGTCCTAGAAGTTGCTGCTATCCTTCAGTATAGGGATTTAGAAAACAGATGTTGGTGGATTATTGCAATGGTTGTGGAGGGAATCTATGAAGAAGATTTGATTTCGGAACTCGAGCCTGGGCTCTTCAGAATTCTGCTCAGAAAAGGTATCTGCTGTAAAACTCTTTCAAAAAGCCACACAAATCCTCGAAATGCACAAAGCCTTTCCGCAAACATACGAGGAAATGAAAGTGCATATCAAAAACCACATTGACTTTTCGAGAATATCCACTAAAGAGTTGTACGGACAAGTCCTTGAGTCAAAAGTTTTTGATGCAGAATTCATACAGCTTACACAGCATCTGAGTGAAAACGGCTGGCTTATCAGAGCTAAAACAGTACCCGATAAAAACCTCCTTGAAAACTCAAAAAACAAACTGGTTAACGGCATTCCAAATGTACTTGATCTGGGAACAATTATGTTAATCAACCACATTACATTTAAATTGTTGGATGGAGGTAAAAAATATAGTTTGGAAGTCTCAACAGACTTGGAAAATTGGCTCATAGTGTATGATTCATTTTCAGATCATTGTTACCATAAACAAATTATTTATTTTAATCAAATCGGAGCAAGGTATTTGAAAGTTAATTTTGAAAAAACACCAAACAAACTTAAGGAAATCTATCAGGATCTTGAGGCATCATACGTGTCAAAGCCACCTACCCAAGTAAACGGATGCGTCTGGCAGGGTGAAAATTTATCTCGAAACTCTTACTTTTTCAACATTTGGAACAAGGATAGGGGATTCATGAAAAAGTGGACATTGTGTACTGAGTCATTAACTGTTAAAACAGAGGATGAGAAAATCCCTTTTCTTTCCCAAAAACTTTCTCTGCAATCATCGGAAGAAAAGTGTTTTTGTATTTGTTTTATTCAACCCTTTTTACTCAACTCTTTTCAATTTCGCCTTTGGGACTATGACGGAAGAAAATACTCGATCAAAACGAAAATAGAAACAGCAGATCTTAGCGCAGACGAAATCGTAAGTGACAAGATGAAGGAACTTGTGGATGGCTATCAAGTGATAACTTTTTCGCCAAGACCAGTTTCTAGAATCTTTATATACTGCTTCAAAACAACGAAGGGAGACGACCTTAGAATTTCGTACTTCGAAGCTCCTGCTCAACTAGATTCTTCATCATCTATCGTCTCTTAAATTTAAAAAGTTTACTTATCTTCTGTTCAATAAAATAATCTATGAAAACTTTTTTAAGTAATTTAAATTTAAAATTCTCAAATTGCGGGTTCAAGATAACTAAAAAGATAATTTTCCCAAAATTCTGCTCATACATTTTAAGTAGTTTCAAAAAGATAGTAACTTTTAACATTTTTGTTGCTCTTTTAAAACGATTTTTAGGCATTTCTACCGCCCGAATAACCGTCCTGGAAATTAAGGATGGAAATATGTGAAGTACAAACAACCTGGAATGCTGAGCTGCCAACTGATATAATTTGAAGTTAATGCTTACCTTCCGTTCCTGTCGCCAATCGAAATTTAAAAATGTGTCTGTTGGAATTGGGTAGAATTTAATTTTAGCAAATCAGATCCTGTAAAGTATTTTCGAAATTAATAAATGGGAATTGTGCTTACCTCTCACGCTTCTTACATATTAATTTACAAAAAAACTGATATCATGAAAGACAATTTTTGTGCCGAAAACGAGAATCGCCAATAAAAGCCGTACTTTCGAATTTTCCATTTTTTATTAATCAGTGAATTCCAGTTTTCCAGAAACATTCTACTTCTTGGCCTTCACGTCATCGCCTCCCTCTGCAGCCTCTCTGGCCTTCTTAGCGCGGATTCCCCACAACTTGGCGTTGGTGCGAGCCTGACGCAAAGCATTGAAGGCCGAGAACTTCCTCTCGGCGTCTGTGATCTCACGGAACTCGACCACTGGAGGGGCGTTTCTGATCGGCATCACCTCTCCCTTGAGCTGAGTAGCCAGCTTGCGTTCTTCTGGAGTAGCCTCGCCCTTCTGCAGCTTCCTCTTCTCATGGACAGGGAAGAGAATGAGCTTGCTCTTGTACTCCTTCAAGCGCTGGATGTTCTGCTGGCGCGACTCCACGGACTTGTTTTGGCGACGGGGGTCCACAGAGATGCCGACAGAGCGGGCGAATCCGGCAGTCAAACCAGCTCCCTGAAAAATAGAACTCAACTAAGTAGCTGCTTGTTGATTTTTTAAAAAAGAATTTCGAACAAAACAGCCCATAGACCGATTGAGAATTTATGAGAACCTGAATCTAATAGCTTTAAACACCTCTGTTGACTCATTTTCTAACACTTTCAGAGCAAAAAATCCCACAAGAATTTGATTATGGTCGATGTTCGGTTTTTAAGAGAGAGTAATCTCGAACCTTGAGCTCGGCGAGGGTGAAGCCGCGTCCAGAGCGGACCTTGGTGTGGTATCTGATGGACTGGCAGCGGACGATCGGGCGCAGAGGGCCGGCGGCGGGCCTGGGGAACAGCGCCTTGGCCTTCTTGATGCGGTTCTGGCGCCTGCGGAACTTGCGGGCTGGCTGGTTGAACCAGGTGCGGATATGACGCTGCCACCACTTGTGGAAGTGGCCATTCGGTATCATATTATTCCCCTTCGTCATCTTGAATTATTTCTTCACCTGAAATCGAAACGAGAATTTTGTCACCAACTTTTTCTTCATTTTACAGCTTATTTCCAGGATTGTCAGCCTCCTTTCAACTTTGAAGCACTGGAAACTGTGAAAACTTGGCTCCTAGCGTCTTTTAGACTAACAATACTGGGAAAAAGCTACGAAATTCGCGAAAAATCGGGAAACTCACACGTGTTGTTGGCAGAAGAAACCAAAAAGAAAGAGTCGACCATCCCTAGTGGCGTCATTCACTCCAAAAGTATCGATCCCATTGGCGTCGTCCACTCCCAAAGTATCGATCTGCGCGCACTGCGCAGTTTGGTGGGGTTATATTTCCCCCTCTAGTATTGAGCCTCTACAATATTTGTTTACCTTCGCATTGCAATTTTTGCAGGAGAGGTATTGTTTTTGCCGTGAATTTAGCGTAGAAATGCTGATGAAAAAGACATGATAGAAGCTGCCGCCTTGCGCCTTTGCAACAAAACGCGACAATGAAAACGAGAAAATGTAAGTCAGTCAGGAAAAAGGACCGGAGGTCGGAAACGGATTTATGTAATTTCCTTCCAGATGCCAATGCCAGTTGGTTGCGCTTCATTTTCTGCACCGCTTCCTTAGTGGCGGCCGCGGAACCTCTTGGCCGCTCCAATTTCTGTGATATTCGAGATGTTTTAGTTGATAATAAGTGCTACAATTACGAAAAGGATGTTCCTACGAAGCAGGCTAACAATAAGGGTGTGGGCAACTTGTACGTTCTCTATGACGTCAATCACGTCGAAGGATTTAATTTGCGGCGGGATGTTTACATAAGGATGGCCACTTTCGTTTATAGTTTGCGGATGAAACCGAAGTACAAAAATACCAAATTAGTTCTTCCGCCGTTTACCCAAATGTATCATTGGAAGTCTCGAAACCTGGACCAGGAGCGTGTTTTCTGGAGCCACTTTTTCGACCTCAGCAGTTTGAGAGAATTTACATCTGTGTTGGACTTTCCCGAGTTTTTGCAAGGTAATTTACTTCTTGGCTTTGTTGTTTTTCGGTCAAGGCAATATTTATTGAGAGGTAAAATTGAATAACCCGAATTCGAGCAGAGAATTATTTGGAGTAATAAATTAGATCATCTGATTCTGCAGCTTTTGATAATTTTCTTAGTAAAAATCGAAAAATAAAATTCTAAAACTAAGATGCCTTGATGAAGACTGTGCAAACTCAGCACGGCTTGCATCAATCATATTTGCTTTATATTCGATCCACCACTTCCTGGCCCTGTTTGTTTTAAAGAGAAATTCCTGAACGAGGGCATTTGGTGCCGAATTTTGAAACTAGAGATCAGAGTTAGTCTGACGGCCATCAAGAGCGGTGAGAAATTTTTGAGACCCCCCGCTCAATGTTGATAAAGTTAATTCAATCCCTAATACCATGTGATAAGATTTTTTCGCATATCCCAAAGTTGACCATTGATATCATGTTTGTATTGTAGATACATAAACTACTGTTTATATGAGTTTTTAACTGTGAGATTCGGAGCAAATTAAGGGAAACACGCTAAGTTCTAAAATGCCACAGTGAGATATTTTTGCAGAAGCTTCTATCAATGTTTGAGGAGCTATTTGAAAAGTATTTCTCTGATATGTTATAATCTTGAGCAGCCTGAGAGCCTATATAGTTAAGTAGAAATTTTTTCGCGTGTTTTTAAACACTCAATAATACAATTTCAGGACGTATTTGAAAAAGGATTGACATAAATAGCTGTTTTAAAATTTTTCCCCAAATACCGGAGTTTACCGGAAAGTCACCACTCAAACCAGAAATTTTCCGAAAATGGGGGAAGTTCAAAAATATGTTAACGGTGAACTAAAAATTTTAAAATAAAAACTAAAAGTTTTTGCTTACTTCCGAGCGTATTGATGAAAGTACTTCATTGAATATACCTGACGTTTGTACTCAATTCCAGAGGTATACGACAGAGACAACCAGAAAAGGACCAAAATACTAATAGATGAAGTCTACAGACTGCAGCACTACGAGAACATGTTCGAGAATGGCGTATTCGTGGACAAGTTCGAGCGAGCGCCGTGCAAGCACTTTAGCGAGGCCGACCTCAGCTACTTCGGTTACTCGAACATGAGCGCCACAAAGTTCAGCTGTGTGAATTTCCAAGGTGGTGCGAAATTACTGCGGAAAATGCTTTACAAGTATAAGAGTGCTAAGCGAGAACCGGAGGGCGACCGAATAGTCCTCATTCTCAATACCGAAACGGTTTTACATGACTTCTGGGGGACGAAAGTCTACTGGGAGGCACGTAGATCGATGCGATTCAGTAAAGCATTAACACAGCTGGCCGAAAACTTCCGTCGCGACTCACTCGGGTCCTCCCCGGAGGTCGAGAGGGTCCAGAGGCCAGACTCCTGGAGGCTCGAGCGGCCCTACAGAGACGCTCTCGGGGGTCCGTACGTTGCAGCGCACCTCCGAAGAGCCGATTTTCTGTACGGGAGGGAGAAAACGACGCCCTCGCTGCTCTCGGCGGCGACCCAGCTGAAGCGGATTTTGAAGGTGACGCGTCTTTCGACGGTGTTTCTCGCCAGCGACTGCACTGGCCACGAGTTCCTGGATCTCAAGGGCCTCATGCGTCCATATAGAATAGTCAAATACTCGCCGGAGTTTAGGAGTCAGCTTGCAGAGTTAAAAGATGGGGGAGTAGCCATCATCGACCAAGTTATAGCCGCGCACGCCAGGTAAGGTTGAATTCCAAAATACTTAAGTATTTGGGGAAAATAGGAGTTTCCATTTTTTGTGAGAATAGAGCATTTTGCCACCAAACTGATCAATAAACTTATTTGTTTCTAGGAACTTGGCAGTCCTAAATTTTACTCTCTATGGCTAAAAATGAAAAAAAAATATAGGAAAGCTTACGAATGAAAAATGAAATCAATAATAATTAACGTTTTCTTTTCTTAATTCTCCACTCAATTGAGTTCAACTTTTCTTTTCAACGTGTAACTAGTTTCAGACTTTACCTGTATACTTATTTTTAGGTTTTTCATAGGCACTTATGAGAGCACATTTACGTTTAGGATCTACGAGGAGCGTGAGATCCTGGGGTTTTCTCAAAACAAGACTTACAACACCTTCTGCAAACGCGACGACCTCGTCGACTGCGAGAAAAACTCCGTGTGGTCAATAATTTACTAGCAACACTTTTTGCGCTTTAGCCATCAGACCGTAGTTCTGCCGGTGTTAGGAACTCTACAATAAATCTCACCTATCGTAAACAATTCCGTATCAAATCTCAAATTTAGACGAAAGACTATATTAATGTATAAAAATAACTATATTTTATTCATTATTCCGGCGTAAATGAAATCATAAATAAAATATTGTAAGTAAGTTAGAATGCGTTAAGTCATGAACCAGCTGCAGTTGAACACCTAAATGCCTTCCGCCGTCGCGTCTGAGGTACTAGCAATTTACACACCGGACCAGCCCAACTTCATCACAGTTCATACACTTCAGGGCCACGAACTCCCTCGTAAAGTTGTTCCGGTGAATGGACTTCTTGGAGCCGCCGCAGGACGGGCATGGCAGAAGTCTGAATCCGCCGCACACCTGACACATTTCGATAGCTTCTAGTGACTGAAAAGAAAAAAAAGTTAGACCCCGAGAACGGTAACTGAAGCAAGAGTAGAGTCAGGTTGTTAAGGGTCTTTTAATTTAACTTAGTCCAAAACAGGAAGTAATCTTTTCAAAACATATTTGTTTTTCTAAAAGTTTTTCTAGAGCTGAAGGAGGTAGATGAAAAATGTCAAAATGATCAAAAGATCCCTTTACTATTTTCAAAAATACTTTTTCCATTGAAATTAAAAACGAAAAATTCCATCCTTTTATCATTCAAAGAACGTTAAATTAAACTGAATCTATTTTTCGTTACTTTCTTATTTTTAAAGGAATAATATTTAGATTTTGATTTACACAAAATTAAAAATTCATTCAAAGTTGAAGTTTCCACATTTTATGAGAGTTTTTTGCTCGTGACCCCTCTAGTTTACAAGCATTCACACGTCCAGGATGGACGCAGCTTACTTACCTTATAAGGCTTTAGCAGCTTTCTCAGCTCGCCGGTTTCATTCAAGTTTTCCACAACAGTAACATCCTACGGAGCAACAAGAGGCAAATTAAAACCATTACGCAATCGAGGGAGCTTCAATTTCATGGTCCGAGTCCACCGGTAATTAATTAATTTTACACATTCTAAGCATCGGATTTGCTGTGGGTGCAAGCCGGTGCGCGCTTTATCGTTTGCATCATTAACGTTAAGCCCCGAGAGTGCCGTGGGGAAATTTCGCCCAAAACACTTTCATTATTAAGCCCATTTGCTTTAATTTCGCTTTGGTGAACTATTGTGCAGTCATTATTGATAAATCCCATCAATGAATCATTGTTTGTGATGTTTCAAAGCCCATCTCTCACCGGAGAATTCCATGGACGTAACTCTAGCAGGCTCCAGTTAGGCTTCACGAGTGGGCTGAAGGTTAACATTATTTTTGGACTGTCCAAATTTTAGTGACAATTTTCGATAAACGATCCAAACAATTTTCTAAATTTCCATGCTGAAGAAGTGAGCCTTTAGATAGTCTAGATTTTACGGGATTGCCTATCGTCTAGACCAATTGCTTGCCTACTTCAAGTAAAGAGCTCAGTGTACCTAAGTATGTCCTTCTAAATAATAGTTTAAAGCTCTGTGGTCCACACCAAACAGATTCCCCTTCTTGCTACGCCACTGGACTACCCAAGCAGCACGTCCGAAGGCAACGTAATGTGTATTCATGCAGTTTTCACCAAATATTGGCTTTATTTCGTAAATTTTTTCAACACGAACCTCCCATTTCTTATGCATTAAATTGAGATAAAGCGTCGAAAGTTTCGATCAAGAGGAACCATTCCAGAGACGTACCTAGGATTTAAAACCGGGGGGGCTGAACCTTGAGCGGGGGCCCCCTTCCTATCGAGTGCCGCGTTTACCTATTTGGGCCCCCCCCCCCTTAGCCCAATAAAAATTTAATTTCTACATCAAATAGGTTTTTTTCAGTTATTCACCGAAATTTTAGATGGGTTACAATTTAAATTCATAAATAAACAAAACATTTTATATAAATACAAATTCTGTACAGAATATTCCTGCAAATTTTTTATATTGATGCAAATATTATGTAGGTACAAAATATTATGTCACGTGTTTTAAATGAATTACCAAGGCCGTTTTTATTTCGGGGCCACCCACCTCTACACAAATTTTCTAACATTTTTGTAATACCATATATGTCAAAAATGTATCTTAAATTATTTACATAAATTTGGAGTGGTTTTGGAATTTATTCTTAAAAAGGCCCGCCGCAGGCGCGAAAATTTTTAGGAGTATGCAATAATTGAGAATAAGAAAACCATGTTTAAAGCTCCTTTAAGAATCGAAAAATCAAAAGCAATGACTAAAATCCCTATCCAGCTTCAAATTGTTGAAAAAGTCACAGTTGTGTTGGGTCATAAGAATTTTATGTATTTCAAAGGACTGAGATGTAAAAAGTGAAAGTAAAACAGCGCGCCGCAGGCGCAAAACTTTTAAAGCCTTTTTAAGTTTAGAAGAATTTAGAGCCTCC
This sequence comes from Forcipomyia taiwana, assembly GCA_963930915.1. NCBI lineage: Eukaryota > Metazoa > Arthropoda > Insecta > Diptera > Ceratopogonidae > Forcipomyia > Forcipomyia taiwana. The sequence continues at coordinate 528,111 of CAWVOI010000086.1, read as the reverse complement.
TTAATAAAATGGGGCCCCTACAGACATGAATGTGGGGCCTCCTGCTAAATAAAATGGGGCCCCTAAAGACATGAATGTGGGGCCCCCTGCTAAATAAAATGGGGCGGAAAGTGCTAAGTTTCTGAAAATTTTTGGTCCCTTCGGTACCAAAATTTTACCGAATTTTTCAAGATTTGGGGGCCTCTGGGCAGTGTCCAATTTGTCCATATGATAAACGCGGCACTGTTCCTATCCCTCTTGATTCAAAAGGGGGCCCCCTCGAATAAGCTGGTGGGCCCCCTGATTCAAAAAGTGGGCCCCCTTGATTCAAAAATGGGGCCCCCTCGAATAAGCTGGTGGGCCCCCTGATTCAATAAGTGGGCCCCCTTGATTAAAAAATGGAGGTCCCCTCGAATAAGCTGGTGGGCCCCCTGATTCAAAAAGTGGGCCCCCTTGATTCAAAAATGGGGCCCCCTCGAATAAGCTGGTGGGCCCCCTGATTCAATAAGTGGGCCCCCTTGATTCAAAAATGGGGGCCCCCTCGAATAAGCTGGTGGGCCCCCTGATTCAATAAGTGGGCTTTGATTCAAAAACGGGGGCCCCCTCGAATAAGATGGTGGGCCCCTTGATTCAAAAATGGGGGCCCCCTCGAATAAGCTGGTGGGCCCCCTGATTCAATAAGTGGGCTTTGATTCAAAAACGGGGGCCCCCTTGAATAAGATGGTGGGCCCCTTGATTCAAAAATGGGGGCCCCCTCGAATAAGCTGGTGGGCCCCCTGATTCAAAAAGTGGGCCCCCTTGATTCAAAAATGGGGCCCCCTCGAATAAGCTGTTGGGCCCCCTGATTCAATAAGTGGGCCCCCTCGAATCAAAAATGGGGGCCCCCTCGATTCAAAAAGTGGGCCCCCTTGATTAAAAAAGGGGGCCCCCTCGAATAAGATGGTGGGCCCTTTGATTCAAAAGTGGGGGCCCCCTCGAATAAGCTGGTGGGCCCCCTGATTCAATAAGTGGGCCCCCTTGATTCAAAAATGGGGGCCCCCTCGAATAAGCTGGTGGGCCCCCTGATTCAATAAGTGGGCTTTGATTCAAAAACGGGGGCCCCCTTGAATAAGATGGTGGGCCCCTTGATTCAAAAATGGGGGCCCCCTCGAATAAGCTGGTGGGCCCCCTGATTCAATAAGTGGGCCCCCTGGAACTAAAAATGGGGGCCCCCTCGAATAAGCTGGTGGGCCCCCTGATTCAATAAGTGGGCCCTCTTGATTCAAAAATGGGGGCCCCTTGAATCAAAAATGGGGGCCCCCTCGAATAAGAGGGTGGGCCCCTTGATTCAAAAATAGGGGCCCCCTCAAATTAAAATATGGGCCCTTTAAAGGCCTTATTTTAGTATTATTTTTTTAAAATCGGGCCCCTTCGGGGCCTTTATAATAATAATTAAATTTCGGGGCCCCTACGGGGCCCTTCTGAAAAAGCTCGGGGGGGCTAAGCCTACCCTAGCCCCCCCCTAGTTACGTCTCTGAACCATTCACTTACTCCAACGTATTGGCCGTCGACAAACAGCTGGGGTACTTTGATCTCGTTGCACTGCAGCCGATCTCGTAACTCCTGCTGATAGTAGCCGGACATAAATATATCACGTTCCTCATATTTCACCAGAAGGGTCTTCAGTATCTGCTTCACGTTGGCGCAGTCCGTAAAGGTCTTTCGCACGATTCCCATGCTCGTGGTGTACACAATCACCTTGCCGGCGTCTTTTTCCTTGTAGTTCTGAAAATGCAAGTAAAAGTTAATTAAAATGTGATTGGATGATTACGCTTAAGCATGCGATCGTACTTTTCATTTCATTACCAATCGCACACAATGCTTTTGCATCAAAATATTTCGAGTCTACGCATAATGATTCGATCATTATTACCCAACCAATGGCCGGAAGTTTATGTAAGACACTGGATTTCGGCTAACGATACTTCCGACCGACCGCGATCGTGTGAACCGGCCCAATCTAATCGACATTTGAAACTCCCTCTTCGGACCTTCCTCGGAGCGCCAGAGCTTGAGCGGAAACTGTCTGGCTGCTTCCATTTTACAAAGCTTGATTTAATTAGTTTTGATGGGAACCTTTATAATGGACGTTTCAATTGAATTTGGAAAGGATTTTGAAGTGACTTTCTTAGTGACTTAAGTTGGGGACGATAGAGCTTCAGAGCTTTATATGGAAAGTTTGGGGTTCATGTCGTCTCGTTCAAACGAATTTTGCTAAAAAAATCATCCAAAACTCCTGCCGAAACTCCAATCTCCTGACTGGCCAAGTTTAAAGGGTTAAGAGATCCAAATCAATGCTTTTTTAGAGCTGAAGAATTGTAAATATAAACTTACTAAAGAAACTTTTTCAAAAATTACTTTCAATATCACTTCCGTTTTTTTGAAAATCATCTCAAGACGATTTTTACGCAATAAACTTAATATTTTATTTTATATATTATGCGATTATAAATCAATCGCTTTAGGAACGATGTAGATTGTACTGGGAGTCAAAGGTCACGGAGGTCCCGAAGGTCTTATTGTGACCCATCTTGACAGAGTCAAGAGTTCCTCAGTAGCGCCCCCCATCTTATACTGCCGTACGCGCCATAGCAGTCGCATTCTTGGCTTGCACCAAGAACACAGTTGAGCAGAAGTTGCCTCGGCTGAGTATCGAACATACGACCTCTCGATCACAAGTCCGATACTCTACCAATTAGGCTACCTCTGCCCCTTTAGGAACGACTAAATTTAGCTATTCAAATTTAAGAAATATGGAATACAAAATTCCTCGTGAGATTTTTTCGAATAAAAAGTTAAAAATATATAAAAAGCAAAATCGGAGATTAAGCTTAAGGGTGCTTTTTCAAAGATTTCGAAAAGACCAAACTTTGAGGGACCCTAGCTCCGTGCCTGTACATGGCAGAAGTCACATGTAATACCATGATTTACTAGATTTAACACATACTACAACATAATAAAATTTCAGCTCAATCGGATTTAAAATAAGGAGTTTTCATACAAACGTAAAACACCCCCCATTCCCCCCCCCCCCAAGAGGAAGTGGGGATCTAAAATTGGTAGCCTGCATCCCTTCAAACCATGCCCTATACGATGCAAAAAACCGAAGCTCTCTAGCTATTCTGGTTCTCGAGTTATAAAATTTGGGACAGACAGACAGACGCTAAAGCGGCCACAATAGTGCATTTTTTGCAAAACGCTAAAAATGAACTAAAAAAGCAATTGTCCTAAAAAAAGGAAGATTCGAAGATCATGAGCCCAAACAAAAGAGCCAAGATGATTTGTAAATAACTAAAATGTCTGATATGTAATATTTTGGGCGCCTCAAGCAAGAAAAGTGGGCTTAGATTCACGAGCCGGAAACTTGCAGGTCAAAGAGTTCATTTGACCGTCGCCAAGTGTGTGAAGAGTGAAGTAAGTGTATGTAATTTTCCGCTAATTTTATATCATCAACCCAGTTTTGTGTGATAACACGGGTTTTTCCTGTTTGCTAAACATGTCTTGGGTATCGCACTAGTTTGCGCTAAAAGTGGCGATTTTCTTTTTTCTCCGCTTTTCTATCGTTGCTTTTATTTTTCAGTGTCAGCTGTATTGTTGCACGAGTATATGCTAATTTCACATTTCTCGACCCGAGCGGCAGCGGGCACACATAACATGCATTTGCTGCATATGTAATTGAATGCTTCGACTTAAATCGTGTAATTTGAGCAGAAATGCGTTATTGGCTCTCTTTTATTGTTGCAGTGACCAACTTTGCAGATCCTGGATCGAATCAGAGATACAGAGCAAGTCCTGGGAGAAATTGATTTTCTCTTCTGTCCTTTAGTTACTTTTGATTTCAGAAAAAATACCCTGAACCTTTGTTTGAGTCAAAAATGAACATTAACATTTATAGAGAATTTATAGCCTGGAAACCCGAGGGAATATACTCTCCTCTGTATGAGGGAGAGACCGATAGCCATTCAAAAAGGGTTAAAAGTGCACTCAAAATGTTTTCGTCTCCGATGGAGCTCTTTCTTCCACCGGAGCCGCAATATTGGAAACGTAAAAGAGCAATTTCATTTTTTCATGCCTAGCTGGGCACCTTTCTTCCTCGCCGCGTTCGTTCAAATTGTACGAAGTTTACCTTTTCACTTGTACGAAAAAAAGTGAAAAATGAGGTAGCACATAAAATGGCTCAAGGTGAAAGATAGCGAAGACAATGTGGCTGATAAACTTAATTTAATTAACGAAACAAAACAATTGCTCCGATGAAAAGAGTGAGAAAGGTCGGTAAAAACGCGAGTAATTTCATTGAACCCCATTCTATTCTGCCCCTCTCTTCGCCCATAGTTCGTTCGATGCCCACGCTAATGACTCGCCGTCTTTCGGCTACCTATTCGCGGCAAATTAGCGCCGAAAGGGAAAGTTTCGACCGATTGGGAACTCGGTTACTGCTCCGAAGTTCGCGCAGTTCGGTCTGGTCTCAAAACGTCACTCATTCGCTGTTCATCGAATGTCGCTTGGAACATTTTTGCGCGGAACAATTACTCACTCTCGCTCGAATGGGAGTCTGATCGCATAGCTCTGGCCCACTTTTAATCAGCAATCGCTAATTGAGCGAGCGTAACACACATTTTTCCATGCTGCTGGTCCTGCACTCGCACAAGAGCCACGCAAAGCCCAAACAGAGCTTCTTGCTCTTCTTGCTAACGCTTATGTCATTTGGCTCAATATTTACTGTTGGGGACGTTTTTTGTGATTAAAGATTACTGAGCAAAACTTGGGCACTCGGACAGTAACCAGTGTAAGTATGGCTGCCCGCTGCCATATGGTTTGAGCCAAATTTAGCAAATTTGAAGTTTCCCGGAAATTCTATATCTATTACGTTTCCCATTAGCTTCTTCGAAGTATTTCTTCCAACTTGAATTTCTTTTCTTTCTGATGATCTTGACTTTAGCACTACAGTTTTTATAAAATTATGAATAAATAAATTTTTATTATTATATAGAATTATGAATCATAATAAAATGTGTCATTACATTTATGCTAGAAAATTTATAACACGTCTTGTTTTATAGTTTTTCTCATATTTATGCAACAGAAGAATCTCTGAAATTAATAAGATTTAAAATAGATTTGAAAATGTGATGTCTTCTAGGAAAAGTAATCATTTGTTAACTTTTCACTTAACTGAACAGACGTCAAACTTGTATTGAAAAGTTTGGGTCCATGTAATGTTGATCAATCAAAAAAGACGGTTAGGGTAGGGTGGGGTGACACGGCCAGGTACTTTAAAAATATATAAGAAGCAAAATCGGAGATTAAGCTAAAGGGTGCATTTTCAAAGATTCTAAAAAGACCAAACTTTAAGGGCTCCTAGCTCCGTTCCTGTAAATAGTAGAAGTCACGTGTGGTACTATGATTTAATAGATTTGGCACAGACTATAACATACTAAAATTTCAGCTTAATCGGATGTAATATAAGGAGTTTTCATACAAACGTAAAACACCTCCCATTCCGCCCCAAGAGGGGATGGGGGTCTAAAATTGATAGCTTGCACCCTTACAGACCATGTCCTACACGATGCAAAAAACCGCAGCTCTCTTGCTCTTCTGGTTCTCGAGTTATAAAATTTCGGACAGACAGACGGCAAAGCGGCCACAATAGTGCATTTTTTGCAAAATGCTGAAAATGCACTAAAAATACAAATTCACAGATTTTTTCATGACCAAACTAAACAACAGCTAAGCTCTAAAATTTAACGATGTTCTACATTAACAGCACAATCAGTCGGAAGTGACCTTTATTACATAACCAAAATAATCTTGATTGAGTTGTTCGATCAATACTCTTTTCGGACTTCATGCCCGGAATCCGAAGCTAAAAGAGATCGTCTGATTGCCCACGAACATATCAAAGGCCGTCTGTTTGGCCATTTGACCCATTATCTCTCTTTATCGTCTTGTGTAAACGCAAAATTGCGAGCGTTTAGCACGATGATGGGAAGCAGCATCTCGTCAAAAGCGGCGCACCGACGGGTGAATACGGCATTATTTATTGATTCCATTGTGCTCATTTCTATGCCACTTTGCTCCGGTGTTCGCCAGCAACCTTGACTCTTCTTCCAGCTCCGCACCTCTGTTTGCAGTTAGACGCTCAAATTATGTAATTTTACGTAAATGCCTTCAATTGAGGCGCTAAATCAGCCTGTCACTGCAGTAATGAACACGTATTTCGCGCGTCTCTCTCAAAATGGCATTCGAACCGGAGCTCTGCGTCGCAAAGTTCAAGCATGAAATGAAAGTACGTGCTCCAAACTTCACCATATGTGAGACAGGCCGCTATTTTCTTCATCACCATTCAGTTATTCATAGCATGAACTTGCGCTTGTGTCTTGTCAATAGCCGAGTCCCAGCAATTTGTCTAACATTCGCTGTCTGCGGAGCTTTTTGCTCTGATAATTATCATAATTTCTGTGCATTTTAGTTTGTTTTGCTCAGCTTTTTCTGCAACTTGGTTGCTTCTCTCTAGCTCTTTTCTTTGCTCCGAGGGGCTTGTCTGTTGGCGGCATTTTTCACCCAGAAGGTCGCACATAACTGCTCGACAAGAGACCCTGACGAACCCATTCTCAAGGAAAGCTATGAGTTACTACTTAGAATGGCTCACTGAGCAGAATAGCTTTGAATTGAGAAGAAAAATCTTGAAATTGAACTGGACTGCTCAGGATTCGCTCCTAGATAGGAGCATAGAGTTAAATAATGGGGGCGCTATTCAAATGATTAGTTGAAATTAAGGTATTCAAAAAATTTACTATTGATAACAATTACTTATCGAGAATCCTTTAATTTTGTATTGAACCTGTTTGAAGTCGTCGCTTCAAAATCTCCCCAAAATCAATTTTATTCCGTCAAATTTCAGGAATTAAAGCTACTAGAATTTTGCAGCTACAAGAAAAGTTCTTGAAAGTACTTCTGGAGATCTTTCAAAATGAAAAAATAAATATCCATGAATTTAAACAAACCTAGAAGTCAAGAAATTTGTTCACTCCCCCATTCACCCACCTACTATCATCATTTCATCAAAAGTACTCGTTTAAAAAACATTTCACTCAACATTCACATGTCTCTTCGCACAGTTTTGAAAACTTGACTCCCATTTTGCCGCAACTAAATGCGAAAACATGCATTTATGTCAAATATTCAATACTCCGTTTGAATGGTTGAGTTGAGAAAACCTCCCATCGCGTATAATAAGACGATGATGTATTGATTTGAAACGCAAACTAAAAAGTACTTTTGTTGCAAAACCCTGAGACATTGCGAAGCCCATTCAGTTACTTAATTTTGCCGCTGAATCATGACTGGAGCACTACTTCGCTTCATTGGAAATGCTCAGATATTGTAAAATCATTGACTAACGAAGCAACAATTGTTGCCGGCTAAATCAGGAAGCCCCGAGTGAATTGCATGTATTTGCACGGAATTGAGACAAATTAGCATTATCATGAGCGCTCACACCAGGAATTTAGCGACACATTTATGAGCGAGTAAAAGTGTCGACGATGCACTTTGATTGCCATGAACTTGCTCTTTGGCGCGCGGAATGCTAACGAGATGTATCGGATATCCAAAAACCTGTCCAATTTACTGTCTGAGTGGAAAGTTTGGTGATTCTTTTTATTCTGTGAATTTCTCGACTCAACCTTTGAAAATTGTTAAGTTTTAAATATTTGAGAATAAAAAGTTAGCCCTAAGGTTGCCATCACACTACAAAAAATTGCCCGATTTTTGGCAATATTAGTTGCCCTGATTCTGATTTTTTGCTCTGGGCAAAAATTGCCGCAATTTTGCGGCCACTGGAATTGCCTAAAATTGCCCAAATCCCGGCAATTTAAATTGCCTAGTGTGATGGCACCGTAAAAGTTTACCTAAAAGAGGAAAGGAAATTCATTCAAAATGTGAGGGAGCTTGGTGGTCTATGGAATACTAAGTTGAGAAAGTTCAATGCAATTTCCGTCTGCGAAGCACAAATCAGCTTCTGTATTCAATTGCTACAATCAGGTATATTTGTGGATATTTTCTAATCCTGATTACCATACCTAGAAAGACAGGAAATGCAATAAAATGTGAAAGCAATTATACAAATTATAATTCCAAAGTTTTAATTTTAAAAAAACTTGTCGAGTAAAAATTAAAAGCTAGAACAATTCATTGCCTTGATCAAAATTTAGTTTTAAATTTTCCCTAATCGTCAATTTCTGATTTCATAGTGTGCCTCAACTCCCCAGTTGATAAATAATATTCCATTAAAACTCTACATTTCCCAGTAATTTATATTCCAGAGGGTTCGACCAAAAGAGAGGTCACGGTTCCAGAAATATATCGTTATTCGAGTCGTTATGACATTCTTCTGGCAAAACTCGCGCGAATCCGGTTATTGGCATGCAGCAATGAACTTCTCGAACAGCCTCAAGTGTTAACCGTCTTGGCTGTTGGCTCTCTCAGGCTCGCAAGCGGCGCGTTCTCCTGGCAACAAAAAGACCGATGCAGAGCAGGTTTAGCAACTTTTACGCTCTTGACAGAGCAGTTCAGCAGTATTATCCAATTTATGTATCCACACAATTATGTTACTGTTTTTTCAAGAAGTCGAAGAAAACTGTTTCAGAGCAAAGAAAGCGGCGTGGCGCGACTCGGCATCGATAAACGTACGAGACTCTCGCACCGCAATGTGTGTGATTCAAGTTTCTCTTTAACATTTTGAGTTTTGAATGGTCCACTTTAATGTAATTTAACGTGATTTTTGTTTGAAATGGTCATCATTATACGGCATTCGCGAAAGAAAGCTTCAATCATTCTTCTTCAATTCCGTCTGTTGTTTTCCATCTTTTAATTGCAGCACTGCCATCGCCGAATCTCGAGTGCGGGGCAAGCAAAAAGGCACGAAACTGTTTGCGGCGAGAGCCGAGTCAACAAAACAAAAGTAGGCAACGACTCTCGTATTGTTTGCCCGATTCGATTGATGAAATGGACAATTGAGCGCGCAATTGTAGTCGACGTTGATTTTGCGCTTATCGAAGTTTCGAGAAGATCCACAAGACTTGTTCGGAGCTTTATCTCAAACTGGGAATTTTTCAAACAAAATGTCGATCATAAGACATTTTTTAGTTATGAAAAGTAAAATGTTTTAAAATTATCAGTTCAAAGAATAAGGATTGATATTAAAAGCTTGACTAAATGATTGACTAAATTTTTAAAGACTTCCTTTTCAGAAACATTTATGTCCAAGGTTCGTTTCCTAATCTTAACATCAAGTCTTCTGATTCTCAATGAAACCTAAGTAGAAAGACAGTCTTGTTGCAGCCTCGGACACAGCTGTCGTCACGTTTTTAGCTGAAAAACCTTCATTAGCCAGACAAATGGGCGCGCAATAATGAAACATAATTTTTCAAAAGCGAAGTTCAAACTTTTCCAGTTACTCAATCAACCAGTTGAGGTAAATCCTGTTACGCAAAGCGCCACAAAAATGGAAATTATCTCGAAACAGTTGCTTTCGAGAAACGACCTTCGAAACGATAGCTTTTCCGATCCACCGACTTCGGAGCCAGCGACATTCGTCAAGAGAATAACGGCTAGTGACTTAAAATGTCTCTTTAATTGCCTCTCCGACAACTTAATTAACGACTTGGTCTCGAGCTGGGAGCAGAAGCTACCGCAATGTCTTACGAGAATCAATGCAGTGATCCAGTCAGTGACTCTGGTGGATGCACATATCTTAATAATTAAAATAACGAGTCTTGCTTGTTTAAATTCCCCCAGTTTCCAGATGTACTTGCATCTCTGAAATGAAATACGGGAACGGTGAGCTCCGACTTGGATCGGCGGATAAGAGAAATGTAATTACACGAACGTGATATAAGTATTGTGTATCTTGCGTTTGTCGTTCACACACCGAAAGATGATATTGGTAACATAACTCTGGGTCGATGCAGAGGCAGGTGAAGCCAGCGAAGGGTGAATGTGGGGCTTCGAGGGTGGATTTTTTTTGGGTTCAGCAGCCTTTTTCTATTTTATGAATCTATCACATTTAAATAATTTATAAAAAGAGAACTTAATCAGTCCGAAGTCTTTAAAAAGCGAGGCAATTGCTTAAAATCTTCATCAACCGCCGTCAATTGTTCGGGGACAAATAAAAACGAGACACAGAAAAACTCTGTGCTTAATGCAAGTTCTAGTGCCTCGGTAGCCCAGTTACGTTCCTGGCCACATGTGAGCCCACATGAAGCAGCAATAAAAACAAAAGCTGAGAAGCCACTCACCTTAGTGGTATGCTGCTGGATTTGTAAAAAAGTTGCAATACCGTTACGCACTCTATTTTTCACTCCCCGAACGGTTCCTTTGGCGCTTCGGATCGTGGAGCTGCCCGACTGGATCTCCTTGAAGCCCGCAAACGACTCGTCCAGGTCGGGCGTCTTCACCTTCAGCGACTCCTCGATCTCGCTCGCGATCGAGTCGCGCTCGTTGATGTGAAAATTGTAGTACTTGTCCGACTCGTAAAAGGTATTGGGTCGAGTGAGGTCAAGGGAGCCCCGCTGACTCCCCACCGTTGACAGCTCCCCCAGCTTGATCGTGATCTTGGCGGCCTCCGCGTCCTCCTTGGCGGGCTTGCGGTTCAGCGTGCTCATAGAGTGCGTCCGGATGTCCTTGAGGAGCGAGTCGGGGAAGTAGCTGAGGGAGGAAAAGTGCGGCTTGCTGTCCGAGCAGGAGTTGACCGTGATGTTGGAGCCCAGCGAGCTCAGGCTGGACTCGCTCTCGTCGCTGTCGGAGAAGCTGGGCTCGTGCGTGAGACCCGACCCGTGGGGGCCCGTCGTGTTCAGCATCACCTTGGTGCTCATGCTGTTCTGTTTCTTCGGGAGTGCTGGCGGAACTGGAGAGGTCTTCTGGCTGTTATCACTACATGTCCCACTGTCTATTGAGTCCGCGTCGGTCAGCTCGTTCTTGTGACGGTGCCCATTTGCACTGTTTGTCGAGTTCATCAAATAGTAGATGTAGGTATTATTTACTTCGACATTTGCAACATTTGCACCACCTGATCTCTGAACCATATTTTTATTGCAATATTTACGTTTACTTCCACAACGAAACACACTTCCTTTCCCGCTTTGCTTGCAACTTAATTGTTTTCAATTCTCGACTCTGATTGCCTTCACTTCCTTCTTGTACCTCCACTGAATTGATTTGCGTAATTTTTCTTTTTCGGTTTTCGAACTTTTTACATTAATTTTTCAAAGACAGATTTTTGAAAACTTTTTTTCCACTCTTTTGGACATTTTTCGAATTTTCTCTGGAAATTTCTTCAGCAAAAAATTTTCAGTCTTGCTCGACGAAGATTACAATATCAACTAACTTTCAGGTAGTGTACTCTGGGCCGAAAGAGCTGCGCATACAACCACTTGTTGCTCACCATCTCCCGCTTTGTGTAGCTCCGCGCTCATCCCGCACTGTACGGCTTTATGTTGCGTTGAGTACCGAGCTAACATTACAATCAATGAAAGAGTTGTTCCAGCTCTCAAGTGCGTTGTTGCTTTTATTTACTTTTATAATTATTTTTCATTAGGTGGGCACAAATTGGACTCCAAGTTTTACCTCACTAGAGCCTGTACAGTTGAGTTTCGGTCTAAAACACTCCAAGTCTCTAGCACCTTTCCCTACTTTATTTTTAATCGAAATTTTTACTAACGGTCCTCAACATAACATTGTCATTTCCCATAATATAAATCAAGTGATTGGTGAATGAAGTATGTTATATATCAGAACCCTATAGAAGAATGTAAGTATAAGAATGTAAATAAAATGTAAATATAAGAATGTTTCAATTCAAATTCTCCGTAAATCTACCTCTACATGCTCTTTATGCTCTTTATGCATGCTCTTTATGACATAAACTTTTTCAATCGAAATGGCCTCATCTCTACCAGGTATTGATCCAAATTTGATCTGTAACTTACAAAAGGCTGATTTCAATCATAACAGTTTAAGAGAAAACTAAGCTTTAGAATGATATTGAATCGGAATTTGGAAGAATCTTTGACAACCAATATATTAAATTTAAAAACAGTTTAGACTTGGGTAGCTGTTAGAATTCTTACGAACGAGATATATGTATATGCCAGAGTTATGACCACCATATTGCGTTGCCTCAAAACCGGCCGAATATTGCTTTACTCAAGCGAAATCAAAAATTTTGGCCGAAAAAGGTTTGAAAGTTGGAACAGCCAACCAACATGATCCGCTGTGCGCCGATTTTATGTTTGTCTACTCATTTCTTTCTTCTTTTTTCCAAATTCTCCACCTCTCTACCTCGGCCACACGATAAACTGACCGTTTTTGCCCGATTCGCACAACTTGTAAGCGTTGAGAGACCCGCTCTCTTATCACACCGCATCTCATTCGATTGTATTTTCTTGTAGCACTTTTACAGCAAACGGTCAGTGCACTATTGAATCAACAACATCGATTGAAACCAGTCTTATTCATATGTGTGTTCACGTCTTAGATAGCTCTCAAAATCTTCTCGAGCCCCTCGACGCGCGTAAAACAATTAAAAATGAATCATGTTCATCAAACAAGTTCCAGCGCTATCTCCAATTCTCCAAACAGTTTGAGTTTACATAACTCATTTTAGGTCACCGGTAAATGAAAATACGGGTTTCATGAACGAGCTCAATTAATTGACACTCTGCTAAAACTTTATGCAGCATCAGGTTTCTCCTCGTCTCTGTCTCTGCAACTGCCCTGCCGGCCGCTTGTCAAAACCGTCAAAACGGCAAAAACTGCACATGCAAATCGTAATTATTTCTTTTTACTCGCCAGCAGTGACGCAAGAAGTTTGACCGACATTTAAAAGATGCTTTGTTGCTTTTCTTGGGACACTTTGAATTTCTTATCAGTTATCATCTTGTTTCGCCGGCCTTCCCATAAAAAATAAAACTATTCCTCTAATGGAAACTAAAATGAAAACAGTTCGAGAAATTTGCAGATTAAACTGATATTTCTCAATGTTAGATTCTTAAACATTTTTAAAATTGCACTCATAAGCTTTTCGTGACTTATTTAAATTAATTTAATTTTTATAGCTGAATTCAACCTGTCTCTACGATGTTTCACCGAGCTGTTATTGATTGTTGACCTTTTAACTTTTAAATTCTATGGTATAACGATCCAAAGAGTTTCCGTGGCGCGGCGTCTGGAGTTAAAAATTAAAATGTGGAAAATGTACACCTTGAACTTGTTCCTTGGTTTTAAATCAATCAATCTCTTAAGTTTCCTATGTGAGTTTAATTTATTTGGCATTTTAGATCGACAATAGATTTATCAGCTTTTCTACAAATTAGGATGGTTCCGAACCTTATGTTAAGGTGGTTCGAATTCTATATTTCAGCAAGGTTTTTAAAAATGTAATTTGTAGGGATGCTAGAACCTTTTCGGGTAAGAGTGAGTATTTGAGGTTTCTTTGAGGTTTACCACTTGACAAAAAATCACAAATCCCCACTTTTTTCTCGGCCAAGTTAACTTGTGAGGACATAATTATAAGTTCCAGCGAGTCTATTTCGTTGAAAATTATTTCTCTAGTCTCCTAATGTACTGATTAGCAGTATTTTTCTGGTAGAGCAGCAAGAGAGAAGAGAAGCAAGAAGCAGGTGAATTGCTTAGTTGGAATATGGCAATGTTGATTGGTTTGACAGAAATAAACTTTAGAAGTAGTTCCAGGTTCACATTATTATGCTTTGAGATTTTTATTAAAATGTAAAAATTAAAAACGTGAAGTTCAACGACTGATCAAAATGCGCAGTATCTAATAATTATGCACATTCACTCCAATGATTTTGATAACATTGATCAGAGATGTAGCTTAGTTGGTTGCTCCATCCCATGCAAGTTATGTAAAATATTTTATTCAAAAACTTATTGAGGTTTTATTTAAAGTTTAAATCTTTTAAAGTTTTAAAGACGATACAAGAAAACGTTGTTTAATTTTTTAAAGTGAAAATGAGTCAATAGAAATGAAAGCACTTTAACTACTTTAAGTTTTAGAAAAAGTAAAGAAATGAATTTGTATTCGAATCTCTGATATTAAGGACCTGAAAGTTGTTCTGAGAGGATGTTGAGTTCAAACTTCGAATGTTGTGAACTGGAAAATAATGGAAGTTTTTCAAATAAACTAAAGCCAGTAATTCATAAAAAACATGTTTAAAGCTTAGTCGGGGACGAACGCATTTGAGTGCATTTTCAATTCGCTTTGTTGCAAAAGTTGGGTCGAAGTGAAAATATTTTATTCCCAATTCCATCAGTGCAGAAACTTGTTGGGCCCCTGACTTTAACCCACAGGTCATAGAGCCTTAATGTAGAAGGATATTTTGCTAAATTTAATGTCATCTAACATTTGCCCAAGTTTCAGTTCGATTGGAGTTAGAAAGTTTTCGCCCCATACAAACTTTGGGAGCTTACAGCTCCTCACCTTTAGGTCATAGACTCTTACTGTAGAACTGTTTTTTGCTAGATTTACTACAATCTAACAGTTGCCAAAGTTTCAGCTCAATCGGTTGAATTTGATATTTTGCCCTACTGTTCGCCAAGGGAAGTCTTGGGAGGCCACTTATTGACCCCCAGAGTCCGTTATTTTACATTTTTGAGACCATAACCCGAAACAAAAGTTGCTTAAATTGTAATTTTACATGACCATTCTGAATTTCAGCTCGATCGGAGCAACTAAATTTTTCCCCCCTTTGGTGCCCTCTTACTCCCCCCCCTTAAGTGATAGGGTCATACATGTGTTCTATGATTTGCTAGATTTGACGTGATGTATAACATATCCAAAATTCAGCTCAATCGGACGAAGTATATAGAACTTTCATACAACGGGAAAACCCCCCTGGTTACGTCCCTGGGGGGTTTTTTGGGAAACCAACAAAAATGGCCCACCCTCTAGACCATACCTTACATCATGCAAAAAACCGCAGGTCTCTAGCTCTTATAGTTTCGGAGCCTTTGCGACTCGGACGGACGGACAGACGGACAGACGGACAGACGGACAGACGGACATATCGGACACATAAGTGCATTTTTTTCAAAATTGATGAAAATGCACTAAAAATTAATTGAAAAAGCAGGCCAAAATGTTGGTAAAGAGAAAATGTCTTCCTTGAAAATGTTTTGGGCTCTCCACTTTGAATACCCTACCAACTTCAGCTACGCCACTGAAGCCAAGCCGAATCCAAACACCTCGTGGAAACTGCTCTCCTCTCATCGACAAGTAACCCAATAGTCATCGCGCAACTAAAGCAGCAGCTTGAAATTTACAAAATCTTTATTTTGTGCTCTAAGCCTGCAACGCAAACGCATTACGCTATCCGCTCTCTTCGGCTTCCAAATCTTCGTAATCGTCGTAAGTGACGTAATCAACGTTCTTCTTGCGCTCTTTCCTCTTGTTTTTCGCCTTCCCCTTCTGCTCCACGCTGGGCAGCTCGTCGTCGCTCTCCACCTTCTTGCCCTTCTTGCTCTTGGTCGTCACCAATTTAGGGGTCTCCTCTTTCTCCTGGACCTCCTCGCCTGTGCTGGCCTCTTCCTGCTGCCGCTGTCTCTCCGCCTCGGCCTCCGTTTCCTCTTTCTGTTTCTTCACCAGCTCTACGAGATACTTGTACCGCGCCAGACACTCCTCCTTGTTCTTCCCCGGGACGCTGTCTGCTATCTTCTGCCACCGGTCGAAAGCTCCAGACTTTGGGAACTTGATGATCGCCGACTCCAGCGCCTGCTGCTGCGCCTGCGTCCACACGCTCTCAGCTCCCGCCTGCACCTGGGCGTCTGCGGGCTTCTTGGTCTTCACCTTCTTGTTCGCCTCCTGCAGGATCTGCTCCGCCGGGCTCTCACCCTGGCCCGGAACCTTGTAGGCGCTCTCCTTTAGCTTCGCAGCCATGTGCGTGACCTCGTACACGGACCGACTCATCATCTCCGCGATCGTCTCCCACCGATTCGCGCTGCCCCCTGGGTACTTTTTCACAAGTCTGATTAGCTCCGTAAGGTCCTCGTCGGTCCACAGACCTCCTGTTACGGTGGGACGAGGTCGTTGGGGTCCCGAGTCGGCTGCTCCCTCCTTCACCGCGCTCACCGAGTACGCAGCGAGCTCCTCCTCAGTCTTCTGCGGCAGGTTCTGGGCCTGTTTTCGACGTCTCAGCTGTCGGATTTCTCTCTCCTTAGCTCGTTCCTCTTCAAGCTTCTCGAGCCGCTCTTCCTCTTCCTGCTCTCGCTTTCTTCGTTCCTCGTCCTGCCGCTTCTTCTCTAGCACTTCATTAAAGGTCTTCTTCAGGTTACTCGGCCCGTGGACTACCAAGTTGTAGAGCCCGATGGGGATTTGAAATGGCAGCGTGTTCTGAAGGTATAAGAAGAGCTTTCTGAGGGCACATTTGGGTCATACGAAGAATTAAAGCAAAAAATTCAATAAAACATCGTTTGAATAAGACTGGATTTGGACTCGTGGATTAAAATATTAAAAGAACTGTAAATGAGGATTTCAGAGTGATGAACATTTTCGAAATTAAATTCTTCAAAATTCATGAATCAGTTCGGGTGCAAAGGTATCAAAAGGACTCAGACAAAGACTTAAGACATTTTTAATACCAAAATAAGTTAACTAAAAAACTCGAGAAAATAAACCCACCTTTATGCTGGGCTTCGGTATCTCATTCAGGAAAGTTTCAATGTCCACATTGACCTTGTTCTTCTTCTGCATCTTCTTTATCTTGTTCCCGAACAGTTGCTCGGCCGTGTACTTCTTCTCTATGTACGAGGCCCAGCCAATCAAATACTGTCCAACGGTGATGATGGCGAATAGAATGGCAGCTCCCTCCGTCAGGCTCATTTTCCGCATCCGCCGGTAGTAGTAGAGGGCAGACTTCCAATTCGGAAGGCCATCTCGGAGTACCTTGTCATCTGAAAAAGCGATATAAAAACCCCGTTTCAGGTTAGAACAGCAACCTACATTTCTCTCGCTTGCTCGAGTCTTTGAGGACGTCATAAACTGCCACAAGGTTCCTAAACTGGACGTTGGCCTCCTCGGGATCCTTGTCCTTGTTTTTGTCCGGATGGAGCACGATTGAAAGGTTCCGGAAAGCCTTCTTGACTTCTGTTGAGGAAGCATCCTGGAATTCATGGCAGTTTTGAAGGGTTTCGTGTCAACTTTTCGCAAATTACACGCACCTGATTGACTCCCAGAAGGTTGTAGAAGTTTTGGTTGATTTCTTCCACTAAGTCGAATATTTCTAGCTCCTCACTATCCCAAGCATGTACTCTGGAAGCTCCCACGACTACTAAAATGCAAATATATGCTAATACTTTCCGCATTTTCGGAGATAAAACTACTGCAAAAGATTCTTCAGTTTCCTCGTCATGCTTTGATATCAAACAGCTGTTCCGGTCTCAGCTGACGTATTCAAAATAGGCTGATGACAGGACACATACTTATTTGCGAGAGCCAAACCGAATTTTTGAGAGGACGAGCTGCTTCTGGTATTCTTGAATGGAAAATGGTGACATAAATCAGGTAAAAAATAATACCCTGGGTAGTTTTGATTTCAATTGACATAAATGTTATGGGTGAAAATACGCCGTTTTTCTGAGGAAGGGCAGATTTTGACAGTTTCATTCAAACAAAAAATATACGTTGCGAGTAACCCTCGTGCTTGAGTCACTGGGAAGTTGAGAAATCAAGAAAAAGTAGAAACAAAATATCTTCTTATTTGGCGATAATCGCAATCAGATAAAATAGCAAAAAATAAAAGAAATAAGAACGACCATTGATTCCAAGTACGAGGCGCAGTTTCGGGGCTAGGTAGTGAGAAGTTGGAAAAACCTTTCATCTGAGTCGAAGTTTTTATTGAAAACTCTTCATCTCTACATTTCGTTCTTGCACTTCTCGATGAATGCCGCGATGCTGGGGTTCCTCAGATTGGTGTAGACCCCCGGGTAGTTGGGCTGGGCGCATCCGTAGCCCCAGGAGACGAGTCCACACAGCTCCTTGGTCGTGGCATCGTAGAGAGGGCCCCCGGAGTCACCCTGGCAGGCGTCCTTGCCGCCCTCGGGGAGCCCGGCACACACCATGCTGTCGTCGACGGCGGCGTCCCCGTACGCCTCCTTGCACCTCTTCTGGGACACGAGGGGCACGTTCACCGACCGCAGGCTATCCGCCGTCTCGTTCTGGTGCTGCGTGTTACCCCACCCGGCGGTGGTGAGCATCGTGCCCTCCGGCAGCTCGGTTGCCGACGTCTCGGACAGCGCGGCGGCCCTGAAGTACGCGGAGTCCCGCACGTTCCCGGGGATCTTGCACACGGCGGCGTCGTACGAGATGGTGGCTCGGTTGTAGTCGGGGTGGATGCGGCAGCTCTCCACCTTGTACTCCACGCCCCCCTGGTCCCGGAGAGTGGCCCCGAGCTTGATCGACCTGGTCCGCACGTCCCCGGAGACGCAGTGGGCGGCCGTCACGACGAGCTCCGGCGTGATGAAGGAGCAGCCGCAGCTGTGGCGGCCCGCGTTCCTGAGGGTGGCCATGAAGGGGACGTTCATGATGCTCTCCGGGGAGCCTCCCACGATGCGGCCTCCGGTGGTGGCCAGTGGGTTCACCATGAGGGCGGAGGTCTGGGTCCAGAGCAGGCCCAGGACGACGAGAGAGCAGATGTTTGTCATTTTGATATTTTTTGGGTTTTGGTAGCTTTGGGTGTCGATTGACTGATGCTTCTGGCTGATCGAGAAGACCTTTTATACGCGCGTTGCGCTATCGGGCCCAATCAGTAGCTTATCGCGGAACTGCATTCAGACAAGGAATCCGTCTTACTAACTGAGTTTTTTATGCACTCTTATCACCAGACAAAGTTGTTGTGAAAAGTTGCGCCTTACTGTCTGGTAATTTCGGCAATGACTCCTGGGGTCAGCTGACCTTCGTAAAATCGATATCATTACGAGTTACGATAAAGTCGAAAATAAGTCACTTAATAGTATTTTCCATATCCAAATTTATTAATAGCTCCGTACCTCATTACTAATTTTAATAAAAACAGCCAAGCCCCAGTTTTGGCAGCAAGACTGGCAGGAGCGAAAGTTGTGACCGATTTGCATAAATGTGGCATGATGTTAATCGAGCATGGTGGTAATCGCTCTTGAAACTCTTCAGAGCCCAAACGTTTACCGAGAAGTTCTCCAACTCGGCCAATCAATCATCCGTAGGCCATTTGAATTTCTAATTCGGCGCACATTCGTCACATTCTCTATACGCAAAATGGGCGTTCCGGAATGACAAAACTCACTTCTTTTATTGGTTTTACCGGAAATTCCATGTCAATAAAATTTTGTTTGTACATGCGCCCACAACAAGTGACACCCCAGCAATTGCTGGTTTAAAATGGCTGGAGTTGCCGTAGAACGCCGGGTGGAGGAATGCGCATGCACGGTCCTGAAGGAACTCACTTCGGCTATTGCACTTCCAGAAGGAACAAAAACCCTTGGCAGCACTCTTCTGGGGATAAAGCCCAGTGTCTGGAAAACTTTTCTGGAATAATTTTTGGAAAATGTGTGCTGATAATTTCACATTCAAAAATTTCAAAATATATTTCACATGGAACGACAGACAAAAAGGTTGATAGATCCCCTTTAGATTTTCCAAATGAGGAAAATCAATCGAGTGGAACTATGGTCAAGAACTAGGGCAAGCTAGCGTCAACACAAAAGGCTTCTGCAAGTTGCATGTTGGCATCGGGGAGAACTGGGCGTCAGTCAATGACGGGTATTTAAATGAAAAAGGACCGTAGTGCAATAAAAGACGCTCAATAAACGGCAAGCCTTGATGGAAAATCGTAGAAGTGACGAAAAATTAATCGAGTCTCATATTAATTGAGCTCTTTCGTGCGCAAACTTTACTTCAGTGAGTACCGAAATTGCTAGTTGTTTTGGAAGAGTCCAGTGAAACCTAGGCTGCAAACTCAATGTTACGAGGTACAACCGGAATTAAAATATCTTTAATGGTTTAAGCCGGGCAGAAAAATATTGCTCAGAATAACTTACTTAAACGGATGGTTTTGTTTTGTACATCTCTTTGGCTTTCCTCTCAGTGTTGCCCTCCTATACTTTCACTGATAAAGCTGTAAAAACTAAAACCAAAATTTTTCAATTAGAAAATTCACTTTTAAAGTTAAAAAGCAGAACAAATATGGGAAGAAAATTACTTTTTGGAGTGCTTTTAATGACCCTACCGTGGTTGAGTACTCAGTTACTCATTATTAAACCCCCTATCTGTAATTTTTGCATCGACGTTTTACTTTTAAAATTTAGTTTACCCTCTTGTCTCGATAAAACACTAATTTTAAGATTAATATAAAAACAAAATTGGGCTCAAATCAAATAGAAACTTCTACAGCAGAGGATAACAAATTCTGACCTCCAGACATGCCCGAGTAAAAGAAAAGTGGTAAAGAAAACCGACTAACAAGTGAATGGAGTATAACTTGTGACTGAAAATATATATACTCCCTCGTCGGCTAGCTGGAGCATTTATGTGCTAATGAATGAAATGTCGTAGCATTGCTACCTCGGCTTTTCCAACAGCCACCGACTGACTCAATAATTTTCCCCGTTCATACATTTCTATATTATGCTCGCTCACGTTTCATAACGACACAAACTGTTACAGGTAGTGGACGGTAAGTTTGTGCAGCGCCAAAGTGACTGGTTCAATGCTGGTCCGAAAGCAGAAAAGATAAGCTGGAAAGTGAGCAGTGGTGAAAAAATGTGAAAACCAACAAAAACCGATTTAAAAAACTTGAAAAGAACTAAAAGAGTGAAATAAGCTAGATATTTTCGAGAATAGGAGCAAGGTAAGAATTTCACCAAAGTGCGAAAATGAAGTGAAAAATCTCGGTTCGAAGGGTCATGAACCCGTTTTCCGGCAAACAGCTCGGTTTAAAATTGGGAAACCCTCATTTCACGCCGTTTCCTGTCCCTAATGTCCCTAAATTACCAACCCGTCTAGATCCGTGGCGTTCGAGAGCACTAATTAATTTACCAACATACGGAAACGGAAATGAGGCGGTGTGTGGGGCAAACTTCCGTCCCTCACACACATGTGGGCCGCCATGCGTACATTTGGCGGAGGAAACGCCAAAAACGAATCAAAACCAAATTTGGGTCAATTACGTTTTACTTTCGGGCCATGGCGCAGCGGCTAGCTCCTAATCTGGCCGGAGATCTTAATAGTGTATATCAGCAAACTTTTCTCCTTGGCTTTGACACAGCTCGCCCGGTCACCGAAATTTATAGCGCAAATTAACTCATTTTGCGGCAGCCCGCCACATTTCGTGTTAAAATGATACATTCAACAAAATTTACAGCCATCATAATTTACCAATACCGGGGTGAAAGAGGGGCATTTTTGAGAAAACCTGAGTCAAATGGAAAAGGGGCCACGGTTATTCAACTTCGTGCATAAATTACCCTCTGACCCCTGCGTTCCAAGACGCCTTGAGCCGCAGTACAGGAGGAGAACTTTCCCGCCAGCTGCAGCCGAAGAACACGAACAAGGAATGTAAGGGACGCAAAAAGTCAAGCGCGCCACAATTTGTCCGGTCAGCCAGCGATCTGAATTGCAAATTTGCTGCGCATAATAATTATTGTGTACATAACGAGCCTAGCCGGTGCAGAAATAGGACACGGTGACTCTCCGAAAAGAAATATTTCGGTGCATTCGTCTGGTGTTGGTGCAACAGCAAGATAAGCCACGAGCCCGCTTCCTTGTCTGAATGCAGTTCCGCGATAAGCTACTGATTTGGCCCGATAGCAAAGCGCGCGTATAAAAGGTCTTCTCGATCAGCCAGAAGCATCAGTCAATCGACACCCAAAGCTACCAAAACCCAAAAAAATATCAAAATGACAAAAATCTGCTCCCTCGTCGTCCTGGGCCTGCTCTGGACCCAGACCTCCGCCCTCATGGTGAACCCACTGGCCACCACCGGAGGCCGCATCGTGGGAGGCTCCCCGGAGAGCATCATGAACGTCCCTTTCATGGCCACCCTCAGGAACGCGGGCCGCCACAGCTGCGGCTGCTCCTTCATCACGCCGGAGCTCGTCGTGACGGCCGCCCACTGCGTCTCCGGGGACGTGCGGACCAGGTCGATCAAGCTCGGAGCCACTCTCCGGGACCAGGGGGGCGTGGAGTACAAGGTGGAGAGCTGCCGCATCCACCCCGACTACAACCGAGCCACCATCTCGTACGACGCCGCCGTGTGCAAGATCCCCGGGAACGTGCGGGACTCCGCGTACTTCAGGGCCGCCGCGCTGTCCGAGACGTCGGCTACCGAGCTGCCGGAGGGCACGATGCTCACCACCGCCGGGTGGGGTAACACGCAGCACCAGAACGAGACGGCGGACAGCCTGCGATCGGTGAACGTGCCCCTCGTGTCCCAGAAGAGGTGCAAGGAGGCGTACGGGGACGCCGCCGTCGACGACAGCATGGTGTGTGCCGGGCTCCCTGAGGGCGGCAAGGACGCCTGCCAGGGCGACTCCGGGGGCCCTCTCTACGACGCCAAGACCAAGGAGCTGTGCGGACTCGTCTCCTGGGGCTACGGATGCGCCCAGCCCAACTACCCGGGGGTCTACACCAACCTGAGGAACCCCAGCATCGCGGCATTCATCGAGAAGTGCAAGAACGAAATGTAGAGATGAAGAGTTTTCAATAAAAACTTCGACTCAGATGAAAGGTTTTTCTAACTTCTCACTACCTAGCCCCGAAACTTCGCCTCGTACTTGGAATTAATGGCCGTTTTAACGTGAACTACCTTGTAATGTTATTCATATTTATAAACACCCGAAATGCCGCAATTCACCTCGTTTTTATGCCACACACTATTTGTGTATGTGTGCCAGCAAAAAATAAATATTTCCATGATAAAAATTCTGATATCGTCACGTTAACGTCGCTTTACTACATCACAGGGCTCCTGAAAGTAGATCGCAGAACATGAAAGCTTTTTTGTTTGTTTTCAAGGCGCCGAGGCAATCTAAAACTAGCTAATTGAGGTCGGCGCTCCACGAAACGCCGCACATCAGCATGATTTATCCTGTGTCGCAGGACATTTTAAGAATTAGTTTTGAACGGTGGCAACTTGCAACTCTGCAGCTCAAACCTTCTCTGATTGACCTCATCTGACCTAACGTCTTTGCCTGATATCGTGTCTGGAAGAGAGTTATAATTGAATTTCGTGATTCAAAGCCATTAGAAGCAAACCGATTGAGTTTAATCGGGAAATTGAAAATCTCAATCATGTGACCTTGAGCTAACTATGCTGTTAGGTGTAAATAATTGGAGGGTAATTATTTAGTTATGAAAGGTTTTAAGTGGGCCAATGTGTAGATATCGAAGTTAAGGCTTTTCAAATATCGTTCATATGATAAAATTTTCATAAATGTGTGTCATTTTTCTAAAAATAATAAGAATTTATACGGCTGTTTTTAAAAATATTTATGGTCTTAACATCTAGAAATAATCATTAAAAATTCCAATATTTTGGACCTTGATAAATAGTCATAGTTTCGCCGATTTTTCAAAAATATGACCGGTGTATCCCGAAAAAGCCTTCCGAAAACAATTCATGTTTTTACATAAAAACTTCTTGTGTCGAAAACAAATGTCTGCCTACTTCATGCATTCCAACAATCATACTCTCTTTGTTTATAATAAGGACATTCACCCACCTGTGTCTCGTATTGATTTTCAAATGTTTATTCTGCCTGTTTTCTTGCTGCAAACGGCATTCTGTTTGATCTGCAGGCGAAGCAAGACATGCAAATTTCTATAAAATCGATAAGAAATTGCATTTAAATGGGCTTTTCCAGTTCGTGACCCGGGAAGTCCCTTCTCCGAGCCACTCCGACATCATTAGGAGCTGCCCTACCTCCAAAACGTCATCGTCGTCGCCTCAAAATGACCGATTTATGGAATTTTGTAGGGCAGTAGGTAGTCATTTTCGATGTAATGGTGCATTCTGAGAGGAGAGGCCGCATATAATAATGATTTTCAACGAAATTGCACTCACGCTAGCCTATTTCCTGCAGCCTTTTTAGCCACGTACTGCGGGTGGCGGCGAAGACAGGATTAGATGGTTATAGCGATAAAGAAAAAAATCCATTAGAAATAATCAAAGTACAGTTCTCGACTTCCTTCACACGTTGAGCAAGGGCCAGAGCCGTAGTCTCATGAGAGCTTTTAGTAGCAAAGAACTAAGAAAAACTGTTTTCACGGTTGGCAACTTTTTAAATTGAATGACTACACAAGTTGAAGAGGGCATAATTTTATTTTCTCATTTTCAAATCGTCAAATGTTAATCTTCTTGGGTGTTCCTTGATTCCATTGCTGCTGAGAATTTTTCTCATATGACGTAAACATAATAAACTCAACACAAGAGTTCAAAAAATTTAATTAAATCAAAATATAAAATCGAAGATCAAGTATGAGAAGTTAATTTTCCTGGATTTGATTTGATTTAATTTAATTTAATTTGTAATTAAGCATGAGAAGTATATTTTTCTGGATTTGATTTGATTTAATTTAATTTAATTTGTACTTATGAATTTTTGTTACCAATCTCGGTATTTTAGATAAATAATTGACACTACAACCCGATAGGCTTTCTGTATAATTTTCGGGTTTTTTTCGCCACCCCCTTAGTTGAAAAAGGCATACTATGGGAATGTTTTTTTGCCCTCTAAATGTCCTGACATTTCACTCACAAGTCTCCAGGTCAATTGTTTTACGTTTTTGAGGCCGTGTTTCGTAGCAAGAGTTTCTTATATTGTAATTTTACGTGACTATTTGAATTTCAGCTCAATCGGAGCAACTAAAATTTTCCCTGATACAAACTTCGGAGATCTCCCATTTGGCCCTCTTAAGTGATAGGGGCATACTTGTGTTCTATGAATTGCTAGATTTGATGTGATACACAACATATACAAAATTCAGCTCATTCGGACAAAATATAAGGAACATTCATACAACGGGTTTACATCCTGACTAATGCGGGTAATGGGAGTCTAAGATGTCTAACTTCCTACCCTATAGATCATGCCCACATGAGACAAAAAACCACAGGTTTCTATCTCTTGTATTTCTTGAGTTATAAAGTTTTGGATGGACAGACAGACAGACGGATAAAGCAGATGCAATAATGCATTTTTTTCTCTATCTGAGGGAAAATGCACTAAAAATGCTCAAGACGCTGAAAAATTAAAACTCCAAAGGTTTTTTTTTCCAAAAGTTCAACTTCAAAATTTCAACTCGAAATGTTAGTGAGGGCCCTGGATTGTCTAACACACCGGACCTGCTAAGCTCAAGCAGTGAAAGTGGGACACGAGAAAGGCAAGAAAACGCACATAAACAAGTCATAAAGGAATGCGCCACTTGATTCCAGAGTGAGATAGGAGCTAGCGGGAAAGTTGTGACTGCAACTCAATTGCCGCTTAATTTTTCACGAGGGGAAAAGGAACCAGGGAAACGTTGTTGAAACGAGTGATTTATAAACAAGGGGATTGGCCTAATTTCGCCCTTTCCTTTAGCTAACCTATATAGGAAAAGTCGGTCGACAACTGTAACTTTAACCCTCTTTTCAGACCCCGAAAGCTCGTCTGGTGAATCGCAAAGCTCCACGTAGGTGGCACTGGGCGTCAAGGCAATCACGACCACATGATGATAAGAAACGTTTTCCCTCGCCCGAAAGCAGCTGACCACGAACAACGAGGGAAATCGCAACGACAGGCAAAAGAAACAAAGAAGGAGCAACGGCACTATGTCTAACGACAACGACGCAGACTCTGTGCATAGCATGGCAAAATCGCCACCTCCAGGTAGTCCGAAGCAGACATTCTTATCGAACGGTATACACTCGCAAGGCACGCCACCGAATGACTTGCCAGCTCGCAGCAGCATAAACGGTCACGCAAATAGCCACAACAACAACAACCACTCTGATAACGAGGATTTGTCGCCTCCGCCCCAGCCTCCGATAGTGAGAAAAGCGCGCGAGCGGTACTGGGGCCTGAATGCTGACCCAGATACCGGTCCGGAGTGGGTGATTGGGCACCGGGACCCCATAGACCCGCCCGACAGCCCTGTCCTGGGGAAGATGCACGGGAGGGCCGACGATGACATGAGCGAAGTGTCGTCCCAAATGCCCGGAGGAACAATGCTGCGATCCAAGTCACGAACGGACATGAGCCGCGACGGCGGCAAGCCGACCACGGCGAAATATAACAACCTGTCATTCTGGAAGGCTCGCAAAATCACCTTTTATCGCAACGGAGATCCGTATTTCCCAGGAATCGAGTTCATTTTTAAACCAGGTGAGCCCCTCTGCCCGACTAGGACGCGGCTCTACGGCGTTTCTCCCCCCAGGCCGAGACATCATGTCCATTGACTCGCTCCTGGACAAGCTCACGAAGCGCATGGACCTCCCGCGGGGAGCTCGTTTCATCTTCGACATGGCCGGCGACCGCAAGTACACCCTGGACGACCTGGAAGACGGTTCCAACTACGTAGTTTCGTCGTTCAAAGTCTTCAAGGTGAGTCGAGGTGTCCAGTGTATTTTTACCCCTTCAATTGCCGAAGCTAAAAATAATCTGCATGAGCTTGCAGGTGAACTTCACTGAATCGATAATCGGAGCGGCAGTGAGCTCGTCAGATTCGAGTGAAAAATTCAAAGCCCAGCCCTAAAGCTGAGATTTATTAGCTCCTTCCTCCGATCGCCCCGATTTCCCTCCCACACCCCTCCTAATACCTAATTGCTTTCCCTTCACTTATCGGAAAATTAATTACTGCTAGTTGATCCCGTCCGCGAGACCATTAATCAAACTTCAAAAGTAAAGAAAGCATCAGAGTTAACAAAGGAAGAGACTGTTTGGGCCACTTTGAGCCTCGCAGCGCCGATTCGCATTTGAGGCGATGTGCGTGCCAGATAAGATTTGGGGATTTTTCGGTCAAGGTTCCTCGTTTGCTGACAGCATCAACAAGTCTCAACCTTGGTTCACTTCGGTCTTCTTTTGATTTATCAACTCCCGAAATAGACTTGACGTGCTGGTTCTTGATTTGACCCATAAAGCTTGCAAAAACCACTTGTTTCGCTCTTCCAAAAATACAAGTGGATGTAAAGCCTAGAGAAACTGCAGACCTTTTTAAAAATCTAAACTGAATGCTCTATTTTCAAGACAGGTCTACAAGTACACAGGCTAATAAGCAAATTAATTCGTTTAAAAAAATTGAGCCTAGATCAATCATTAAAATTGTATTTTGTATCATATTTACTAAGAGTCTGTCGATTGTTGCGACAAATTAATGAATTCATGAGTTTCTTTGTATAATTCTTTTGAGACATGGATAGATACTTTTGAGACTGAGTAAACATTTTATGTATGTGTGGAAATTTGCAAGTCTGTTTTTCGGCTATAAAACCTTCAGATCTTGCTTCAAAGAAATCAAAACACTGTTCATCTTTTCCCCTGCCTCAAGATAAAAATCGAGAGGTAGAACATTTGGTGTAGTGTAGTAGTTGATGCTTTCTGATTGTTTTCTTTTGTTTGTTGGGCAAAAATTTCGCCTAAAAACTTTCAAGTATAATATCACGGTGGCTGTATATACCGTCTCATGACTCTATATGAAGAAATTTTAGTCTCTCCAAATATGTTCAAAACCATTTTCTGACTGTTGAAAAACAGTATTTCTCGAAAATTATTCCAAAATGTTTGTTTAGTTTAGTAAAAGGAAGCATTGCAGGCGGTTCATTTCGTAGTGGCATTTATACGTTTTTTCATTTCTTACAACTGTATATGGAGCTTAATCCAATTAAAAGTGGAAATTATCTAATTATAATTCTAGACATTTTTTGGAACTTGCCTGAAGTATGAGAATTGTTTATATTCAAAACTTACTTTCGGATGGAATTTTGTAGTAGGAAAAGATTAAAACACGTTTGTTGGTCTCTTAGAGGTTTTTTTTTCTCATTTTTGAATGAACGTCTGACCCAAAAAAAGTCCACACGAACGGACAATCTGAAAGTGGTGGCGATTTCCCGACATCAGATTAACTTGACACCAAAAGCGCGCTCTTATAAAGGTCGTTCGTGGCGGGAGAGCTTTCTCCGTTCCTCTCAGCCGAGCGGTCCGAAGTGAGCCGTGCAGGAAAATTTATGACGATTTATTGTTATTTTCCTCTTTCCTCATTTTCCACATACAGGCTTAAGCATGCTCAGGCTCTGTGCCGTAAAAATAGCAACGCGACAAAGCGCCAAATGCCACTTTCGCCACACAAACGGCACACGGTGACCACGGCTCTGAACCTAATTCGAAAACAAAAGTGGAATTCAGAGTTAGTTTTGTATTGAACTTTGTGCTGAGACATTGTGGCCATTTTGTGCTCCGTCATCTAATTAAGTTCCACTTTTATCGTCGCATAATTGAATTTATTAGTTAATTATCTTTGATTTTGAGTGCGTACAGAAGGTGCTTAAAACTGAATTGAAGAATCATCGCTCTGCCAGTGCTGCGTCGAAAGGAAGCTCTAAAAGGTTAACTTTACTTGAATTTCAAACATTATTACAGCTACCGTTTTTTGAGACTCGGTCAAAAGACGTAAATCCTCGGCACGTGCTCATGTTGCAACAATGCGGGGTCTGACCGGAAAAGTGTGCCGTAAATATGCAAGCCCCGTCTGAAAGCAATCGATCACCTGAGGCTAAATTGGGCCCTCGGTACTGCGCGGCAATCAAAGTTTTGAAAATTTACTGAATAGAGCAAATATGAACTCAAATCAACTCTTGCGGGCTCTAAAAATCGAAGCACAGGTTCATTCCATTGTAAATAAATATTTCCCCCAAGTTACACTTTACTACGGCTCGCGAGTACGAAAATTAAGTGGCTATCATGACTTATTAGAATTAACGTGACTTGCGAGGCGGTGTTTCGGCAGCCTTGGTGGAGTTCAGTGATATCGTGAAAAATGAGCGATGAAAGCCCTAAATGTTATTGTTTTTATTAGGCTCAAGGCTCGGCCAAAATAGCTTGATGCCTATCTCGAGTGCGATGGAACCCATTGTCGAGATTGAATTTTTAATTAGCCCAAATATGTGGCTCACGTGAGGTTTTCAGGACAACATTTAAAAGCACTAGCGCCTTTCAATAGCTTTTTTCCCTCTAAAAGTTTTAATTTCAAACTTTTCGGTCCTTTTCGATTTCTTTTGTTAAGTTCATATTAAAATTTATACTGATTTTCTTCAGCTGCATCAGTGGCGTAACAAGGTTTTTCCTTCAGGGTAAGCAAAATAAATCCAAGGGAGCCAAATCAGTCATATTTCCAAATCAGCATCAAATGAAATTTCGCTTTTTATTTTTGCCCACATATTATATTTTAAATTTAACACTTTTACAACTATTTATTTAAAATTACAAAAAAATTATATGGTATTGCATTTTGTGAGTTTTTTTGAAATTTTTCTTTAAAAAATGTGAACGCTTAAAAATATGTGAGATGAGAAATATGAGAAAAAATTGTTTCAAATGAATTAAAAAGAAAAATACTTTGAAAATGAGCTTCACGTTTTCTCATTCTTCCTGCATATTTTAACCACGTTGTCGGCTTCATTCTCATGTATGATATTCAAAACAACCACCTCATACTTGGTACGAAACAATGCAAGTGCCCGGCAATCAAGATAAGCCTCAACCCTCAATGGAATGATTTTTGACCACCACCGGCCGCATACACAAACACACTTTCGTGTTAACTTTGCCGCATATCAATTAATGAGGGGCAACAACAACAACAATAGCTTGCCCCCCTCGAGTCGTTAAAAAACGAAAGCAACTGACCGTGACCCCATTTTAACGCCACATTACGAGCGTCCTGATTCTCACTGTTCTCTCTCTCGCGACTCCATGCGGCTAGACGTTGGGGTACCTTGACACGCCGCGGGCAAACCGTAACCTCTTTCATATCCTCTTGTAACTTATAATTTTCTCCGGAGGCTATAATTTTATCACACTCGAATCGACAGTCCGAGGCAAGGCGATTCCTTGGCGTTCGAGCTGATTTCGGAAAATGCATTCGAGACGGCTCATTTGCATTGTTGACAAATTAATTACAAAGCAAAGTGACTCACGAAATGCTACGGTAGATTTTAATGAGGCTTTATGGCCTGTCGTAAAGTAAATTTTAAGTGCTCATTTGCAGCTCGTACTTAAGACCTTTGAGAGGGTGTGAAATACATACTACTGTTTTAGAAAGTTGTTACGCCATATCACGTTAACTAACGAGTTTGTAATCTGGAAAATCAAATTTTTTAAGTTGTAATCTTGGGATGAGAGTTAAAAGTAACATTTTTCTGCTTTAGAAGTCTTCTTGCTTTCCTTTCTGAACTAGATTAAATTTAAGTCTCTTCATCACTTGCCATGATTTATTATCAAAAACTCACTCCATTAGATGATTCATGGGAGCCTTTTGAGTCCACTGTCAACTATTATTCCCTCTTTCGGGGGTTAGGTCCAACTTGAACATAAATCTCGGACTTTGAAATAGTCTCGAAGCTTATATAAGGCGCTAAAGTTTACCTTCTGTGTTTAAATGGGAGACTTTTACAATATAAATTTTTTTATTAATTTTACGAACAAGGCAAAAATTTTAAAGATAAGAAAGTGACCATATAGCTCCCCGGTTTCTACAAACATTCCTTTACAAATTAGCCGCCATTATTTGTGAACATCAAGGGCGCATGCGCAGCTTTTTGGGGGCGTCAAACAGACATGCTGGAGCTTTTATAGCAAGCAGCTCCCCATAAAGCTCTTCGATTTCTGAAATTTTATAGCTGCTCATCCAACTTGAAGATCATAAATCGAGCCCCTTGTAGAGTCTGCACAAATATAAGAAAAACCTTAAAAAGCTTTCAAGAATAATTTCGATCCTTTTTCTAGGGTGTGGGAGTTCGTTGGTGGGAGCGAATAAACAAGAAATAAATGAAGGAAATTGGGGTAATTTTCTCTGTTCATTCAAATGTTGCCGCCAGACTGCCTGCCACTGGGAGGTGTAGCGAAGCATTATGTAATTGCAACGCCCGCCATTCATTAAATTGTTCAAACGTGACCTTGAGTAAAATCCAAGCAAGCGAGGGTGTAAACAGCGGCGAAAACAACAACTTAAAGGTTCAGGGCGGAACGTGAACGATAAGCCATCTTCCGAGAAAGCTCTCAATCGGTTTTCTTTGTCTGTTTGTCCCCCGAAAAGTTGCAAAAGATTGGAAAAAAGACAAAAATGACAGCCGAGGACCAACCGAAATTACCATAAACCTTGTGGGAATCGAAGAAAATGAGGAGAGACACCACCACTTTTGTATTTAACGGCACGTAAGGCCAATCATCGGGCCAGACATACCCGGAGCGAACAATCAGGCCCTAATCACACTGCTGGTGCATGCAAATGCCTCGGTCGGGGCATTTTTCATATATTTAGGCCTTCAACTTTATAACGAGTAATGTGGCTGTAAAATTCCGAAGGATGTGTGACCCACCCAGGTTGGAACGGGGGCGGGGGGCGGCTCCATACATATATTGAGTGAGAGTGGCTGATTGTGCTGAGAAAAATCATTAGGGAAATTGAAAGTGGGTGCGTGCAAGGTCAGTAGCCGTCGCGGTATGGCGGAAGGCGATTTAATTAATGATAAATATTTTCGCTGCTTGTGCGATAATCCACTCAAGGCCCCTCATTCTCGTACATGTGAAACAATGGAATTTCCCGTGCGCTCCGAAAAATATGATTTTGTGGGTTACAGCGAGTGACCGCGAAATTGCTTTTTAATGTGAGTCACGTCGGGAAAGTCGTAAACGTCGGAAAAGCCTCGCTGGAAATCTTCCATTTGTTAGATGACCAAAAGTTACAGGAAACGTCTGATTTTCATATGTATGTTGTAAAACGATTTTCCTCCCGCGGCCCACGCACACTTCAGCCCAGGTGGGTTTACGATGCGGGCGTAAACACGAAAACTGGCATCCGAAAACCTTCACACTTGATGACTCCAAAGATAGCGGTGCAGGTAACTGGTCGTCTCGGATTCGGGGTGGAGGATGACCTCAATTTGGTGTGAAAGTGGAGATTTTATCGGCTTCGGAAAAGTGGATCAAGTCTTTTCTCGTTCAGCCTGACCTAAAAATTTACTCTCAGCAGAATAGTTTCTTTTTGCTGAGAATTAATATTACTCAAAAGCTTTGCAAAGTCTCTCTAAAATTTATTATGTTGAAGAAAACTTTTATTTAAATCTTAATGAGTAAAATTTTAGTTTAAATCAAAATTTTACTCGTAACAGCAATGGACACTTTATTTTTTGTCAAAAATTTCACAATTCTAAAACTAAGCTTATTCTTTTTCCTAGACCTTATTTACAAAGCCTATTAAAGCATATCTTTGGTAGGTACTTCAGGGATGTGCTTGTTATGCATACACATGTTAATATGTTCATAGTTCATAACTAATACAACATTAATTTTCAGATAGCAAAACAATTGTGTTCTTAGTTATCAATTATAGAATGCCTTTGACTGAGTTTGAATGTTGCCAAAATTGGGAGTTTACGGGTCGTTGTACAAATTATAATTTTAAAGTCTTCCATTTCCCCAGGGAAGTTCCAGAACCTAGTATGATTTACTGCAGCTTTGAACTCCCGACACTTCATAATGAATCCGAATTCTATGCAAGCCCACTACCCTTGAAAAGTGATAAACCCCTACTCGCCCGTACAAGCTCAAGCCTGCTCACCATTAATTTTACCGCAGCTGTGATTTACGGCCCTCCTTTAAATTTATTCTTCCTCACTCGGCGCTCGACACCGCCACAAAATCCTTAGTTATTGTCTATTGCATGCCACACAAAACGTGACAAATTTTGCACTTAACCTTGGACACTCTCTAAGTCGCATTCATGTACCGCGCGGGCCGTCGAGTATTGACCAATTGCTGCGAGAGCTAGAGGTGTGCTGGCACATGGCAAGAAAACGCTTTGTTTTATGTAAATAAGACGAAAGCGGCGGTATATGCGGGAAGTCATGAAAATCACCATTGATAGTCGTCATGCGATCTTATCGCTCCTCAATTTGCATTTTTTTACTCGATGAAGAGCTGACTAACTGCAAATTGTGTTCGTTTCTGTGGTCTTCTATCTTCCTAAAGTCTGTCTGTAATTAAAATTTGACCGGACAAATAGGTGGAAAAATCTAAAAACCTTGGTAAATTCTGACATATTTTGAATGGTTGAAAATGTTATAGGAAACTTAAAAAATGATCAAGAAAATTATAATTGAAAAGTAAATAAATTTCTAGAAAACTTTCCACTCAGATTTGAAACGCACTTGCTTTAGAAAACTGAATGTTTCACTGATTATTATTTATTCTTTAACTGGCACATAAGCTTTGTTTCAGCTAAATGGTTTATAGAAAATAAATTTAGTTTGTTTGAACACTTTTTATGTCTTGTTTTGAAAGAATTGAAACCTCTCAACACTTTCGGAACAAGATTTGAAATAAGAAGATCAGAAAAACGTAAAATCTTGACTAAACAGCCTCTTTTCGTTGAGTTCCAGACCGTTTCCTTTTTTCCGAACTACAATAAAAGTTGGAAAAAACGTGACAGACTCGAGACTGCGTGCAAATCGGTTCACAATACATACCATAAAAATGATGCTTCCTCCCCGTACACGCGAGACCCATAAATCTACCATAAACAGCGCGATTTTCACTTTCGTCTCCTGAGCCATCGCCCAAGTCTGCGTACGCCGAGCGAGCTCCATCGAGGAGACACATGTAGGGCACTCACCACCCACCTCCTCCACACACGTACGCCACACACACATACGTTTGAGAGACTCTCCTTTGCGAGCTTCCAAGTTCCATTTTCAGGCTCCTGCAGTCAGTCTTTTGTACGCCTCGATCTAGTTAAGAACGGTTTTGCGAGTTGTCCGCAGCGCGTTTTTCCTCTGTCCTGTCCCCCCTACTTGCGACTCGTTTTTCGCGAAACCTGTTCCGTACACCACCAAGAGTCACTTGTGTACATGTCAAAAAAGTGTGCCACCGAGCGAAATACTTGCTTCTGAACTCAAAAACGTCAGCGACGACTACGACTCGTATGCTTTATTCGTTC
The DNA here is from genome assembly GCA_963930915.1 of Forcipomyia taiwana. NCBI lineage: Eukaryota > Metazoa > Arthropoda > Insecta > Diptera > Ceratopogonidae > Forcipomyia > Forcipomyia taiwana. The sequence continues at coordinate 493,862 of CAWVOI010000086.1, read as the reverse complement.
TACAAATTATCCTCATAAATTTTCGAAAAATACACGTAAAACGGGCGAAATAGCCGTCGCAAAGCAGTGCTGGCTAAAATTGAATCGAAGCATGAGGTTTTTGTGAGAAAATCGGAAAATGAGTGAAGCCGCCCTGTAGTGTTGAGCAAAGAGGGAAATTACTGTGAAAACTCCAGACAAACCGAAAAACAAAGCAAGAAACGCGAGTCTAAATGATCGATAGTGACGAGGATACGGCATTCGTAGTGCTGGGACCCCCAGCGATGTATCACCCGAACTACTTCCAGGTGGGTCTTCAGTCTAGTTTTCGCCAAAAATCCGCCCCTTTAAACGAGAATCTGTTACATTTGGATTTATTTTGCTCTTGTGATCGCGTTTAAAATTCCACAGGACTTCACAAAACAAGAAAAAAATATTTTGGTTTATGGTACCTTTTATTTTTATTAATTAAGCATTTTTTTAAAAAAAAAGATAGAAATAATACCAAACTCCTTATTCCCTTTTTATACAAATTAAAAAAGACCCGAAACAATTCCTTGAAAACAAGGAATTGTTTTTTCCAATAACGAACTTCAAAAGAAAAGTTCTTATAATTTAAAGAGTTTAAAAATGTGTTATATGAAACAGAATCATCCTTTACGGCTGCCGAAAGCCTGAATCCGTACCGTCCCCTCAATGCAGATGATGAGTCTCTTCTCCTTTCCCCGCACCTCGTACGGCATGAGACGCACCTGCCACGCGTACTTGGCCTCGATCGGAAGCGCCCTGAAGCTCTCGAGGCTATAGGACACGTTGGCGCTGTAGTGGCCCCTCTTGACCGGACATCGGATGGGCGGCTTGAACGAGTCCCCCATTCCGGATCTCTGGAAAGGCATCTTGCCCAGATAGAGACAGCAGTTGGGCACCACGGTGAGGCCTGGCTCCTCGCAGCGGCCGTCAGGGTGGCACTTGGCGACCTTCAGGTGGATCTCGAGGCTGCCCGTGATTTCCTGGGTCACGTTCCCGGACCCCTCCATGAAAATGACGTTGTTAATGATCGCAAACTTGGGGTTCTTGTCGATGTTCACGAGCGTCTTCAGACCTTGGCATGTGCCCACGTGCTCCAACTTGAAGTTCAGGAGTCTCTGAAGGATCCCAGAGTTAAGTTGGGTGAAAAAAACGACGAGCCAAGCCCACAGAATCGCCATTTTCGGGAGAACAAAGTCGACTAACGCGACAGTCCAATTCCAAACTAAATAATGACGTGCTGCTCCAGACCATTAGATACTAAATCACTCATTTCTCTCCGCAGCCCGCGAGTTACGGCAAAAAGAACGGAGTGTGGTATGCATCACCGGCGAACCAAGGTTGGGGTGCAAACACGAAATCTGCCGCAATCGGTCGCAAATCATCTGTAGTGGAAGCCGACAACATGCCATCGAACACAGTAAAGCCATCTGCGGGTCGCGTAATCCGCATCATAAACAGCAACGACCATAGTGTTCAAGTAAGTTTAAGGTACTTTCACCACGAATCCGAGTAATTTTCAAGTTCACTGAAAACTGCGAACTTTTGTCGCGCTCCGGTTGAAAGAAAATCGATGGCGGGTGAACAGGAAGAGAGTTTCCGTGAGGCAGACATCCGCTCAAGTGACCCCAATACGCTGAAAAATCGGTTATGACGGACTTGGGGGAGGTTTTGCGATACAGTTTACGTTCTTACTTCCTTAGAAAATCGGTAACACGTCTAGCTGTTTATTATCGAACCACGAGGCTCATTCAAAGCAGTATTTCTTCCCTGAAATATTTTCTAACATATTTTAACTTAACGTAGAAAAGGCGGGAGATGGCCATAAATAACCTATTTTATATTTTCTATTTTCATCAAAAAATTTAAGACAGAGGAGTGGGTAAGAAGGGAATTGGGTTCGTATTATTTGGTTGTGGTTAGCCTAGCTAAATACCTAAAGAATTTAAATTGCCTACAGTACTAGTTCAAGAAAATAAAGAGTGACCTATGGATCTTTTGTTCAGGTCTAAGACCTATTTTTCTAGGGGACTTAGCCTAGAACTCAATAAACCGAATTGAATCCATAGATTTTACATGAGATGAAATTTTAATCAGATGCAAACGATAACGGTGTTTAATAAAATTTTATAGAAGGACATTTTTAGTGGGTACATTTAAGATCGTTTTTGGATCATGATAAGACTCTAGGATCTAGGTCATATGGGGGGCTCTCAGTGAGGAATAGAGGGCTAATTAAGTCTCTTCTACTCTTATTATTATATTTTATTAGAATAATTTTTGGTCATTAACACTAACTCCAAAAATAAAAGAAAACATTGAATTTTAAAGACAAGTAGCTCTTGATTTGAAACATCCAAAACTTTTTGAAATAAGAATTTTTACGTACTTACGCCGAATTTTAGATTCATAGACATGAAACATAACGAGCCTAACTCAATGAGTAATAAACTTTAAGAACCCAGAGGGTAAATTTGAACCCAAAACTCCTCTCTTCACTCGCAGTAGTTTGCGAGTTTAAAAGTTTTGCGTGGAACCTAATTGCGAAAAGTTTCGCTACTTGCATGTCTAGCAGTGCTAGTAAGTTCCTACTCTCTTCCCTCCCCTGAAACTATAAAGTCTCATCAAATGTTGATTTTACGATTTTAATTAAAACTGCAAATGAACTTAGACAGCCCCTTCCCGGTCTGAAGTGCGATGACTTTCCTCAACTCCCTCAGAAGCTACAACAACGACTTGATTGACCCACTTAATGTTTTGTCGCCTGCAAGCGGAGCTGACGTGAACGTCGCCGCGACTCGGATTTTCACTTTCCTTTGGCGCTCGTTTCTTTTCACAAACAGCTTAGTGCGGCAGCGGACGACAATCAATTCCAGTGGGGGAGGGCATAACTCTCCCTCCCCCGGGCCCGGCTTTGTCTTGCGTGTAGGAAACCAAGTTGACAAGCGAATTTCCTCCGAGGCGGAGTCCGCCTCCAATGACAGAGCTCGCAGTCACGAAATGGACTCTTCTTCCCTCGTGAGCCAATTAAGAGATTTCGCGTCAGCTGATCTCGCCGATTAGAGCTTTTATTTCTAATTAAAAGGCACTTTTGTGGACTTTCCTCGTCTTTTCGGCTTGTGAGAAAAAAAAGAAATTTTTCTCCAAGGGTCGTAAAATAGACGGATCCTCTCAGACTGCTCGAAAACGACACAAGATCGATATACGCGCTTCCAACCCAAGTTAACAGCTTGGACGAACTCATTTGGACCTGCCGTTCTGAGGCTTGTCTGTAATCGCTATGATATGAATGGCACATTTTGCATAATCAGCCATTCCGAGGTGGGTTGCGAACAAAGAATGGAAACTTAATGAGGATAAAAACCTGTCACGTGCTGCCGCTTTCTTTGGGTTCGTGTACGGAAAAGGCTCCTTACAAGACGAGAAAGTCACTTAGCATTTCGTTTTCTTTCATTTTTTCTTCGCCTCTAGCTCTAAGTTGTTCGTTTAGGAATTAAGTAGAAGCTCTGAAATTCTTCCGGGTTGGTTGGTTATAGACATGGGGATGGTTGGTTATAGACAGACTAAATTTTTGACGTTTGTTTGGTTTAAGTGAACGTTTGAAATCAGGCTTGGGGCTTGTTGGTGAAATCGAAAGCAATTTTTTCTAAGTAATTTGATTCACCAGTCTTTGATTAATTTTTTTAAAAACTCAAGTTTTAATTTTTTTATATTTTTACCAACATCAGCTAAACCGGTTTTTCATTATTTTTTCAATTCAAGTAACTATAAAACTTTGTCGTCGATGTCCAGAGACAACAATTCCCCTACAAAATTTTTAGTGAGAGTAAATTTTATCTAATTCTAATTGAAGTGAAAAAAATTTTGACTTCAATCCGTTTTGCTTTTGAGCGTAATTCTCCACCAGTCTTATTTAACTTGAAGTGAAACTTAAGAATATTTTATCTTATTACTATAGTTACCTTTAAACTGACTGAAATTAAAACCCTAAAAATACTTTAGTGGTAACAGACCTTATCGGCTTGTAAGGTTGTTAAAAATTTTTAACATGAAAAAGACGGTATTTAACATGGTTTTCCGTCATTACGCAAACCTCCTTCAGCAAAATACCCCGAAAACAAACTTTTTCCAAACTTAAGAAAGAAATATGTTTTAGTCAGTTTTGAAAGTTAGGAATAATTTTTAGCTCAAAACAGACAGACAAATGGTTCCTAGAGGTTCGTTTTCACTTCTTTCATCGACATTAAAGCGTATGCTAATGAGCAGCCCCAACTTTTTTTTCTCGAGCCAATCGTCCATATTTCATTCATGCCTTAAGAGGCTAAATTTTATATTAACGCCAAAAAAGCGAAAAATTTCCTCCCAGATATTTTTTGCTGCAAGTCTGAAACAAAACCCATGGCCCTGAACTTGTCGCAACTGCTTTCACATGCAATTTTCACAATTTTCTAACGACAGGTCTCCACTGGCAACTGGCAAGTAAGTTGTCGGAGTGGAAAAGTTGTCGTGCGAGTATTTTTGAATTATTTAGCGTATGTAAAAATATTACATTTGCTCGGGTTGTTATTTGCATTGAAAAATTTACAGCCCACTTAAAAGCCTGATGCAGCCTGCAGCCTACCACTTTCCACGGAACTTTGCTCACTTTAACGATTTCGGCCACGTCACGGCACGTTCGCGGTGGTGTTGGGCGAAATTGGCGTGAGGGCGGCTCGCCGAGACTTACTACGGAGTGGAACAAAACTCATTGAACCTTGAAAATTTCATTGAATGCATGTGCTACGGCATGAGCCCGGTCTACAAGTAGTAGATTTCTATCGCTTTCCGTTAATTACCGCGCCTCTTTTGTTGCAGCCAGGAATAATGAGTTAAAAGGGATTTAATTTGAAAGGCTTTTCCTTGAGCTATGTTAAAGCGCCTGAGTTTTTTTAATGGGGGCAAGGTGTCGTCTGGGAATTACGTTCAGACAGGGTCAAGCGTCAGGTTATTTTCAAATAACGTTACGGCAGAATCGGTGTCTACTAGAGTTTGAAAAGTTGAAAAATTTTCCAAAAATGTCTTCAGAAAAGATTTAGACAGAAAAACCAAGTTAAATGAAAAGCTTCTGAAAACAACTTGATAATAGAGTCTCGACTTCCTTCCACAGTGCCGCGTCCTGCTGAACTTGCGAACGTCCCAGCCCTTCGAGGAGGTGGTCGAAGATTTGGGTCAAGTTCTGAAAATGACCGCGGCCAAGCGGATGTACGCCCTGGGTGGTCAGGAGATCCGCAGTTTCTCGCAGCTCCGAAACGAGTTCGCAGACGTCGACACATTCTACATCAGCAATGGGCCCCCGGGAGGTGAGGAGCCACCCATGCGCCGATCCAGGTCACGTGCTGGACTAGCAGCAGTTGCAGGACCAGGACCAGTCGAGGAGGTTCCAAGAGTGCCGGGACCAGGGAAGCAGAGGGCGAGGAGCAAGAGCAGACAGAGGATTCTGTATGCACCCGAGGGGGAAATCGTCCGAGGTGGCGGTGAGTGTAAGTGTTGTGGCAATCATTATTTCGCTGCTTTAACTGTGCTTTTTGTTTACTTTGATCTAAACGGAGCCGTTGATTCTCGTTGGAAATTTTTTCTGAGAGGGTTTCAAATTTACTGAGTTACTACTACGAGTTTCCTATTTTCAACCTAAGAGACAACCCATATTTAGCCATTTCTTTTTCGAAAAAAAACCACAAATTTTTAAAATGTCTTTGGTACAATGGAAGATTCTCAGACTCATTCACCAGATAAATATTAAAAGAAGTATTCCAAATCCCAAAAGAGTAGACTTTAACTCAAAGGAATCTACGGCCCCAAGAGCTCACATTTGTACGATGAAGCTTCGATGTGCGTGTGTTAAAATTTCAGTTGCTGGAATGAAGGAAGAGCCAACGAGAATCACAATCAAGGGCATGCGGAGGACCTTCTACCCGCCCCTTCACCACGCTCCTGCTGACAATTCGCCCCCAGACAAGAAACTCATCCTTCAATGGGTGCATGGATACCGAGGAATTGATTCTCGCCGGAACTTGTGGGTTCTGCCTTCCGGAGAGCTCCTGTACTATGTCGCAGCTGTCGCCATTTTGTACGATCGGGAGGAAGAGTCCCAGAGACACTACACGGGTCACACGGAAGACATTATGTGGTAAGATGTCTGAAGCTTCAAAAGGCTAGAAATATTTCTATTCGGCCAAATTCGAAAACTTACGTGGAAAAAACTGTCCTCGAATCAAATATAAAATTCTGAACCTTAAATTTTATTGCAGCATGGAAGTCCATCCGTCCCGAGAACTCGTGGGTTCCGGACAACGTGGCGGCCGAGACCGCAAATCGCAGGCCCACGTGCGCATCTGGAGCACCGAGTCCCTACAGACCCTCTACGTGTTCGGGATGGGCGAGCTCGATGTAGGCGTCCTGGCCATTGCCTTCTCGCAACTCAACGGCGGAAGCTACATTTGCGCCGTCGATGCAGGCAGGGAAGCCATTCTCTCCGTCTGGCAGTGGCAATGGGGACACCTGCTGGGAAAAGTTGCGGTAAGTTCTGGCCCACTTTCGAAAGTTTAATTGAAATTCACTGGGCGGTTTCACTTTTCCGCTCGCAAAACGGGAAACTGGAGCTATTTGGGGAAAGTGGGGAACGCTCGTTACCCTAATGACTCCCGGACACGCCATTCTGGTTGCGGAAGTGTGTCAGTAAACTTGTTCGTTTGCATTCCAGACACTGCAAGAGGGCATCTCCGGAGTCGCGTTCCATCCCCTGGATGACAACCTTCTTATTACTCATGGAAAAGGACACTTGGCCTTCTGGCACCGCAGAAAAGACGGCTTCTTCGAGCGGACCGACATCATCAAACCCGTGAGTCTCTAGACCTTCTTGTTCTTCTTCGCTGACTCAAGCTTCCTTCCAGCCCTCTCGCACTCACGTCACCAGTCTCCAGTTCGAGCCGGACGGTGACGTGGTCACTGCAGACAGTGACGGTTTCATAACGATCTACAGCGTGGACTCGGACGGCGCCTACTTCGTCAGGATGGAGTTTGAGGCACACACCAAGGCGATTGGGTGTCTGGTCATGCTGTCGGAGGGAACTCTCATCTCGGGAGGCGAGAAGGACCGCAAGATTGCCGCCTGGGACTCGCTGCAGAACTACAAGAAAATCACAGACATTAAAGTAAGAGCTAAAACGTTATTTACTAATTAAAGGCTTCATAGAGAGAACTCGGTCGTCTAAAAATTATGTTATCTCAAGGTTCAGGGCATTTATTACTTCATAGAGAGAGGATTACATGAGTTTATTTTTAATGGAAAAATTACATTCCTGCATCACGTTAAAAATATTGTTCTTAAATTGAGTTCCACTATTGAGCCAAGAGAATTGTGGTTGCTGTTGTGATTCTCGATCTAACAATATTTTTAAGATTCATGGAGTTGCCGACCGAGAAATATAAAAATATTCAGCTTTAAGTCGCGTCTTCTAAGTTTTCATTGTGTGAAATTTATTCCTGTCTTGTACCAATGGGATCTCAAAATGTAATATTGATGTGATATCTTGGAAATTTTATGAATCGCTTGAATAAAGACTTAAGAGGGAAAGACGTTTAGGTCTATTGTTGAAAACAGCTGAAAACAATTGAAAATCCTAAACAAGCACACAGCTTACATGGCAATGTTGAGATTGCCCAATTGGTATATTTAAGGGTCACTAGGCCAAAAATGTTTTCGTTAACTTAAATTTAAGTTCTTCTACAAAGGAAAAATTCAAATTTTAAATTTGACTACTCAGTAAGTTATTATCTTTAAAAAGTTAATTTTATGTGTGGTTTTATATGAGGTGGAGAGAGTTGCCATAAGTAAAGTTGAAAGAGCAAGAAAAATATTCATGCTGAATATTGAAGAAAAATATTCATGCTTAGCGAATATTCAATGATGGGTTGGTTTGTGATGAGACAAACACATTAAATTTTGGTGTAAAAATTGTTTTCTTCAGCTAAAATATCTCGTATTTTTTTAGCTTCCTGAAAACTACGGAGGCGTACGAACCATTTATCCTCAACGTCCTGGCAGAAACGACGGCAACTTGTACGTTGGAACGACGCGAAACTGCATCATGGAGGGATCCCTCCAGCGCCGTTTCAACCAGGTCATATTCGGGCACGGCAAGCAGCTCTGGGGCTTGGCGGCTCACCCCGAGGAAGAGATGTACATCACCTCAGGCCACGACAAGAACATCGCCTTGTGGCGAAGACACAAGCTCGTCTGGGTCACTCAGGTAGCCAACCTTCCAGCTGAAAAATTTGAAATTTCTCTGAAGTGGAATGTTTGCAGGTTTCTTACGAGTGCATCTCGGCCGTTTTCCACCCCTTCGGAGCCGCTGTCGCCGTTGGAAGCACTGAGGGCCACCTGATCATCATCAACTCGGAGAACGGGGCCACGATGCTGACTATCAGGGTCTGCGGCTCGCCCCTGAACTGCCTCGAGTTCAACCAAGGTACTCGTGAGCTCACTATTGAGGCCGATTTTCAACCCAATTCTCTTCCAGTTGGCGATATGATAGCCATCGGGTCCCAGAACGGCAGCATCTACCTGTTCCGCGTGTCTCGCGACGGGTTCAGCTACAAGAAGATCAACAAGATCCGTGGGTCTCAGCCCCTCACACACATGGACTGGAGCATGGATGGAAGCTACTTGCAAACAGTAACGGTAGACTACGATCTACTGTTCTGGGATGTCAAGTCGCTTTCACCCGAAAAGAGCCCCATTGCCATGAAGGACGTCAAGTGGTTCTCGCACAACTGCGTCGTGGGCTTCATGGTGGCTGGAATATGGAACAACCGCTACTACTCCGCCCCCTCCACCATCACCACTTGCCACAAGTCTCCCGGCTCCGACAGTCTCGTGAGTGGTGACGCCGAAGGGTACTTGCGTCTCTTCAGGTTCCCAGTAATCACGCCTCGTGCTGAATATCAAGTGAGTCCTCTTGGAATTTAACAAAGAACGCCTGTTTTTAGGAAACAATATTTTTACGGACCGACGATAAATTCAAAGCAATCACAAATGGGATGGGTTAAATTAAATCTAAAAATTCGCCGATAAAAATCGAAAATCATATTCGTATAGAGCAATTCGTATCATTTTGGCTTTCTTAGACTATATTTTGACTATCTTAGATCACAATTAAGCCTTGAATAATTTTTATCAGGATTTGAAGTAAGAATTGTTAACCTAAAACAAGCTTACATACAAGAAGCTTTTTAAAATAATGCTCTACATATTTCGAAAAAATTGAATTTTTCTAGAAAATTAACTTAAATCACAAAGATCACATTATGAAAAACCAAAAATCTGCCCATTAACCCATTTCATAAAAAAGTTGGTGGAAAAGACGATCTTGCATTCGAGCCAGGGATGGGTAAAATCAGTCTTGCCCGAACATTGAAACTACTTAACACAGCGGCGGTTTCCGTGACGAGTTTTGTACTTTAGCATCAATTCCAAAGATCCAAAGTAAACCGTTGTTTCCCAATTCCAGGAAGCCAAAGTGTACTCTGGTGTCGTCGCGTGCGCCCGATTCCTGGTCGGGGGCAAGATGCTCGTCACCGTCGGTGGCACCGATGCTTCCCTCATGATGTGGGAGCTGGCCGAGGAATAGCCTCTGTGGCCTCCGTGGCGCACTCTATCACGCGCAGCAACCCCTAGTCTTAATCCTAACTATAGCATCACCAACCACACTTCTGCAACTAACCATCTCCAAGAACAGCGGCCCAGCATCGTGTCCTCGCTCGGCAACAGCGACACGACCACCAGCACGGCGCCCAACAACAACTGGGTAAAGTCGAAATATTCCCGTTTTTACCGCTTTTGGAGATGAATCCCGGACCTGGAGACTAATGAAGTTTCTTTTTCTCTTCCCACTCCACCCCCCGTTTACGCCCCTTTTTTGTTTTCCCATTTTCTCTTCTGTTCCACCCTGACACGCAGGAGAACCAGTCGGATGGAACCACAGAAGATACGGACATGGCGGGCCCGGAATACGCAGTCCTGCTTCCAGACTCCTTTGCTGTTCTTGATTCATCGTACTAAATTTAGTCCACTAACATACCCAGTACAGTTTTCACCATTTCCAACCTTTCCATCACCATTTATAAATACATACCAGCCGTACGATTTAAGGAAAACTACTCAAATTGTATCCACGTATCAGTAAAACGGGTTTTCATATTGAAGGAAAGTGGTATGGAAAGTCACGAGCCCCACTCGTCTCCCATTTAGCTCTAAGACTAGCCTTAGTTGACAGTTCTTCTCTTTCTATCGTAAGTGCTGCATTTTGGAATACCAGCAATCTACATTAACTACCTATGAAGGATATTGAATAACATTTAGAGACCTTTAAAGAGAGTTATCATCAAAGATTAGTTGCCACTTAGCAGAAGCTCGAGCACTTGAAGCGGATGTTGTCATCAACCGCAGAAACTTGAGTTTCCCACTAGCACAAATTTTAATACGAAATATATCTAGAGTAAAACATGTACTTAAATTAAGCAGCATATGAACTAGCTAGAGTCCATTTCAATTCAATTCTCTCCAAAAAGCACGAAATTCCAAATTTTTCTGGGACTCGGGACACATCGAGCCCGCCCTCTCACATTTTAAAGTATCGGCAAACCCTTTAGGACACCGTTTTTATAACAGCTTTGTATCTAACTTGATGGTTCCAATGAAAACTGCCTAAAATTGTTGTTGTTGTGTTTCATGGCTTACCTAGGAGCAACCAAAGTGGAATAAGTAATTGTTAAAAGTTTAAGATACTGATGTATTGGAGTTAGCGAAACAATGGAAAAACAAAGCGCTTTTTCGAAGGAAAATAATTCGGTTGATTACATATCAAGAAGTCACAATTGTTAGAGCATTCAAAAAATTTCAAAGATTTTCAACTTACACTGAATAAAGTGCAATATATTAACAACTAGAATTGCAGTGTTTTATTTCATTTGGACGAGACAGAGCAACCGTGGCATCTTGATCCAGATGACCAACAACATGGTGAATGTTTCAGCCCTAAAATTCATCTTTTTGGAGAATCCAACAATTTGGAGAGGTTGCTTACTTTTTAGAAACTTAGGTTGCTTACTTTTCAAAAAATGTATAACTTTTCCCAAATAATTTTTTATGGAAGCATTTTTACAGTATGGAGCGTATTTTATTATCCGATACTCTTTTTGATTAAAAAATGTAAAGCCATTGTTTGAATTATTTTTTCTCAACTATTTTTTAAATGTTATCTTAACATTTTTCAAATCTATCGTAAGTGAATGTCAAAAAATGTTATGATTTGGAATATTTTCTATTTTCTTTCATAATATATGTAATTGACTATGAATTAACCCCACTCTGAAAAGAAAATATCAGTGGAATAAACCCATAGACTTCGGAGATGCTCCATGATAAGGCTGCTGCTCCCATACAAACAAGAAACCATTCGTGAGTTTAAAATTTTTACACTTAAAAAACTATTTAAAATTTTCACTTAGGAAACCCGTATCCCTCTAACTTTGGAGATTCATATCTCACAAAAAGAAGGAAGTATCAAAAACAAATCGTATTATTCTGTTAGAAGCGCTGAATCTTGGAGATTTAAACGATGATTATTTCTGTGATTGGTTCACTTTTCATTAAAAGAGACCATTGTGCGATCAAATTGAACGGACCAATAATCGTTTAGATGACACCCAGAACCTGCAATGGCTAAAGGTTGAAAGGAATCCCCACACGCACAAGTCGAAGTCGCTTGGATAAAATTCAGGAAAGTATGCAGATTCATAAACACTTGGATATTTTGTATGACAAAATTATTTATTAACTTTTCGCTTTCATACGATGCGAAACTAGCATTTAAAGACTACGTTACACTACTAGCTACGTTTAGCGTTCGATAAAGTACCGAAAATATTTACACACGTTGACACTCACATCGATCAAAAATACACAATTTAGTCGCTTTTAATGCTCTCAAAACGCTCGAATGCATCTCTTCAGGTGTATAAAAGGCTTCATCCAGTCTAAAATTGTATACACTTTTCTTCAAAGTTTTAGAATTTCTACATTGACGAGTGTAAATCTCTTGGCTCAAAAACTATTTCCTCTAACTCTCACGAATATGTATTGTTTTGTTACTCGAAAGACCTATGCGTAAATTTTGATTTCATATTTGCATTCCTTTGATTTAGAAGTTTTCGGAGAACGAGTAAAAGGACCACAGCGGAAGTTTAAATGCGAAAGAAGCTGAATAAATGCAAATAATAGAAATCGTTCGGATCAGCGGAAATTCTAAGGAATTGCTAAAGTGGAAGTTTAGCTCATTTCAGGTTCATATTCAATATAGCGGGACTAGTTCGAAACAATATTTCCGAATGTTTGTTCGACCTTCCGGCAAGCACACAAGCAAGCACCACATTTATAAGAAGGATCTTAAACCTAGCAAAATGTCACCTGTTTTTGTGACGAAACGTTGATACTAAGAGTTAATACAATGAAATATATTATGTTAATTACTTTGAAATGATTTGCAAAATTTGATAACAAAAGAAGGACTAATATAACCATCTCTCCTCAATTGATAACCGCATAAAAATAGTATCACAATTAAATTTTAAAAATAATAAACACATTGAGGGATTTAAGGATAACCGATTTTAAGCAAATTGGGGAAAAGTCGCTTGTTTTTCATAGCCGTAGAGCCTGGGGACTGTCTTTCAAACCATGAAAATCTTTAGTTAATCTGAGTAAAAAATGACAGGAAGATTCATCCTCCAACTTCCAACAATTTCCAACTTTTGAATTAAATCTTATCTTCCATAAAAAATTACGGTAAAAACTATTATGTCTTTTTGCCACTGAATCTCAGGAGAGACTAAAAAACTTAGGACTGCGTAACATAAAAGCTTCATAGTTAAAACAAACTAATTAAAGGGACGCCAGGGTTTTATTCCCACGTTCGAGGTTTCAAAGACACAACTCCCGTTGGGTCCACAAGCGACTCTTCCGTAAGTGAATTTTTTTTCTCAAAGAAAAAGGACTAATCAGGCCTCTGGTGGCCGTTTGCAATCATTTGAATCTTCTTACTTCCGCGAGTATTCGTTGCCATCAGACGCCCCATCGTCGTCGTCGTCCTCGTCGTCGAGCTTGAGGGTGTTGGAGGAGACGTCCGTGACGATGTACCTGCTGCACTCCGTCCCGGCGTGCGGCTGTCCGGACTTGTTGTAGTAGTCGTGGGCCCCTCCCACCGTGTGTCTGCGCCTGATGGATCGGTCCTTGGGCCCCCGACGCTTGCTACTCGCCGAATCCAGCAACTGTCGACGCTTGCTGATATTCTTGTCGGTCTTCTCGTCCTTCGTCAGCGACAGCCGGCTCCTGATGTTGTTGTTGTTGATGTTTCCACTGCACGAGTAGTGGCTCCGGCAGCAGCACTCGTTCTTGTGGTTCTTGTAGTTGAGTGAGGCGCTCCTGTTGAGGCTGATTTTGCGCTCCAGGTGGTTCGCCTTTTTCTCCAGACTCGACAGCATGCGACTCATTTCTCGGAGTTGCTCAATGCGGATCGTGGAGGCCGACAGAGGTGCGTTCTCTCTGGGATTACTGGTCGTGCTGGTGTCCGTGTCGTCCGACGAGCTGAGCTCCTTTGGTTCCGCTGAGGGCTTCGAGCAGAGCTGGTTGCTCGAGACCTCGGAGTTGTTGTAGGGGTAGGTCAGGCAGGGCCGGAGGGGCTTGTTCCTGGGCTGGTTTGTGAGCCGCTCCGGGGATTCATCGGCGAACGGGATGTTCTCTCCTCCCAGAGTCAACGGTCGATGCCTGAAAAGATAGAACCTGTTAATACCTTACTTTTAAGCTAAGATTTTACTACTCACCCTTTGGACGTGTTAATGTTCTCCTTTGATGCCTTGGCGAGCTTTTCCTTAGCGGCAACCTCAGCCTTTGTATCACGCAGCATCTTCAGCTTGTTGTCCAGCACGATGGTTACTCCGGTCAGCGACATGGACCCTAGAATTATTTCACTTAGTGGAAAATTCAAGGAGCGGGTTCAAGGGTAATTAGTTCAAAATCTCAGTCAAAATCAACTCAAAAAGACACGCGGCAGATCTGGAGATCTGCGACAAGGTTAATAAATAATAAAATCACTGGTTGACAACACAGCAAGCAAAACCACAAAACCGCATCACTTCACGCTTTTGATTCACCTTGGTACTCTGAGAGGAATTTATGGACGTATTTAATAAGGAAAACGCTTTTCAGGTACGAGTGTTTAGCAATTTTGAAACTTTCATTTACCAACCGGGGGTTACTCTAGAGGTGGTAGTGAATGTGCACGATTTTTTGTCGGAAAACTAGAGAAAAGGTATCAGTGTGTTGATGTTCGGGGAGGAAGCAGTCGACCCTTACCGTTGTCGTTGAACGCGCTGTCGTTGGAGTCGTCCTCGGAGGACGGGTTGACTTCTCCTGGGGGGCGCAGCGAGTTGTTTTGGTTATTCTTGCTCTGTCCGTGGCCACTGCTGTCGCTTAGGTAGCTGCCTTTCCGATGCCCTTTCGACTCGGCGGACTGAAAATGGAACCACTTAAATGCATGGAATACCTTTATAGCTCCAACAGTCAAAATAATTTTAAACGAAGGCTTTTCTAAAATACATTAGACCCTTTTCCTCAAATTAGACTTACCGTTGTACTGTCTAGTGAGAGAGTATCTGCTGAGGACACAGCGGATGAGACGTTGCTCTTCCTCGCAGCAGTTCGTCTGATCTTCCGATTCGCGGCCTGAACGATATTCGCCACGAACCTTGAGCTGTGCTCCTTAGACTCCTTGTAACTCACTATAAAAACCTCTTTAAAGATTGCTAAACTTACAAGACACACAGAAAACTCACGTTCTATTTTGGAAACGTTGTCGAGCAGCAGGTTCTGGGACTGCACCTCTGAGCTGGTTTCGCTGGCTGTTCCTTGCTGGCTCTCCGGAACCTCTGGTAGCGCCTCGTTTTCGAAGAAATACGGGTACTGTGAAAGAAAATGAAAATTTTAGGAAAATTTGAAATTTTTTGCAGTTTCAACGTATTGTTTTAGAGAAAAACTTCAATAGACAGATGCAAATTTACTTATGGCTCCAGAAGGTTTCAGAGTTTAACATTTCAAAACCCACCACTACTATGAACCTTCAAAAATCTTAGAATTAGTCGTCTTTGGTTCTTTTAAGGCTTAAAAATGAACCAAACGACAGACAACCTCCAAAGTTGATCTTCCGAGTCTCATAGAAAATGAATAGACCGACGGACTTTTATATGACCCCTAACAATCTGAGAAATTTCTTTTAACGCCACAGTAGTAACAAAGTTTGTGACTTATTAGCTCTCCCTATTAGCTATTAACCTACTCGATAAGGAAAAAAATTCAAAATTTAAACTCACATGAGAAACAAGTGCCTCCACTATCTGACACTGATGCCGCATGTCCTTGACGTCCGACTCCAGCGTACCCGTGGTGCAGCGCATTGTCGAGGGCGCGAAGACGATGGCCAGGTTCCTCGATTCCATCAGGTTGGCGACGCAGTTCTGGCTCACACGGTTCAGGTGGCGCATTATCACCTTCATGGTCTCGTAGCTGAACGGCGGGAGCTCCTGCAGAGCTGCCTTGAGCTTCTCCAATCTCTTGACCCCCACCAGCTTGTCCGCAGCTATGAAGCGGTGGTACATGTCGTTCGGCAGCAGCGGCTCCGGCAGGTTTCTGATGAACGATTTAAGCAAACTGGAGACCACGTTCACGTCCTCCCATCGCGGGTCCTTTAGGGTCTGCTCGTCGAACCCGCAGCGGTTTACTTGCTCCGTCAACTGCGAAATGGCCGCCGTGTTGCCCGGGACGCGGTAAATTCCGATCACACTGAGTCCCTTGGCCTCCACAATATCGACGCAGCGTGCCACGATCATCGGGACGTATGGGTTTTCCAAGCTCTGGAACGAAAATAGATGGTCAGAAGGGTTGAAGATACTAACAAGAAATAACAATTGAAATTTTCTCTTCAAGACTTGCTCATTTTGACAAAAACTTGTTTTTCGATTAGTGAGAAAACCTTCTGGGTCATGTATTTCAGTTAAAGCCACTTTTTGGAATGTGCACAAGAGAGTACAATACACCACAAGTCTCTAAATCTCTCCGTATCAGAGCATTAGGGACTCAAACCGAAAGAGAAACTAATAGACGGACGGACATATTAGTCAAAAGTATCTACTTACGGGTGGACAGAGCGACAGGGGCACTCCGAACGAGGCTCCCTCTGGTGGCAGAATCTCCTGCTGCTGCCCGCCCGGACCTCCACCGATCCTCCGAAACTGCCTAGCTACTATCCCCTTCCACGTCTTGGACTTGGGGGAGCCCGTTTCCTTGTCCGAGCCATCTCGGGAGTTGCCAGAGGTGGCGTTCGAGTTGAAGGGCGTCTTTCGACTTTTGGTCACTGGAGACTGGCCTGAGGGAGATCGTGAGTCGAAGGTATACTTTCGTTGCGTCTTGCTCGCTGAGATGGGCGAGTACTCGTCCTGCACTTGCTGCATGGCTGGCATCGTCTGAGGTTCTGCTACTTGCTGGTTCAGGTTGTTGATGTAATCCTATATGTTTTGGAGATATGAGAGAGCAAGTATTAGAGCGGAAATCAGTGACGCAATTACGAAAACGAAGAAAACAAGCGTCAGAATGAGTCGATTTTTTCTGTGAAAGTGGTTTTCCTCAGACAAGCTCAATATTAATGTTGACTTTGGTTTAATGTTGATCGGTATTTAAAAGAACAGAATGAAATTTCTTTAATCCACGGTCCCAGAGGGAATTATTAGAGGAACGACTTTTACCACAAAAAGTTAGAAAGGCATTTTCTCCGTTTCGTTTATTTTCACGAAAAAATCTGTGTCAGCCAAGGTCAATACTTGCGAACATTTTCCCCAGCTACAGCCTATTTTTCCAAAGACTTCTGGTTTTGATTAAAAAATTTTCTCTCATAAAATTTCTCGCTCCAGAGTCCAGACCTCCAAAAAAGGTTAATGAGCTCTCCAAAACTTTAGCAGAAGATGGAGTACCAAAAAATTCTGTATCTAAAGACTCACGTGGGTTTCAAAACCTTAGCTTAAATTGGCAACATGGTACAAGCAACATGAACTGAGTATTTTTGGAAAAACATAAGAAAAAGCTAGAACTAAGAATTTTCAACAATAAGGAAAATTGTGGAAAACTTAACCGCCATTGATGAATACAGACAGAAAAATTGACCCAAATAAATAGCGGCGAAATGAAAGAAAAGGCATGCGTAGGCGCGATAAGATACGAGGAAGGGCTCGACTTACATTTCCTCCGCCACTAATGGCAGCGGCGCTGTTCGTGCGACACACATTCCGCAGCACGTTCATCCACACCTTCATGTCGTGCTCGTTCTCGGCCTGGATCAGGAGCTCCCGCTCGTGCGTCTTGAAGCTGGTGATCGCGGGCGATCCCGCGGGCATGACGGGCGGGTTCGTGGTCAGCTTGAAGACGTGCTTGCGCTTGGTGTAGTTTCCCTCCGTCAGATGGAAGTTCGTGAGGTCGATGATGCCGGACGGCTCGGGGCTCTGTGGAGAGGAGACAGAGGGAGATCAAGAAGGATCCTAGATCAGCGTCAGGAGATTAGTCTTTGCCATTGATAAATGAAATAAATACCCAGCTGCCGGTGGAATTCCATCTCCGGAGTCGTAGTTTCTTAAATCCATGTGACATGTTGCCTTTCAAACTACCAAAGAAACAATCTCTGTTTTTGACATGCGACATGCTTACTAATTGTTCCAACTCATTTTTTCTGCTCCTTCTCTTATTCTTCTTCTTTACGATACGACGTGCTCGTCTACGACTTGTGTTTCACTGCACTGCTGACGGTCATGTTAAACATTGTTGTGACACCGCCGATCGGGGCTCTCGAGACGCGCGAGGCTTCCCTGGTCAAGGTTGAATTTTTGCGTCGTCGATTCGTATCACAGCCGCGCTCATTAATCACGCATTTCAGAATGTAGTCCGCGCACATTTACATAAAGATATTCTACAGTGCCTCGTCATACGTTTTGATACCTTTAATTAGTCTTGCGTTTTGTTCTTCCACTCGGAGCTTTTAGGACATTCGCTACACTACGCTTACTTCTAATTTATAGAATCATCTTTGGTCTCGAATTTAGTCGTGGACTTTTTTGTTCGTCTTTGCGTCGAGAGGTGTACATAAATCTCGATTCAATGCCTCATGATGTGGCTATTCTAATTGAAACTGAGAAAAAACAGGTATATGTAAAAGGTGGAGCTCACATAGTGGAATTCCGCTAACGCCAAGACATCCACGACTCTACTTCTTGCTTTTTGGACAATAAAACGACGGATATCAATCAATTTATCTTGATTTATGGTCTCCGAGAGTACGTACATTAACAACCTGATGGACCCCTTTAATAGCTGGCTGCCCAGAGACAACAATGGACCACACATCCGACCTCTAATTAGCCACCAAGATCATTAAAATTCTTATTAAAAATTTCCCCCGCACTCGCCCAAGTAGCGCCCAATCAATCTTCTTCGACGCGGGTACTCCACGAACCAGCTGGCCATTCTGCTCATAGCTAGGAACCAGAGCAGGGAGGTAGACAGTAAAAATAGCCTTATAAATCCAATTCAGAGCTTGTGCTGAGGGGGTCATATCAACCTCCATGACCTTTTGCTCCAACTGAGAAATGATCCAAATGAATTTTTTTCAGCCAATTTAGATACTACAAAAAAACAACTGGAAAAGTTCTTTTTTTTCGTACAAAGGGGTTTTGGGCCTAAAAGAGACTCAAATAGTCCCCAAATAGTCCCTCAAATAGTCCCGTGATAAAATTGAAACCGAGATTTGGAGTCATGAGAGGCAGTCAAATCGGTAAAACTATGATCAAAGTTTTTCTAGGCAAAAAATAAGAGTTTTGTTTTTTTTCTAAGTCGTTATGAAATGAATTATTTGAAATAATTTTTTCGGGTTAAGTTTCCTTTCTTGTTAGGGATTATGAATTTTAAGGAGATAGGGAATCTCAAAATTCAAACGTGGACAAAATCTCAACCCTAATTTTTAGAGCATTTTTGATTCAAAACATTCGTTCAACTAATTAACAAAATGTCATAAAGTCGTATTATTGTTTTGATTTGAATTTCTAAAGCTTCCCAGCAATCACCCAATTAATCTTCTTCGACTTCTCACACGCTTCGGCTCGCATGGTCACTGTGCACTCGATAACCAGTGTGACGAACATAATTCGATTTGATATACCGCAAGCACGCATTTTGATACACTCATATTGCGAAATGTATAAATTACCATAAGCCCCCCGAAAACAAACAAGCATGCAAGTCGAGCGAGCGATATTGAATAAGCACTTTAGCGCTGCATATTGCGCGAGACGTGTGATGTAAAAAGGGTCAAACATGGGTCCATCCGTCGTCATTTTAATTATTGATCAATCAATAACTAGTTGATATGCAAGTAAAATTACTTTATTTATTCATTTCACGCGTGAAGTACACATTCCAGCCTCCGTCAACAGCAGCATCGTCACCTTCGCGCGTACGAGAGAGCCCACTTGTTTGCTCCGAGCTCTCCGGGGCGGAGAAGTGTTTAGTCAATCGAGACTTGCGATTTTAATTGCCTACTGCCAATTAATGGAACACTTCTTCGGGGGCTGAGTGTGGCTTGTCTCATGAATTTTATCGGAAAAGCCAAGAGCAAAGCCTTTTAAAGCTCAAAAAGTTTAATAGCCCCCTCCGACACCCGTCCCTGTCCCAAGACACCCAACAACAACAAACTACGCAGCACCAGCCGCAAAAGTACGGCCACAAACTGCCGCATAGGCAGTAAAATTCCGTTCCGGGCTAGCTGAGACTCACGATTCCCAATTTCCTCCATGTGACCCATTTACTTTTACATTTTTATTATGTGCAATGTTTTTTCAATAAAACTTTACGACCGGCGCGACACAAACATCAACAGCAACAACTCTTGCTTAGCACGCACATTAATTTTGCGTAGTTGCAGAAAGCAAACAAATCATAATTGGGAACGACAATCTGAGGGCAATATTCTTTCCTTTCCGCTTATATGTATTTGCGACAGTACATAAATTGGCTAATTTATAGCTCGTTGACTCAAGAATGCGAAATAAAATCTACTCCAATTTAAGTTTCGGAATCGAGCTTACATTCTGAGCTCGACCATTGTTTGGCCAAAGAAATATGAGAAGCTTTTGCGGCTTTCATTCCAAAGTGATTTGTCAAATTACGGGCGGCGGAGGCAGAAAAGGTCAGTCACCGCAAAACACGCGAGTAATGATTTTACGGCGGTTCTCGAGGCAGAGCCTGGGGATCTTTTGAGACACAATCTGGCAGGAATGGTTTGGACCAAAAGAGATTTGTCGACAAGAGATGGATTTAAATATGTTTGAAATTGCCTTTTTTGGCCAAAATATATCCAAAGTTAGTTTCCCAATTTTCTAAAAACTTTCATTTTGCGCAAAACTTTTTTAAAACTTCTAAAAATATTGTCACGCTGGATAAAGATTTTTTTTATTTTAAAAGCAGTCATTAACTGTCTTTCTAGAATACAATTCTTTACCAATTTTTGTTCTGGAGTGCCACTCAAGTCCACACACATTTTCTCAACTGTTTGGCCTCAAAACACGTTTCCATTCGAACGGCAATAGGAAAGGGAAGTTACGGCCGATATATAGGTGACAGGTGCCATTGATGGGGCTTGAGCCACTTCTGAAGCTGCGACACCTACGATATGCAAATGTTTCCGCAGAAACACAGAACCCGAAGAATATGGTATTGAGTCGGCGTTATTGTGCTAATTAGACGTAGCAGTAGCTCATTTTTATCTTTCTTATTAAATTCCACTGTCGCTTTTAAAACAAACATACTAGCAGGTACTTAATTAGATAAACAACACGTTGATTGCCCAAAGCCACAAAGGAGCGTACGTCGACGCTGTCATCACAGAGAGCTAGCGAGTTTGAGCAGATATAATGAACGACACCGTGACCACAATCCGCACATAATCCACGCCACAAACATGATAAAAATCAACTGTTGACGCAAACAATGGCACGATAACCATTTATCAATCGGACCTAACTCTTTTGTGACTGCAGACTGCCATAAGCAGCGGCATTCGGCAACAAGTGAAAAACGAATTACAGTATCAGAAATTCAGGTATCGCAAATGAGGCCCGTCTGGTAACGAAGTTTCGGTCCTCGACTTCTTGACATCAAATCAAAACCTTTTAAGACTCTAATATTCCTCGTTTAACCTTCAAAACACAATTTCTTAACTTCAAAAGTCTTAAGAAGCCAACTCAACCAGATATAACTTATCTTATTAGTTTAAAAATTCCTTGTGGGTCTCAAAAATTCATGAAGAGACAAAAAAAATTATTTAGAGGCTAAAAATTATTAAAAGTTTAAAAACTTTAAAAGTTTAAAAAAGTTTAACTTACAGTATAAAATATTTTTAAAAAGTCAGATTTTTCAAAGCAATACCCGAGCTGACCACAACTTCATGGGTTAGAGGGTGAAAAAAACACATTACCATTCATATTCGAATTTTTCAAAATCCGATTTACCCTCTGAGAAGGGCAAGCTCGCGATGGTGCGCGATCATGCGCTCGAGTATAAGGAGAAAAACGAAATTCCATCGCGGCATTTGGCAAGCGAGCAATTAATATTCCAATCGCTGAATCAATAATTATCATTTGAAAAATTCAACCACATTTCTCTCCGCACACCGTAGCGACATTGTCTTATTCCGCAATAATTAGTATTCGTCATTGGGCACATTCAGTGACGCGCAGCTAATAAAGCAACGACCAAAGTTGGCGTACTAGAAACTCCATCAAGCGCTAACGTCCCAGCTCTCCGGCCTGTCCGTCTGTCAGCGCGCACCAAATGGGCCCGCAACAGCGACCGCGTCGACCAATTGTGATTGCCTAATCAACTTTATTCGGCCAACTGTTTCTCATGAAGTAGCAGATGACTTTATATGTAATGGATTGTGCGTCAATAATTGCATACAATATGTAGGAATTGGCTTGTTATTGGCGTGGCGACGAAATTGTTAAGATTTTTTGATGCACGAATGCCGCCGTTGCAAAGTAATTGAGGTCCGAGACCGAATTTTTTTCCGTACCCAGAGAGGTCTCAATTGAGCGTCCTTTGTGAATTAACGCGGTGAAGCAGTAAAAAGTTATGAGGCGACTTCCATAATTGGAAGCAAATGCGCCTGCCTTCAGAGCCTTACACGGCCAACACCTTCGGGAGTGTGTTGCTTGATCTAAACGGCATAGCTAATCTCGTGTTCCAGTCCAGCTAGAAGGTGACTTGGAAGGCGTAGTTTATTGATTTGGCAAAACAAGACAAAATACCTCCCGCCACTTTTTAATTACACCTCTTTGCCAGAAACAGTTTGGTTTATTGAGTTGTCGAGAGAAACATCAATTTTTGTCGTTTAGCCGCGAGATAACCACCCACTCTGCCCACTTAATGACGTTATTTATTTGCAGTTTGCTACCAATCTGCTGGGCTCGGGCGTTTTTCGACTCAATCAGTCATCTGGTAGTACTGGGCCAAATGTTTGGTTTAGCAAGGTAAGGTAGTTACAAAAAGGCAATAGGGAATTTTAAGAGTAAATTTACGTGAACATCATCTCTTTAGAGGCCCTGAAGCATCAGAATAGCAATAGGACTTTATCTTTAAAAACTTCAGATAAGTCATCATTTTATTTTTTTTTTCAAAAATGCTTCAAAAATTTTCAGAAACATTTAACACAATTTGGAAACAAAAACTATCAGGGCTCTCATGAAAAACACCATTTTATGTTAGAGGAAAATTTTCTAGTTAAAAATCCACTTTTATTCAGAAATTCCCCGAAGAGACCAAAACCAATTAAATCTGCTAATTGCGAGCCGATTTATGCCTCATTATACCGTTTCTCGCGATGCCTCCCATTAGAAACCCAGTAACTGTTGCGTTAACAGTGACACTTTTCACTTTTGTACGAGCACACGAAACACGAATTTAGCGCTGCTCCTCGCACTTTGAAAATATAATTGTTCACGTAACAGCAACGGCTCACGGCACCCGTCGACCATTTTTCTATTAAAAATTAATGTTCCACGACTAATTGAAACAGAAACAGACACAATAGCTCTCACTAAATCGCGCTAATACTTTCATTTTATGTACTTGTTCAATGCTCATCATTATTGTTTCGTTACCTCTTTAGCCCCCTATAATTGTTCCACTGCTCTTGGATCAGCTGGGACCGAGACTACCGGTGGCAAAAAGCCCATTAGCCGAGCGCGCCTTAACCACACTCGTGCACGTGCATGCCTCGCTAATAGCCTGCCGAGGCTTTCGAGGCAGGTGTCTGATGCATTTGTGAGGTGAGGAGTTCACGGGCACCGTTGGGGCTCGCATAAAAGGAAAAGTGAGGCAAGAAGTATGCGCTAATCGCGGAATAATCGACGCTAATATGAATATGATGAAGACAAAGGCAGACAAAAAGTTCGCACCATAATGGAGATTGCGGTGAAGATCTGACCTGGAAACTCCAGCTCTGCTCTTTAATTAAATGGTTTTTAACGAGCTGCAGCGACGGTCTGTCTGTCTCTCAGTTGGTCGGTTCTAGGAGGTTCCGATTTAACCCAATTCGGACAAGAATTTTTTCACCTTTGAGAAAAGTGATTTTAAACGAAACTAACATTTTTTTGAAATTTTTAAGTGAAAAAATAAAACCTCTTTAGAAAATAATATTTCACGGTGATAAAATAATTTTTATATGATTTTAAGCTCACCAAAGACAGTCCGTCATTTTTTAAAGAAAAAAACAAGTTAACAGATCGAAAGCCAAATCAAGACAATTCAGGCGGAGCAGCATTGAGTGTTTTCTAGGAAATTTGCAAAATAAACAAAACAAAGCTTCCTTGGCGCCTCAAATTATTGAGAGAAAAAGTTCGTGGTTTAATTGGCCCAGAGGACTGACCAGGGTTACGCTGAAAGGGCAGTCAACAGCACGCTTTTACCGGTTTATGAATGAAATATTTATACAAAAACATGAATTTTCAGTGGAACACCAGCGAGCACCTCATAAAATCGTTTTTTGCTTAATTCGACGATAATGAACGGATACTGGTGGCCATCAGAGGCTCTTTCGTCGAATAAAGGTGTCTGATTATGGGTGTTCAGCGCATGACCTTTCTGCATAAGATTGCTTAATTTTTTGCGCGTCTACGAGCCTGCAACACCGTCCACCGAATCATGATCTTCTCGCCTTTACGTGGGGTGAGAACGCAGAGTTTGTGTCGTCTCGTTTCTTGCTCCACCGAATTCTCTAATGCGAAAATAATCAGTGCCAAATGCAGAGGTGACCTTGGCCTTTTGTGTTCCATTCCAACGCCTTGCCTTCCAGCTCGTGCTTAGGAGATTCTACGCACGTTCGGCGAGCCATTCAATCAATCTTATGCCACCTGAGTCGAGATCTATCTCAAGCATGCCTCGACGTGCGCTGCATTTCCAATGGTGTGTACGGCGAGGCGCGAAAAGGAATAGAAGAGACACAGACTGAACGACCTTCTCTTTTATGTGTTATTACAGGAAAAAATTGTAACACGTTTAATCCACCTTTGCAACTTCCAAAGCGACAGCGACGTCAGAAGCGTAATATACAAATCAGGGGCGCGCGCGATCGACAACAATGAAATTATGTGCCATTGCTACCACTTCGGGCCGAAAAGTTGCTGAGCCGAGCAGGTAGTTAGTTGGGTACAAGTGGGATTGCTTACACAGCGATATGCCGAGAGTCTCATACCATAGACGGCGACAGCGGCCAGACACAAAAAATATGTACGCTGGATCGAATTTAGATGGGACAGGTTGCAATTTTTGGTATGCCAGCCGGAGCGGGAAACTGGTTATCAGCTGTACTCGTATTTTAGGTCCGCAGTCGCGACTGAACTCCTCGTGTGCATTTCAGTCCTAAAAGTGACCTTCATTCTCTCGAAATTCCGTACCTCAGACGTCCTGAATGCGTCTTTTTTCAGCCCCTTCAATTTCGACAAACTTACTAAACTTGTGAGAGTTAGAAGGGTCATTTTAAAGAAGTTTCAGTAAAAAGATTTGAGCTTTGGCTTGAATCAAATTAGAGTGGAGGGCATTCGAATAATGTTGGTGAAGTCACAAGGGACCTTTAGCATTGGTTAGTGTGGTTTTTAGACACCCTTCAAGATTTTGGAAAGCCCAGCTCAAAGATTTTTGGTTTCTGAGAATCTTAAATAACTGGCAAGTCTCTCGAATCTCGTGCGTTGTTTATGTATTTATTTCAATAAATTTGTTTACACCAGGTCTCAGCTTGATCTGACGAAATTCAATATTTTGCTCACTTTGGAGGTTGGATTTCATAAATATTCTGTAGTGTGGTCGGTTTGAGATAAAAGTCGGAATGGCCCTAAACAGACAATTTCTTTAAACAAAAAATGAGCTTTCTTCAAATCGCTGGAGTGGAGAATGCAAATCTAATTTCCTGTCTCTCTGGTATCTGAACCTCTCATACCGCACTCTTTACGCACTTTTATGTAACAGAAGCGATAAATAACAAGCAGCAAAAATAAATTAAGCTATCAAGATCCATCAAACGAAATTGAATGGCATGATTTTAGCTGACGCAAAGCTTGAAAAATTCAATTTCACTTGTACTTTACAACTCACTTGCGCATCTCAATTCACGAGTTTTTAATGTGTTACGAGTGCGTTCCTTAATCCGAAATTTAATTCAGCATTTTTAACTTCCACTTACATATACACCACAACTTGTGAGTAACGATTGGCATGTCAAAAATTTCAGAGAAGGCCCCAGCCAGTGTTGAGGTGGAATTTGCGGTAATGCAAACCGACGATGTGCATCGAGCGCGTTTTCAGCGAGAAAGGGGCCCACTGCTGCCGAGCTAGGACAGGATCACTCCCGCCTTCCTGGCGACGACTTGCCCGACTTTTTGGTGCATTTGAAGTTACATTGAAAACATCACACTTGAGTCTTATTTGTCCGTCTGTCTATCAATTGGTTCTTCTCAAAAAATTCTAAGAAGGTCAGAAGCTTAAGCTAATATTTTTAGAATTTATGTTAAGACAATACCAAAAATTAGGAGACCCAAACACGTAAGGATATGACCAAGTGCCCTTTCAAACGCCTTCGTCTCCAATTAAGCTTTCCAGCATGTTTTCTGACACGAAAGCGCTTTTGTCAAATTCCCTGTACCTCCTATCGCGTTCAGTTTAGCTGGCATTCCGCGAACCCGGCTTATCTCTCTCTTTCGCGAAAATAAAAATAATTTAAAACTTAATTGAAATTTCACAATCCCTTCATGATTACAGTTTTTATCTGATGCCTTCTCCCGTGCTCTCGCGTCTCGAGTTCGTCATGCAACATACATATTTGGCGTGCCAGAAGATCGAGACATGGGCAAACATACAACCGAAAAAGATGTCATAATTATTTCCATTCCATGCACCAAACATCATCATCGTCACAGCCTTGAGAGCGCCATCGCCATCGCCACGCCACCCGCTGCTCGCATATGTGCCCGCCACCACTCCATTACATGTAAGTGCGAATGTCGAAACTAAACAATGTAATTTAAATATTTGCCCGAGCCGAGACTCGCGATCCGAGAGCCGACGACAAACACAAACATGGCAATTTTGTGTCCTATTGGCCGCTACGACTCTCGGTTGCGCAGCAAGAATTTTTGCAACTTTTGTTTTTGCGTTTTCTGACGATGCAAACGTGAGCTTTCGATATAAGCTGTATCAAATACCTGTAAACACAGAGATAAACGCAGGCGTACGAAATCGCGTAACGTCTCTAATTCCGCAAGATCCCTTGCTGCACCCAGCGACGTACCTAGAAGCCACTGGACTGTACAGAACCGCCCCTTACCCGCCAGCCTGGTTCCGCCGCAGACTTCTTGAACTCCCAGCAAATCACATGCACGCAGATTACTTTACATACTCCTCGCTTTGCAATAAAAATATGGGCAATTTCAGCACGTTTTTAGTCCGGAACCGAAAAAGTGCCTGCAGCTAACGATTTGTCTGTTGAGTAATTTTTCGAGAACCAACGAAAGTAAAACCGAAAGAAAACCATCAAAATTTTTGAAGGGACTTTGAAATGATCAGAAGGCCACAATAACTCAGATAGCGGTTTTATGGGGTTATTTCTACAAATTCTAACAGATAAAATTTTTTGAAAAAATTTTTGACTGGAAAATTTTGGATATAAAGAAACTGTTCTCTGGGCTTTACCTAATCCTTATTTATTCTTAATGAGAAGACGATGAAGGTAGGCAAACAGACGTTGAGCACACCCGTGTGTTTATGCCTGATATTTGTGCGACGACACATTTTTAAACTTGTTATTATTATTATTCAACTTGTATTGTGTTCTTCTCGCTCGAGTCATGATATACAGCATTTATTGTGATAAATCAAATTCGTACTTTGAAATCGATGCATATATTTCTGTTTGTGCCAGTAGGCAGAAGGTAGGTCGTCATCCCGCGGGTTTTCAGCATTTTTTATCAACTCGAGCTCCCAAGGACTGAGACGCTGTCCGTCCGTCCGTTACCCGTCAAAGTTCTCATATGCCTTTTCTCGCGTACTAATTTATCGCTATTTTATTTGCATAATTTTCACACATTCCAACGGCCGAAATTGCGTCTCATGCAGAATATCAAGTTCGTCGCGTGATTTTTGTCCGAAACCTTTGGACAATGATTCTAGCTCTTGGTTCGGAGACTCACGCACAAATTTGCAAAGAAAGGTGCTATGCGGGGCCAAAAATTTGAATAATGCGATTTCCGACAGAATCGAAACAAAGCATGAAAAATGTTTATGGGTGGGTTGTAAACACAATATTCACACAGATAAAAAATCAAAGAAAGTAGGTTTTCTATTAATTTAGCGAGAAATGGGCCTATTCAGGTTGCTCGTGTGACACCGAGTTTGCGAATGGACGTCTTGGCGGTATCACGGAAGAGGTCGACGCACGGGAATCGTTATTTAGGAGCGCATGAAACACTCTGCCAGAACGGAAGGCTCTAATGACGGCAATAAATGCTGTTTATTCCATCTCTGGCCTCAGAAACGATGTCAAGAGGGCTTGCTTCAAGTCTCAATAAATTCAAGGAGTGCAATCACTAGTGTGGGGCTTTAGGGGATAATTTTTCTACCTCTTTTTTACTTTTATTTAATCCTGATAGTGATCACTTCAGATTGGTTACAAGGTGGGGTTTTATATTTTTTGTGGAAAAAGTCCATCAATGCTGAAAAAGATTACATCCTATGATGCTATTTAAGTCTTCTTTACGGGGTAAACCAGAACCATTGTAGCAGTTTTAAATTTTCGAAAGTAACTTGGAGCTTCTTGAATAGCTTCTCCTGAATCTACATTTGATAGTTTGGCCTGTAAACCAGATCTGTTAGAAATTTATCAGAATAAAGTTATTTGTAAAAGTTTTGGATTTCGGAAATAACTTTTGAATGGGTTGTTCGATTTAAAATTTGAGGGCTTGGTAGAATTGTCAACACTTTGACTATCAAAATTGAAAAAAAAATTTCAAAATTACTTCTAGTCTTAAAAAAAATAATCTTAGGCTATGGTGGCTTCCCATTTTGTAACTTCCTTCCGGTACGGATGAGGCCACTCCCAAATGTCCTCAACCTTTAAGATTGAACTTCCCAATCGAATGTTATGAGTTTTAAGAAAATATGTGGACCGCGTAGAGCTTTCCGAGAATCGGGATTATTTTCCTCTAAAATTCTTTCAACCTACTCCTTAAAAAGCTCTTAGCCCTTAAGATCCCAAGCCCGAGTGTTTTACGCGCTCCTCGATAAGATCTCCGCTAAGTGAGCACAGCCTCAGACCGGGCTCAGGCTCAGAGGTCTGTCTTACATGATTGATTGATCGGCAACTGTCGGTTACGCAGCCGTCTCATTGGCACTTATGTATAATGATTGCTCTCCAGACCAACACTTGCTGGCTCACTGTATCGTCTCGTATCACTCGTAAAATATATTAATTGCAAAGTTTTCAATTAATAATTGTTGATGTTGATGCATTCGCTTTTTATTTCCTCCATGTGATCTCATAACTCACTTGATGATCCATTTATAAGACTCACATTGGAGTGCGTCGTCCACTCAATTAACTTTATCGTGGCTCTTTATTAAATCGGTCGGTCAAGTGGCTCTCCTTCCTCACATGAGCCTCACTCTGTTATTATTTACTTATGCTATTTTATCTACAAACACGCGCAATCACAGGAAGTTTCCCTCAGCTCGAAACTGCAAAACCGATTAATGTCATGGCAATTGGATCCAGAGGGGTCCGGGAAATGCGGCTGGGTTTCCGAAAGAAAATATTATTATTACTTGAACAGCACTTGCACGCGACCGCGTCTTTCGGCTCGGCGTTCATTGAGCCAACTATCTGTTTTGTATTTCTGCGCCGCTCGCCGAGCCCCGTGAGCTGTGTGGTGCGTACTGGGAGAGCCCACACGCCATTCATGAGCGCGATGCCGCTCTGAGAGCGCTTCAAATCAGTGTGGGAGACTCTGTGGGGGTCAGAGATGGAGCAAGCGGGGCTCCCGACTTCTTCTTCGCACCTGCAGGGCCTAATGAGCGCGCAAAATTCGATAATAGGGGACACCTGCGCTCCTCCAACTTGTGAGTTATTACAAAACCGCTCGCTCCGGGTCGCATCGGACTTATTGATTCATTCGCCGAGTGTAGTGATGTGATTGGTAATTAATATGAGCTTGTAGTGAGCGATTGCAGGCCCCGAGCAGCCAAACTGCATACTAAATTCGCCTTCCACGCTTTTCATCCAGCTAATCGGTGTGTCTGTTGGCCAAATTGAATTCCCTACTGCGATTGTGTCTCGCTCGTAATTGCTGGGGCTTCCGTTTCTTGCGTAATGGTGTTTCCTATTGTTTTTGCGTCTCTGGGACTCTGTTTGAGAGATTGAGTCTTTAAGCTTTTCTTCAATTTTTAGAAGACTAATTTTTAGAAAAAAATGGTTTACAGGTTTTTAGCGAGAAATTTCTTCAATCTACTAAAAAAATCCGAAAGCCTATGAAATTCAAATCTTAATAAATATCAATCGTAATAACTACAAAGTCCTATTTCCCCGAGGATAGATGTTTTAGGACTAGTGAGCTGAAATATGGTTTGAAATTCAAACCCCAACGAAAACCAAAGGTTGGTTGCCAAATAAAATAAATGACCGCATTTTGGGACACAAAAGGAGCCCTTGCTGTTGGATTGACTTTTTAAATATTTTTAACGACGAATAGCGGCCGTTAAGCGGCACTAAAGAGTTATCGGTGGCAGTGTGCGGTGGTGGTGTACGTATTCATTAATATGTGTGTCAATCATTCAGAGTGTGAATTCTGATTCGTTTTTGCCATTCATTTTTTCGAGTTATTATATATTTATTATATGCGGATTACTATTCAATGAAACTCTAGCTCAATGGTCGACAAGTGCGCGCGCGGCAATGAATTCGATGATGTCGTAAGATGGATTTGTATATGAAGCCGTTCGCGGAGGCCTTGAACTCTCGAGGGCTGACATACGACATCCGATCAATCTGCCAGCTGACTGTGCTTGTCAAAATGTCTCTCTATTTTGGGCGCTTTAAGTATGTCAGGTCGAGTCTTATCAGAGTTGTTTGTTCCAGAATCTCCTGCTTATCAGCGATTTGGTGAGTGGGGCGATCTAGATCGGAACTAAGAAGGTTATCGAATAATCGAGATAAACTTTTATTGCGACCGATTGATTTAGATTTGTATTTGTCTCTCATGAGTCAGATTCAACAACTAACTTTCTACAGTTTTTGATTTTTCTGTAAATAATATATTGATTCTGGAAAACCTGGCGAAAATTCGAATCAAATAATTCAAGTTTAACTTTAAAAAAAGCTAGAGAAGGAAACATTGTTCTGGAGAAGGACACATTATCTCTCTGACTCACCAAGGAAACTATGGACTCTTTGGAAAGTTGAAACCAAAGATAAATGAAGCCTCAGCTCTCAGAGACTCAAAACAGGAATGATTGCTCCACAAGCTCACAATTATTCCATGAACGGCCCCTAATTGCCACCGCACTGCTCCCGTACGAATCAATTTAATTAATTGGAAGCTCATATATGCATTCTTTTGTGTAGCAAAGATAGCGAAACAAGATTCGATATTTTTTAACGCTGCCAAGTTGCAAAACATTTTTATTATTTGTTTACCTTAACTTTGACGGTTCACTTGGGCCCGCGTTCACCCATACAGACAGACACACGTAATTGCATACGACGTTTACCTCAGTTACAAAGCAATGAACCATCAAAACAGAAGATAATTAATATTTTTTACATGTTGCTTGTTACAGCGCTCGCCTCGACTCGACTCCGCTCGATTCGCTGCCGTGCTACTGCACTTATGAAATTTAATTGCAAACAAAACGTTCTATTGCAATTGCTTTGAAGGTTAATGGTGTTGCACAATTTCTTTTCGTTCTCTTTCAAAATTTTTGTCCGCGTCGCATTTTCTCTAATCGCTCGAGCACGTTGTCAGTCACAAACGCACTCGTACATCCAAGTACTCAATTTATTTGGAACCCATGAAAGCGTATCACTTTCAGTTTTACACAGTTTTGCTGTTTCGTGCGCGCGCAATGGCAAAGACAATCTCTGGGGAAACAAGACTCACCTGGTTGGGCTTTCCTTCGCGCACCAAGCAGAGTTTGAGCCGGTTGCCTCTGACTTGGGCGCTCACGGTGCGCCAGGAGCGGTCGTGGGAGCGCTGGAATGATATGAAATGTTAGGTTTGTAGGTCTTCGATTTATTTTAGACTCCAAGAGAGATAATAAAAGCAATAGTCTTCAGTGTCAAATTCGCTGGTTCTTTTCAAAAGAGCCGGAAAAAATTTTTGACTTAAAAAAATTTAAATCTTTAAAAGTCAAAGTATTTTTTTCTCGGATTTAATAAGAAGATTTTCAGAATGGTTCCTTTTGCTTGCTTAAAAATCTACTTTGAAAATTTTCCATGGATTTTATACAGTTTAAATGATTTTATTTAGCAAATCAAAAAGCACAAGATTTTCTGTAATGTTTTCAAAGTTCATTTAAAAACTTCTTTCGCCAATTTGATTTAAAATTTGAAATCGACCCAAAAAATAAAGAATGAAAGCCTGAAAAAGTTAGGATCTAGAAATTAAACGTTACGTTTTCGTTGTAGTTTTATTGTTATCTCTCTTGATGTAAGAGTCTAAGGTCTAAGAGCAGGCTTACCTTTCCGTCGATCACAGTGATTTTAACCCTCAGCATGCCCTCGTGAGTCACTGGAGTGCTGGAGTCAGCCGGCGAGTCTCGGAAGTAGGAGAGAGCCTTATCCTTCGTCGTGTGACTGAAAGAGAAACACGGATGGCGATTACGGATCTGGTTGGCAATATTATTTCGGTTAAGACAACAACAAGCATGTGAGGAAAGTAAGATTCACGCAATCGCCGTACTTGAGCTCTCTATCGCGTCTATCCAGGTCGTCTGTGTCGCTGCCACTCGAGCAGTGTGACGTCACGGACGTCTCCGCCATGCGCCGATGCACTTGTCTTCGGAAATTTGGCGAGGTCAAGGCGCCAAAGCAGAGATCCATGACACAACATCCGGAATGTGCGAAACTCGGCTTATGACTGATGCCTTAGCCAACACAAAATAAGCTTCAATGGGTAATAAAACCAACATTTTACACATATACAGGCCGGAGAATTCGGCAAAAGTTGACGAAACTTGTCAATATCATCATCGGCAGTCACGGAGATGCCTGTGTATAAAAAGCCCATTTCTGTAGTGTGCGACGCTGGTGACGATGACTATTTTTGTTTGCAAACTTCATTATGAAAATTCCACTATTTTTGGAGACACGAGAAACACGCAGAGCACTCGATTGGCCCGGTCTGTCACAAGATTTATACACCTTTATTGTGCCGGGAGTGGATTGGCTCCGAAGAGTTAGGCGCACGTTCTCGCCGTTCCGTTCCTTTTTCGGATCAAACAATACTAGCTTACACTCTGACGAGAAAGATGTGACTCCTTAAAATAATTTTTCTAATTTATTAGTGATCTCATTAATTTACCAAATAGGCTAATTTCATAAAAACACAATTTTGAGAAAGGGGTCCTTAATGTATTGATTCAGCTCAAACTCCTTAGCTGGTTAGCTTTTAAAAGCATACATTTCTAACTTGATAGGTTTTGAGCTCAGGTTCAGAATGCAATTATCAATATATAGTGGTGTTTATTACTCATCCTAACATATGTTATGTACAAAAGGCTAAGAAATTTTCAATTTAAGAGCACCTGAAAATTTTTTTCTTTTAAAATTTTAGGAAAAATAATCAAGAATTGAAAGTTCACCAAATTCCAAAAACATCTTTAAGTTATTTCTAATGTACAAGCCTAATTGATACGGCCCAATCAGTTTGGCCCGAGTCTCAAAGAAGTTCAGGAAACTAAGCCCTAAACTTTCTGCTACCATTTTGTATTTAAAACCGGCTACGATTATGCTTAATTCGGTGACATCTGATATCAATATTCCGTCAAACTATATGGGCAAGAGCTCCATTATTCAAGGTAGTGTTTTGGGCTTCGACGCGGCGTTCATTTAAATCGAGAGATTTGGGCTCAAACCATGATTGATGGAGTCGCGAATTTTCGGAACAATATTTGCAGCTTTTATTTTATCTAACGCATCGACTCACATAATAAGGACTATAAAACGGCGAAGACAATCCATAAATTTCCCTTTGTTATGGACTTTCGGCAGACGTTAAAGCCCAGCCAGGCCAAAACAAGACAGGGAGATTGCCGAAAACGGACAAAACTGCATTTTCTGGGCTTCCCGTTGAAAGGCACCCCATCGAATAAATCATTTATCATCGCCACCGAGTGACATAATATGACTGATCACATCTCATTTTTCTTTTCTCTTCACCGCACTCGGGCTCTTTCGCATTTTGTCTCGAAACGCATGAAACAAAGATTTTATTTGATTTGACAGCAGTTTTACTGTCGTCTTAGTTCACTGCCTCTTGCATGAGCTTGAACTATGACGGCATTGACAAGTGTGTGATTTATGTGCCTGCGTGTTTTCGACTCGAACGCTGATTTATGATGCAAAGAAACCAGTTGCTTTATCAAACTTTTAATTAACTGGGTTTGGGAGTTTCTGAGGCACGTGTGGGGTTTCCATCAATTCCATCAACTTTATTGGCCAAAGAAGCGGTTACAAAAAACCAGTCGTTGGCCCTTTAATTAATTGGCGGTCAGAGTTCACCACATAATTGAGTCGTTAAGCTGGTATCAAATTGGTCCACAAAATCTCTCATAATCTCTCAATTTGACCGAATTATGCTCTATATTATTTTCAAATTACATTTACTCTAAATCGGTGTCAAAAAATAAAGTAGCATTTTTCAAGAACTAAAGCTTTTATAAAAACCTACTTAAATGCAATCGATTCAGAGTAAGGTTGTTAGCCATGATTATGTTTGTTCAAAAGATAGTTTGAATTTTCATGGTATTTACTTGCAAAACTTAATTTTTTAACTTTTTCATCTTTCTTACGAGAAAAATAAAGCATAAGTCGAGACCAAAAGTAACACGAGAAAGGAAAAACGTAATTTTTTTCTTGAAAAAACAAAAGGATTTATCTTTTTGAATCCTTGGCAAATTTGAGGTCAAGAAGTTCTGGCAAGAAGCTTTATTTGGGTTTACGATGTCTTCAGGATCTGAGGACTTCAACCTTCAGGCTTAGTACTTTTATTTTTCTACCACTCCTGATTATATCTAATAGCTCCATAGAATGAGGAAGCGAGCCGTCAACACAGTCACTTTGCAGCAAAATCATTGTTAGCTCAACAAATTGGTATTCTGCTAAGCACGCAATGATTAATGCATTCATCATCACTTATTATCATCAAGATACACACTCGATACCGATCGCACCCCTTCCACAAGCCCTCTTCAGTCGCACGATTTGTGGAACTGTGAAGCTCGGCCGATTCGAGCACACACTCAGTG
Source organism: Forcipomyia taiwana (assembly GCA_963930915.1). Classification (NCBI taxonomy): domain Eukaryota; kingdom Metazoa; phylum Arthropoda; class Insecta; order Diptera; family Ceratopogonidae; genus Forcipomyia; species Forcipomyia taiwana. The sequence continues at coordinate 458,608 of CAWVOI010000086.1, read as the reverse complement.
AATAATTAGTTGAGAGACTCATATATTCCGATCACAGAGAAACGCGTGTGCTGCCTCGATGATAACAATGGTATATTCTCTCTGCCCGTATGTATCAAGAAGCTAGAACTGCGAGATTACGATTACGTACGACTTTGGAATGTTGTTTGAATAATGCGGTTTCGCAGGGTGGATATTGTTGTTATTGATACTATATTTTTAATACGCAGAAACAGATTGATCAGTTTTTCGAGTTTTGATTTTTGAAGGGCACTTCAAGAACATCCTTTTTCAGCTTCTTTCAGAGTTTCAGAGGAAAGACAAACATTGATTTAAAAATTAAAAAAGCGTGGATAAACTTAATCCTGATTTTGACTAATTTAGAATATATTTTGTAGATCATTGAAGAGCCATCAAAATGTATTATTTTGATTTTTCAAAAACCGGTAGGTGCTTTAAATAAGTGTAGGTACATTTTTCTCTTCTTCGTGAAGAACTCAAACCCGGAAAAAAATAGGCGAAGTAATAGAGAGAATCCTTCCAGTCTTAAAAGTACAGATGGGCCGAGGAAATTCAGAACTTGCCGCAGAGAAGTTAGAAGCTTCGGGGTCCATTAGTAGCGGGCAAACGGGCGAAGCAGGAAAGAAACTCGCGCCTCAAGAAGGGCAGAAAGTAAGAGTTTTGGCAAGTTATTAGCGCCACACACCACAAAACGTGTTAATTGTACGGTCAAAAGTGTACCTTTGGTAAAAGAAATGCTTGCCGGGGAAAACGGAGGCGTAGACGCCCCCAATGCTTTGGTGCTGGACCGCGTTCTCGACTATGGGCGGCAGCGAGACCGGCGGTGGGGACTCTTCGAACAACTTTCGCAAGGGCTCAATGTCCGTCGTGAACCGAGGACGGCGCCAGGGTCGGTAGGCACTAGCGATATACATTTGGGGTATTCGTGAGAAGGAACTTTAAACTGCAATCTACTTACGGCTTCGTGATGCTGATGGGCGCCTCGTCCGCTTCGGGCGTCTCTGGTTCCAGCTCGGGCACTAGAGAAACTGGACTACTGTCGAAATCGCTGTCTATATGAAAGCCTCCGCCGTCATTCGCGGTCGCTCGCAGGTACGAGACTCGACGCATTGCTTTGTCACTGTCCCCGCCATCCATCGTCGCCGTCTGCTGTGATTGCTGCTTGTGCCGTAGCTTTACCACACCAGCGTCTGTTCATCGTCGTTTTGCATGCAGGCGAGAGAGTGCGCGTATCCAAACAGTTTGGCAAGTGCCAAAAGGGGAGAGAGAAAGAAAAAACGAAAAAAAGTTAGTCTACACAATTCCGAGTGACACTACGAACTAAACAACCAACATGATGGAGTTTTAATACAACAAAAATGAATAAATGGATATTATTATTGTTATTATTATTGTGTGCCATGCCGCTGCGTATTGCGCGTTGAATGAATGAAAGCGGCAGTAAATTTTCTGAATATTATTACGATGATGCGGTGATGATGATGGTGATGACGCTTATTAGTCAAAAACAAGAAGTAGTGGACCCTTTGGGCGCTTAGTTTCCGGACTGGGGGTCCTTTCCCAAGTTGCTTCAGGGTCGGAAGGAAGTTGTACTTTCTCTGTCTCTCGCGAGTTTGTTTTACTTCAACCCATTTCGGACCGGATCTTTACTAGGACAACCAAAAAAATCAAATTTTCTTTAGGCTCGAGTTGAAATTTGAACATAAAATTAAAAACACAAAAAAACTTCATCGAAATTGTGCCTATTTTAAATGAATGAAAATCTTATTGATATGCTAATATTAGAAAAATACTCAATTAGCAAATCAAGAAAGTCGGGTACGAAATTGGTTAAAATTTGCAAGAGGAGCCAGAAAACTCCTGGACCCCAGCGTTCGTAGTACGCGTATGTAAAAGTGAATGATGAACCGGCGATTAAAATTTAAATGAATGGAACCCGGCTGACTAGTAGTGATTATATTGTAAGCCTCTATGTACACGTTGTAGAGCACTCCTATTTCTTCATCATCATTGTTTTGATCAATGGTCAAAGGTTTAATTACTTCATGTATGGACAAGAGATGTTTTTGATTGGGATGGTCACTCATTTGAAATGCCTCGCTACCACAACCAGATTACGACATCTCCGAACTCTCTCTTTCTTTCTGCGCCGCATGAGAACGAGGGGAGGACCTAATGGGGATCTTTCAATGCTGGGATTCTGAGACAACGGGTGATTAAGGTGGCTTCAACAGAGCCATTAAAGACTAGCTGACAAGTTTTTGGACATTTAAAATGGATACTTTGGAAGTAGAAAGCAAAATTGGTCGGCAGATAACTATTCATTATGTTAAGAAAATATATTATAAATAATGTTAAGGAAAAGTTCCTAAACAATTTTAAGGAAAAAATATTGAGGGCCAATTTTCAGGCGCACAAAATTGGTCGCTAGACAACTTTTTTTTTAAATGTTAAAACAAATTTCTGTAATTGTTTCTAAAACTATTTTTTCAGCTGGGTAATTTGAAGTCTTTTGAAGCTTGCTTACAAAAAAATTTAACATAAAAAACATGACTTCTTAGAGGTCAGTGGCTCCTGCAGAAACCAAACACATTGAGAACAGAGAGCCTAATTGAAATGGCATGTATATTGCACAGGAACTGAAAACAGCCTCATGCCCGTCTCACTCGGCAACATTAATCAAACACAAAAGACCGTCCAACTGATGCATGCTCCCGCATTTGAGTGACTTTTTTATTGATTTCCATCCATTGTGGTGACTAACTGGTGGCAATATAACAGAAGCTATATTATTTATGGTCATCACTCTCCTCAATGCGGCCACTTACACGAACTCCAACAGCACTTAACTCTTCTGAACCCAGCTCAGCTCTCTCAAATGGCTCGGCTCATGTTCAGCTGAATTGAGTGCATTCACGCGCGCGATTAAAATTATTGTCACGCATTTACGGCAGCCACACTACATAAATCTTCAATTGGTTATGTTTTCATCGCGTTACGTTGCATTGTGGCTTACTGGAATCAGTGAAAGCCTCATGAGGAAGTACTTGGGCTTGAATATTTCAGGAAATCCAACCCTTTTTTTGGGTAAAAGAAATATAAAACTCTAATTTTGCAAATAAGTTGATTTTGTATCTGTATTTTTCAAGTTAACCTTCATTTACTCTAACGTTGTAAGACCTGCCCAAATTATCCATCAGACAAACAGACAAAAGCCATGCAAGAAGCCTTTCTTGTTTTCGCTCGTCAAAAATCAAAAGGGACAGTGCCATTGTGCCCAGTGCTGGTGCGTGCGACATTATTCATTTTTTACAAGAATTTACTTTGTTGGACATGGAATTGCTCACGTGTGGAATGACGAGTGAAATTTTGACAACCAAAAGGGCCTCAAAGGCCGGTACCCTCTGAACAAAAGAATTGGGTAATGTTATGGAACTAAGCCTTCTTTGCGATCATTTCCCATCATTTCAAAGCTCCCATCATTTCCTAAGATAGGATTTCTTTGTTCTATTTAGTACCTATGCAGAAGTACATATGAAGAAATACTGACAGAATTGGAAAGGTTGAAATGCTTTGGCTGTTTTGAGCCTTTATTTCTTTGCCTTCAACTGGTTATCTTCGTTATTTTACTTGGCTTTAGAAAAATATATATCATATTTTAAAGAAAAGAAAAGTCCGTTGAATCTTTTTGAAGCCGTTTTCAAACAACGGTCACAAACTATTAGGAAAAACGGGTCCTTAGGTTTTTGATTTTTGAAATAACCTCAAAGATTAAAAATATAAACATTTTTTTGACGTTTTTCAGCACTATTTCAGGCCTTCTTTGAAGTAAAAACGACAATCAAGGCAAGTTCCAACGTTGCAAAGGAAAACAGAGCCACTTGAGAAAGTCCACCTGAATCGAACTTTGGGACAAAACAATCTACCTAAACATTCCTCTAATCTTGCCAAAAATCAGTAAAATGCGGTTATTATTAGTCTCATGAGGTGAAATGTTCATGCAGCACCCACAATTGTTAGTTTCTACACAAAATCTCTCGTGTTAAGCTCTAGAATGGACATTGTAAGACTCAGACCTGCGAAGTTCAGCGTGGTCGGGCGCAAGAATTGCGGAAATGGCGCCGACGCGAGTGCCATGGGCTGCATATATTTCTCCTGATAGCCTACATTGCTGTTTTCGTCCGTTGCCGACCCTCCGCCGTTCTGAAAGCCCTCAACATTTACCATCTCGACATCCGAGTGGACCTCAACGATGGTCTGATTGCGATGCGCCTGCTTGAGTTCCCGAGAGGACTGCATTTTGCGCAGTTGGGTCTCGTCATAGGGGAATCGCGTGGGAGGATATTGGAAATTTGGTGCTTTTGATGTGGCAGCCGAGGCTGTGGGGAGCGAAGCGACAGATCCGGCGCTTGGGATGGCAGAGGGTGGCAACGAAAACAGGTTTGACGGTCCTTGCAACCAAAATGCTGGTGGAAAAAGTGCATTGTAAGTGCGGGAAAGGCAAGCGGAGGCTGAGGTACTCAAACTCATACATGTACTAGACGTTATACTAAATTTTATCGGAGTGGCATTTACGAGGCAGCATCAGTAATTTCAGTAATCAGTAATAGGCGGATTTCAAAGGCCACACTTTTATCTCTGGGCTGGATTTGACCTGGATATTACGGGTGAGTAGCACAGCAGTTCATGTTTGAATTGGGATTGTTAACATAAGAAACCTTCTCAGCGTTTAGACTAACTCTTTTTAAGTTTTAAGAAGCTTCTAAGCCTTACTTTGTAACATTTCAAGTCCTTATTGGATTAAAAACTTTTCATATGCTAGAACCAGCTAAATGAACCAACTAAAATGAACCAATTAAAAAATCATTAAAAAATGATTCTAGGTAAAACATTCCGAGTATAATACTCCAAAGCTCTTAGAAATTTGAGGAATGTAAAATCTAGCTTTTGGAGGAAATTTGGAGTGAAGTAGCGAGTAGGGGGTTAAATTATCATTAGTCCAATAAAGGCAAGGTCCTCTTATTTTAACTTAGGACTATAATTCAACTTGGTTTTCTACTTTGAGCGGTTTTAGTTCTATTTTGGGGCCAGAAAGAAAGTGCTGCCATCTTCTTGCTTCTCCGAAAATTCAATAGAACGCCTGGTACACGTATCAGCTCGAGGCTGATGCCCTAGGACTTACCGTTGGTGTTTCTCACGGCCGCAATCTGAGCGTCGTGGTGTTTCGTGCGGGGTGGCGGGACTGGCGGAGGGACTTCCTCTCGTCTTTCCGTCGTGTTGGTTGTGGTGGTGGTCGACGTGTGACTTGACTCGGCCGAAAGAGACCGGGCACGCACTTCTAGGGGTCCTTGAGATTCCGTGTCGGCACTGCTAGAGCGAGTCTTGTCCAAGGAACGGCGCCAGTCAATCGTCTCTGCTTTTAGCTCGAATTCTCTCTTCCGCAGGGCGACGTTCGGGTGCACTTGCTTTTGTTGCAGTCTAAAAATGTATTTATTTTAGCTCACATTAATCAACTTATTTTCAAGTTTCTTAAATTTTAAGCGGATATATGCACAGCTTTACTTTTACATTTAAGTGTTTTAAGCCCTTTTTCATAGTGTTATGATATTGTTGGTGATGGTATTCATATTTTCAAACTTCGTATTGGCTTTTTGTCTACAAAATAGGGTCTAAGTAACCGTATTTGTAATTTTATTTTTATGATGATGATATTTCAGATAGGTTTAACTATTTTACAACGCTTTAAGCGAAAAAGTATCTCACTCTTTTAACTCTCGTTTCTTACTAACTTATATTAATTACGCAAATATGACATATTTTATCAATGAAGTTTAAACTAACTATCCAAAATATGCAAATTCCTAAATAGAGAAGGGAGGCCAGTGATCAAGGGTTCTTAAAACAATCTGTATCTTTCGTTCCAGGAATAAAAGATAATTGTGTTTCGAGAAAATAAATACATAAATAATAAATACCTAATCAAAAAATTTTGAGCTCTCAGATAGCGTATAAATTATTGACTGGGACAACTATCAGAGCAGTTACGCCTTTTAAGATTTTTTCATCAAATCAGCAAGAATTTAAAGAGGCTATAACTGAGCCGTCGTGAACGAGAGGTAGGCCAAATTCAATGAATGTATTATAAAAAAATGTACTTTAGGACCCACCGACTCAGCTCACTCTTGTAGAGCGACATACGATCGATTCCGTCTGGAGAGAGCGGCCGCCCGGACGAGAACTGCTTCGTCAGCTCCGAGACCACGCGCATCGTCTGGTGCGGCAGCTCCTTTCTCGAGTCCGCCTCCGCGTCCATTGCCAGCTGCGGGGAAGGCTCTCTCTGCATGCTGTTGAAGAACTGCTCCCGAATCGACATGTGATGCATCGTGCCGTTCTTCTGTTGGGGCGGGGACGCCATTGTGTGACCCGGAGTCGGGGACACGGAGATTTGCTCGTTCGGGGGCCACACGGCCTTCTGGAGCCGGTTGGGTCGCGAGTAGAACTCTCGGTGCTGCGGGTGCTGGGCTCCCGGGGGAACCACGACGTTCTCGAAGATCACGGGGTGTCGCTGCGGAGGCGACGCTGGCGGGGGAGACGAGACTTGGCTGGCTGCCGCCACATTGTAGACGTACGGTTGACTCGGGCGTCTGAGGAACTCCTCCTTCTGCTCGCAGCTCTTGCGGATGCGGGAGATTATTGCACTGTCGCCCAAGCTATCACTCGTATTGGTCACCGTCGACTTCGAGTCGTACGAGAACACTGACGAAGCGATGGACGAACCGGATTCGCGTCGCTGCTGCATCTTTATCGCATCGTAGGTGGGATCTTTGGCGCGAATTATCACATTGCCAATCGTCTGTTTTGCATCTTTCACGAGCTTTGGGCGCATGTACAGGCTAGACGGCGTACCGGGTTCCGAATAGATGCTAAAAAGAGAAATTTGATGTTATTTAAATCAGATGTTGGGTCACATTCGCAGAAGGACGATTGATATCAGCGATTTCTTTTTGACTACAAGTGAAATGTTTTTTATTTTGGGGCATTTAACTTTTACAATTCAGCTCAAATTTTTGACCCAGGAGTCAGTAACAAAATTGATAAACAAGAACGAAACTTTAAAAAAATCTCAAATGAAACTTCCAGAATAAGTACAAAATCTATTCATTCTGTGAAGTTTTTGCAACATTAAAAATTCGAAAAAAAACTTTAAAAACTCTTAACTTTACAAGTTATGCTCTAACCTATTTCAACTCGGTGGTGAGAAAAATATTCTGAGCCTTAGGTAGTCAAAAAAAGAATCAATGCATTAGACATTAAAAATAATAACCGTCCACAGTAAAAGTTGTCCTTACTTATTAGACATAGGTTGAACCAAACTATGCAGCGTCCCGTAAAGCGACTCTTGCCTCTCTGATAAATTATCGTAAGTCGGGGTTGGCTGCGCCAAAAATTGCTGCGATGACGTTGTTCCATAAATCTGTTGTCGTCTATTGGTCTCCGGATTATGAGCAGTATCACCAAAGTACTGAAATAGTAAAATTTATTACTTAATTAGTTTTGTTGATCATAACTTTTTTATTGCGATCAAAATATGACCCACTTAACCGGAATAAAAAGATAATAATGAGAAGTGAGTATCGTCTTTTGAGAACGACGGCTCTGACCGATGATGACTCAATGATGGTGCTAGTTATGAGGTTGTAAAGGCTTGCATTAACTTTAATGCGAACTGTAAGTGGGACATTTGCTTAATTGCTTACTGGCTTTAATTGGAGAATTTAAGGTGTTAGGCTTAAGGCTTGTGAAGAGTTTCATACCAAGTAGAAGGGAGCCTTGAGAGCCATTGAAAAATTTCTCCAGAGGCTTTTTGAAAATTATTTCCAGTTTTTGTTTCAAATTCAACGTAAGATTTTACATGATTTTCCTTTCGAGTCATACAATATTCCAACTCAGAAGTTACTGTTCAAAAGCTAAAATTTTCTTGTAACTCCCAAGAAACTCAGGTACATAAGACAAAAATTAACAAACTTACAGCTTGAATTAAATCGTAATTCTTAGGAACAACTTGTAGTGTGAGTGTCTTTGGAGTCTGTTGAATGAGGGCGATCACCTGGGGATACGAGACGCCGACCACGGGCACTCCGTTGACAGCCATGAGCCGGTCGCCCTCCAAGAGCCCCGCGTAGTGAGCAGCCGATCCCGCATGCACTTCCTTCACGAATATCGAGTCCATCGGCTGAGCCCAGTTGGAGTTGCCGGGAACAATGGGTTTCTGCAAAAAAAATTATGAGATATTAGCTTTGGATTCATGACAAATTGGCCTGACCTGCTTCAAAATAAGATTATATAAGCCGCTATTTTGTTACCTCTAGCTCATCCGTTTCAGAGCAGTCAGGTAGGGTACGAATTTGCAAGTGAGCGTGTGAAAAAAACACATTTGGAGCCCGAAACTGCATGTGGCGAAAGATTAATGTCGTATTAGCGAGAGATATCAGAGATTACATGATTGCTGAGGGACAGGGCTATATTTCACCAGACGGAATGGCGGGTCTAATTAGTGATTGTCAGGTCAAGGTGACTGTTGATTTACCCATCTCAGACCTACCCAAGAGACCTAGAGACTAAATTTCGACTTTCAGAAGCCTAAAAATGATATGGATTTGAAAAGTTATTTGTGAAGTACTTCGTTTTTTTTAGGAGGGGTAGGCTATTAATTATTAGCTTTGAAAGGAAACGAACAAAATTGAAATTGGGAGTTCTTCAATTCTGCAATGCAATGTAAATGCTGTTTGAAACTTTGTTTTTATTTTCTAAGAAAGTGATAAAATCGAGCTTCCGGAAATATTTGCGAAAAGTGATCCTCGGAAGTTCCAGGAGATCTCCAAAAATTCTAAAATATTTTAGCTCGCTACTCAAAGCCTTGTCGAAAAAGCAGAAAATAGCAAGTGAGGTTCAGATTTTTTCCATAAGTCTGAGCTCCTAATAAAATCAATTTGGAGTCTTTTGAGGTCAGGCTTTCCAGAATGAGAAAGACCGACGAACCTACTCGTGACCCCGAAATGCCAAGCGATCTATCACGGTCAGAATCTGAGTACTTTAATTGACATAATTGTGTTAATTGATTACCTACGCTCGCTCTACGGTTATCGGGCGATTGAACTTTGCGCACGAACAAATAAAAAGTTCAAGATCAGAATTAGATCAAGTTGCAAGAAGGCTATTTTTAACGACAATGTGTTAACTAATGCCCGCCACGTGGTGATGCATTCTTAGACAGATGTTTGGCATTCCTCGCATTTTAAAAATAATGCGTACATGCGTCAGTGACGTAGCCTCGTCTTGAGCTCGTGTTGAAAAATCCCATCTTCATAATAATTTTCAAACATTTTTAATCTGTTTGAATTTTTAAAAAGTCGTATTTCATGGAAGTGTGACGTCACTGGCACCGGTTGATTGCCTCTTAATAACTCCCCGAGGGTTATTACTGATTCTTCTCACTTTCTTCATTAATTTGCCGATGCAAAAGTGCACGAAACAATCGACGATGAAAACTTACTGTGCATGATTCCGGTGGATACACAATGAAATGTCTCAGCGTAAAGCCAAAGTCTTTGTTTTGTCTCTGTATCACAACTGTTCGCGGTCCATTTCTGTTTTGGCTGCTATTGTTGGTGCTTCCATTACCGGTAATAATCTGGAATGGAGAGAGAAACAGAAATGATGAAATGGCTGGCTCATTAAGGCAAAAGGGACATAATGGGCACTTTTTAATTGGAAATGCGTTTTAAAGGCGAAAAACACGATCCCAAATTAAGGCCTTTTTGGCCGATCTTCGAAATGTTGACCACCCAATCTATCTGTAAAAAAGATACCATCACTTGTAGGGTTATTTTCAACTACAAAATTTTGACCTAATTTCAAGTCGTCAGATCATGAAACTCTTTTGAAAATTCCCCTCAATCGCTGGACTTGCATCAGCATTCAATTAAGACCTCGTTGAAAGCACTCGCAGTTCTCAAGGCTGGGTGAATTTCGTATTTTTATCTTATCTTGCGACTGCAATCAAGACCTCCATTATTTATTACATGCACTTGTCACAGTTCCCCGAGCTAGACAATGATCTCTAGCAAGATCGTTTGCAAGGTTGGGCTGAAAGAAAAACAGCTCATTCACGAATATACATAAATCTAGCTAAAACAGTTCGCAGGCCATTGAGTTTTCTATTTTTGTTTCACATTTTGTGTGTTTTATAGAGCTGTGTATTTGCAATTTCAAACTTAATTGAAAAACCAATAATGTGCTCTGAGCAATAATAACAAATAGCAGCACCCGAACAATTGTGAATATGGACGGGCAAAACACATTTAGCTAAACGACGTATTGTACTTCGGGTGCTATTTTTATCCCTTCTTAACTAGCGTGCCTGGAAGCCTCAGCCGTAGCTTGATAGCTTAGTCGGGTAAAACTCACTTGATGGCATTTTCAAGCGCTGATTTCAGGGGTCTCTAAAACTTTTATGCTACGATTGAATTCGGTACTTAACATTATAATTTTCAACTTTCGGATCCCCTTCTTGTGATTTGATTGGGGGGTAGCAGAAAACCCTATAACTCACACAAAATTACTTTCAGAAGAACGAAAGGACACACAGACAACTACACCAACAGGGCTGGACAAAAACCTCTCTCACGAGCAATTTAAAATTCAATAGTTGCAAGTTGTTATGTGTACTTTGCCCAGAAACGACAACGGCGACAACAACTCAATAATTTTATTATGTCTTTCACTTGAAATTGAATAAATTGAAGCCAAATGGAGACAAATATTATCACATCCATACGATTTCAGTGCGAGTAGAGAGAAGATGAAGCCGCCTCGGCGTGACATGGCATCAGCGATGGAGGGCATTCCGCAGTAGTGCGACGCAGTGACATGAAAGAAAACGAAAAATGCGAGCCGGCCACTCAGTGGCAGTCAAGTATGGCTAATTAGATTCAACTTATTCAGTTGGAGCGTGGTGAGCCAATTATTTACCGTAGAGTCAAATTGAATCATTGTATAATCCATTAGTCATCGAATGCACGACAGTCTGCGGGGAAAGTACCAGCATTCGAAAAATGACCACTTTGTTTTGGACTCCGTTTTTGGGCATAATGAAACTTTGGACTTTTTCAAGTTCACACATGATTTGGAACTTTGAGACTTTTTTTCCAAAAATCTCACGATTTTGATATTTTCGAGAAATCTTCAGGATAAAACTTTGCATTTAAAAATGGCATTAGAATTATTATTCACTCTTATAGGGCTTTCTCGGTATAATTTTTTGCCAGTAAATTTTATTTTTTGGTCAAGGATCGTATTTAGAAAAGTTCACGAGACAGACACATATTAGACACACATGGAAAGGAAATTCAACTGTGGAAAATTTGAATACAATTTGATAGGGGACTTAAGTTTCACTAAGTTCTCTTATTATATTATATTATATTCCTAAAACTTTTATAAAAATTTGAATACTTGACACAATTTTCAGTACTTAGCCCTATAATCCCTACGAAAGTACTTATGTGCTAGAGGGGCAAACTTTAAACTCTATGATGGTGGTCGGTATTACGTGCCAGTCATTGTGTCGAAAGAATTCTTATAGCGGCTTTCGTTGTTCCCCAAATTAGACGCTTATCCATCGCTCTGTTTTGCGTCTTCTCTTCAAATGTCGTTCACCAATCACACTGAAAAGTTTCAAAACCCTCCAAGGTTGAATGTATCGAATAACGAAAATAGATTATTACGGTGCTCAAGCCCAATCAATCGCTGCCGCCTCATTTGCAGTCTAAAAATGCGCTCCCATCATTCACCTGTCCGAATGCCTCCGCAGCGAACCCCTCCGTTCTAACCCACCCGAAATGCATGAAACCCGAACCGTTTTCACCATATTCCCGCTTCTTTCCACTCAATGACTCACGATCGCTTTGATGTGCGATAATTTTCCGGCACACGCACCCAAATGAATATGCACACCACGCCACCCATATTTACAAGTCCGCATTCTCCTTTTGAGTGAAGTAACACATTAAAAATTTACATTAGACGCAGGTAGCCCTCTTTTCCTCCTCGCGCTCACACGTGATACCCCCAGCCTGCTGTGCTACACACATCCATTCATCAAAACCGTCATTCAAGACACGTCGAGTCGTCGCATGAATGATGAAGAAAGGTGAATAGTGCGCGGAAGACAATACTGAGCTCTTATGCAAGCGCCCCTACTTTTCGAGGAGCAAAAACTTGGACGGCTTCTTCTGCGATAAAGGCCATTTCACCTGTTTTTGTCTCGCCTATTTTGTACTAACGTAAAATATGTTCCTCTTTAATGTAAAAATACTTTGACAAATAAAACTGCAATTTTGCATTTTTAAAGTCATTTCTATTGAGGGATATTTCAAATTACCCATTGTCGACAAACATAAAAATAAGTTCATTTTATGTTATTTCTTAAATTTTTTCTCACCATTGGACATTTTTTAAAATTTATATTGTCTTGATAATTTTAAAATTTAAGGAACATTTGTCTGTTAGAAAATTTGCGTGGTAACAAAATCAACATCTCTACGGACGGACAGATAAGTACTAACTAGAGCGCTTTTACTCTTCTTGAAAACCATCGAAACGACACAAAAAGAAAACAAGATCGGTAGTCGACCAGAGCAGAGCGATTGTTGTATGTACGGTGCAAATATTAACAAAGAAAACAAATCCCGTAGCGAAGGTAAACAAATAAATATTTAAATGCTTAATATTTTAAACCGTACCGGGCCGCTGATGCTCATAAAGATGGAATGAACAGTGTTATGCTTCTGCTTAGTATCTATCATCTATGCGTACATGGAATGCAAAGGCATTCAAATAAAATGTTACAAGTTCAATTTTCGTTGGGGTTATTGACATCAAAGAATCGGATAATGTTTCAGCAAGTGATTTTGTGGGCCAAACTCAGTCTAGGCGTACGAAGAAGGAGGAATATTTTAATACAAATCTTCTTTGAAAGGACTCACTAAAAGAAATTATTGGGGAAAGACCGGATGAACTGGAAAAAATCAAGTATTTCCTAAGTTGATAAATTTCTGTTCAATGCAAAGAAAAACATTTTGTTAGATAGCCCATTTTCATTTCTAAGTTTCATTCAGTTTTTCATTAAGCCCATTCTCCTTCTAACAAAGCCTTCTTGTGAGTTTTCATATTTTTCAAAAACAAGTTGAGCTTTCCTCGAGTTCACCTGATAATTCAAAACTTGTACAAAATGAACGTTTTATGCGTGGACCTAGTCTTCTTGTTTGAGTTTTTTCTACAAAATAATTTTTAAAAACCAAATATAACCTAACTTTCGAAAATTTTCGAAATCCGAGCTTCATGGCTATACAGCCATGTTGTCAAGAAAAAGTCTCTCTGGTGAAAATTGCAGACAAACAGACTGAGCGCCAGACTATCCAATTTCTCCAATTTCCCCCGGCTCGCAGCTACTCGGAACAAATCAAATTTAAAATAACGGCATTGTCTGCATGCCTATGCTGCCTCGCCACATGCATTCTGTCGCGTCCCGACGTACACGTTCGCGATTAACCACTCCTATAGGCAGCACACATGATTCACATAACAAGCATTGGATCGTGCGCCGGACCTCAGAGACTCGATTGCGCGCCGGGCTGTGCAAAAATTTCAATTAAACACATTTCAATGAGAATCCGCTTCCCCGTCATCGGTTAAACATAACAAAACGACTTCTGTGCGAATCAGCAGCCTGGCTGGCATATGCCTTAACAAAGAACTCTTTCTGTTTACGGTACAGCTTCCATCAGAGCGGCGGCTGGAATGGCGCTTCTGCTGTTTTAATTCCCTCTCATTCGCTCGACCGAGATTCGATTTTATAACTTTGCCGAAAGGCTTTAAATTCAATTAAGTAGAGATTTCAATCCCGATCGACTTGATGACGGGTTTGAGAGTGAAGAATTGCGCCCTGCGGCAGAAATTAAACCTCCATTTGTTTTCCAGATGACGTCCTCTTGCAATTTGAACTATAAAATGCACAGTTCATTTCAATATCCGGGAAGGGTACACGAAAGGGAGAGAGCTTCGAAGTGAAGTAGGTATATAAAATATCAGAAATGGAGTTGCGTATTTTCATGCTTGCTAAATGGCAGATTTTTAGCATAAAAGAGGGTACTAATACAGCGTTGGTTTAGAGACAATTTTTAGGTTTTTAGAAGCTAATGGTTTTGATCAAGTTTAGTGTCACTTCTTTTGTTCACTGAATTCAGAGTTGAAGTTTCATAAAATAAACATTATAGGATTCAGGGATTTTGGAGGGATTCTTGGAAAATGACAAATTGTTATCAGAATTTTAGTAGGTAATATATTCCTTAAAATAAAACCTTCTACGAAAAACACTACGCAAAAGGTTGGGTAAAAACAATGATAAGGATGCCTTATAAATATTACCACTACTGTACTTGGAAAAATACTTAAGTCTTTAGTAAATTTTAAGCCAAATATATTGTATAAAATTGAATCAAAAATTTTGCTGTTAATTTGAATAAAATTCCTTTAAAGAAAGCACACATTCGGGTTCGATTATTTTCTGCCCTATTACTGGTTCTGAGATTCTATAGGGCTGATATCAATCTTAGGCACTCAAAAGATACATATGAGGGCTTAATGCTGTTCCTTTTATGAAAATATGTAGCTTTTTTGTTATCACCACACATCGCAAAATTGCTTCAAGGGATCATTTTTCGAATAAAAATAGTCAACAAAGTTTTTTCAAAACTTGGATATGAAAGTTAAAATTCCCATATCGGAAGCCAAGAAATCCGTTCGAAAGAGCAACTTGAACCTACCGCTTGAGCTGTCTGGGTTCCCGCGGGAACTCCTACTTGCTGAGCATGATGATGATGCCGTCTCGGTGGGGCTGACACAGAAGCCGGGGACGATTGCTGCACATTTCTCGGCGACGTTGTCGATGATGTTGATGAATTGTCAGCCATCACGCCCCTCTTTTACCAGTATCTGCGATTCATGACACGCTTTATATCCGTTCTATTGATTTATTGGCACCATTGGGGCGCGCAATGCAACTTTGCACAATATTCTCTTTGTCGTCTCTTAACTCGTGAGCGTCTCGCTGAGGTGCAATTTTGTTCAATGTGAAATTTATAATCTGTAATGAAAGAAACAAAATACCGTCAATTAGAAATCAATTATTACCGAGAGGCGCTACACACCGACTTTATATTTATTTCTGGAGGGGAATCTGAGCTGCGGTGTCGATCGCCAACTTTGCAATCGCTCGCAATTAAATTTTATTGCTGAAATATCAATTTATTATCAATTCAACTTTTATAGCGATGGAAGTGATTTTTAGAGTCCGCAGTTGAGACATCAGTGCTATTTTATTTTCGGGGCTTTAATTTGTCTGTCAGTCTAATATTTCTTTTGGTAAAATAAAAGTATTTTTTAATTGTATTTCAAATAATTTTTTCGGAACCAGTTTAAAGATTTTTTCAAAATATTTTGAACTAAAAAGATCAGGAAAACCAAAAATTAACGAGGTAGTTGGGTCTCCTTTGGCCGAAAAGAGGATAAGATAAAACGTGATTGTCGTAAATTTAATTTTAACGATAGCGAAAGCTGACTGGGCTTTACAAACTCCGTGTTTATAGGCTCGTTAATGGCCAGAAGTGACGATAGCGACAAACCTAAATCAGAGATATGCTCGAGGAATCGCGTGTCTCGGCCAACTCATGATGTCATCCACATGAAATCATTGAGAAATGGGTGTTTTCTCAGCCAACTGGCCGCAACCTACCGCAAGCAGCGGCTTCTGTCAAAGCACGACTGAAACTTCTCCAGTGACGACGAGAGACGCGCTGAGACGCAAAACAAGACTTTGGAAATCTGAGATTGCGAAAGAAAGTTTAGCCGAGACGCGTGCACACATTTTCCAGGAAGTAATAAATCGCCTCAAATACAATGTTCACATGTGAGCCACACAGTCTGCTCCATACAGACGGACACCACTCGCCGCAACACTTCACCCGTTGGTCGCGGGTCAGTCGCGGCTTTTTGCCATTATGAAATGATTAATCATGTCATATAAAGACACGAAGTACATTTCGATTGGACGCGAGATGTTGTGGGGAGTCTTCAATTTACGAGCTACCCTCTGGTTCGAAAGTTTCAAGATTTGTTCAACTCTCTCAAATTGTTGGGTCCATTTAAAAGTAAGATAAGTCTTTTTTATCTTTTTAATCGCAAATCAACTAAAATTAATATTTGACCAAAAACCATCTGGCCCTAGTGTAACATATGTTTCGTTGGAGCGCAATCGGACGTCTCTTTATGCTCGCGAGACGGCATAATAATAGACTTTCTGGATCGTGCGTTTTGTTGATACTCACGGGAGGGCACCGGGGGGCTGAAATGCTGTTAAGTAGCTATTTTACTCGCTTCAATTGAATTACCGATTGACGTGCAACAATGTAGCTCATTTTCAACCACCACCTGAGACCAATTTGTTTTGTTACTTTCCGCGCAACGCAGAAATTCGCCCGCATCAACTTTTCAAGACATTGCAAACGATCATATCGTTTATTGTGCTTCAATATACTTGTTTCCGATAAAATATACAAATGATCAAGAGCCAATCAATAAATTGAGTTTTAAACAGTCGTCTCGACACACACTCGCACATCCAAAGGCCTTTGATAGTGCAAAATTCGCCAATTTTAATGCTTGAGGCCGGTCAGAATGCTGATTTTATACTCATTCTAAAATTTAAAATCGGAATTGATGAAGAAATATTAAAATCTGAAGAACACTAAGCTTAATTTTAGATATCATTTTTAATGCAAAAAAATTTCAGAACTGGAAGTAACGATCTAGGTCAAAATGATCAAAATCAAAGGAATTGCTTCCTGCCTCCCCCACTAGATTCTGCACCACATTCGTAACTTCCTTCCACTCGTGAACGCTCTGATGTGTTAACGTGCTCAGCCGACTCGTCAAAGTGCGGGCTTTGCTTTTGTGATAAAGTAAACAAATAGCATGTCATAATAAGTGCCTCGTAGACGTGTGATTTTGAAATAGGGTGAATCAAAATGAGAGAGAAAATGATAAAGAGTCTAGCCGCGGTCTCGCACGATTCGAGTGTGTCTCCACGATATCGAAACCAAACCGCGTGTTAATGAACTCTGGTCAGAAGCTGGACCGCATCCCATTAATCTGGTTTGTCAATTCACGTTATTAACTTTGATAGACAGCTCCGAGATTCGGATTAAGTGCCTTATATCAAGTTTTATGAGGAGTAATTCGATTACGCTACTTTTCATGATTTATTCTTTCGGCTTTGGCGTCGCTCGTGAGCTCGGATTGCGCCCCAGCACGAGTACTTTACTCCTAAAAGCCGACCTTTGAGCCCCATGAATTCACACCTCACGGCGTGTCGGCGCCCGGTGTTGCCAGTGACGTAACCAGGAAATCTAAATATTGGCGCCATGCCTCGACACAAGCGTTTTTTGGTTTAACAAGCGAGAATTTTCGAGACTAGAGGAGAAACAAAAATCGCACTTCATTTTTCATCCCAGCAATACGTTTGTATGAATGTTTGTGTGAACCAGGTATAAAAAGGAACTATAATATACATTTTAGAAAATTGGGATTTAAATTTTTTAAGCAAATTTAGTTTAGTACGAAACACGTTCTCATTTGCAAGTTAGTAAATTTAGTCTTAAAAACATTTAAATTAAATTAAAAATAGATACAAAGGTGGTAAAATTCGAGACAAGCAAGTTAGATTGTAAAACATCAAAACCTCAGCATGAATCAAATAAATTTTAGGTTTTTGAACCACTCCTAGTTGGATTACAAAAAAATCAAGGTTTAACTGATTTATTTTCTCAACAGCTGGGTTTTTTGCAGCTCAATATTTAGTGCTAGGAAAAGCTGTTGGGCAGAAAAATACTCCTTCTTTAATTTTCATTTGAACTTCCGGGTAAAATGAGGTCACTTCCGGTTGAAGTTGAAGAACTACTTCCAGTGTAGAAAGTTCGAAAAAGCCTCAATCAGATTTTCTTTGTTTTCGCTCCCCCTCTAGCCGTAGGCTCTTTGGGACCACTTCTGCCGGCGAGCAATCATAAAAATAGATAAAAATGCGTTATTCATCGCCAGCCAGTGAATCACTCGCGGTAATGAGCGAGCAAATATAAGATCTTGGCAAAAACGTGCACCTCAGCCTTGCTAAAACGCTGCTAAACGGAGGCCATTAGCTGAAGAATTTATGATAGGCTAATCGCGGATTCGCGGTCAAAATCTACGACAGTTCCGTTCTAGACGCGATTTGTCAATGAAATTGCGAAAAAGAAGCGCACTCGGGGAATTTTACACAAATGCACATTAATCTTCTCGCACGTCAGATTCCTACACACAAATGCGCGCTAGTGTGAGCGAAAGGTCGTAGGAAATTTGTTCAAGCAGCTGAGGAGATTAATCATCCGACCAGCATTTTTGCATCTCTTGATCCCCCGAACACATTCAATGTCCTCTGCCGTGTCGCATGCACTGAATCTAATTCGGGCTGACAAATGATCGTGGATTTGAGAACGCGACACCGAAAAGTGCGGAGCCGCCTTCCTTCAGCAGAGTCAACTGTTTCTCAAGCCTACTCACATTTTCTTGTTTTCAATTTTGCGGTTCATTCGATATGACCGGAGAAGATTTTCTTGTTCTGAGATAAAATGTGATAGAATTTCAGCAACGCAGACCGACGGACGGAAAGAATTTTGTAAGATCTTTAAATTTTGATTTTTTAATTTCTCGGAAATAAATGGAAACGGAGAGTTCGTTGACTTTTACGGGCAATTTCACCGATTTTGTTCGGTTTAAGCTACTTTGAGTGTTTTTAAGAGACCCCTACTAAGTTTGTTGTTCCTAAGCTCAGATTTCTTTATTTCTAGAGAATTTCAAAGCCAATAAATTTTCAGTTAAAAACGCAAGTTCAGAGGCTCAGATGACCCCAGAAATGAAGACTTGAACCTTGAACTGAAAGTAGGCGGCAAGAATCTGCTCACCCGACAATCGGCCTTTTGTTATCTCTAATCTGTCTAGCACCTGTTTCGACCCAGCGTGCGAGAGAATTTGCAGTAAAACAAAAATAGCCGCCACAAAACAAATCGGCTTTATCGCAGCTCGATATTTATCGGTTATTTACTCGTAAGAACCTGTTAAAAAGAGATCTCACCATGTTTCAGCATATTTTACCTTGGTTTAAAATTTCACGTGCGTCAAACGAAATTTCGTAAACAAGCACACTCCGCTTTTAATTTTTCTCGGTGCTCATGTGCGCTGGGAAATTCTGAACTTTTGCACTGGGCACCATTACTCACAGACCGGCGTTTTACGGCGGAGACTCGACTTCTCGAACGTCTGCAGCTTCTATTTTCAACAATACGAACTACAGAAACCTTGAGCTAATGACGATGACGTGATTCACTATGCGTTCATTGACACTCGGAGCACCCGAACTGGGTCTGAGCTTCTAGTTCTGAGTCGCAGTTCCCCAAAAGTCACTTGTCACGTCTCTCGACCCGCTGCAACTCAGCCTTTCATCGTCAAATTTTCGTCTTGTCGACGACTTTTCACCATTCGGCTCGTGATCATATGATTTACGACTATTTTTAACTCTGTCACTCGACAATCACATATTTTTCTCTGAATTTGCCGAATTTTGCGACAATTCAATTTTCCCAGAATCTCTCAGATGCTCCACCGAAAAAAAAGCGACGCGGAGTAGAAGCGGGGCGCGAGTGGAAAAGCGAAAGACGGCGACGAAAATTGCGTCTCGAGCCCAGGAGTGGATGGAAGTTGACTGAGTGCTATGGCATGAGATCACACAGGTAGCAGTGAGCGAAATTTTAGCGCCAGTTGCTGAGCGTGTATTCACGGTAGGGCAGAGGCGGGACTCGAGTGAGATTGGTCTCTCGCGGCTTTATTGAAATCAACCAACCGAATTTTTGTTTTCAGAAATTCGCTTGTTTGTTTGATAAGTAGTTGTTCATTTAATAAAAAATAAATTTTCTTTTTGGAATCTTCTAAAAATCGTAAAGAAGGTACTTAGCCTATTAGGCTTACAATGTTTGCTTTTTCAGTCTTAAATCAGATTTTACAGCAGAGTTTTTTCATTAAATATTTTTTGCTTTAAACATGAATTAGCTTTTTTTAGTGTAGTTTTTGATCAATTGACCAAATACTTGGAGCAAGTGGTTGACAAATTTCGCTCGAAAGTTGGTAAGTGTTTGGTTTCATGCACTCGCCTCTGTTTCTGACTAAATCTATGGTAAATATTAGCTTCTCTGTTGTTGATGCATGAGAAATTCATGCCAGGCTATTGCCAACTCTAATACAATAATAACAAGAGAGTGTATACAGTTTGCGGTTTTATTTTGGCAGCGAAATTATTGTTATTCAGAAATTCAAGAGCGTATTAAATCATCACGTAAGTCCTCATGTGTAAAGTCCAATTACCGAGAACCTCGTGAAAAATCAAGAGAAAACGCTACAATATTGCAGGCTCTCATTCACTTCCCACATTTATAAATAGCATCCCCCCTTCTTGATCGCCCATAAACTTCTTTACAGAACGGCGGGAAGGTCGCTTGTTCTTGATGACCTCAACTTTTGCAGTAAAACTGTCGTCTCCTCACTGTTTGCTCGGTAGATTTCGAAACTTCTACTGTAAAACAAAAATTTTCTCCAACCAATTTATTAATAAATGGATATGTTTTCTGGCGATGATAAGAATTTTTAGAGGGTCTATATGATACTCAGGCACTTGCAATACAGACACTCAACATTATGAAAATGTTACAAAGAGAGCTTAACTCAAAATTAACTCAATTCAATTTAATCTTTTTCGGAATAAACTCGGTGATTGAGTCCTGGAGGAGATGAGTGCAAAATGACAGGGCACCGATTCTCCTGAAATTCTATGAAACATTAGTAATTGCGTAATCGAGATACTGTCGTAGGTTGCACGTAAACGCAAGTTTTGTACTTGGAAGAGACTAACGAGATGTTCGAGGTTCAAATGGTGCATGAGATGCAGGTTAGACTATAGACACGCATCTGTAACTAGGATCAATAGCCCTCTTCTCACTATTTCACACAATTCTTAAGGTAAAAAAATAGCCTCATAACTTGAGGTAACTACGAGCAAAATAGAAAAGAACTCTAAGGTTCCAAAATTCTTTGATTCACAAGAGAAAATTTCAGAGGTTCCTTAAGTTTGTTAAGATGTTTGAAGTGCTTCAAACCAAAACTTCAATCCAATTATCCGACAATCTCTCAAAATAACCATAGGCAGTCAGTTTCTCAAAATTTTGCCAGGCACAAAGGGTTTCGTTAGCGCTAGGGAACACGGCATTATGCGAATCGGAAAGATCTCGCAAGCATAAATTGTAACACACCGATAATTATGAATTATTACGTGCAGAAATTCGCTTTTGGGGTAATTACATGACGACAACGGCATTGCAAAATTGCACTCATTTCCCTTCGCATGGTGCAGCGTGGCAAACCTCAGCTCGGAAAGGAGGAAATGAACGTGTAAACTGAATAGTGTAAGCTGCAAATGTAATTTCATCGTAAATTACAATGGTAACAACCGTAATCGATAGATAAGTTATTGGAAAGGCATAGAAAAAATATGCATTGTTGTGGTCTCCGGCCCCTCACCGGTGTAGCTCAGTGCAAGTTGCAAGCTGCGGCCTGCGAATTGCATAACTATAAATCATATTCCGAACGAGCTGCCTCAGCAGCTGTCTCCGTAGCTGCTCGCAGTCCGTGCTTTGAACGGGGAATGAGGTTGTAAAACAAAATCATGCCACAAACGAAATTCTTTGAAGTTACTTTTACTGTCGTTTTTCAATTTTATTTTTCTATTTTCTTTGAATCACAAATTACGGCTGTTATTTTGTAGGCAATCACACACGTCGGGGTACTTGCAGTGTTCAAATTATTCTCATTTATTGAAAATAATAGGATCTGGATTTGTTGCATAATTGAGCATTTTTCTGGCTTAATTATCATATCTTTACTATTTCTTGAAAATATGAAATAAAAAGCCGATTTATTACGAATTTTAAATTTTGCCATTTTGTGTCTTAATTAATGACAAATATTAGAAATAAGGTTGATTCGATAAATTTCCGTACAAAAATGTTTGATTTCAAAGTATTTTAAACTAAAGCTTAAGCCTCTTTCTGCTCTTAGAAATGAAGACACAAGCTTAACATACATAGCTAAAACACATATATTTTAATAGCATACAAACACAATGCTCCGCACCATCTCCGATAAGGAAAGATGCGAACAAGACGCAATCAGCCGATAGCAGTTGTCCGCAAACTTACGAAAAATGCTGTTATAAAATGAAAACGTAAGATAGTGTTTATAACAGCTACCTAGGACTGTGGTACAAATTTACGCATAATAGCTACAAAATAGCCTCTTTTCAACACACAAGTACTAAAACAGACTTCAGGCAAACACTGACTTTAGAAGAAGACAAATGCAAACGTTCACAGTTTTTAAGTGAAAGTTCTTCATCTTCAAGAAACCTCCAATCCATTCCAGCTCTCACCAAAGTGACAAGATGTGGTAATTCATTTTCTCGATATTCATGTCTCTCTAGCATAGGCATGAGAGTAACGTTGACAACTGTTTTCATGCGCATTTCTTTGACCATCTCGGAATCCTGAATCCTTCTTCAGAGAATCAACGGTGAAGTCGACTGTATTAATATAATAATATCTAGAATAACTCCAAAAACATTTAATGTCGTCATAGCTGGTCTTAAGCTCCCGTTATAAAAGTAGCGAAATCAATTATTACTCGTACGAGTCTTGAGGGTCAGCAATCAGGGAGTCTTGTGATTCCTTTACAAAGTAAGTTAGCTGTACGATTCCTCTACAATTCTCGGAAGAGGTCCTACAGTATAAAGCTTTTGTTGCTTTTGTAAGAGAGGATATCACTATTAATGTCTTTGAAAAATCTCATTGGCGTGAAAAAACATTACAAGATGAGACAACAATTTTACTTAAAAGCTCCTAAGTTCTTATGGAGTTCTTAAAATCCCTCATATCCAAATATTTTTTGGCCTAGTTTCTCATAGCATCTGCAGAACAAATACGCTTCTATTGTAGTTTCTCCTTCAGAGTGAAGTCTAGTATGCAACCCATGTACTGAAAGATTCTGTCGTATGTCCCAACTGCGCTTCCCACTTTCTCACGAATTCGATCGACCCCAAATCTCTCTCTCCAACACCAGCAGATGTTCCGATTCCACATCGCGTCGGCACCACAGACCATCAAACCCTTGCACGTCACTTGACAGATTGTCTATCAAATTTCTGCCTTGCTTACCTCACACCTTACCTTGTGATCTAATTTCGCGCACACTTGCTCGCGTCACTGCGCCTGTAACATTTTTCGACTGACTGTATCCCCACACCGATTTACAGATCCAACCCAAAAATAAATATACACAAGCTCTCTCTGGCTCGCTTCTCCAACACATTTCTTGTTGGTGCTTTGCTCCGTGTCTCACGTCAATTACTCAATTCACCACGTTGCACAAATCACAGAATGTGTAAATAAAATATAAAACATCCCAAAGCTAAACAAATAAGACACATTCAGCCTCGTGTTTGCATCGACGATATCATTAATGGGAGACCTCAGGCCTCAATCTCGCTCTGCGAACTTTTTCGTGGCACATAATTAAAAATCGATCGGGTCATGTACTCTTGGCATTCAAGCCCACGGTCGGCCCGAAAGAGGAAATACGTGCAGAAATTGAGGAAGACACGTCTCTCTAGGCGCGCCGAATTCGATCGAGGTGAGGTAATGGCGGGCTGGAAATCTGCTAGCTAGCACCGCTACCCGGCCAAACGCCAATCAATCAATCTGTTGAACCTTTTTCGCTCGATTCGCTCACAAAAATGTGTAAAAATAAAACGAGTTGAAACCGAACGCTCAAAGTGTGTATAATCCCATAGCGCATGTGTATTTTTAGCGCAGACGAGCACATAAATACATTTTCGCGAAGATAATTTTATAACACGTCAGATATTTTTACACTCACTATGCATACTTGGCGGGCAATGAGATGCGGGCGCGGGAGTTTTTGGACCGAACCGGTTGTAATTGAAGCCTCCTTAAAAGGATCACGGTCGAGTTGCTGGGCTATCAATATTTTATATTTTTGAGATTGTACACGATATGAGAAAATTAAAGTTTTAAGCCTCATTGAATGGTCATTTTTGAAGTATTTAAATCAACTTTATAAATCTTTTTTATGTCATTAAGATTTGCGCTTGAGAATTAAATATTTCAAAAAAATTAGAGATCAATTTATTATTATTATTATGACTATTTAGAATTTCCAAAACTGAATTTTCTACACACATTTTTTAAGAGAGCCAAAATTGATGAGTTTTTCTTCTAGGTTAAAAAATTGAGCCAAGGATGATGGGGTTTTCTTAACAATAAAAAAGTTTTGAGAAAATTATCAAAACTAAGAGAACTCTTACTGAAGAGGAATCAAATCACCAAGGGATTGAAAATTGAAATATTTTACATAATTATTACTAAAATCACGTTTTAAAAACGGAATAAAATATAATTTAAGAGAAAGCCAAGCGATTTTCTGAGTGTTAAAAGCCCAAAATCTCCACATAAGCGCTTTTTAAGAGTCTGGCGCTCAAGGGGACTTTGAACTTCTGGTTCAGAGGATAGGCAGTGTCGCTCTTCAGGGTTATTCCCACATATTGCAAATTTCGCCGCTTCTTCTTTTACACCGCATAACAAACCTTAAACATTAATAATTACATGATTTATATTTATTATATTTGCTTTGTTGCAAACTCTATCATCAATAACATCTCGGTTTCTCGACTTGCCTCGACTCGGAGTTTGAAGTGAAAATAGGAGCAAAACAAAAATATGGAGAGACCGAAGCCTGAATATGATGATAAAGAGCGTGTTAATGCCACGGTGTTCGGTTGGAGAAAAACTTGATTTACAACCGAGATAGCTGATTAATATGTTGAGTAGCTCGTTAGAGGGATGGGATTAAAATTTCCGAATCTCGCGTTCGGGGACTACTCGGATTGAGTCATTCCGAGTGGCACATTGAGGCGGGCTCTCTGACCCTTCCTCATTAAAATAGTCCGCATTTCTCACGTCAAAACGCACGAACTCGCTTCCCCAGTAGTCTATATCGAGTCTGTGCGTGGCGAAACAGAAGCTAGAATTTATTCATGTCTCGCTAATAGGTTTGAATTGATTCCCTGGCACGCAGCGCGACACACTTGATAATTTATTGCCTCATTAAAGCAACCAATGAACCATCAACGACGGTCAAGGTGCCTCTTACGATACTGTCGCTCGCTAATGATGCGTATGATACAATCGAGCTCTTTAAAATAAACTTTTTTGGATATTTTATGGACCTTTTGAAGGTTTATCGGTACCGCCTGGCCTACCCATGCCCTCCTCACCACATAAAAATTACCAACCTTCGCGCTGTTAAATTGTTTACGGAACTGCGGAGCGGAGAGGATGATAATAAAAGAATTAATTGAAGTCGAGATTCAATAAAAAGTGAAGAAAGAGTCATGAGAAGGGACGGACATGATGGCTTTGTACGTGACTGCTTCACTCTGCCACAGATCAATCTCTTTATCGTTACTTACTGACTGCGGACAGCTCAGCAGACATTATGCTCGAAGGCAGTCAGTCTGGCTCGGATCGCATATGCAGTAAGATGAAACGAAATTTGACACTTTAGGTGCCTACTCTACAATTTTTGGTTAAAAAATTCATTTCAAAAGAACGATTTTCATAAATGACATTTTTCTCTTTAGAAAACTTAAGGAACAGTTTCAATAGGAAACTTTAAGTTGTTGAATAAAACAACCCACAAAAATTACCCAACACATTGAAAACTCAAGAAAAACTTTAAATATCCTAATTTTCTCATTTTGGGCAGGGGTGGATGTTGTTGTTATTTCAATAATAATAATAAATGATTTTAATTTCCAATTATTTTTATGGCATACAATAACCAACAATTATTAAGTTGGAACATTTGAAAACGAAAAACAAATATTTTGATGAGGCTTAATACGAGGCTTGATGCAGTAAACTTTTAAAACAACCGAAGAAAGCCCAAAAACGTTTGTTTGAGTCCCTTAAGCACAACTTAGACAGCCAGAAAAATTCAAAAGATTCCAGCAAAAACATAATTATAGCAATTCTGGCACTCTACATATCAAATTTCTTAACCTTATAAAATGAGGGCTTTCAGCTCATTTTCCTGAAATGATAGCTTTCATGTTAAAAATAAAACAAGCTAAATCCCAACAGCCTCCAAGCTTCGAAGAGGCGTTTGGGGCTCCAAAATGCATCGTCTCAGCCGTTTCTGTTTGCTTTTCTGCTCTCTAGGTGTTCAGGAATAAATGAAACTGGAGTTTCGCAAAAAGCGAAACTCCGCTTGTGCAGAACAAGAAGTAAACTGTGTCAGAAGCGCGATAGTCGTGCAACAAAAACGGTAAGAGAGAAGCTCAAGATGCACTCGACTCGATACAATATCGTCGGGGAGCACAAAAAATTGTTTGCCAGTCACTTCGTACATGTTCAATGTCAGATGTAGCACAACTCTCAAAGCTACTCGTTTATGCAATATTGTATCGTATCTCCAACGAAGCAAATGCAGCGAATCAGCTAATAAATTTTCATGGCGTTTTGGTGTTGTTTACAGATGCGAGCGATCGCCCAATTCGAAACGTGCCCCGACACTTAGGAGCGCTTCTGATACAAATTTGGATCGCGATCTGGCAAAACGTGTACCGGTAGTGACCGTAAATGATCCCGTATATTCAATTAATCAACTTCTCAGCAAAGCTGAAAATTATTAGACCAGTCATGCAGATTTTTTGCGTTGACTTCTCCCAAAAAGCGAGACAAAATTTTTTATTAGCGCGGTTCCCTGACAGACAGCTCGGGGCAACTGCAGCTGACAGATTGGGACTTTTTCCCTGCAAAAAATGAGCCCAAAAGGGCAGATTGTCCGGCTGTCTCTTCACTTTTAGCCGCACTACGTAATTACAGTCACGGGCGCCTTTCCCCTGATGTCTAAAGCCTGTGGATTTGTGTTTCTTGGAAAAATCAAAGGTCTCTTAATTTTCTTTTAAAAGCTTTTAGTATACTTTCTAGACAGTAACGCACCCATTGAAAGGGTACGAGGCCGTCATTTCTTATCAAAACTTAAAAATTTTACGGTTAATTTACTTTTCTCAAATATGGTAATTATTTTTGAAAGTTTAATTTGTCTACCTGAAAAATAAAAGGTTTTGCCCAAGTAATTGAGGCTTTGAAATATTTAACAATCTACCATACTAAAGACAAACAGACTTTTCCCCAACTTGATCCCCAGCGAGCGACTTTTCAACTGTGAATGCATATTAGCAGCTACAACCGTGCAATTTTGCTCCGTGGCAACAAGAGCTGGTGCAATCAGCACACCAATCAAATATTTTTCATAGCTAATAGACTGCAAAGAGTAGCAGGCAGCATGATTTATTTTGATATCGCAATCCGTCGTGGCATGAAATGTAAACAAGCAAAAAGTATGAGTACACTTTGATTGCATCGGAGTTGCTTGCATCAATGTCAATATATAGATTTTCACCTGAAAATGTCATGTCTCGCGATGCGATTTTATGCTATGCATTTTTGCAAATTAAGACACGGACGCGCGGAGAGAAACCCGAGAAAATAATGGACTTTAACGATAAAACTGTGCATTAATCAGCCAGTCTATTTTCTACCTTTTTGCCGTCTGTAGAGAAATTTATCAAACCGCAACTCGCTTCATCATCTGCATGTACTAATCAGCCCACGTATTATTTTTATTGCCAATGCTTTTCGTTACTGGGTGGTTCTGTCTGTTGGTCAAACATTTTTTCTAGGCCATTTTTGGTCTTTGGTTGTAAAACAAGTACCCATATGGGTGTCTTTTACTACTTCTTAGATTTTATGTAGAAAAGCATACTTTTAAAACAATAATTCTCTGATTTTCTACTTTATGAGATTATTTGTGTATGAATTATAGCTGTCTTAGTTTCATCATCCTCATAAACGATTTTATTCGTCATTTTTTTATAATCATTTTCTAAATTTTCTGTGCGCTCGTGTTTTGCTTTATTTTTCTGGAGACAATTCTGGACCCGCCAGCCCGTGTTTATCGGAGAAAAAATCGACTGCAAAATTTTAAAATATCCCACAACGAACAGTACGAGGGGACTCGACACGCGAGTTATTAAAATTCCTACAAACTCACAGAATACCACAGTTTGCATTTTACCTCGCAACAGAAACAGCCGACACCTGGAAAATGGTAAGTTCTGGCATATTTTTGCGTTTCAAATTTTCCTATTCAATCTTCATAGTCTCAGGGAGATGAGCTGATTTTGAAACGTGCCTTCGGCACCTTCGTCGACAAGGACGGTCTGATCGACACCGAGAAAATCGCTGTCATCTTGAAGACCCTCGGTCACCCCTACGTCAAGCAGGAACTCGAGAGGTCCATTCGCGCCGAAGACACCGAGGACTCTGGATACCTCAACTTTGAGGGATTCTGCAACGTGGTTCGTGTCTTCATTCCCCACGAGGAGGACGAGGAAGACGATGAGGTCATGCAGCAGGAGCTGAAGGAGGCCTTCCGTCTGTACGACAAGGAGGGTCACGGATACATTCCCACCTCCTCATTGCGCGAGATTTTGGCCGCCCTTGATGACCAACTAACGGGAGAACAGCTCACCGAAATGATTGCCGAGATCGACACTGACGGATCTGGCACTGTGGATTTTGATGGTGAGTTTTTAGACTTAGTGGCTCTTGGCTCCAAGAAAATTCAGGCCAGTGTTTTTGATCCAAATACTACAGAATTCTGAGGAGAGTAGTGTTTCAATAATTTTAGCTGATAAGGGACGACCTAAAACCCTCCTAGAACGTTTATTTTTTCTCAAAAATAACTCTAAAATGACATTTTTTAAACAAGTGAAACATTTCCCCAGACAAAATTTATTAGATCAAAAACTTTAACCAAAATATTCTTTCGTCAAACTGCCACCAAAAATCTCATGAATTTTCTTTTCTGTTCCAGAATTCATGGAAATGATGACTGGCGATTAAATCTGTGCAATTCGAAGTCAGAAAAACCACTGAGGAAGTAGTTGTAACAACACAGTGTTGCAGATAAATATAAGTGAAAAAAAAACACTATAATTACAACGCGTGCAATAAAATGCAATTTACGTCAACTTTCTCTTTTTTTATCCATTGCATGGGGTGTCTGAAACTGATGTAGCGAGAGATGAGAGGCTTAAATGGCACTTTTCAGTCGCGCATACGTACGCCGTTTAGTAATTAAAATTATACGGCTTAAAATCAAGAAATCTCAGCTCGAAAGCTCGAGACAAAAAGTGGCTTAAAGCTTGTAATCATTTTATACGACCGACTCGAACACGATTTATAGGAAGTGTGGACCTCAAAAGCCTCATTAGCGCAGGATCAGTGAAAGCCAGAAAAATTCCAGAGAAATTGTTTCTAAAATAAATGCTTTTTCTAGTACCTATTCTAATTTCAGTTGTACTAGGCAAATTATATCAAATATTCTTTTAAAAATTGCTTTTTTTCAAGGCTTGAAAAATAGGCAAAAGAGTTTATGGGAAATTTTAAAGTGTTGTTCGCACAAATATACAGACAAAAAGGACACTACTGACGTGCTACATCCTTGAAAACTTTTTTGAAATTAACGTTTTTCGATACTTCCTTAATGTATTTTCCAAACCAACAGACAGAAACATCAACCAAAAGCGCAATCAACGCATTTTCTATCCGTGCTTTACTTATTTTGATACAAAAATCCGATTTGAACGCACCAGCTTAATAATTACCGCCTCGTGCGTCTATTTTGATGTAACACGTTATCGAATATGGCAACCGGCGAGCTAAAATCGTTAATTACAGCCCATTTTCAGACCAGCATTTCGAGCTGGAGCGGCACCACCTTAATTTAAACCGCGCTGCAACGAGCTCTGCGCGATCTTGAAGGCCATTTCAGCGTATTTACCTCCAATTCATTATATTCTTCCCTTCCTGATCTTGATCTCAGTACTTTTTGTTGTTGTTGCTGTAATTACGTGTTTTTGTTTGCGCGGATTTAACGTGTGCATTTTGCATCATTTTGGATAGTCAAAGTCGCGCTGAGTGATTTTCCGCATTCGTTAAGCGGATTTTGTTTTGCTTTTCTTTCATATACTTTTACGGCCAACAGCTAGTGTGTCTGTTGGTATCTGTTTGTGCTTCCCAAAATACGCGATTTGACCTTAGTTTGTACATTTTTGGGGAATACTTTGAAATTCCTTTCTGGCCTCAAATTTTTAAAAATTAGTTTTTTAGCTAAATCGATTTAAATCGCGCAAAACAGCCATGTTCGTGCCCTCAATCTTAATCCCAATTAGTGATTTCCCTCTTGCTCCCATTGAATTCGCATTTTCCGAGTCACCTTACTACGCAAACGGTCGTAAAATCGAGCAATTGAGCCGTAAACTTCGTAATCTCAGAACCGCATATTTAGTAGCTAGTTTTTATGCAATCTCACTCATTCATTCATGGAGATGATAAGAGTGTTAGTCACAAACAAAAACTACAGGCTCTGCCCGTACTTCACCTTGAGATTTGAGCCGAGAATTGTGAGAACCCGAGAATGACTATTGCTACAACAACAACAACAACTACAAGAATCCATCACCAGAAACATTAAAATGTGATCAACGCGCACCTTCGACCATTAATCAAGTTGTCGAATTGCGAGTTCTTGAACACAAGATGGGTCAAGGGGTCAAACAGGCTTTATCAGGCTCTAGCGCTTTGGCTTCGCTTTATTCAATCTACCATCTCTTACCTTTGAGTGCCGGAGCGATCTGAGATTAATCCAAATTGAGCATCCACAGATCACAAGCGGTTTACTCGATGAAGCTTACAATCAGCAACTCGGTAGTATGTATGTATTTTCAATTTCAAGGCTTGCACAAAAACAAATATTTTGATTTTCCACTCTTCCTTTGATTTTTCTCCCTCGTTGGGGTTTGAGCACTTTTGTTGGCACCTTGCTGTTGTATTCCGATATTTGTCGCCGTTTTTTCACGGGTTTCTCCTTCACAACTATTCAATTGAAGGCGGACGCGTTCAAACTACTGAATTTTTCTGGCGTTTTGACTTCCAAACTATACAAAGCCATCCGGAAGCGTGTTTGGGACGCAGAAAAAATATTCAAATGAACCTGTGCGCAGTGTTCACGCGTTGTGCGCAGTTGAGTTCAAATCAGCCGCTAAATTACGCTACATTCGAATTTTGAACGAAAAACTCGCCCCAGACCCGCCAAAAATCTGGATGTAGCAAACTGGATGTCTTATTTCAGAATAAGAGAGGCTGCAGAGCCATTTTTATAGCGCGCCTACACCAGTCGTATTTTTATTTTCCGCTAGGAGCGCTGTCACAGAATCTAGCGTCTTGAAGCGGAATTTAAAAATACTGCCAACTGGCAGCATGTATTTATTTTTCTTCCGCAATTAATTTATAATTCAAATAGAGTAATAGCTCCCTTTACCAAAAAGTAATCGCCTCATCGGTCTGTAGAAAGTGAGAACTTCTCAAACTTCTCTGTCAAAGAGGCGTGATTGGTGAGGAAGGTCGGCATGGCCTTTGGAACAGAACAATCGGGGTCGGAGGAAACAGACACGGCGATCCCGAGCTACCATAGTGGGACGAAAAAACGACAGCGTGACCGCAAATATTCGTGCAGCTTCTGCTCGTCCTCCTTCAGACGAAAAGATGCCCTGGATCGGCACACTTTCCACCACACAAACATCGTAAGTCCCTAACCTCAATACTGGGCCTCTTGGTAAGCTCGACTCGTTCTAGAAAAAATACTCCTGCAGCTTCGAGGGATGTCCGAAGGCTTTTACGAACGTCTCTCACCTGCGTCGGCACATGAGGGCCCATGACCAAGAGAGCCTGCCGAAGCTCGTCCGGTGTCTCGAACCCTCCTGCAGCTCCCGCTTCACGACGACCGATAACATGCGGAAGCATTTCAAGAGCCATCACGAGCGAGTCTCCACCTTCACGTGCAAGGAGTGCCAGGCGGTTTTCCGGAGAAAGAAGCAGCTCCGGGCTCACCTCAGCACCCACACGGGCCAGTTCCCGTACCACTGCGAGGTCTGCGAGCGGGGGTTCACCTCGAAGCTGGCCGTTAGACGTCACAGACAGGGTCACGAGCACAAGTGTGAGGTCTGTGGCAGAGAGTTCCGCAACTGGACGGGGCTCGTGGCTCACAGGAAGATTGCGCACGAGAGCAAAAACGAGCACGAGTGTCCGACGTGCGGACGTAGGATCCGGTCGCGGGCCTGGCTGAAGCAGCACATGAAGATGCACGGCCTGAGCTGCGAGGTGTTCGAGTGCCAGCACGAGGGCTGCGGCAAGTTCTACCTCGCCAAGCGAAACCTCACGACCCACGTCCGATCGAAGCACGAGGGAAAGCGCTTCATTTGCGACCTCTGTGGCCGCGAGCTGGTCTCGAAGGCCAAGGTGCTGCATCACCTCAAGCTGCATCTGCTTGAGCGGGACGGTGGGGTGAAGAGGGCTCCTCTCCGGGTTCAGCAGAGGCAACGAAGAGACGCAGGAGTGCCGCAGCTTCCAAAGGCCCTGCAGCTGGCTGGGCTTTTTGGTGTATCCGGTGTCGTTCAGAGGCAGCTGGTGAGAGGGAATATAGAGATCGTGGTACCAGACGTCGAGCCAGCCAGTTCTGAAGCCGAATCCATATTTTGAATAAAATTATTGTTAGGAGACTTAACTACAAATTTTATCAAACCAAAAGCCTCGAGACTTCATAATTTCATTCTAAGTCCCTTAAGTTGAAGTTTAGACAGAGGTGTATCCAGACCATTGGCAAGTGTGCCCAGTCTAGTTTGGATCTCTAATATGAAAAAATTAAAATTAGTACTCTCGTCATACCACTATGACTTCAACGCATGATTTTAGCTCCACAACACTAGTCATCGAATTCTGCATTCAAGCGTTGGCTTTAGTTGGTTGCAAAGAATTTAATAATTGGATTTAAAGTTCTTTATTGAACATTAAATTTTAAAATAATTTTAGGTACTTATGTCTGCAGCCTTTTAGAAAAATTGACTAAGAATTTTTTAAAGATATTTAATTAAAGATAGTATGTAGTAGTAAAGAAAAGAGAAGTAAAGATATTTAAGTTTTAAAACTTTAGGGTTACAAGCATGAAATTAGGAGCACCGACTTCGAAAATCCGGAAAATGATTGATTTCGGCTCATAGAACTATGTAATGATTGATGAAAGACTCTGCAACTTAAAACCAGTGTTAAAATAGGATCAATTTACCAGGATCCCGTCTTTAGTTTTGGGTATTGTTCAATAAAGACAGCCTGTCGAAGAAAAAGCTTTGTCATTAATTAATATTTGTTTATTTACAATAAATCAATCAATCTTTTTCTTCATAACTTAAAATTTTGGCTGAGATTTCGCAATTTCACCTAAATATCCGGAAGTATACTATGCGCTAACCCCTTAGAAGTCTGATACTTTGGTAATAAAAACTTGTTCCTTGAGCGCCTCCTTTTCTTCTTCTTTTTGAACTTTCGACTGCGGTGTTTTTTCTTCGAGCATCAGGAGTCAATGATACTGTCAATTATATTGTACAGCGTCCTGTCCTCAGCAGGCGCTGGCTCCTTTGTTTCCTCGGAGAAAATGTTCAGGTCATCCATCTCGATTATAGCCTCTTTCTCGCTCCCCTCGAGCTCCTCCTCGGAGTACTCGTCGGCAGAGTAGTAGAATACGTCTGGAGGGTTTTCGGAGAAGGAGACGCTCTTTTTGAAGGAAGATCGGTCTGCGTCGAAAAGACTCATGTTGGAGCTCTCCTCGTCCGAGACGATTGCGAGCTGCTCAAGAGACGCCACGGCTCCGGAGACACTTTCTGCTGGGTCTGCAGCAGCTTCCTCGGGCTCGTCAGGTACTTGTACGACTTCAGCTAGTGGAGGGTTTACTTCATCAGGAGAGGTAACTTCTAGCGGGGGATCTTCCTCAACCTGCTTTGGAGGTTCCTCGTCTGCGACTTTTTGAGGCTTCAACTCCTTCTCCTCGATTTTTACTGGAGCTGGACCTAGCTGACTGAGTATTTCTTGATTCAAGGGTTCAATTACAATTACAGCTTCTGCTGGAATATAAAAAAAATTAACGACCTTGCAATTCTGTAACAGACATCCAAAAATACGTTACCTTTAATCTTATCAGGTTTGGTCAGTTTGAGGTTATTCGTCTTGTACTTGTTCTCTTTGAAAGACGTCACGGTGGAGCTTTCCTCAAAAATGCCCTCCATGTCGTACTCGAAGTCCTCATCCAGCTTGCGTTTAATCGGTCGACCCCTCCTGGGCGAGCTCTCGATATCCTCGAGAGCTATTCTTGTGAGTCTTATGTGGAGTTCTGGCATTTTTGGAAGAGCAAGGATGCTAAACGATGCCCCCTCCTCGAAACTAGTACGGAGCTTCTGCTTTCTGGACTTCTTCTTGCTCTTGCTCTCTTTCATCCTCTTGAACAGGACATCCACACAGTTGCTTTCTTGCTGCGAGACTCCGTTTACTGGCCCAGAGAAGACTTCGTGAGGCAGGCTTTTCAGCAGGTTCTTGTATTTCACGAAACACCGAGTTTTGTACATGCAATCAAAACACGCGAGGTACATTGCTCCGGCCTTGGGAGACGAGTAGAAGTCCTGGATCTCCTGCACCATTTCCTTGATGGAGCTCCTCTGGCACACCTTTTCGGAGTGGCAGCTGTAGCACTTGTCTGTTGAAGCCCGGAGGTGAGGAAAGTTGAGGCTAATCAAGCCCTCCATGAACTCTGCTACCAGTTTGAGATGAAAATTGCATTTGTCGCATATCAGGAAGCTTTTCTCTATCATCTAAAAAGGAAGGAAAGATCCCGGTCTCAGAACTTGCGAATTTTCCAGTTTTCGCCCTTACGTTGACTTGGAACGCGATCCGCATATTTTGGCAAGATTTAGCAGAAACGTTCTCCAGATATGTTCTGTTCTTCTTGCAAATGAAGCAAAAGTTTGTGAAGGTTTCCATTTTGGTGCTTCTCAGAAACAATAACAATAAGTGCAAAATTTTATGTTTTGTTTGAAGAGTAATTTTGCAGCTTGAGAAAATGTGACGACACTTTTAGATATATCTTTGTCAGTCTGACCTGTATGAATGTTGAAATTTTCAAATTTCAATTTTGCCTGTCAGATTTTTTGAGAGCAACAAAGAGTTCAAAGACAATAAATTAACTATAATTTTAGTAAGAATATGTAAATAAATTGATGCGGATTCCCGATTCAGGATTTTTCAAAACTCTCCTTTTACCTCACATACAGCTTTTATCTACTGTCGAATTGATGGTCCTTCGTTCCGGATCAAGTTGAAAGGGGAATAAAACAAAATTTTAAACAAAAATAACAAGGTTGGTAACGAATTTACGCGTGAAAATCTCTTTCGACTGACGAATTGCAGCCTCAAAGTCCACCAGTAAATCAGTTAGCCCGAAAAACACCACAATGGCCCCTCAAAACTCCTTTGAAGACGAAGAGCAGACCATTCAAGATGCAAATCGGAGCCAGCAAGCAGAGGAGGTGAAAAGAAAGATCGTCGAAGCCTTGCGCGTAGTCTGCTGCTTCTGCCTCGTGAAAGACGGCAGGCCTCTGCTTAAGGCTAGACGAAGTGCGCTGGGAAATTATGTTGAGAAGGTCCTGAAGTGGAAACGAGTGGCCCGGTTCTGCGCGCCCTGCATAATCCAGATATACAAAAATGCAATCCTGGAGAAACATACGGATGCATCAGTGAAGCTCCGGGAAGTGGTGGGAGCAGAACCCAGGACTGACGGGGAGAAGTTTGAGTATGCCAGAAACATCCTCAAGATCAACTACCTCGGACCTGACCCGAACGCGTCGTCGCAGTCGTCACTAGGTAGGTTGTTTTCAACGACCTCAAAGGTGTGCCTAGGTTCTCAGTAAATCAAATGCCTCTCATAAATAAACTCCAAGGTACCTCCACTCTAATAAAATTCAGCATAACTTTTATAACTCGTAGGGTCAAGCATCTTCCGGTACAAGAGGAAGTCGGATGTTAGTTCCTCAGACGCCTCTCACTCCAGCAATGACGTCTCTCGAGGGACCATCTCAGGGGGAGGTATGGCAGAGCGTGGAAAAGAGAAGACTGTTGCCCCAAAAAGAGTCCGTATACAAGATCCAGGCACCTCAAGCCAGTCATTTACTCAGAGTGGAACCGAGAGACCCTTCAGCCAGACTCGTCGTCGTCCATCAGTGCCAAACGACTCGGAGTCACAGTCCTTCACGCAGTCTCAGGGCACCCCACCGGTCGCCCAATCCACTCCTCAATCGACTATCAGCACTATAGCTCCCCGACTGATTCCACGGTTGAGAACGAGTCCGCAAGACTTGCCCCGCTTTAGTGGTGCTTAGTTGGGTGTTTTTTCGCGCTAAATGTCACGGGCTTTGACGGCATAGAGCAAGACTGACTCTAATGTGAGGGAAACTGAAAAATAGATATTTGTAAAAGAGATCCAAAATACTTTAATATTTGATCGAAACGTCACTGTTACGTCTTTAGTCTCTTGAACTCTATGATTGAAAAAAATAAACAAGTGTTAACTTTAAACTTTTTACATGTTATCTTTATTTGTATCTCGCTTTACTCTATTCTAAAACTTAATATTTAATGCAATCATAAAAGGGTAAAGAAAACAGAGAAGACTTGGAACATTTCCTTAAGGGACTTAAAAGTACCGAATAGCTAAATTGGCTGAAGACTGCAAAATTTAAAATAAAAATAAACGTACATAAATTTTAAATAAAAGTTTTTTATTGAAAAGGGGAGCTTTGATCCTTTGACGGCGAAAGTCGCCCACTTAGGTTGTTGAAGTTTTATTTTAGACAACTCTTACACCTTTTTTATTATTTTTAAGACATATTTTTTCCTCAGTGAAGTGTAGGTAGTTTTATCTTCTTTTAAGTAGCGTTTAAGTGTTTTGTTTTCTTCTTGTAAAATTATAAAATAAATCTCTGGAATTTCCGACGATGTGTATATAGGTAGCTCCTTTTAATTTACTTTAGTGGCGCACTCCAGTTTGCATTTTAAAATTTCTGCGGTTCTCCTCGCTTCAATCAACAATTTCACAAGTATCGGCCAAATCCGGAAACAATTCCTCGAATACCTTAGCCACAAAGTTCAACCTGGAACGATTAAAAATTAGTGTTATTTTAATTTTATAAATATTTGAGCATGTAGAAAGTTATCAGAATAGTCAGAAGCAATTCTAAATAGGTAAGTATTAGTTGAGACATCTGTTTTTCAAATCTAGTTTAAAATTTTCAGTGTAAAAATATGTTTGAATCAAACTTTGAAAGTTTTTATTGTTGTATTCAATTTTCTCGACAAAAATCGTACTTTCAAAAAGTGTTTTTGTTGGCTGCGATCCTTATTATTAATTATTTTCAACTAAATTTTTGGGTTGGAAAATGAATTTAAAATCAAAATCACAAATTCTCTAAAAAACA
The DNA here is from genome assembly GCA_963930915.1 of Forcipomyia taiwana. NCBI lineage: Eukaryota > Metazoa > Arthropoda > Insecta > Diptera > Ceratopogonidae > Forcipomyia > Forcipomyia taiwana. The sequence continues at coordinate 420,801 of CAWVOI010000086.1, read as the reverse complement.
AGCATTTTAAATATCAATACTTACTTGGATTCAAGTCCTCCTCCTGGTGGCAGCCCGTCAATTCCCTGCTCACTAAGTTTTCGAACTAAGTTTCTGAAATCAACATCTTCGCCGGAACTCGTTAAATCTGAAAATACACGTGTTGTTAGTGTGAGCAGATTCCAAAGTGTTCCAGGAATTTATTGAATATGAACAAATTAAACACTATTAGAACTAGAACTCTGTAGATAGGCTATTATTAGTAACAATCAAAATTATATTAAAAGAGACAATTTTGCGCAGAAAGTGGAAGTGAATATTGAGTAAAAGAGGAAAGAGTGAGAGAAGAGAGAGAGAGAGAGAAACAAAGACGTACCTTGAGCCATTCCATCCATCCACATTTTCGGACCAAAATTTAAAATATACTCGTAATCTCAAATTCGACGATAAGAAAAAGTTGTTTAATATCATGTTATTCAAGGAATTTTTTATTTTCATAAGATCTTACAATATTCGGCACTCAAATGACAGGTACATTTTTTCATTTTTCGATTTTCGGAAAAAATAAACACTTATCAAAAGGTTGAAGGTAAATAAAAGTTTAGAAAATAGCAAAAACAGGATGAATGATCTGGCAGTACGAATGATGGTGTGAAGGTCTCGCTTTTGTGGCGGGAAATCAAGCCAAAATGGACTCAGTTTCATAACTTTCTGTGACGTCGAAATTTTTCGAGGGAACAAACTCTTACTCTATGCTTACCAGCAACGTGCTTTATCTAATTAGCATAATTGACTCGATAACTATTGACTAGCTTGGTTTTTCTGGAGGAATGTAAATTTGTACTGGAGATTAGAACCAGAGGGATGACAAAATGTGACTTTAGGGATCAGCTCCTCATTTGAAACTAGGAGAAAACTGGGTGGTCACATAATTTTTTTTCACTCTAGCTGGGTAGGTCTATGGTTTGGAATGGAAACTGTAAATACGGAATCACGTGTCTTTTCTCTTCGACTTCCCGGAGAAAGTCGACTTTTATGGCCGCTTAGACGAGAGGAGGAGTTCGGGGAAATCAGTCTGCTTTACTGCATCCCATAAATATTATGTAATTCCGAGACCTCCTGCAGGTGAATACAACGCAAGGCCAAGGCCATAAATGCTTATAGAAGGAGCACTGGAAACCTTACGCTTGATTTTTTTTTCCTTTTACTGATATTCACGGAGTTGCTCGATTAAGAAACTCTGAACTTTGATTGATATTTGAGTTGCAACGCTAATTAAGTGTGATGTTTTTGATTGAGACTAAAATAGTTCTAGAGACGCTGTGTGAGCAGCTGGAAGGACGCCAAGCGATTGAATTACTTCTAATTTAATTCATCACCGCATATCTGTGTAATCTCGTTACCCAAATCGAGAGCGCCATTGGAATTTGCGAGTCCGAGCACACGACAACTGACTAGCTCTGACTGATTCGCGTTACTTATTTGCACTAAACGATTCAATTGGATTGTGTGATTGGAACTTGTCACCATTAACAGATAAATCAACAATTACATATATGAGCGAAATCAAATTGTTCGCCAAATCAACAAGTGCAGCGCTTCTGCCCTCTCATTTACATCCATTGCGCTCATTTCCCCGCTTTTTAATTCGATTATTAGTTATACAACATGTTCCTGGCACATGGAAACGCAAACGAAGGTTACTACTGAGGTTGCACTTTCAAATCCATTTCATTTTCTAGCGGCTAATTTTTTAATTCAATCAAAGATCATTATTCAATACAGACTAGATTTGCAACATTATATTGCAACTAAAATAAAATTTATTTTTTATTTGAGTTCGGATTAAGAGTTCGCTCTCAGAGACTATTTTTAAAGCCCACGTTCTAATTATAGCAACATCATTCTTTAATTAGACTTTGAGCTTGAAATATATCTCGGGAGGTTGGAAGTTTTTTCCTCCCCTAAACAAAGTCCCAAAAACAATTAACTTTTTTCTTGACCTTGATAAAATGATAATTTCGGAAATGTTTTAATAACTTTTATACTGAAGCCTCAACATTGTTCTCCAGTCAACTACGTTATATGATGCAAATTTACTAGCATGTTGGATTTGAAAGTTGCACTCCACACAAATTGATTTGATTACAGAGACAGTCACGAGAGCACGCTAGACGCTCAAGAGGTACGTACTTTTGCTACTATGGGGTCTAATCAGCGGTAGAGGTAATAATCGACTTCTCGAATAGGCTCTGAATCGTCGTAGTACCGCTTTTTCTTGCGCCTTTTCTTTTTACCTAAATTCGTGTACAAAATTTTCGATGTAAGCTTCGTCGTTTCAACGAGAACAATCATGGTTAATGACACTATCAGGCTATCTAAACGTTTGCTATGGTGTGTGTGAAGGAGAGCGTCCTGGTCTGAATGGCGGGGACCTTCTTAAAAACTACTTACGTCCCTGGAATGAGATTGCACATTAGCGTCCCCGCTATCAAGCCAAGAACACTCTGTTGTGACGAAATGCGATTTGCTTACAATTGTCGTATTGTTTTTGGCTACTTGTATTGATAAGGTAGTTGCTGTTGATTTTACTTAGTAATACGGAGCAGGGTATCTTCCCATACGCCTAGCTCTAAGCAATGTAGTTGGTTCTTTTGGAATTACGTTTTTGTTTTTTTTTGGTTCGCACAAATACACGAGTGTTGTGTTGTTTTACGAATATATCACAAAATTGTCAGAATTAAAATGATAATAAAAAATGTCAATATTACAAAGAAGAAGAAAGAAAGGAAAATCGTGAGAGCTGGAAAGGGCAAAAAGAAAAAATAAAAGAATAACAACAGAAGAAGAAAGCCAGGGTTTTGGAAAAGGGGCTAATACAGGGGCTTTTAGAGGGGAAAACAACAAAACGTTTTATAATAACCTTTGATTTGTTTCCGTAAATCCTTCTCTAGCTCCTCCTCCGCTGCAATTGCTTCGAGTGCTGGCTTTGGAGTGCCCGGGAATGTAATTATGATGATACTCATGTTGTCTCGACTCCCCTGAAAGGTAAATAAATTCTTAAATGGATTCAGGTAGTCGGTTTTTTCTATGATGCAATTTTGGACATTAACATAACGTTTTTGAAATATAATTTGAGCCTTTAGAGTGGTAACTTTGACGGAACAAAATCTTTTCTTTTAGAGCTAAATCACTAATAATCATTTTCAAAATTCTAAAAACAAGTGACTTGGGAATTTTATTTCATAAAGAAATACTGAATATAAAAATAATCAAACAAAAAAATAATTATTTATTTATCTGTTACCGTTTTGCAAATAAAAAGTTTCAAAATGGCTGGTGTGAGAGGAATTCCTCCTGCATCCTGCTTTTACCAAAGCTTCCACCAAAAACCTTTTTTGTCCCTTTCAGTTTAATGCACTCAGTAGCAAGAAAAATCCATAGTCGGAACAGAGAAGCCTACCTTGTGTAAACAAGTGTCGACGACCTGGTTGGCAATTTCTTCAATATTATCAGTAATGCTTAGCCGGTTGCGGACGAACTGGCAGACGTCATCGTTGGTCATGACGTCCCAGATGCCATCGCACGCGAGCACCAGAAACTCGTCCTGCGGGTCGCGGTCATGTACAAAAATCTCGGGCTCGGGAGACACCAGTTGCTCGCACTGCCCCAGTTCCTTGGAGCTCTTGTAGTCATAGTCCCCGAGGGCCCTTGAAACCGCCAGACTTCCGTTCACGCGCTGGATCATGACGCTGCCCCCGGCGTTCTGGATCCGCTGCTTCTCCCCCGGCAGAATCGGCTTGTGGTCCTGCGTCGAGAACACGGGGGCCCCGTTGCGACTCAGAACGGCCCTGGAGTCACCGCAATTGGCAATGTAGACTTGCGAGTTGGAGATGAAGGCGCACACTGCCGTTGTCCCGGACTTGTCATCGCCGGACGCGAGCTCCGGCAGGTCACGCATCCGTTCGTCAAGCTTTAGGAAGCCAGCGTGGATTCCCTTAATGACGTCATTGTTGCGAAACTCCTCTGTCTCAATGATGCAGGTCAGGAGGTGCTTGGCGCAGTGATCGGACACCTTTACGCCCGCGTGTCCGTCGAATACCGCAAAGTAGCTCCACTCGTCGAGCTCCCGCTCTGTGAGACACGTCCGGGCGTAGTGGGCGTCCTCCATCTCGCACCTCCAGCCCTGCATTGACGACACGCCATATCGAAGTCCGTTCCCTTCGCCGTGTTCATTGAATTTGTCTGTCTTTGGTTTGTCTAAAAACGCACCCATCTGTCTGTTGTCTCCGGCACGCACAAGCACATCTCAAACCCTCTCTTTTTCTGGTGTTACCCGTCACTCGCCTTCTATGGCTTCCTCCGCTTTTCTTTCTTCGTGCAAGTCTGAAATAGAGCGCCATTTAGAATTTTTTGTGGCTTTTTAGTACATTTTCATCAATTTTGAAAAAAATGCACTTATGTGTCCGATATGTCCGTCCGTCCGTCCGTCCGTCCGTCCGTCCGTCCGTCCGTCTGAGTCGCAAAGGCTCCGAAACTACAAGAGCTAGAGACCTGCAGTTTTTTGCATGTTGTCATGTATGGTCTGGAGGGTGGGCGAAATGATTTGGTTTTTCCGAAAAACTGCCTGGGGGGTAATTAAGGGGGTTTTCCTGTTGTATGAAAGTTCCATATGCTTCGTCTGATTGAGATGAATTTTGGATATGTTATATATCGGGTCAAATCTAGCAAATCATAGAACACATGTTTGCCCTTATCACTTAAGGGGGTGGGGTGAGAGGCCTCCGAAGGGGGGAGAAATTTAGTTGCTCCGATTGAGCTGAAATTCAGAATGGTCATGTAAAATGACAAAATAAGCAACTTTTGTTTCGGGTTATGGTCCCAAAAATGTAAAATAACGAACTCTGGAGGTCAATAAGTGGCCACCCAAGACTTCCCTTGGCGAACAGCAGAGCAAAATTTCAAATTCAACCGATTGAGCTAAAACTTTGGCATTTGTTAGATGGCATTATATCCAGCAAAAAACAGTTCTACAGTAAGCCTCTTTGACCTAAGGGAGAGAAGCTGTGAGCTCCCAAAGTTAGTGTGAGGCGAAAATTTTCTAATTCCAATTGAGCTTAAACTTGGGCAAATGTTAGATAACATTAAATTTAGCAAAATATCCTCCTGCATTAAGGATCTATGACCTGTGGGATCAAATTATGGGGCCCAATAAGTTTCTGCAGTGATGGAATTTGCGACAAAATATTTTTTCTTTGACTCAACTTTTGCAACAAAGCGAATTGAAAATGCACTCAAATGCGTTCGTCCCCAACTAAGCTTTAAACATGTTTATTTGAAAAGGCGAAAATTTTTCTATTATAACAATTTTTTATTAGAAAAAAATAGTTAAAGGTGTTTTAAATTAAGAAACTACTCGAAATTCTTTATGTTTGTATTGGCACGCAGAAATTTTCGTATTTCCTAATATGCATAAATTTCAAATAAAATAGAACTCTTGTATGAAGCGCGTTCGAAAGTCACACACAAGGGATGTTGAACCTTCTCTCAAAAAAAAAATTTGGGAACGAAAGCTTAAGTCGACTTTGGTAGCTTTTTTGATTTACTGCTTTTATAGTTGAGATGATGAATTGTAGTTTTTATATTATTTCGCGAAATACAAAAATAACATTAATAAAAATATATCAAATAGGGACAAAATTATTCTGAATCACATCAGATCACATTTTCATGCTCCACGGTCTTTTAAAGCTAAGAAGTTTCCATAGCACCATAAAAAATGAAGTTTTTATCGCTTTCACAGAATTTTGCCTGAAGACTTGCACATACACCAGAATACGTGAAATCCGACTTAGGTTAAATTTCAACTGTTTGGTATCAACTAAAGGTTTTCTTTTCAATTTAAAATTTCGAAATTTCTTTTCTTATTAGTTCAAAATTAAAAACTAACTCATTCATGGTTTTGAGGTTAAAAAATTAAAAGCTAGAACTAAGGAATAAAAATCTCAACAATGAAGAACAAAACATGTTTCCTAATATGAAAGAGCTTCAAAAACAGCAGGCTTGGGCTTCATTTAACAGATCTATAATTTTTGATTTACATTCCAAATCGAATTTGAGGCCATAAAGGGCAGAAACGCTCGCTCGTGACAACTCTGTGCCCAAACAAAGCTCATAAAACAGAGCTGCGCTATCATGCAATTGAGCGACAAAAGAAATAATTGGACCTTATCCAACGTCGATGAATCACCATGCACTCTGAGTTGCATAAATGGGACGACTTGCGAATTATTTTCTTATCACCGAAGGTCAGCCGAGCGTCTCGCATTTCCCCGACGACCGCATTCCTCTCGCACATCAAAACTAGGAAGCAACCTGAAGTTCTAAATTTAAATCCCACGTCTTGCAACTGAGATTGTGATAACAAAAAGCGTAAAGAATTTATATCTGGCTCGCTAATAGATTGCTCTCAGTCGCAATGCCAATGTTGAGGTCGATGTTGTTTGAGTTTCGAGATGCAAAATTGAAACAACTAGGCTGACGGGTGGCACTGTAAAGAACAAGAGCCGCTTGTGTTCTTGACAAATTTTAGCAAACATTTTAGGTTTGAAAATTAGCGAACACTTGAGTTTGATAATTTACTTTGCTGCTCATATTGTGAGTGATTTTCAGGACATTAAAAAAAAATAATTCTATTGAGCGATAAAAATAGTTTTTCTTTTCAAACCATTTACAATTATTCGAGATCCAAGACGTTTTTTTTCAAAGAGGCTAAGCCAAATTATATTTTATTTTTGCTCAGGAACGGACCTCAGAATAAACATTTCTGCAACAGTCCTTCATTCAAAGAACCATCACAGCACTTAAAACAATCTTGTTAAATGTTTCTTTCTGCATCAAGAACTTCACCAGAATTATTTGAGCTTTTCGAATTCTTAAATCACTTGATGAAAGACCCTAAGCGGAAAAACGAAACGACAGACAGACAGATTGACAGACCCAATTTCTGGCATGACTAGTGCTTCGCTTGAATTGACCGAAATTAAGTCATTTACGCCGTGTGACAAGCAGAACTAACACAAAGAGCATCTCTCATCATTTCACTCGCGGACATTCTTCAGCTCAACGACTCTGAAGCACTTATGGGAACGTGACCTTGACCTCCCTTTGTATCTTCCGCATTTTCATTTTCCTCTTCCACTCTCGGGCGATTGAGTTTGACATCTAGGTCGAGCCATTTTCACTTCTCTCGGACATTTCCTTGTTTTCGGTCTCGCTTGCCGAAGCTTCGTTTTCCCACCAAAAATTCCTTGCCTTTTTCTTTCATTTTGTTCTTGTGTTCGCGCTTGTGTGTGTGCGTGTGCGTGCGTGTAATTTTTTTCTCATTTTTCGTTATGCCGTAATTCACTTGACTCAGAAAAATGTGACTGGCAACCCATGAATTATTGCACTGTATCGATTGGTTCCTAGCTCGTCATTGAGGAAGAGACGGAGAAAGAACATTTTCACCATGAATGAAAACTCGATGCCATACTTTTGTTCGTCTCTCGATGCGCTTTGCTGGCCCTTCCTAGCCCCCTTTGCGCTTTCCCACGTTGCACTTTGATCATGAGATCACCAGAAATGTGCCAATTGTGTTTATCGGAAACGTAACTCGGTAATTTAGCGATTTCGCGACGTAATCATAGGCTTTGGCCACATAGAAAATTACGAGGAACCTCAAGCCAAGCCGTTTTTGACGCTCTTTCTCTGTTTCCAGACCACGCAATATGTACCTTAAGCTAGCGTAGCGCCAATTTTCACTTTACTTTTAATTTAATCTTATTTATCACACGAATGTCTTTGATTGAGAGGAAAATCGCAATTTTAAATTTGTCGGTTTTGCTGTCAACTGATACCAATTCAGTATTCCGCACACGCCAAATCAGTCCAGCAAATCTGTGGGCTCTGATTGGCTAACGACGCGGCCACTTTATTTGCGCACACTGCGCACCGACCAATCACAAATCATTTAACGCGTGTGTGCGCGCTTTGCTAAAATCGCCTTGTTTTTTCCCCCAAAATCTAAATTTAAAGAGGTAGACATCATTCTTCGGAGCGACATCAGTTTCCAAAAGAATATATCTGGAGTTCCAGAGTTGTCAGAGTGATTGAAAAATGCTTTAGACAGCGAATTTAATGTGAGTTTTGGTTTCGCCTCATTCACCTCACCATAAATTAGCAACATTTGCAGAATGAAAGGCAAGGGAAAGAAGCAGTTTTTTAAGAAAAGCTACCAGAAACGTGGCCCCAATAAGAAGGACAAGAAGTCAAAGCCGCAGTTCAAAAACAAATACAAGCATATTGCCCGGAATCAGCAGTCTGAGGAGTATTTGAAGAGAGTAAGGGCCGCAGATGACAAGAGGAAATTGGCCAATGTCCCACAATCAGAGTCGGACAACTCGGAAGTGGACGAGCCAGACCCCTTCAACCAACTGCTGGAGTCGCTGACAAACTCCAAAGGCACCTCAAATGCCATAGAGTCGGATTTAGAGGAATCTGAGGAAGAAGAAATGGGAGAGGAGGAAGAGGAGGAAACGAGACCTGCTATAGACGACGTAATTGACGACATTTTGAACTCGGATGAGTCGGAATCGGACCAAGAAGACTCCGAACCCGAGACCCAGGAAGTCGCTGTAGAGCCTGAGGAAGAGGCAGAGGAGCCTGCGGAGGACGACGAAGCCGAAGCTCAGGACAAGTCTTCCAGGACAGACCCCTTTAGCGCCCACTTCGACCACGACCTGAGCCCCGAGCTGTTCGAGGCAGTTTCCACGAAGAGCTTCCAAAAACGCCCCGAGACCTGGCCACACCTCAAGCAGCTGCTATTCGAGCTTCCTCAGGCCAGAGCGCAGGACCAGTCAAAGCCTAGGGGTCTGCTTGAGCTGGGGGATGCGCAGGTTTTCGCGACACCTGGCGGCATCCCGAAGGTTGTGAAGGAGACACGAGAATTGCCGCTCAAGAACCAGCTTTTTGCACACATCGGGGACCTGGACGCGTTCGAGAGGGAGCTGGCGTCGGTGGTGAGCCAGTACCAGGACTTGTACTTCTGCCAGCGCAGCCTCGATAACGCCGAGAGCATTCGAAAGGTCTACTGTCTCCACGCTCTGAATCACGCGCTCAAGACGAGGGCCAGAGTGCTTCACCACAACGCCAGACTCAACCGGGGGAACGCACCAGACATCCTCCCAGACTATTTTCGGGACCAAGGACTCACACGACCCAAGGTGCTCATCGTGTGTCCGTTCAGAGACTCGGCGTTCCGCGTTGTGAACCTGCTGACTCAGTTTTTCTGCGCCGGTGACAAGAGCAAGGTTATGAACCACGCGAGGTAAGTCATTTTCAAAAATGAAGCTCTTGTGGTTCCCTCTTAGAGACTCCGACTTACGTTAAAATTTGCATGTATTCTATAATTAAATATTGTAAACAAAAATAATTACTTTTTTAGTTCTTTGAAATTCAAATATTTTGAAAAGGGGCTCTCATATATTGAATTGTTTCTCCCCAACCATACGTCCGATATTAGTGGTTGAACGTATTTTGGAGTCTGCGTTAAATTTAAAGTCAACTGATGGCCAAATGTATTTTTAAAAAATATCTATATGTATTTGGGTTTTTGTATATCTCAAAAACCAAATTTTGTAATATTGCTTGTTTAATGACGAACATTCCCAAACATTTTAAAAACTAAGCCTCTCATAGTTTAGAGGATAAAGGCAATGAAGTGGGTCAGGGTCAATTTTTTCCCATACATTTTTTAATTTCGAAATTTTTCAATCTGAAAACTTTCAAAACTTACTGCAAAACTTTCAAACTAACATTCTTGCATTTTGAAGTTTTCAATGTGTTTCTCTTCTTTCGTAGGTTTATACAGGAGTTCACAGGCGAGGAGCTTTTTCTTCCAAAGCGCAACCCCAAGCCCGAGGACTACGAGCGCACGTTCACCGGCAACGTCGACGACAATTTCCGGCTCGGGCTGGCGCTTACGAAGAAGAACCTGAAGCTCTACACGGACTTTTACGCATCCGACATCATTGTAGCGTCGCCGCTGGGTCTCCGCATGACGATCGGAGCCAAGGGTGAGGAGCAGGACTTTGACTTCCTGTCCTCCATTGAGCTCCTCGTGCTCGACCAGGCCGAGCTGTTCTACGCCCAGAACTGGGAACACGTCCTGCATCTCTTGGAGCACATGCACCTGAAACCCTCAGAAATGCGTGGTGCCGACTTTTCACGAGTTCGAAGCTGGATCCTCGCGGGTCAGACAAAGCTCTACTGCCAGACCCTGCTCTTCGCGTCCCACGAGCTTCCCGAGTTCCGTAGCGTATTCAACCAGCGCATGCTGAACTACGCTGGGCGAGTGAGGCAGCTCCCTCAGACCGACTCAGGCTCTATCAGACACGTGATGGTTCAGACCCCGCAGATCTTCCAGCGTGTGGACGTGACGTCATTGGAGCAGTCCTTCGAAGAGCGCTTTCGGTTCTTCGTTCAGACGGTTCTGCCGCAGTACCAGCAGCCCTCAAAGGCCCACTGTCTGGTCTACGTTCCCAGCTACTTCGATTACATCCGGCTCCGGAACCACTTCAAGCGGGAGGACGTTAGCTTCGTTCAAGTTTCGGAGTACTCCAAGGTGAGAAATCAAACCTAATTTACCTTTGTTTCCTTTGGTGGTAAAAAGTGCTGTTTAGGGTCTCCAATTATTCATTAAATTAATCACCGGCAGAACGAACTTAATTTTTAGAGTTCATGAACAAATTCAAAAATTTCTGTCACTTTCAGGATTGAAAAATTGTGGAAATTGCCGCTTAAGAAGATTCTTAGAAACTTTCAGGAATTTTGAAAAAAACCCAAAAATCCCCGAACACTTCGAAACTTGATAAGCTATTGAAAAGCTCTTTTTGCTTTGTTTCATTTGTTATCAAATTCGCATTCATGTATTTAATTTTTTTGTATTTTAATTTCTACTCCTAGGACGAAAAGGTAGCCCGGGCTCGCGATATGTTCTTCCACAGCTCAGCCCACTTCCTCCTGTACTCCGAGCGCGCGCATTTTTTCAAGCGGGCTCGCGTCAAGGGCATCCGTAACATCGTCTTCTACGCGCCCCCCGCCTTCCCGCAGTTCTACCCCGAAATGCTAAACCTCATGCAGGACACCTACCAGAACCCACGGGATGGGTGCGAGAATTCCAAGTCCGTCACAGTGATCTACACAAAGTACGATCTACTCCAGGTAGCGGCCATCATCGGGACTGAGAGAGCTGCCAAAATATCCGCTCCCACCAGCAAGAAAGTCCACATGTTTATGACCAACGGAATTGAATAAAGTTTTTAGCTAAATGAGTTGTTTCTAAAATATGGATTAAGGTGCTAGTTCCAAGTGCAAATCACTCATGAAAGCCTGCCCTAAAAAGTTTTTCTGAGACTTTTGCTGAGTTTTGTTGGACTGATGCAGACACTCTCGAATTATAAAAGCAGCTTATTCGCGCTTTAATGAAATCAATTTAACATTTATGGAATTTTAATTAGTTTTTAGAAGAGCAACAATCAGCCTTGGGCCGCCTTTGCTTTGTTTTTCGTCTTCTTGATTTTCTTCAAGCCATCCACGTTTGCCTTCAGGAACTGCTTGCCGAAAAGCTCCATGAACTTTGGCACCTCTGTCTGGTTCACCACCGTCGAGAGCTTCTTCGACTTGGACCTGGCTCGTATAAGGCAGAGATATTCTGAGGGTTCGGGAATCACTCCGTCTCGGGGCTTTGGTGTTTCTCTGCCGTCATCTACGGAAAACCAATTAGCTTTCCTCCTCTTCCGGGAGCCGTAACTTACATTTTTTGAATGTGATCGTGAGGGACGACTTTTCTCTCGCGTTCTGGGCCATCTGAGACAGTTTTTGCAAGAACTAAAATCGAATCGTTCAGCAAGAAATCGCCAGAGAATTTGGTCACTACGTTACCGTTTCGTATTCTATCAGAACCATTTTGTTCGTGGGAGCCTTCCGAAATTATCTCGTGATCAAGTTATCTGAGATTTTTCGATTTTCCTCGGCACGGTTTCTTTTTCGCAGCCAGAAAACAATGTTTTTATCGCCACGCACGTATCAAGGTTCCGGATATCTCTGCTAGAGGCGCTATCGCATGGCACAAAATTAACCCATTTCCTACATACAAAGTCCAAGGAAGAACGATCTTTTTCACGTTTGTATCAATTTGTCAATTTTGAATCACTAAAAAATATATCTCGTAGTTATTTGTACACTTTGATAAAAACATTTAATGTTAAATCAATTTGAAAATAAATTGATCATGAAAAATATTTGTTTCAACTTCACAAATAGGTCAATCGAAAAAAACAGATTTTTGTGAAACTTTGGTGGGCTGAAACAGGATTATAAATCAATTTCAGTTTGATTGCGGAGTTCATACAAACAATTTCTTCCGATGACTGACACAAAAACATCACAAGGGTTAATCTGCGCACATTCAACTGCGCGCATCACACCTTCGTGGTTCAAAAGCGATATATTTCTGAAACTAAATTTCTAGACAAATCCTCAGCTTCCAACCAGATCAGTTACGCTTACAGAGCCAACAAAAGCCAATCAATGATATGAGTACTTCAAAAAGCGGTGGAGTTAGTCGAGTGCTTGCCAAGTAAGGGGAAAACTCGGTGCAAAAATTTTTGTTTTCGAATCCTTTTTTTCAGGCTTTCAGTTTCGCTGGAAAAAGGCAACTATTATGAAGCACACCAGATGTACCGAACCCTCTATTTCCGCTACACAAACCAGAAGAAGTACGAGGAGGTCCTAACGATGCTGTTCGAGGGAGCCTCAAAATTCCTGGACTTCGACCAGAAACCAATCGCAGCGGACCTCTCGATCCTATTAGTGGAGACGCTCGAGAAGATGTCCGACGTGGACGCCAAGTTGTGGACGCAGAATGTGACCTCGCTGATCCGGCGAATCGGGCCTAGCGTCGTGGAGCGCGAGACGCTGCTGACCAAAACCATAAAATGGGTCAACACGAGGCCCCCGAGCGAGCTGGAGCTGCTGAAGTCGAGGTTGCACCAGAGGGTTGCGGGAATCCTGTGGGACGAGGGAAGTCTGGAGCAGGCCAAGCATCACTTTTTGCTGTCCCACGACGGTGTTGGGTTCGCCCGCATGCTGATCCAGCTGAGCTCGAAGGGCTTTGCCCGAGAGATTGACCTCTTCATAGCCCACATAGTGCTGCAGCAGCTGTGTCTGAAGCAGAAGGAGGTGGCGGGCCAGACGTTCGAGACATACACTAAATATCACCCCAAAATAGCTTGCACGGAGCCGCCATTCAATCTGCCGCTCCTGAATTTCGTTTACTTTTTGCTGAAAGCAATAGAGACGGCCAAGTTGGGGACCTTCAGGGCGCTCTGCGACCTCTACAAGCCCTCTATCGACCGCGATCCGAACTACGACAAGTGCTTGCAGAAGATCGGGGTCATTTTCTTCAACGCGCCCCAGCCCAGGCCTGCACCGGGACCAGGGGGCATTTTTGGTGATTTGATAAACCAGCTGTTTCAGGGACTAGAGGACCATGACGAGCCCGGGGATGGGCACGGAAGCGACGGTGATTTGGACTAGCGTGCTATTCGCTTATTTTATTGACCTAATAAACTGCACGAAGCTAATTATCTTGGTCTTTTGTGTCTTTCTGGAACTTTGATCTTTTGGGTCTCTTGATGTCCCGATCCATTCACCATTCGATGAAATCATTTACCCCTCTGTTTTTTTCACTTCAGGCTTCTTAGAATTTTTAAAGCAAAAATTTTCAAAGTTTCTATGTTACTCGATTTTACCTCCAAGTTTCTCCTCGAAGCAATTTTTTTATTCCTCTGAACCTTTTTTATTTCATGTGAAAATTTAAAGAGACACTCATCTCCCATCCCTGATAGATTAAGTTAAACCGGAGATTTCGTGAAAATTTTGCACCTGCACTTGATTTTAATAAAAATATTAGCTCTAAAATTTTGCATAGCTTTTAAAGAAACAAAATAAAACGTAACAGAAATATTCCTATCTTCTGAAAATCGATCCTAAGTGCTTTTGATTTTGAAAATCAATAAAGGTTCTACTATCCAGTGAACCTTTACAGTTCTACAAAGAACCCTTGGATTTAATTTTAACTGAGTCTTCACCATAATCAGTCGTTTTTCCGAAATTAATTGCAAAACCCCACAAAACTTCTAAAAATTCTCCCGAAAAACTTTCACGGAAAAACTTTTTCATCAGTCCCATGCTGAGATTTAGTTTTTCGGGATCAGAGGAGGTCCAGAAAGTAATCCCTTTTTTTAAAAACTAACAAGTCAACCAATTCCAAGGTCGTTTTGCTCCCCAAATCAGCTAATCTTGGAAATACTATGGCAAAAAAAAAGATTTTCAACAGAAGACTATATTTTTCTACACAAACTGAAAACTACTCCCACTTCTTGGAAACGTCCACATAGTCGCCATCCGGAGCCTCGTAGTTCTTTATGGGTGGCGTCTCAACTGGCCCCACAGACGAGTATGGGACGAAGCTGATGTCTATCTGAATGGCCTCCTGGTAGAGCTCCTCGGACTCCAGTCGTAGCTCCTGCAAGGCCCGTTTCTGCGCTTGAGCCAGCATGTCGATAGTGTGAACGTCCTCCTGCTTCTGAGCGTTCCTATAAATACTCCACTCTCGGATCAGGGCAGCTCGCTCCTCCTTCACCTCCGCCGTCACGACCCCCAGCTTCCGAGTCCTCTGTTTTCGCTCGTCGATCAGCGTGAGAGGAACCTCGCACTCGTCAATGGGCTTCAGCTGCTGCTCGTTTTTCTCCAGCCGCCGGATCTGCTTTTCGATCTTCCTCTTCCTGCGCTCCTCACGAGCCTTCAGAACTGCGGGGTCGATTCGCTTCTTCTTCTTCAGCGGCTCAGCGAATAGGACGGGCGTCTGCCAGAATTTTAGAGCCGGGCTGGTGTGGAGACCTCGGGTCGAGTTCACTGCTAACCTGAAGTTCAAGTTTTTATTGAATCAAAATTACATAAATTTTTTGACGTCTGGAATTACCTGCTGAATTGCAAAATAAGTGACATTTTGAAACGCTTCTTGAACCGCCGTCTAGCTAAAGTAGAATCACTCTGATAAGGATTTGCTGTGCTTAGTTTTCATGGATATTTATTAGCTCTTCTCAAAATTTATTTTCACAATTCAGCTAATTCAGCGGCCGCGGAATTGTGAAAAATACTGTACATGCACGGCTGAATTCACTCGGACTTGCGGAAAGTAGGTCTATATTGCCTTCCCTCGCTCGCAAGCTCGCTCAGGCGCAATTATAGCCCTTCTTTCCTCACTTTCCGAGTGAATTCAGCAGTGCTGTAAAATACTATTCTGAATTTTTATTCGTACGCTGGGACAACATGTGTTCTCACACTGGCGTACTTTGTACAGTGTTTATTTTTTGACGCACCTAAATATTCCGACTTGCTCGCTTTTTCATTGAATTTTACAAAAATTACAGGTTTTTAAAGAGACAATCGAGACAAAAATGAAGGATAAAGACAC
Source organism: Forcipomyia taiwana (assembly GCA_963930915.1). Lineage (NCBI taxonomy): Eukaryota > Metazoa > Arthropoda > Insecta > Diptera > Ceratopogonidae > Forcipomyia > Forcipomyia taiwana. The sequence continues at coordinate 405,242 of CAWVOI010000086.1, read as the reverse complement.
TTACAAACCGAAACTGGAAGCGAATGCTGAGATCAAGCCGTACATTGACGAATTTGACCTAAAACAGGTGGGCCTCAACTTCCAAGCACGTTCGTTCTCACAGCTTTCTTCCATTTCCAGGAAATAGCTCAGTCAAACTTCGCAGACATGCTCCACGACACCGAGAGAAACCAGAAGTACGAAAAGGGTTTGGAAAGTGCAATAAAAAAAGTCCACGAGCGGGGAGAAAATGCCAGAGTCCTGGATATCGGCACGGGAACGGGTCTCCTGAGTATGATGGCAATGCGCCTGGGAGCCGACTCAGTAGTGGCGTGCGAGGGTTTTGAACCGAGTGCCAAAAGCGCTGCACAAATCATCCGAGCCAACGGAATGGAGGGCAAGATCACGCTGATTCCGAAGCACTCGACTGCTCTCAAAGTGGGGGTCGACTTGCAGGAGAGAGCCAACATCCTGGTCACTGAGGTATTCGACACCGAACTCATAGGAGAGGGCGCCATCGAAACCTTTAACCACGCTGTTGAGAACCTGCTGGAAGAAAACTGCTTCGTAGTTCCCGACTCTGCTACCGTTTTTGCGCAGGTGGTCGAGAGCGCGCTTGTGAGCTCCTGGAACAAGCTGAAACTCGTTGCCAATGCGGAGGGCGAGGTGGTGCTGAGACCTCCCAAGTTAATGCTAGAGTGCTCCGGAGACGCCGCCGTGCACGACGTCCAGCTCAGCCAGCTGCCTCGGGGGTCATTCAGGCCTCTTACGGACCCCATTCCGGTCCTCGAGTTTGACTTCAAGAAAACCACCGAAAAGTCCCGAAGCGTGTCGAAGAAGGTCCCCTGCATCTCCACGGGCCTCGCTCAGGCCGTTTTCATGTGGTGGGAGCTGAAGATGGACCCGGACCACGAGGTGGTCCTGAGCTGTGCACCCCACTGGGCCCACCCAGACCTGAGTAAGCACCTTGAGGGCGCCAAGGACGGGCCTCAGAACGCCATTCCGTGGAGGGACCACTGGATGCAGGCCATCTACTACCTGCCAGAGACCGACAACTTGCTCGGAGAGGGCCGTGAGGTCGAGGTGTTCGCGAGCCACGACGAGTTCTCGTGGTGGTTCGAGGCTCTGCAGGAGGGAGCCCCGAAAAAAGCCAAGCCAGTGAGCAAGAGCGGCCTTCACAGCGCCGTCAGTCGCACTCGGATCGGCCTGCTCAACGACCATCTGCGGAACAAGAGGATCCTGCTGGCTCTGGAGTCTTTGAACCTTCAGAATGGTCGCGTCCTGAGCATATCCGAGGGCATGTCTCTCACGGGACTCGGAGCTGCAACCTTGGAGGTCAAGGAGCTGGTCGTCGTGGAGCCCCAAAATATCTTGCACGAACTCCTAGAGGCGTACATTCGACAGAACAAGCTTCAGAACGTGAGAATCGTGGAAAAGAGACCCGACAGCGTGGAAGGCTTCTCTCACATCATAGCCGAGCCCTTCTTCAACGAAGCTCTTCTTCCGTGGGATCACTTTGCATACTTCCAGTTCCTCTTCTGCACCAAGGTCGACATCGAATCCGTCAAGGTCACGCCCTTCAGGGCCCGAATAATGGCGCTCCCCGTGGAGTTCCTGAACCTGCACAAGATCGATGAACCTCTGGGGAGCTGTGAGGGCTTCGACATGACGCCCTACGACAGAATCATCAAAGAGGCCTCCGAGTTCACGGACCCCGTTATCGAGGCTCATCCTCTGTGGGAGTACCCGTGTCGGACCAAGGGCTTTGCAGTGGAGCTGCTGAGCGTCGAAGTGCCGCAACTGCAGCAGAGGTACGAGAACCAGGGCGAGGTTGCCATGAACGGGGGAAACGGGCTCGCCTTGTGGGTTGACTGGCAGCTGACCCCAGCACCGAACTCCTGGATTAGCACGGGACCCAAGGACAGGCCGGAGGTTGGCGAGCTGGTCCAGTGGACCATGAACTGCCGGCAAGGGGTGCGGTTCGTGAGAGAACAGTCCTCTGTGGCCTGGAAGATCAACTACGACACCTCGAAAAACAGCTTCAGTTTTAGTTTCACATAATTTTTGAATAAAGCTTTTTTGTAAAATTCTTAAATTTTTAACGGACTCATCGGATTGAAAAGATGCATAAATATGTTCTTATTGCTATGCGTAAATCGCAGGAAACATGTATAGTTTTAAGTTCTTTGTTGTAAGTTTAAAATTGGCTCAGGATTAGTAGCCCAGGTCCTAGGAGTTCTTTGAGGTCTCAAAAATTGGACGATTCCCTCTGAGACTTGCTCTACAATGTGATAACTATCTACGTCATTAATTATCACACACCTTAGAGACATTCTTCTCTATTTTGGGTAGTTTGAGTCTCCTTAAGGAGCCTTTCTCAGTAGGTACTCTGATCTCTAAGAATATTGTATTAAAATTTTGGTATTTTTAAATTTTTTACGCTTTAGTAATTGCTGTGAAAAGTTTCTTTATAGCAAAATCACAATTTTCCTTTTGAACTTTTTTGCAAATGATCAATTGACAACTGGTCTTTATAAAAATGTTTTATTTATTTATATAAATAAATAAACACTAACAAAGCCTTCAAGCAACCTAAAAGCCGCTTTTCAGCTTATCTCACGCGCGTTATCTCAGTTCGAAATCTTCTCTCATCATTTTTCGGCAGTCGGTGTTTGTCTTTCGTGCAGTAATCATGAGGAAACTTGCTGCGTTGCTGGTTCTAATTCTTTCCATCTCAACTCGGTTTGTTTCTTCGGAAGAGAAGCTCCAGGTCTTGGCATCTGAATTTCAGGAGAGCTTCTACCACGAATACCAAAAGTACGAGCAGAATCACGAGATCACTGGAGCACTTCGGGAGCTGCTAAAAGTGCCATCGCGAGAAAACCTGGAGCTCAAGGACCTCCCAGAGAGCAAGAACTCAGAGCTGTGCCTCAGGTGTCGAGCGGGAGTTTACACGTTGATCCAGAAGATCGCCTCTAACCAAGCAGTTGATCAAATCAGAGACACTGTTATTTCCATTTGCACAATACTTGACGTCTACAGTCTTCATGCCTGCCACGGATTTGCAAATAGTTTGGCCGTAATTTTTTTAACTACTCATTGGCATTTGTTTTTAAATATGAACCTTTCAGCCCCAGTTCAAGTACATCTTCGAGAAGAATCCCGGAATAACAGCTGAAAGAGTCTGCGCGATTGCGTTTCAGAGCCAAAACTGTGGACCCAAGCTAGAAGAAAGGAAGCTCCTAGTGAAGATCGACCCTGGGAGGCCCACTTTGACCTCTTCCAAAGCCTTGCACAGGACCAGCAGTAAGCCTCTGACTGTCGTCCAGCTCACAGACCCTCACTTTGATCCCCACTACGTATCGGGCTCGAACGCCAACTGTGGCTCCCATGCGTGCTGCAACAAGTGGCAAGGAGTCCCGGAAAGACAAGAGGATGCGGCAGGTTTCTGGGGAGACTACCGGAGCTGCGACACGCCTCTTCATGCTGTAAACAATACATTCAGGCAGGTCAGAGAGCAGCACAGAGATATTGACTTTATTTACTTCACAGGTAAGCTTTAGCTCTGGAATCTGGGTTTCTCTCATCATCATCAATTTCCAGGAGACATCGTGGATCACTTCACCTACCAAACAAGCGTGGCGAGCAACTCCTACTCGTTCAGCACCGTTTTCAGTCTCATGAAGGAGGTGTTTGGGGAAACTCCTGTATTCCCCATTTTCGGCAACCACGAGGGTCATCCCGCTAACCAGTCAGTGTTTCTACTTTCTTTCCTCCAAGGTCAAATGAATTCTGGCTCTCTCCCCCAGATTTGCCCCTTTGGACGTTCCAGCTAATCTCCAATCCGACTGGCTCTACGGTCTGGCTCGCAAGACTTGGGCTCGTTGGATCCCCGACGCCGACCTGGGAACTGTCCTGAAAGGCGGTTATTACACCACTCTCGTCCGTCCTGGCCTCAGAGTCATCGCCCTGAACAGCAATATCGCGATTGGCGAAAACTACTGGCTCTTTCTCGACGACGAGTACTTCACGGAGCAGCTCCAGTGGCTCCACGATACGCTCCTTCAGGCCGAGAGGGACGGCGAGAAGGTCCACATCTTGTCCCACGTGCCCTCAAACGGCGGTCTTTATCACAAGTTCAGCTACAACTACGCTCTGATCGTCGAGAGGTGAGTTTTGAGTTTCAACTTGATTGTTTCTGGATATTAAACGTTGCTTTTCAGATTTGCGGAAACCATTGCTGCCCAGTTCAACGGTCACACTCACCTGGACGAGTTCACCTTGTACTTCTCTTCCTCCAACGAAGACGTGGCGCTGAATGTGGGCTGGAACGGAGGCTCCATAACTTCGTACATCGACGTGAATCCCAACTACTCGGTTTACGAAGTTGACGGCGGTAGCTTTGAGGTCCTGGACGTCAGCACCTGGATTTACAACCTTACCGAGGCTAACGACCGAGGGGAGCCTCGGTGGTTCCAGGAGTACTCATTCAAGAAGGAGTTTGAGGTCGACATGTCGCCCAAGTCGCTCTTTTCGCTGGTAGGGAAATTTATGGAAGACCGTCCCCTGCTCCGGAAATACTGGACGTACAAAGTCAAGAGTGCTGACCCGTTCTTGAAATCTGGATGCGAAGAAAAGTGTCTCCGGCAGCACGTCTGTGAGATCCTTCAGAACGACTTTAGCACACACCCTTTCTGCAAAAAAGACTCTGAGGAGAATGCTGCCTTTGGAGAAGAAAAAAATCTTGAGAAAACAGGGAAACTATCCGAAGAATTTTGAACAGTGAATCTAACTAGTTTCTTGGGCCTCTGGGTGCCTATTCTACTAGCTTGTTTTTAGGGCCTCCCGGTTTAATTTTCGAGATCCCCAGATTACTTGTTTACCCTTCTATCTTGAATATAAAAGACAGTAACCTCTTATTAGTTGTTTGGACTCTTTTCCCCTCACTTCAATCCAAATGAGGAATTGCATATTTCATACAATTTTTTTCATTAAATTTTTTTTAAAAAACATGGTGACCGATCATCATTCAATAAATTTTAAAGTTTCTAAAAACTCCAATTTGTGATGTCATTTTTCTGAGTACTTATAGTTGAGTTAAAGAAAATGTGTTGGTTTTTAATACTTCAAAAACTTTGAAAAATTTAATTTGGGAATAAAATTTTACCAAATAGGTACTTATTGATGGAGATTTAGGAATTTTTTACTTTTTGAAACACTTCATTCATATATTTGACAAAATGAAATAGCCATAAATGAAATTGACATAAATTTCAAAAGAGCTTCAAAGAACGTTTGATAAAGGACTTCAAAAGGCCTTGCTGTTTACGCGCTCTTTCTATTTAAATCTCTCGAACCTTCACGAGCACGAACAAACGAAAGTACAAAGCTCTCAGTCTTCGTTAGTCCTTTGAGTCGACTGGACGGTTCTCCTATCTTTAATCAGCTCAAATACCCATCTCGTGACCCTTGGTCTTCATTCAACCCGTTACTATCAGTATTGACACCACGGAATAACACACAAATGTGATTAGTGCACTCGTTTTGTAACAACAACATCATTTCGTTCCAAAGTCGTGGGAAACCTCTCGAAATAGAATTTCGCGTTCACGGTCATGGGATTCGCGCTGAAATTCGTTTTACTATTGACTTTATCAAGTGCGTCGGCTGAGTTTCAGTGGCACTTGATTGAATTTGCGGAAGTGCTGAAGCAAGGCAGATGCTCCGAAGACGTCGCGTATATCCTCGAAAACTACAAAAACCGCGAGCGCCAGGCGCTGGAGGTCCTCGATTCCTGGGCCAACAACCTTCCTTCGGGTATCTTGTTCGGAAATACGGTGGACTTCGGTAACTACGACCAGTGCTTGGGAGCCGCAATAGAGAGGACAGGGGGTGAGGTGATTGAGGGACAGCACTGCACAATTTCCTTCGAAGTCGAGTACCCCGCAGTGGAGACGAATGAGGCGGGAAGGAAGAGGTTCAAGCACTACGAGTGGATCAGCTTCGAAGTGCTGCCTACGAACGTGCAGAAACAGTGAGTTTTTGCGGTTCCAGAGGCCCTTCTGACGCGTTTCTCCTGCAGCTCAGACAACATTTCGATCAGCCTGGGCGTTTGCTTTCCTGCGTCCTGCTCTCCTGCAGAAATATACGAGGCCAGCAAGAAGGTCCTTGGAAGCCATCACAAGATAGCCATTTTGAGCTACGACCAAAAGGAGTTCTGTTCCACCAAGCAGACCTTTAGCCAACCGTTTTCAATCCTCGACATTGCTACAATGTAAGTCTCTTTAATCTTTTGGAGATCGGAAATCTTTAGTACTTAGACGAAGAGAAACTAAAAATTTGACATGAACACTACTTAAATTATTTTTGTTCTTAACTTTTGCCGACGTATCAGAGGAGATTCAACTTGTTTCTAGACTGCTCCGTGAAATAATTCAAATGTTCATTCATAAGATGAGCATTATTTGAAAAGCTGTCAATGTCAAATCGTCACTTTCAGCTCTTATGATTGCAATTGAAATTTTAACACCAAAATATCAGCCATCGAAAAATCTTTATATAGTCAGCAATATGCTAACGACGTCAAACCTACATAGTCTCATAAGTGCTTTTACGTTCTCGACTCACGAAGTTACTAATTGAAACACGTGTTTATGTCGACTTAATTACCTTAAGCACTTCCTTCGCCTTTCTAGCTCCTTCTTCGGCTTCTTCGTCCTCTGCATGCTCGCTTCGACTCTATACGAGCTGTGGCAACTCAAGCACGGAAGTGAGTATGAGAAATAGATTTTCGCCGAGTAACATCGACCTTCGCCTTCCTAGGACAGGGTCATCCTATTCTGCGACTCTTTTCTGTGTACAAAAACGGGAGGAAAATTTTAACGAGTCACACGTATCGGTCGCCGGAGGGACTTTACTGCATAAATGGCATCAGAGTGATTAGTCTGATGTGGATCATATTCGCCCACAGCTACATGATGCTCATCATGAACCCCCTCGTCAACAAGAGGGATCTGGAGAACGTAAGGAACCTTCTCTCTCTTGCTTAGAAAGGTTTGAAAACTGCTCGGAGCTAATTTAATATAGAAGAGGAAAAGGATGATTTAATCTGATTTTACCTTTTTACATTCTTGTCTTGATTTTTTGATCAGAACAAATCTTAAAACTTTAAAAACAAGAAAAAACCTCTTGAAAAAGTAATATCTGATAGGTCTGATATTTAAACTAATGAGACTTTTGTAGTCTAGTTCAATTTAGCATCTCTTACACAATGCCTTGATATTTTTTTAAGCTCCGAATAACCGGTTTCAATTTAAGATCTCCTCTAATTTCGATTTTCTTTAATCATTTCAGTGGGTCTCGAGGTACCAGAGCATGATCGTTTTGGGAAGCTCCGTGGCAGTGGACAGCTTTTTCCTGCTCAGCGGAACCCTCGTGTGCTGGGTGATCCTCAAGACGCTCAACAGCGGGTCCCCTCTGAATATTCCAAAGATCTACGTCCACCGGTATCTCCGCCTGACCCCAGCCTTTGCGGCCCTCCTCCTCCTCACCGTCTCCCTCTTCACACGCCTCGGGAATGGCCCACTCTGGATGAAGGCCTCAGAGTCTCTCGCAGGTCCGTGTCGGCAGTACTGGTGGTCGGCCCTGCTTTTCTCCCAGAACTACCTAAACCCTAAGGACATGTGCCTTGGACACAGTTGGTACCTTTCTGTTGACATGCAGCTCTTCCTTCTGGCGCCCTTTATCGTTTGGCCCCTGTACAAGTGGAGGAACAGGATGCTGATCGTTGTGGTAGCTCTTATTGGAACCTCTATTGGATTTGCCTTTGCTGCTAGCTACAAGAACGACCTGAGGGTTTCGGCTCTCATTAACGTGTAAGCTTGTTTTTTGGACATTTAATTGCAAACCAAAAGTCTCAAAACATTTTAGAGTCAACGGAACGAACCTGCAGAAAGGGGAGCTATTGTGTAAGTTTCTGATTCTGACAACTGCATGTGACTTTCAGTGTCCTTTTTCGGTTCTAGATTACCCAACTCACATTCGGATGGGAGTCTGGCTAGCAGGAGTCCTCCTCGGCTACTCCCTCTTCAGCACCAAGGGCAAGCGAATCTTTATGTCCCGAAGCACAGTGGCTGCTGGATGGTTGCTGACCCTCGCCACCTGTTCCTCCATCGTCTTCGGGATCTTCCAGTTTCAGCAGGAAACCTACGAGGGTCCAATCTTTATTGACGCCACGTACGAGTCCGTCATCCGGGTGAGTTGGGGGATGGCGATCTCCTGGCTCATCTTTGCCTGCGTCCATGGCTACGGTGGCATCGTAAACGACGTCTTGAGCTTCCGGGTCTGGAAGCCCCTCAGCAAGCTCTCTTACTCGGCCTACCTGCTCCACTACCCTCTTCAGATAGCGATCATGAGTGGCATGAGGGCACCAAAGTACTTCTCGGACTTTGGGGCGATTCACAAGTTCTGGGGGGATTTTATGATCACGATGTGTGCCGCAGTATTTTGGATGCTAGCCTTCGAGATGCCGATAGTGGAGGTGGAGGAGTTTTTGCTGAAAAAGGAACAGGACGAGAACCTCCTAGGGGAAGCAGTTCTAAACTAGAAGCAGTCGGAATCACTGTAGGCAAAGATTTTAAAGAAATATTTTATTCACTTACCAAAATTGGTATTTTGGTGATTGGCCAGATGAAGGTCTTCATTGCAGATACAGAGTTTGCAAAATTGAGCTAGGGAACTGCTTGACTGCTTGACATTATTCTTTTCTTAGGACAAAAATCTTAAAAAATTTTGACCGCAATCATTAGAAATTTTTTTATTTCAAAATAGTATTCTGTTTGGAATCTCTGTTATCATGAATCGTGATTAATCAGAAATTTATAGTGCATTTTTTTCATTGCCCCGAGGCAAGGAAGGTTTTACTAAGAATTTTTATTATTACTAGCCGTAAATGGTTAATACGGTATGTAGGGTCTCGAGACTTATAGTTATGAAACACAAAAATGAATCTTTTTTCACAGAACCTTTTGTCTTCCAAAAACTTTTTTTACCAATGGAAAAAATCTCCAAGTAAAATATTATTTAAAAGTTAGATTTATGAAGTTTGAAAACCAATCTACAGATTGACGTGTCTCAAAATTTTTAAAAGTCCCTTTGGCTGATCCTTTTTAAAAAACGATACGATGATACGATCTCAAACAAATAGTTTGATGAATAAAAGCGGTTGACCTAAAACATTTTGGTGAGTGTCTCAAAGCCACCTTATTCATATAATGTACTTTAAAAATAAGAGTGAGGCAGACAAATGAGTTAAATTGAATGAATTTTATTATTATTTTAATAAAACCTAGAAAAACGATTAGTCTTGAGCTTCCTGCTTGATGGGAGGCTTCACGTCTTCCTCTGAGTCCTCCGCCGCGTCCTTGCTGGTCTCATGCAGCATCACGTACTCTCGCGTGCTGAACCCGAACTTCAAAACGTCTTTTTCCAGTACCTCGTAGTACTTCTTAGGGTCGATCGGTTTGTTGTTCAGGAAGGTTCCGTTGGCCGACTCCAGGTCCAGGATGTAGGGCAACACTCTCTTGCCTTGGCTTCCGTCTGGTTTCTCGTACGGCACGAGTCGGTACTGCAGAACGGCGTGTTGCTTCGAACAAGACGGGTGGTCGACTGGGAGGTCGCATATTTTCCTATCCCGACCGATCAGGTAGCAGCTCTGGCGGTGGATGTAGAGCGTGGGGAGAGCTTTTTCACCCTTGAATGGATACAGCCTCCACCTCTTCTTGGGAATTCGGGCTTCTTCGGGTTCTGCGTACTGAAATATTAATTTGGTTTTTTGAACTCCTTTGACAGTTTTACTTGAAAAAATTTCAGTTGACCCAAGAAACCTTCAACATTTCAAAATTGAGAAACTAACATTGACAGGACACATTCCTTAATATATTTTTATGAAATTTGTTTAAAATTTATGTGGTTTTGGGCAGTTAATTTCAAAACGACTCTTTGATGGACAACGTTGTCCTAAAACTACCAGTCAGAGGCTCACCTTGATTACGATTCCGTTGACCTTGTTCGTATCTTCTGCTAGCTTCCCGGAGAGCCCGAAGTTAGGCTTTTCCTTGTCCTTCTTGTCATCCTTGTCCGTCTCTCGGTCTTCTCGTCTTCCCCACTGATGATCTCTACTGTCGTCGTCGTCTCGGTACCGTCTCATCTTGCGATCCCGATTGCGCTCGCGGTCTCTTTCGTAATCCTTGCTAGACCCCTCATGGCGTCGGTCCCTGAATTTTCAAAAGAAATCCGTTTCAGCTTTCTTGTTCTTCAAAAACCCAGCAAACTTGTTTACCTTCGTCTGTCCGGGCTATCTTCCCACTTTGACCTGGAGTTGTGCCCACTATCGCGATCCTTCCTGTCTCGTTCTCTGCTGTGACCTCGTCTGTCTCTCCTTCGGTCCTCTCGAGATCTTGACCTTTCGCGGTGTTTCCCCATCTCAAAATCAAGGGTATTAGTATGGGCCACAAGTCAATGCTATTGTTGGAGACGTTTTAACGATTTTATAAGGGTAGAAATGGTAACAAACAACCAGAAACTCGATAGACGATCTGATTTTATGTACAATTGTTTACGTTTGAAGATTTGCCACCGATATGAGTTACTCGTCAGTTACCACTCATTTTCAAATAAGCCGTTGCAGTGTGAGTTTTGCGTAGTTGTATTTCAAATCTTCTGTTTCCTTTCAGAAGTTACAAAAGATGCCCCAAAATGTTTAATATGCGCCCTGAGTTTTGGAACTCTTTGTAAATGTCGTCCAACTACAAATACTATCTTGATTTGAATTGTGAATTCTTATTTTCTGATGAGCAAATATGATTATGTATATAAAAGTGAAGTCACAAGCGGAAAATCTCCCATTTAAAATGCGAAGCAAAATTTTAAATTTTTTATTTCAATTTTTTCTTCACATTTAGTTGCGGGTGTACTCTGTACCGTTGTCATCTCCTATATTCAACTAGTTAGTTACCATTCATTATATTATTGTTGGGTACTTAATTTGTGCTGATCCATACGTTTTTGTTCAAATGACTAATTTTAGCACGCTTAAAAATGTCTGGTCTAAGCTCTCATTTTTATGTGACTAATATTAAGTTTTGATTACAACAAAACCTACCGTTTATATGATATTTAGATTTTGTTTGTTCATAAATTGCTGTGTCTCCTTTACTGTTCCAATTAATTAGCACTTTGTTTATTTTACATTATTATAAGTTTGTAGTTCGTCTAAATGCAAAGTTGTGGCTTTTCAACATAATGAAAATCATAGAAACTACGCTATCTTGTCCGTTTGTCCATCGCTACAACACATGGTACTTAGTATTAGTCGAAAGTATTTGTTCAATGCAGACTTGTCCGTTTTTTCACAAAACCTCAAACCATAGAGGATACAGAGCAAAGCTTTAACGAAATGTGGAGCCACAAAAAAGTAAGTGGAAAATTATAATTTATAACAATATTGGCAAATACTAATGATACTTTTGGTTCTTGATTTAAATTACTGGTAATATTTAGTGAAAAAAATATTTGCCCCCAACATAAGAAAGACAGTAGAGAAGACATTTATTGAGATTTGAGTTCTTCCTTAACTCCAACAGGAAAGCCATAACACCAACTTATCAAAGTGACACGCTCAAATTGGGTAAATCATGTCTGCATGCATTTTTCATCCTTTAATTTTCCTAATAGTTTTTCACTCTCGCTATACAGACTAATGATGATGAAGTTGTGTGTGGCTACTACCATAGTCTACTAAATGTAACTTATATAGGTATGTATAATAGGTCATAGGTATCTATAAGTCATGACTTGATATTTGTTCATTGCTCATTATTTTGTGGTTGGAAAAATCATGAAAACCGGATTTTCCGCAATGTTTAATTCAATTGAGTGTCTCTCCGTAATACTTGCTTCTCTCGATTTCTAGTATCTTTGTTCGATCCTGTAAATATAAACTCTAACTCAGACTTCAAACAAACTTCACCAAAAAAAATTCATTTGAATATTCGAAACCCAAGATTGCGGTCCAATAAAAATTTTCAGTGTTAATTTGATTCGTTTCTGAGGAAAACGATAAAGAAATGGGCTAATCACGAGACCTGGTTAGAGATACAGAAATTATCACACTCTTACCGACATTGAACACAGACCGAGACTGATTCAAATTGATTCCTTCCGTTTCTCGCACCTCCCTACTCTCACACATATAAACTCTTGTCTTACATAATGTCTAATTATTATCCATTAGGGCATCGTAATCTACGTATATGAGTGTACGACTAATAATCATCTTCAACAAATCAGTTTTGTAACAAAAAATTCGTTAATCAAGTGTTTATCACGCATTATAGTGGCTCCAATGACGTCACCGTCATCATTGTTAAAAGTGCGAAAAAGATTGTAACGCCTGGGTGGTTCGAGGGGGTTCTTCATGAGAAGGGGATCTGGAGGAGCGGGTTGAAGTTAAGTAACTCTGACTCATTGTGGACGGGTTTGTAGCCCCATAACCGCATCGCTTCCTTGCATCCCTCCTGAATGTGACGGATCTCGTCAAAGAACAAATCTTTGGTCCAGTGGAAAGGCGCCGACTTGGAGTCACGGAACGTCGACGAGACCCCGCCGATGTTGTGCTTCGTGTGCGAGTCCAGAAAGTTCTGGACCTGCTCGTCAAAAGGCAACCCGTAGAAGTTCAGGATCTCCTGGGTCATGTCGTATGGCGAGAGCGAGAGGTCTTCGTAGCGCACGACCTTGAAGCGAAGCGGGTATTGCTTTGTGAGGTTGACCGCAGAATGGTAATCCGCTACCATGTCGGCACAGACGGTCGGAACGTGATCACAGTCAGGGTTTCCAGGGCACCTGCAAGTTACAGAAAAAATATTTTTTTTGTAGATTGTTAAATTGTGGATTAAGTTACAGAAAAGAAAACGATAGGCCCCAAAAGACGGGACCAAAGGCTTATTCTCTCTTATCTTGAACCCAACAACCAATTCAATTGATTTTATGGCCAGTTGTCTTAGAGGAGTCTAAAAAACGAGCTCCAAAAGGCTAACGAACAAGTTCAATAACTCAATAAAATGATGTTAAGTGCTATCAGTTCTAAGCCATTATTGCTCAATTTCTCGTATCTCGAGCTCCCTTGTTGACCTCAAGCTCTGCGGTCTCAGCAGAATGATTGATTGCCCGAGCGTTTCTATCATTCCAGAAGCCAATCAAAAAATCGATTTAAAACTTCCCGACGCAGAAACGCGAAATCTTCACTTTCCTCTCTCTTTTCTGCATTCCATCTTCGGAGCACTCAGTAGCCATTCAAGTGTGAATGCCTCGAGCGATGTCATTAAAAAATGATTAAAAATCAATCGCCATTCACTCACGATATCTTGCGAAAACAATGCAGAATATCTTGATTCGCCTCCTCTTCGTGCGCCAAAATGCAAATTAGGTGAGGCAAAGGTAGAGGCGAGGGCGATGTTTGGAAACTTCCTAGAACTTGCAAGAGGCTTTTTAAGGTTCTTAGAGCCGAAGCTTTCCTTCTGACAAATTTATATGGTTTTCTTCAGATTTTTTAAAAACATTTTGTATCATTGAATAGAAAATGAGGAGACTTCTTCAACAAAAATGTGCATGATTTCGTTTTTTCGGAACTTCAATAAAAAAACATTTTAGAATGATCTTGAGTTCTTGACGAACCAATAATTCGCTACTCAATCGTAAACCGATTTCAACATAATTTTTTTATTGCAATTACTTTTCAGAGTTTTTACCCAATATAATTTTTTTGAGAAATTCAGATCAAAATTCAAGACAAGCTCTCGATTCAAAACTATTCCCAGTAGTCCAACAGTCTTTGGAAGGTTCATTATTGTTTTCTTTCTAGCATAAGTCTCTATGGTTCCAATGAAATAAACTTACCAATCCCGATGCCTCCTCGATTGCATCGTCCCGCGTGGATCTCGAACGAGAAGCACAATCTTGACGTTGAGCTTGCGCTCGTCGAGAAGCGCCGGAGCCAGGGACGCCCGAAGCCGCACCACCTTCATGCTCTGTAGCGGGAAGAGCTTGCAGAAGGGCTCTAGAAAGCGCTGCTCGAAGCAGTACTGCGTGAACACCCGGCAGTGCTTCCAGAGCCTCGTGTTGTGTGTGAAAAGGTTGTAGTGGTCCTTCCCGTAGCTCAGATACTCCTCCATGTCGCTGTAGTCACAGCTTAGGAGGCGCTTCAGGTGCTCGAGAGCGGGCTGGGCGTGAGGTGTGCCCCGCACCTGGACGATTCCGTAGTGCAGGAGAGGCTCGTAGTGGTAGTAGTTGCCGGGCATGGCGTTCAGAATGTCGCCCAGGAACGTCGACCCGGACCTCCAAGTCGTGAATATCACGCTGCGGAAGGGCGAGCCGCTGGTCTCTGGCGTGAGGTCCGTCAGCTTCTCCGCCACTACGTTGTTCTTTCCCGCCGGGTACTCGAAGTAGATCATCTCCTCCGTGATACGGTCCCGCTGGTAGTTCAGGACGTCCTCTATGAGGATCGTGAGGTTCTGCGGAAGCGACAGGTCGTCCTTCCCGTTCGTCGTGCCACCGCTAGTTTCATGGTACCGGTGCTTGTAGTAGTTGTTGTAGTACTTGTGGGCATGCAAGTAGGACTGCGAGTTTTTGCTCCCGGCGCTTCCTCGCCCCGAAGCGCCCTCACGTGGCTTAAAATATTCAGTTGTGAAGTTTGTCGATGTGAATCGATAGCTGGCAAACAGCGATAAAAGGAACAGCCTGTGGAGAGGAAGAGCACACATATTAAAATGCAAATGAGATTAAATATTGAGGGAATGCGGCGATAGAATTTTAAAACAGGGATTAAAGCCTCCAAAGCAGGAGCGCAAACAGACTTTTTGCTCCCCCAAATTAGCCTGTCTGTTAAAGTATCACTAGCCTCTAAATGCTACTCGACCTCAGACCTGTGAGTGGTACCTAGACTCAGCAGTGTTCTTTTTCAATCGGTTTTCCTTGATGTCTCATTCTGACGGTTAGATTTTTTAGGGAGAAAAACTTATTTTAATACATTATTTATGGTTCAAGGTTGTTCTTTCCAATTGACTAAGGAATCTCAGGTAAACGATTGGGTTAAATTGCATAGCAATTAACAATACAAAAGTTGGGTTAATATAAGTTGAGTTAATACTTTTCATGTCTATGGCAAATTATTTTTGAGATAAAAGAATATCTTGGTAATTTCCAAAAACACACTTAACTATTTAGCTATTGGAAAAATGGTTCATTACGATCATTTTCTCATAACACATTTTCCACATAAAATTTCGAAAAACAACACACGGCAAAAACTTCTATTTCAAAAACTAACCAAATGTGCTTAATTTCATCAAAATTTTAAAAAATGTCAGTGGCAAAAGTCTTTACTAAATTTTAAATGATCCTTCGATATTTAATGTAAGAAACATTTTTCAGAGACCAGGCCGCATTCAAGCCGCCAGATTCAAGTTAAAATTCTAAACATGATTTTAATTTTTACTAGCATATTAATAAACCAAATTGTGTATGATCTTTTCCCCTGAAAATATGCAATAAATAAATGTTTAGAAAACATCAAAATACATATTTTTTCTGAAAATTGCTCGAACTATTAAATAAATTGTCCAGCATTGGAGCATGGAAAGTTTTCACATCTTTTCAGTCTGGAATGTCCATGATCTAAGATTAGAACGCACTCACAGATGACACTATTCGCTAGAGAGGCTTCAATAAACTTGAGAAAGGTACTTTAAGAACGTCTATTTTAAACTCTCGTAGACAGACCTAAAAAGCGTTTCTGCCCGAATCTACCGCTTGAAAGCGATGATTAGATTTTAAACTAAGGCTGTACAAAATAGCCGTGTCGTTCGCCACCAGTTTCAAAGTGCTGGCTGTGCTCGTTTTTGAGGGAGACAGACGGTTCAATGCACAGTCAGCAGATCACATGCAATCTGCATTTCACAGCTCTCTGAATCGAACGGTAGGCATTTTCAATCAATTCGACCTTGGCAAACCCATGAAACCCTTCATGTGCGATTTTCTATTTTGCGATAGGCGATATGCGATAGACGATATAATTCTGCTCTAATTCAATTTGGTCCGTGCCAGTTCCAGCGTCGTCGGCTCTCCAATAATTCGGAAAAAATTCAAATTTGATGTGCAAAGTTCGTGCATTGGCTTCGGTTCAATGCGTTTTTCCCCCATTTCTTATCGCCTTTGGAGCCAGGAGCTCCTCCCGGCCCCACTTCACCCCTGGCTCACTGTATCAATATCTGTTTTTGGCAAATAACTTCTCTCAAGCATGTAGGTCGTCGAGTCCGAGTAGACTCGCAGAAGAGGATGTCGACTGTCAGATAAATCTTATTTGATCGATTGCTGAAATCACCGTGGAAGTTGGCTTGGCGCTTGAAATGAGGATAGCGAACAAAAAAGTACCTATGTATTCACGTTGATAAGAAGTGCGATTAGAATTCTTTTTGCTACGCGAGATGTCGTGAGGCGTGACTGCCGCTTGCGACGGTAGCAGGTGCCGCTTGGCTCAAGTGAGGCTTTTAAAGTCATAAATTTCTGTTTTCTCATTTGCTAAGTGCAATTTTTTGTCCCAAGCGCCCGGTAAAAGTTTACTTAATTATGCAAAAGTAAGTAGCTTGTCGGGCCAACAACCTCTTTAGCCGTTCGAAACATTGTTTTCCCTCTTGTCTGCCATTTTGAACCCCTAAAATGGAATTCCGAAGATGCATTTGGCAGCTGATTTGTTTGCTCTCATACTCCGAGTGCCTGCGGAGGAAGTGGCGAATTTCACCAAACTTCAGTGGCTGAGGCAGATCAGGGTTTTTCGTATCATAGTTTTTCGTATCTGTCTAGAAATCCTTGAGGGCGTTTGCTGTCTTATCGCTTGCGAATGTGCAAATGCAAATATTGTGTAAACTCTGCTATGAACAAGATGCAGTTTTAATTCCTAAGTAATCATTTATCAGTCGTTGTCTGAAATAATGGAAGGCTTGAATATCCAAGCTAAAGTTAGGTTGGCTTTTGTCTGACTTTTTATTTATTTACTCTTTTATGGAGGAATAATTAGAGCTCTATGTGCTGTTTACGGACAAGAGAAAATAATATTTATCACTTCCTGGAATAGTGGATTGGATGGAAACTTTTTTATGATTATATGCATGTGTGTAGATTCTGTTAAATTCAAATTCAAGGAGTTGACTTTTGAAATTTAACTCCAAAGACTTTGAGGAAAACTACATTATTTTGACTAATGAATATTGAGAATATTTGAGAAGTCAAATAGTGGGTCTGGTAGGAGAGTCAAATTTTAATACAAGTGTTTTGTTTTATACATACTTTATAGAAAAATTATTAGGGAAGGAAGTTTTAAATATCAATTGCTGTTTTTAGAAATTAACTGTGTAGGAAATTTTTTTTAGTTTTAAAATTAAAATTGGTTCGAAATCTGACCTGACATCGAAATGGCTCGATCAAATGAAACTCCATAAGCAATAAGGATAGTTTTTAACAGTAATTCTACTTATTATAATTTTTTGTATAGTCTTAGTTAAGAATAGTCTTAATTTCAAAGTCACTATGGATTGTCCCAAAAAATTGTGAAGCCCAATATGGTAAGCTACCAGCATTTTGTTAAGAGGCTTTGCTTTCATTCGGCTCACAAACGCTTCCGTTTGCCATTAATTGTGTCGCTTTAATTGCATAATCGATCGCCCTCCTCGGTATTTCATGCAGGCACTGAGTTAAGCGAAACCGCACATCACCTCACACTTTCTAAGCTTCCACGAAACGCACTGCGATCCCAAAGTCTTGTCGCGAGTTCACCGCGATGACCCGCAACGTGTCGGTGGACCCAAAAAGGCGCAAAAAAAACCTTTTTAAAAACACTCACCAGCTGAAACATGTTAAAAATCACATTGACATCTCATTGTTCCGCGCTATTCTCTCTCCGCGACTTGCCTCTGCCTCGCTTCCCAGATAGTTGGACTACATTTAAATTTATCAGAATATATGGATGTATATGTACGTGCAAGTTCAACCGGAAACGTTATACAATAGCGGCTCACAAAACTTTTACAACTTTCGCATGGCGAGAGGCAGCGATGTAACTAAAACTGCTGTTGTGGAGTACAACTAGAAGGCTTTTTATCTAGAAGGTGTTTTAGATGTTTGGAGAGCTGGCTCCAATTTTTTGTTTCTTCAAGTAAATAACTTTCCAGGACCCATCGTATCCATATTTCCTCATCCCGTGAGTTTTACCGTGCTTGATGCTTTCAATATCTCCTATTAGAACCGTTGTCTTTGCATAAAATTCTTCTTTGGGACAAAATAAATTCAGAAATACAAAAACTTTTGCGAAATTTTTTGGACAATTCCCAAATGTGGAGGAATCTTACATTTTTGCTAACAGAGCTAGAACAAACAAAAAGACATTTTTCGAAATGTTTCAGGAAACTTGTGAACATCCAAGTCCAGTATCAAAAGATTTAGGTCAGAAAGGTTGGACGTCTTTGGTATGCTCTCAGTCAACATTACAAAACCAACGAGAGCCCCAGAAAAATATGAAAATCTGGTTACGGCTATGATGGCGAAAAAATTGGAAGAAACAATAGCTCAATTGCCGCTTCTGTTGCCGTTTTGTGAGCTTGCCCCGGTTTTTCGTTTCATTTGCGGCCCAAATCGTCACAAAATTTTCAGTGTTGTGATTGTGAACGTTAATGGCAATCAATTTTCTATGGGGAGCAGTTTGCTTTGTTGTTTTAAATATGTTCTGAGGGGGGTTCGAATGCAAACTAGCCGACGTGGGCGATCGATAGATTAAATTCAAGGTCAATAACAAAACATTGAATCGGTATTTTTGAGCATTCAGTCTCCAATTTTTCCCAGATTTCCCACCTATTTTCGGAAGACTTTAACAAACTCCCAAGGTGATTTTAAAAAATTTTTACAAGTTTTGATTACTAATAATTATTTTTTAAGGTTGTTTACAGACCAAAAATAATTTAATTCAAATGCCTATGTATTAAGAGAAAAACCAAAGCAATCGGTTCATTAACATTTACTCGTATAATAGGTTATGAGTCATTTTATTCATTGAAAAGGCTAAAGATAATTGCGTACAAAAACTTTTACGACCTTATTTGTGTTTTTAAGGAATAAGATAGACCATTAAAGCTCTGAGTCTAATTGGGTAACACTTCACATCAAACGTAATCAATTCAGACGAATTGATAACGTTTGGAAAATTTATGAGGAACTTCATGGGTAAAAGTTTATGACCCACTCAAAATTACGTAGACCTTAGGTTCAGGTTTTCTATAGAGTTTGACATGTTTGTGGAAGTTTTTATGGAAACCGACTGACGCCTCCCGACTCAAAACATTGTTTTTGCATGCACATTTTATTTCGACTACTTAACACCTTCTTGCATCGAAATCGGGGTAGTGTCAGCCTAATGAACACGATCTTAATCAGTTTACCTCAGAACGTGATAATTCGTCTGATTACATAAGCTCTCTGCCTCCACGTCAGTGTCGTTCGAGGCAGAAGCAGAATCTCAGTTGCATACACAATTTTGCGGCCGGAAGTTGCTTCTCGGATGTTTATCTTCCTTGCTGACACAACAGCACTAAATACGGAAAATCCTTTTTCTTTGAGCTCGGATAACATTTTTAAGCACCGAAAGCGGGACCCCCTGGCTCTTTTCATTTTCTATGCCTCAAGAGCAGAGACAAAAAGATAAACATTCGCATCAGCCTTCCGTACCATCCACGAAAACTCAATAGCTACGCTGCGGTGAATAGGCTTATAGTTTAAAATTGAAAGAGAAGAGCAACTACTAAAGCAGCAAGTGATAGGACGTATAGCAGCACCAGCAACAATAAAGCAGCGGCAATAGAATGCCCATGAACTGTTTTTTTCTGCTTCATATGCTCCTTGTTCGACTTCGCACAGCGCTGGCTGTACGATAGACAGTTCCAACTCTTTCACCGGTTAGTTTTCGTACCAAAGAATCCAAAACCTACTTTTTGGAGCAAGCTAATTTTCGTCCTTCGAAATTACTCAAATTTTTTGAAAAAGGTAGTTTTTTGATTTAACGTCTACTACTTAGTCGGACCCCATCCATTTTTGAAAGTCTTTTAAAAGGATGTGAAATTGCCAGCTAGCTCCGGGAGACACAACACCTTGGAAAAGGACTTGGATAATTTTTTCACACGAGCATGACTTTTTACTGCTATCATTTTTGGCCAAAATTATATTTTCTGGCGTGTACTAAAAACTATTTATGTTATATTTCAGAAAATGGGTTAATGTAATTTTCAGGATCAGAAAACTAATCAAATATCTCAAGCTTTGGTTTTCAAATTAAAATTATGGTTTCGTAATAATCGAATTAGTAACGAACAGTGGCAAAACAAATTTAGAAAATAGTGTACATAATTTCTCTCTTGCTGTGGAAAACATCAAAGAGAAAAATATTGGGTCTTTTACCACAATTTTTTTTCAGATTTTTTTGAAGATGGTCCTCAAGAGAAGTCGAAAGAACAGAGGCGAAAATAGGACTAGCTAAGCTTTAAAAGCTAACATCATCACGGTTGACGGAGGTTCCTGAGATTCTCTTTTTCACTCCGATTTTAATTTAAAATTGTTAAACCAATTGCGTTCACCAATTGATGTCACTTCATACTTGTCAATTGCAGTAGGTATCAGCTACCACTCAGACAGCTCAATACCCGATGAAATATCGTATGAATTTAAACAGGGTCATTATCGTATTGTTATCTAAAATACATGTATTTAATGTAACTCGACTGGCCAACGTAATCATATCGTCCTGAGAGTCCTGAGGGATAAACCAGTATTGTACCTTTGGAGCAAAAAGTTTCGGGTAAAGTTTGTGCAGGGACAAAAACTTGCCCACTTTGTTATCAGAGGCTCTAATCAGGTCAAGTCAAGTAGTATTCCGGGTGACCGAGGTCCAGGAACTTTCACGGCAGAGGATGCGCATTCTAGTGGTACATCAAGTGGTGGCCCCATTTTTATTTAATAAAAGGTGAAATGGAATGAACTTACCCCGAAATTGTACAAACTCCAACCAAATTCAAGCGAAATGCCATGATACTCGTCGCTCGATATTTCTCGGTTTATTTACAGTAAAAGCCACACATCAAACTGATTTTGATATTAAATCGCACCACTTCCTATATTTATTTACGCTTGTGGCGAGTCAAGACTTGCCCACTCTGGAAGCTGCTTATCGCATAATATTTATGTATGATACAAAAGGAGAAATCGCAGTGAAGCGAGAAGTGGCGAAAGAAAGCCTAATTCAGAATATCATGTTGTTATTACATCAAACACGTCGTTATTACAATACGTAAAATACGTAAATTAAATTAATCAGAAGACGGCAAGACGACACAAAAGAAGACTAGTAGAGAGACACGAAGAGATTTTCACTTCCGAAATTCACTTTCGCACAATTTTCGCGATCTGCTCATCGTGTATGGAGATTTTCACATTTTCTACGAATTTCCACGAGCGCCCAGAGCCGTCACTTGCTGCCTAATCACTCCGGAGTTTCTCAAAAGACTGAATGTGGCTGAAAAGAGCTGAATTTGCGAGGCGCTCCGAGGCGATTTTTCTTCGCGTGTGGCTGTCAAACTGACTTTGACAGTTCGACACCAAATAAACATTCGACTTGGCCAACACACATTTTTGCTCCGGAAAAATATTATTTTCCGGTAATTTTGGTAGCAAAAACTAGCTGTAATGTTTAAGAAGTAAGTAGACCCCCGTCTCTGGCGGAATTGGCCGCTACAGGAGCTCTATTTGACCGCAGATTCGATGAGAAGGAGAGTGTTTCTGGCACACAGCAGCTCAAGAGTTCGGTGCAAAAGGGCATCCGGAACAAGCTGATCGAGTCGTACCCGCACATCGAGAGCCACATTGACCTCATTCTGCCCAAGAAGGACGCCTTCAAGATCGTAAAATGGTGAGTGGGGATCGGGATTTTCGAGTTTCTGAGTGAGAATTTCCGCAGCCACGACCACATTGAGCTTCTCATCAACGCAGCGGGCGAGCAGCTGTTTTTCCGCCACCGAGAGAGCCCCTGGATGCCGACGCTGCGGCTCTTCCACAAGTATCCGTTCTTCCTCCCCATGCTGCAGGTGGACAAGGGCGCTATTCGGTTCGTGCTGAGCGGCGCCAACATCATGTGTCCCGGTCTGACACACCCCACGGGAGCCATCATCCCGGCTCCCGTCGAGAAGGACACCGTGGTGGCGATCATGGCAGAGGGAAAAGAGAACGCTCTGTGTATAGGGAGGACGATGATGGCCACAGATGATATGTAAGTTTAGCGTGGATTTCATTCTGATTTCTAATTATTAGGGTTAAGCCTGGTTTGAGTCTAGATCAGACCTCCAAATTTTATAGCTTCTGCAGTCTTTACTTTATTCATAAATTTTGAAATAGACCTTTAGAGTCTCAGAAACCAATTTTAGAAGTCTTTTAAATCCAATACAGGTTTTGGAAAACCCCGAAAAACCCTTGGGACCATCGAGAAATCATCAAATCTCCAAGCCAATCCTTGAGTTTCAAGTGGTTTTGTTTCAATTTCAAGATCCCTCAAAAATGATTGGGAAGATCCAATTGAGTTTTGAACTTTATTTTCAGAATCAAAGTCAACAAGGGGGTTGGCGTCGAAAACTGTCATTACCTCAACGACGGGCTCTGGCAGATGAAGCCCGTAAAGTAACTCGTCGCGGTCCAGCAGACGGAAAACCAGGACCTTTCTTCTTATTTATACCGCATCTCGCTGCAAGGAACCGTTTTATTCGTTGAATAAACTTTTTAAGTACGCACGTCGCTCAGTTTCAGTGCTTTATTTTCCTACATTCCGCTCGACTCTCAAAGCTCGGAACAAAAATAAGTTATGAAAGAAACCTCGAAAACGTGAGTCCAAGTCAATACTTCATCCTACGTGTAAGCCGTTCTAGAGAAAGGAGCCGAACCCGAAGGTCCTCTTGATGCTCTCGAAGTAGTAGCGGTTCCAGTTCTGTTTTGTCGTGTCCGTTTCTGCCACCGGGACCTGCGTCTGGACGAGCTTGAGCTCGGTATGGTCGCCTTTTTCCTCCAGTGTCAAGGTGACCTGCGAATGATGTCCTGCTGGCCACTGCTTGTATCTCCATTGTTGCGTTATTTTGGAATGCGGGACTAGTTCTTCAAACTTGCCGGTTATGTTGCCACCGAACAGTTGGAATCTGTAAACATTGTTGGAATTAATTAAGACTTCAAATTAAAATTAAGACTTCAGAAAAAGTGTAATCTTGGAACCAAAATTTTCTACTATCCCCGATTTTATAGTTGAATTTCTTGCCAAAATTTTGTAAACAATAAAAAGTTAGAGTATGTCAGTATCTAAAAGCCGTTGATCAATATTTTTCAAAAAAATCTAAAAGTTTTTGCCAACTAGTGGGTCACAAGAGGATCTCAGGAAACTCTCCCATTCTATAACTCACCCCTGGACCTATCCATCTATTTTTTACTAGGCAGAACGTTTCAAAATTTATGATATAGCACTCTCAATCAATATCTTGAGAAGCGATAAAAATAGCTCACTCTTATATGAAATCTAGAAGACTATGTCCAATCAATTTTATAAAGGAAATGCAAATGGTATAAAACCTTGCGAATGCTGATTCATTTCTACGCTATAACATTTGGTTTCATATATTTTTCATTCTAAAATTTGAAAACTGCTCCAAATTTAAAGTTTTAGCTCTCTACGTTTCTATTAACCTTTCTTAAAACTAAAACTAAGTCATGTAAATTCACAAAAATACTTACTCTCCTCCCTTGATTGCTTCCAGTTTGACGTCACCGCGCGTAAAGGCCGCTACCATCTCCTTCCTCGTCAGCGCATCGTACAACTGGTCGGCCCTGCAGATGAACTTCTCTTCGATCTTGATCGTTTGGCATTCGATTCTGAGACCGACACTCGTAGACTTCGACTCGATGGGCTGCATGTCGATTTTGGGCTTGTGGACGCCCGAGCTGTGATTCTTCACGACTTGCTCTCCGTCCTTGCTCGGCAGAATGAGGTCCTTCGCGAAATTTTCCTTCAGGTCCTTCAAGTATTGCTGCAGCCGGTCCCGGATTTTGTCGCGACCGACGTTGTACATGAAGGACTTGAGGCGCTCATTGTACTCGTTGGACTCCTCGATGGTGATCGTGATCTCCACCTCGTCGACGTCGTTTTCCTCGCTGAGGTTCGGGATCGTGGCTTTGCCCTCCGTGAGGTACTTCTCCTCGCTCTCGAGCTTCCCCTCCCACTTTAGTACGATGTTCCACTCGTAAAAAAATATCAACTTGCCCTTGCGGTTGTTCGCAAAGGCCTCCCCCTCCAGCTTATCGAAGCTCTTGATTCGAATTTGGATACCCGATTGCTTAATTTCGAAGCCATCCAGCAGCGACTTGAGCTTGTCCCGGGACCAGGCAGTGGCGTTCTTCTCCGTCCAGTGCCAGTTGTTGACGTTCGTCGCGTCTGGCCGCTCCTCCACGATCCAACGAGGGTCACCTGAAACCCAATGTCAAGTTGCTCAGCGTTCGAGGCACACAAGGATAACTCGTTTTGCGCTCACCTTCACCCCATTTGGCCATTATTTTACACTAAACTCGAGCTTCCGGCAGTAGAAAAGAGTTCCAGTTGCAAAAGCAAAGGCTCGTGGCAGCTTTTAAAGATGAAACTGTGGTTTTCCTGGATGCGAGGCGCTCACGCTGAAATTTCTCGAAAAGTTGAGCCTTTTCTACCTCGTCTTCGCGACTTCCGGACACGATGAAGTAAACAAACGCCGGTCCCGTCTGACAAAAGCCACAACAAAGAAAATAAGTGGAAGTATTTGCTGCTGCGAAATCTTTCAACTTTGGATTTTATTTGCGACTTTTGAGTTATGCTGGCATTTTTTAAGAAGAAGTCACCGGAGACCGAGGTAAGGAAGGACCCGAAAGTGACGAGATGTCAAAGAATCTTTCGTCTAGAAGCCAGAAGTGGGGATTGATGCGGTGGGGAATCTGAAGAGCCTCGGGTACGAGAATGAGCAGGAGCTTAAAGAGAGCATTTACGGTACTGAAAGGCCATGATTCGTGACAAATTCCAGTGATTTGAATGAAATGTACTTCCAGACATCCTCAGGACAATCCGGGATCCCGAAAAGCCGTCGACTCTCGAGGACTTGGACGTCATCAGCGAGGAAATGATCTATGTAGAGAAGCCCACAGACAGCAATGTGCACGTAGTTCGGGTTTGTTTCACGCCCACCATCCGCCACTGCTCCCTAGCTACCCTCATTGGGCTGTGTCTTCGTGTGAAAATCGAAAGATCCATCAACCACAAGCTCAAACTCGACATTTTTATCACGGAGGGATCGCACGAAACGGAGGACGAGATTAACAAGCAGATAAACGATAAGGAACGAATAGCGGCGGCTATGGAAAACCCCAATCTGCGAGAGTTGGTGGAAAAGTGCATTAAGGAGGACGAGTAGGAGGTGCTTTGGGTAGTTAGCTGGTTAGGTAAATATTAAATTTTTATAATGGCTAAAAAACTGGAATAAAAATTTAAAAATGTTTTTAACTTTTGAGAACCTTTCCACCTTACAAATTATTATGATAATTTAACTTATTTTAATTTGAGTGTCCGACTCCGACTTGAATGTTAGAAAAAAAATATTTCTAAGATATTCCTAAAATCACTTTTTGCTTTCAAATTATGTATGTTCATTATGACTTCAAGCTTATGTTTAAAACAGAAACGATACTACGATTGATGACGCAAATTTTGAGTCTTAAAAGTATCACATTTTATTTAGTGTTTTTGTGTTTACTTAACTTTTCCATCATTAACCCCGTCCGAAGCATAGAGCCTCAATAAAGTCCCTCCTTTAGTGTCGCTTTTGCTTAACTTCTTTTTTGGCCCTCGAGCAAAGCAACTTTACTAAAATCCAAGAAGTGATAAAGACCAAAGAGACTCCAGCTCCCAGGAGCACAGCAATGACGTCGTAGCTGTGAGAAGCGATCGGCCCCAACTCCAGTATCGGCAGCTTAATGGCCTGGTAGTCGGTCTTGTGTCTCATGACCCACTCGAGCCAGAACAGAGCGCGATCGATGGGCTTCTCGGGCTGATCTCGGAATAGACTAGCTCGACGCTGGGCGTTGGTGTAGTATGAGGGAGTTTCGAGGACCTTGACAAGTCCTGCTTTAATATTTTCGACGGTAAGGTTGAAGTGGTCGAGCTTCACGCCAGTTCCTTCCCGGATACCAGCTCGGATGTTCTGAAAGACGCATATATTAATCGTTTGAATCCACTCCCTGTTTGAAAAAATTTTTCAAACTTTGATCTCTGACTTCTGAAACAAATGTTTAAAAATTGCGAGAGATTTTATCATTGTAATCCTATTAAATTTTTTCAAAAACACGATTATCTGGATAACAACTTTATCAGTTACTTCAAAACGTACCCTGAACTGATCTGCGAAGAAGGGAATGCCGACGACTGGGACTCCGTACCAAGCAGCCTCCTGAGTGCCCAGGAGTCCGCAATGTGAGATAAAGGCCCTCGTTTTGGGGTGAGCCAGGATGTCGTTCTGT
Organism: Forcipomyia taiwana; assembly: GCA_963930915.1. Lineage (NCBI taxonomy): Eukaryota > Metazoa > Arthropoda > Insecta > Diptera > Ceratopogonidae > Forcipomyia > Forcipomyia taiwana. Next base: position 378,554 of record CAWVOI010000086.1, on the reverse strand, counting down.
CGCACCCACCCCAGGGTCTTGACGTTCGAGGGGAGAGGGATCTTCAAGTCCGACTCGTACTTCCAGATGAAGTTGTAGTCCGGGATCTGCTTGAAGGCCTCCACAAAGATTTCCTTCTGGCGGGCGTCCATATACTCGCTCTTCATGTTGGTGCCGAGGGAGAAGAGCACAACTCCCTTCCGGGCCTTCTGGAAGTACTCCTCGAGCTCCGGGTCGACGGGTTTGGGGTCCTGGATCTGCAAACCTCCCACCGGGATCACGTTTGGAGGCAGTGGCTCGACTTTCTCCAGGGCAAAGTGGGTGTTCACCAGCACCAGTATGATCTTCTTCATCATTTCTGTGAGCGAGGGTAGATTCGGCTTCTTAAAGACCTTCTTGAAGGTCACATCGAACTCCGGAAAGACGATGAACTTGCGGTAAAGGTCATCGAACTTGTAGTAGAGGAAGTTCCAGAAGCGCTCCTCGAATGTCATGGAGGAGTCGAACTCGGCGTAGAAATGAGGCACGTAGGAGAGCTGGCGGTGGCCACCGATGAACTCGTAGGAGTAGTGAGGCACGCTAAAGGCCGACAAGCCAACTGTCGGGGGGTACTGGAACTTCTCAATGAACGGGATGAGGCACGGCTCCATCGTGTAGTCCACGAGCACGAGGTCGAATTTGAAGTCGTCGGGGTAGCTGAGGAGCTTCTTGAAACCCTCGGAGCTATGGTACCCGGGGCAGAAGGTGCGCAGAAAGTCGTAGAGGGCGAGGGCCCCCATGAACGGGTTGCTCACAACGAAATCCGTCACCTTGAACTCCGTGCTGTTGTACAGGTTGGGGTACACCTTCTCGGCATGAAGGTAGTGGAGTCCCGGCGTCACCTCCCGGTCAATGTCTGGCGATAAAACAGTCAAGTTGTGGCCCTTGGCGGCCAGCTTCAGGAATATCTGGCGGTTCCTAGACGACTTTGAGTGAGCTGCGGCATAGAGCTATTTTCTAGAGGGGGAACGGAAATAAAATGACCGGAATTTTTTAAACTCTTTCAATGTTAGAGCATTTTTCCAACATTTTCCAAAGCGATGGTTTTTCGTTCCCCTTCTTGTTTAAATGTGTTTTCGGAAAACCTACCAGTTGTGATGGCTTGGGGACGGACAAGACATCAGTCCGAGGATATTTGCCCCAGAAGCAAACACTGGAAGAAAAGCTAGCAAGAGAGCCAGTCTGCCCTCCATTGTGCCGAATTTCGTACTGATTCCATATCTCGGCTCAATAATTCTTTTTGGTGAGCTTTTGGAGCGTGTACGTGTAACGATGATAAGGCAGAATTTAAAATGGACCGGCCCCTGCGTACGGCTCCGAGGCCAAACTTGCTGTTTCTACATTCCGTAGAAGAGTTTTTGCAATCAAGAGAGACCCGAGACCCGGCTTCGGAAAGTCATGTCGAATTAGATGATTGCACAAACGAGATACTCGGCGTCTCTCTATTTGCTTATTCGCTAATTCGCGATTACATCACTCGTCGGCTTTTTGTCACTGACACTGAATTTGTGATATGAGTTTTAGATAGTGAGGCTAGGTTTTCCTCCTCTAGGATGAATTTTGGGAGGTGGAATTTGAACCTACTTGTTATCTTTATGCCTCGAATAATAAACTGCCAGATATGTGAGTACCTAAATAAAGAACCGAATTTACTCTTGGAGCCCACATTATTCACTTATTGAGAAACGTGGAAGTCGGGAGTCTCGCTTACAAACTTCTGCAATTCAATCGCTCCATTCAATAATTTATTTCAATAACTTAATCATTTAATTAAACAAAACGAGAAACCTTTTCCATGAGTGAAAAAAGAACTTATGGCCACCAGATAAGAGTTAACGATATCACATGGAGGGGATGCTTGGGAAGTCCTCCGGATGTTCAGCTTCATCCGCGGTTTTTCTCCTGAAAACCATCTTTGATCAAAAGTTTCGAGATTTCGAGATCATCTTACCGGTATTTGTTGACTTCCGCCTTGAACAAGCTTCTTGAGCAATCTTTGTAGTACGGAAAGCACTCTCCAGGCTCTACTTCTCCCTTCCCGACCTTTTCTGCCTTCACGTAGTCGTCCATCAGGTGAGAGAAGGGCGATTTCGTGGCTCTGAAACAACAAACTCAGGAACTTTTAAACACTTTGGAGCTTGACTTACGTCAGAAACAGCTTCGCCATCTCACCAACGAGCCCCAGATGGTCCACGCTTCTCGAGTGGATCTCGCAGATGGTCCTCAGCAAGCAGCCCCGGCCGTCCATCCCGAAGGTCATAAGGAAGTCCTCCAGGGCGGCGTACATGAGAGCTCTCTCGCCCCCGTGGAAGGCGTGCTGGCTGGCCTCGGGTAACTTGGGCACCTCCACTTCGTCCTCCACTGAGTTGGACGTCACGTGGAAGTACTCGCCAGCTTCCCTCCTGCTCCGTCGCTTCTGGCGTGAGAAGAGGTACTTGTCGACGTAGTCGGAGAGTATTGACCCCGCCATTCGCCCAGCTTGACGAGCCAGCGAGGGATGGAGACCCAGCGTTCCTAGCGGATTCTGGTTGTCGGTGAGCCCCAGCTTGTCAAAGTCCACTGAAATTATTTAAAAGTTAATCGAGGAAGAACTCACAAGAGCATATCTGTTTAATTTGTCAAATAGACAGACAGACAGACAAGCCTTGCCAATTTCACTGGCACTCGAGAACAGCTGGAACTTACGGGTGAGGGGCAGACTGACGGAGATGTTGGAGAAAAACCCCTCTGGCGGGTATCGTACGAACGGAAGAGCCAGGGTTGGCGTGATCGTCAGCGACGTACCCGGAGGCAGCGCCAATCGGCCGTCATCCGTGACCCAAATCAGTCGCTTTTTGCGCGAATGCGGTTTGTCTGCTGCTTCGGCTTCTCGCTCTTGACTAGATTCGAAGGTGTCGTGCAGGTGTAAATTACTAAAATCGCTAAAACTCCGTCTATTTTCTAGCTTTGGACTGTCTTGGTCGCCGCTGCTGTCTAGCTGCTTTTCTTTACTGTCACTTTCCGAGGATGAGCTATGCAGCGAGCCGGCCAGTAAGATGACTAATGTAGTCACAACGCTTTCCGCCTTCATGGCTCTAATGTGCACGCTGAAATCAATTTCAAAAAATATTAAAGCCCATTGGAAACTTGAGTTTTGTATTATTCTTACTTTAAAAATTATTTTATGTTTTAGGTAAAATGTTAAATACAATATTAATATTCGTTTTTGGGGCCTATTTTGGGGTCTTAGAAAAATCTTAAACCTACCGAAAGTCGTTATAATGAACATTCTTTGAAAATTTCAGGTTTATTGTTTAAACAACTTGGGACCTCTCTAGTGGATAAACGGACAAATCTTGGGAGTTTCACTTCAATTCTGGTCAGAGCTCATTAAAATCCGCGTCAAATGTAGGCTAAATAAGCCACATGAGTTCGACTGCATTTCTAAAATAGGAAAGTCTATTGAACCTGTCTACGCGGAGAGACAATAACTAAATTAGTATTCACTGCACCTCCGAGCGTCCGATTTGCCTAATTTAGACGATTAAGTACTTTCAAATGAACCGTATATCGCTTGCACTTGAAACTGACGTGATATGCACACGTCACGTTTGACACACGATCATTATTATGCACATTTTATTGATGTTTTTGAGAGCCTAAGTGGAACAGTAGGTGAATTACTTTTTTGAATGGGCGATGTGCAGAGAACGAGCGTTCGCGAATCGGACAATAGAGCAATTAAGGTGCAGCATTGTCATTTTAATAAAGATGCGCTTTTGCGTCAATGCAAACAATTGTTCAGAGAGTGCATTGGCGCCTACTTATGAAGAGACACACTGCTGCCTTTCAAAGTATCCTAATCGCAGTTTTCTCTGATTCAAAAGTTTTATGAGCGACGCATATTAATTAGCCTCTTGAGGGAGCACACTTGCTGGGGGGTCTCTTGAATAGGACTTTCTGCCATGACAAACTTAAAATTTTTGGATCATCAAGAAAGTCCCATTCTTATGCCAACTTGAAAATTTGACGATCAAATGATCAAAGGATGATCAGAAAAATTTATGATCCTAGCATATATCTTGTTGGAAGTAAGAAAATATTCGATAAAGTTCATTAACATTTTTTAAGCTTTTAAAGTTACAACTTATATGTATCTCACTCGTTGATTACATTGTAGATTATATTCCATCTCGTTACTTTCAAGTTCTACCTATTCAAAGACAAAGGCGTAATATTTTGACTATATTTCTTGGGACAGTCAGAAAGTTCAAGTTCATTCTTGGAGACAGACAGATCAGTATGTCTACTCTCTGAGAAAAATTAAACAATTGAACCCAATTGAAAATTTCATCACTTTAGTCAAAATTTTGTAGTGTTGAGTCTCAATAACCAATTATGGACCCCAATTCAAAAATTTGATCCCTTTATTCTATGATTTTGAGATCTGAGATTTTTAATAATAAAGATTAAGATTTATGTGAGACCTGTTAAACTGAAATCAGGCCAAAATGAGAACATTTGTTTTCTCTTAATATTTGTTTCATCATTAAAGTTCACCTAAAATTAGTTTGAAATAAAGTTTTCCCAGGAATACAAGCAAATTACAACTTTAAAAGCCTATAAATAGCCCACAGTAACTCGCTGAGCCAAGCCGCGAGATAAAAAGAGGAGAAAAAGTGAAAAAGTAGCTAAGCATATCGCGCTTAGTTGTCGTCATAGAAGTTAAGTATTACGTCGTGAAAGTGGAGTCGCAATCTTCCCATACACACAGGCAGAAGGCACAAGTATAGAAGCCGAACCTGATCTGATCAGCGCGCGATCAATGAAAACGTAAACTCGACTTGAACGCGCGCGAAAATAATTTTACATTCCGTTTGAAAGAAGCTAGGCAGCGATGAGACACGAAAGGAATAACAAGTAGGCTGGCCTAATGAAAACGAAACTGGTGGAAAATATGGTTTTGCAGTGAAATCAAGCGGTTCTCGGGTCCGAAGCTGGGTCAAGGAGTCACGAGATGCGCCGATCTCCAACTGACTTGAGCCGGAACATCGATATTTTAATTACTATCTCGCGATCAGACGCGTTATTCACTTGTTTTGCGGTGCAATAAATCGAATGACACTCGCATAGACAGGCCTAATGAGACGAGACTTCGGTACACGAGAACTGGTTGCTCCTCTGACTGACTGAAGAAGGAAAAGACGATCTACAATACACTAATCACTGTTTTTAATTGACTCGTGGCTCGCTTTGCTGCGATCGACAAGTTTTTATCTTGTCTTTTCACTTTTTCTCGCAATTTTGCACTCTTTTCCGCCCGATGTAGGTCAAGGCTGGTATTTTTACGACTTTCCGAAAGAGGAAATTCACCTGCTCCAAAACTTCCTGGCTGAGTAACTTGGCTGGCCTCGCAAATTCCCGATAGCTGACACACTTTTCCGACGGATCCAGACAGGCTAATTAGGGTGCAGAAAAACGGACCATATCGTTCTTAAGTCTGCTCGATTCGCAACATCGATTTTCTGATCTACGAAGGCGAGTTAAATTTGACTCCGATCGCTCTTCTGCGTCCGTCTTGCACCGCGCATAAATTCAAACTAAACTGCAATAGCAAGAATTGATATCGCGTATGAAAGAAGAAATGGTTTTATGCTGGCTTTATTTGCACAGGAGAATGTGGAGCCATGGGGCGCGCAAGTTTCAGTCCTCTTGTGAGTAGAAGTCCGGGGTTTTCCACAGCAGAACGGAGTCTAGGTCCAGATAGAAGTAGATAAAGTGTCGTGCCTGGTGGGTCACGAAGGAGCCGAAACTCTGACCTATGACGCAGTGCCAGTCCGGAAAGTGGTTGCTCTCGAATTCCTTCTTGATGAACCTCGTGATGAACGGAATCCGAGCTGACTCCTTTTCCAGACACTCCATTTCAGCCTGAAATTTCGAAACTGACTCTCAAGACAGTAACTTCAAAAGAGAGCCTACTGCAGCAAAAGCTCTTTTGGCGCATTCGACGGCCTCTTGCTGCATTGCTTCCGTCATGTCGGTCTTCTGGATTTGCACTTTGACGTCATCCATTTTATTTTGAGATGAGTTTTTGATGAAAATGTCTAAGGTAATTTTGATTAGGTACCTACAAACCATATCTCCATGACATTTGAAAACTTGTGGCTGCTTACAAAAAAGGAATTTTTGAATTCCTTTTGAAGACTTTATTAGATCAAGGAGTTGCCTACAGCAGCGCTTAATACTGGATCTTAATCTAAGAAATTTTGATTCTGCAAATGCCTGTGCCCTAATTTTTTGCATTGAGAAAAAAAAACATGATGGACAAGTTTCCCTATAATCCATTCCACCTTCGTAGATGTAGCCTTTCTTTGAACGTCCATTCTCGCTGGAAATGTGTACGTGATGTTTTTTATAACTTTTTATGAATTCATGTAAATTTTTGAAAACTTACAATGACCAAAGTAAGCTTAATCCATCAGTTGCATTAAAAGGTACCAGAAAAACATTGGGTTTGGTTTTTTTTAACTAGTCTTTCTAGATAATGGACGAAATATAACCGCCATTACGATAAACCGTCTCCCCTAGATCATATTAACCTCCCAAAAGCTCATGATCCTAAAAGTTTTTTGGACTATATTTCGAAAAGTCCGAAAAAAAACTCCAAAAGGGACAAAAATAGCTTCGGAGGAATCAAGAAACTAGTTTCAAAGTTTTAAAAATTCAGAGAAAGTGACGAGATGTCCAGAAACTTACTTAAGCGAGTGTCGTGTAAGCTGATATGTAGTAGACGTCGCACGAATATCGCAAAGAAGTAAAGTCAGTTGGCTTATTGCTTTTAATACACGTGAAGTCGCTACTGCATTAGTGGCAGAAGGAAATAAAAGAAATGTAGGTGAATCTTCAGACGTTGAAAGAATTTTTGATGGGCTACAGACGGAGTGAAATAAAGCCAATTGTCATCGAAGTGGAACTAGATCGGAATGCGATTGACGTAATTAATATTTCAAGTGTGCTTTGACAAATGGGGCTTAGCTTCGGGGTGCTCGCGGAAACCTAATCGCCATAAACGTTGGTCGAAACCGAAAGAAGGCTTTGTACGTGGAGGCACTTCTTAGTTAAATGGAATTCATCACTGAAGCCCTAGAAAAGAGAAATGCGGTAGGGATTTGCGTTAGCCTCTTCAATTACGGAGCCCTCTGACCCGTGCTTTGTATCTACTTTTATCATCGCAGTTCTTTGTGTTGTCACTTTCATACCCAAACACCCACGTTGGAGACATTCTTCGATTTATAGCTGTTTAATTTTGGCGATGCAAGTTTTCGTGTCTGAGTTCTTACATTTTGAACATCTAAATCTAACATGTCCGTATATTAAGGTTGCTTTTACTTTGATCTAGACTGAACAGCCTTACTAAGTAAATATAAATATAAAATCCGATAACGTGCTGGAGAGAACGGGGATTTTAAAATTTTTACCCAAAACAAAAATTTAATCTCTGAATTTTTATGCTTTTGTTTGCTTGCAAGTTTTCAAGGAAGTTCTTTCATAGGAAGGATATGATAAATATTTCTAGAACCTCAATCACAATCAGCAACTGATTACGAAAATTATTCAAACTTTGCAATTTAGAAGAAAATTGGAAAAAAAATGTGACTCAGAAAACAAAGAATAAAAGATCAAAAATTCAGAGCTTATTGTTTCCAAAAAAAAAACGTATTTCTCGACAAATAATGGTATATTCTTTCAAAGACTTTCAAAGAAAAAATTTAGTAACACGTTTTAGGAAAAATCGGTCAATTTATGCTTGAGAAGAAATGCTTTAACTCTATATGGTTGGATTTTTTCTGTTTTGAATTTTACCTGTGCAAAATTAATTAAAAAAGTAAGCCATTTTAGTATTTTTATTTAAAGTTTGTAAATAATATATACGTGTACCTTAACATATTCTTTAAATGTACAGCGGAGCCACGCGTCCCTGGTGCAAGAACTCGTCACCTTAACAAAAACAATGAATCAACAACAAATCTGAGTTACATTTGCGCCTCGGTTCCACACCAAGAACGTGGGAGGCTCCGAGTCAAAGAATTTTGATTTCTTACAAACTTTGATTTGTTTCGTCCTTCCTTAAATTATACTTTTTATTAATTTTGATGGCTGCCAGGGATCAGAAACCTTTCACTGACTTCTCGTTATCATTAATACATATTTCTTTATGCATACGTTTTATATATCCATTAAAACATTTTTATATCAAATAATAGTAGAAGAAGCAGGAACCAAATCAATACAGAAGTGTTGGCTAGAAAGAACTCGTCTAAGCGAGATTTCTCTAATTACCTAGAAACAGCGTAATACTAAGTAGTGGTTGCATAGAAAACCTCTAAAATACGTCTAAGTAGAAAGGCTTGGCTTAATTGATTTCTAAAAAGGCAACATTTTCCAATTTCATTCGTTTTCCAGTGCGTTTGGGGGAGACTTTAAGAGGGCGGAAAAAATTTTGACACCCTGGGGAGGTGAAAGCGGGAAGCGGAAAATCACTTTTGTACATTGAACTCAAAGTTACGGGGGTTCGAGGCTACAAAAATACTATCCTTTGCCTGTGTTGCCGATCAACGACGTCTACGCGGTATAAAATTTACTTTTATCATCGACTCGATCCTTTTTCTCGCTCCTCCTCTCTTATCAATGGTAATATTAATTTTGTGGATGAATATTGGATGGTTCGGCTGCTCTGCGGACGGCTCACTAGCCCCGGTTGTTGACGTCGATCGGAATTGACGTGGTGAACGTTGGCGTTTCCAATTCTTCGTGCTTCTTCATTTTCAGCATCTAAAATGAGATATACTCTTGTAAATCAGCCGTCAGAACCTGTCATGAGCCCATGCTTAGAAAATAATAGCGGTCGATCTTAGTTGTTTAGAGGTTCGTAGACTAGAGGTCGAACCCTGGGGTACCGAATATTGATAGTAGAATATCGGGGTCGAAATCAAAGAGCTGATGACAAGCCCTCCCGTCTTATGATAATGATGACTATTTTTTTAGGTTACCTTGAGGTATAGTGGCAAGTAACTGGATGTCAATTTTTACGTGACCTCTTTCAAAGTACTAAAAGATCTATGTACCAAAAGTAACCGATTCTAGTCCACGATTCTCTATGGCCCTATCGCGAGATCTGCAGCATCCGATTTGCAGCACAAATGATTTTACATACCAAATGAAATTTGCAATTCCGATCTTGAACTGATTTCAGTAGAATGTATGCAAGCTTGTGGTGGAAATCATAAAAATGTCAGTATAGAGAGGCTACGCAATTTCTACTCACTACACGAGCTTACACACATCTACTAATTTAATTTTGACAATATAATTGATTGGCGAGTCGACAAGCTAATCATGTTTGGCGCAATCGATTGACTCACCTGTTGTAGTTTGTAGTGATTTATGATGTCCTGATCTGCGGGACACGATTGCGTGAATGCATCTAACTGATACATGTTGTGCATGTAGCGCCACAATGCAGTGAAAGTTGTCTGAAAGAGATGGGGGAGCTTCAATAAAGGGCTCACTGGAGGTTCATCGCGGGTTTTTGTAATGAGTTTTTTAGGTTGAAAAGACAATAACATCGAAGAGCTCAACTATTCTTACGAAATGGAAATTTTGTGACCTCTCATCAGTATGATTACCTATTCTTGTTTTTAATTCCAGATCTAACTCTGAGTGGAGTCTTAGAATGGCACTATTATTTGCAGCTTTTAGATTATTTTCTGTTACAAGTTTTAAAATCCCTCCAACGTGAATCCACATTCCTAGGATAGACCAACAGACACGCGTCTTATCACTAAAAAGCGCACTACTTCAATTACGCGCTGCGATAGCGTTCCAGAAGACAAACCACTTTTTATCACTATCGCACATTTTCACGTGTTTTTGTATGCTCGCAACGACGGTAATTACTTAATGACATAATTAAACGCATAAATTGAGCATACGCTGTGAGACCGAGGAATTCAATCACGGAGCCCATTATTCGGAGCCACTGCAGCGGGTGATGCAGTGAGAGTCTCCAAGGTCGAACACAATAGCTTTTTGCTTCCCAATGATTGCACAACTGCTCTGCGAGCGCCTCCAAGGAGATCACAAGTTGTTGCGAGTCTTGTGATATCATTCATATTCAATACCAAGACCGATAATTAAATGGAAATGTTGTTAGTTGTGTTCGTATATCTTGCAGCGACTGTTGTTTGCGCGCGGTGTAAATCTAATCGCTCATGCGACGTTCAATGTTCCCCTGCCGCCAGCCGAAGTTCAGATTTCGAACATGCATGTAGACACGTTTATGAGGGTCTTTAGGGGTTTCAAATGCGCAGTTGACACTTCAACTGCGCAAAAAATTCTCAAAAAATCTCAAGAACCCAAGAGAGAATATTTCAAAATTATTAGAAAATCTTTGCTAAATTTCTCCTCCATAGACCTTAGGAAATCGTGATTTGCGTGTCCCGAACTCCTGACCCTCAGAATCGGCGACTCGTGTTGCCTTATTTAAGAATAAAACTGGGCACAAGATAAAACGGTCAACGCGGAAAACTCTACGGGCTGCAAGAAGCAAAAGTTCGAGTTCAGGTATTTTGACAAAGTTGGAAAAAGAACAGATAAGCTTTTGGGGAAAATCTATTCAAAAAATTCTAATAATTACTAGAATCAGTGGTTTTGGAAAAAAACCTCACCAGCTAAAACATATGTCCAGCTTGTAGGAAAAAAGTTTTTTTTTTTAATTTTCAGCTGCAAGCCATTCTATCAAAGAGCATAAAACGTGAGGATCGGGATGATCGGGGGCACTCCGGATTGTATCGAAATTTTGCATTTTATTTCATGATTTAGGCTACAGTCGCTTCTAAAACCAATATTGAATCTTTCTCTTCAAGGAACATTGTCGATGGTTTAACTTGTCTTTGTAAAAATTAGTTAAGGTTTTATATTCATGTTAAGACATATGTCATGCTAATAGAAATTGTCGAAAGAAATCAGATGAATAAAGGATATGGATTGACGGTTTAGAAAGTAAAACCATCCTGCTCAAATTTGACAAATTAAGAAAATTTTTAAATATGTTTTTGATGTTCAGATGGTACTTTTGTGCTTCCACAATTTTATGAAAAGAGATGCTATCTAAACAAAATTGATAAAAAATTATTCTTGATCGTGAAATATTTCAAGGAGAGTGTAGATTAATTTCTCTCAAAAATTTCGAAGCAACTTTGCAACAGCCTCTTGTCTTTCGCTCGTCATATCGGCAGACACCCGGTGACGCAAAACGGAAACCCGCGCACTTCGCGTCGTGCGCTCGCGAGTCGCGACAGGCAGAATACAATCGCCGGATGTGGGCTTCTTGGCAGATCATCTGCATGAGTACTTACGGGAATTTCGAAGTCCACGAAGTACTTTCCAGCGACCCGGATGTGCTGCAGCCGGGGCATGAGCTCGCAGTCAAAGCAGCAGATTGTGTCGCCGGTCAAAAATCGCGTGTCCCGGAGCTCCAAGTGGTCGTTGATCTTCTTCAAGTGCGCCAGCAGAGCGTTGTTTTTGTGTTCGTCCTTCTTCACCAGCATCAGCTTCAACTTGCTGTAGAGGTTCTCTATCAACGTCGCCACCTCCTTGTCCTGCACAAACAGATTGTATCCCCCTGGCACGGTCTTCATGATGTGTCGCTCGATCTTCTCGTTCTCCAGGATCGCGATCCCGTTGTCGATAAGGATGGGCGGATGTGTGGCCTCAAAGTTGGTTCTGAAGTCTGGAGGGGGCTTCTGCATGTCGACTGTCGTGACTTTGAGGCTGATGGTCTTGAGCTCGGCAAGGAGGTAGAGGTCCATGAAGTACTCTTGGCAGAACAGACAGGCGCCCTTTCGTCTCCCATCGATGGTGGAGGCCTGAAAGACACAAATGTTGGCGTCAGCTCAGTGAAAATACGAGTCGGTTGGCACATGCTAGTCCCATGTGAGTCGTAATGCCGGGATTACGCAATTCCGGGCGGCGGATTTATGGGCGGCGTATTTTTAATTAGTTTATACGTGTAGCGCGCGGCTTAGGCCAATGTAAAGGTCGTGTGAGAGCGCTATTTTGCAAGCCGTAATAACTGCTTGGATGAGTGCGTGGCTAGAGACGCGTCGACTCGAGGCCGAGTGCACCTTGGGTGGACTTATCCACTGTAATTAAGATCGCAGTGCTCAGCTTTTTGAAACTTTGACTTCAAACTCTTCTTTACCCTTGCCCACAATTCATTTTTTGTATCATCATCATCAACAAACTTTAAATAAGGAATCTAATAGTTTTGAAAGAAGCCAGCAGAACTTTGATAGGTTTGATTAGGTAGGAGAGAGAGTGTGCAATTTTAAGTTTGATAGAATCTATTTTTTAAATTTCACCCCCGATGCTACTTAAAGTTTCCAAAAGCCGTATTTCTGAGACTTTACGACATCTCCGGGCTTCATTCTGAAACTTTTTTAAGACTTCACGAAACAAAAGTAAAAGTCTTCCTCTATTTGCTCTAAGTGTCTTCTTTGACTTGGATCGTTATAGTTCATAAACAGCTCATTCTACACAATTTCCTCGGTTGGCAGTTTAAAAAGCGTACATTTCTTCACTTCGATCCGCTAATTGCGGGTTAGAGCTCAAGCTTCGAGACCTGCCCATGAAAAAGCTCATTATTCCTGCCCTCTCAGCGATTACCAGAACCTTCGCCGGCAATAGCGTGATTCCCATCACTTCACCGCAGCTATTTTCTAACCCGAGATTATGCAAAACTAATAAAATCCGCAATACAATATCAAAATTATCAGTTCTCGAAGTAATAAATTGCCAGTGAGTACTCGACTGGCGTGCATCCTGCAATTGTTCGTTTCTAATTTTTCAAAACTCAGCCGCATCGCATGCAATTAGAGTACTGCTCTTGGGAAACCGCTTACACACACTCGAGCCCGACGAGGGTCGAGATACGAGGCCTGCCCTTGCCTTGGAGGTGCCGATGACTGCCGATATTATTTGAAAGCTGGGCCTACTGAACCAAAAAAGGTCTAAAACAACTTTGCGTAACCTGCATTCAATCTTTCGACAGCTCAAAGGCACCACCTATTAATCACTCGCTCGCTGGCCCAGGAAGAGCAGGCCCATATTCGGACTGTCGAGTGAACTTTAATAGATTCGCTCTTTTTGTCTGATTAGTCTTGCGAGTAATGATGATGAGATTGGAGTGTAAACAAAAGTATATTGTGCTGTTACTCAAACACCAATGACACACGGGCCGGCTGACGTAATCAGGAGCGGCTACAAGACTTTTGATAAAAAAAGCTCAAAGCTATACAGAACTGAGTCATGAGTCGCAGACCGAGAATAACAAGACCGCAGTGAGCCATTACGCTCCAAGACAGGCGAAGATGACTGCAGAGAGAGACGGAGGAAAAAGTCAGACGACTACCAGAATTCCCGAAGCGGCGGGCTTTAATGAGAAAAAAATTCAAATTCGTAAGGTCATTCGAATTAGTGGGTAACTGAGGCTCTTCCTGAACGCAAAGTGACAAAAACGCAATTAGAGCTCACTCGACTTCCGAAGTCCAAGAGCTGTTCTGATCGTGATTCAAATTTTTCTATGAAATTTTAAAAATTTATAAATTTATTAAAAGGCTAAGAAGGTTTTGAAAAAAAATTTTTTCTGAAAAACCCTGTAAATAGCCCTGGAAGAACATACTTAGGGGGAGTTCTATACTAGGATGATTTTCCGAAGAATTAAAAAGAAGCCAGATAGAGCGTCTTTGAGTGTAGTTTGAAACTAAGCATTTGAAGGAGCCTTAAAGGTTATGAATCACTGGAGAAATAAGCACACATGTTCCAAAGGCAGACGTAAAGTTTAAAGAAACCCTGAATAAGCACTATCATCAGTGTACTAAATTAGGAGCATTTCGACAAGCTGACACATTCATCGGCTCTCATTTCCAAACTACTTGACAAAGAGTTCTGAAAACTTGCACAGTTTTTTTTACTTTAACTGAGAAGGGCTGTGAAATGATTGATTTCAGCGCCTTCTGGGGGGAAATTATTACCCAAAAGGTCCATTTTCCTGAACAAAATATGCCTAAATCTTTGAATTTCGGTAAAAAAAACTACTTATGGTAGCTTCATAATACTTCGCACAAGGGTTGAGTCTGCTGAAATCCTAAAGTTCCTTGAAAGACACTTGGATAGCACTTTAGAAAAAAAGTTAAAAGGGAAAGAAATCTCCTTACAAAAATGCAATTTTTTCGCTTAGCAACAACGGAACTCAAAATCTTCACGACCGATCTTACTGACAATCGACATACATATGTATTTTGATGTCGCAAGTTCCACTTAGCAGCGATTTTGCGATATCAATTGTGGAAGGTGAGTTATGGGGGGAAAACCGAAAATCTCCTGTTTTCAGCTACATCAGTTCCAATAGTGCTTCTCAAAATTAAGATGTCCCTAAAAACTTTTTATAACCTTACTTGGAAGTTGGTTATGATCAGTGCCGAGTCTCAGCTTCCTATATCGACTTTTAATGTTTTCGTGTATCCTCATATTGTATGTTAAACTTCATATGTCCTCCACAAGAAAACTTTAAAACGTGTATGTTTAGTACACGTGGCGCATAGCGCCACCAGATTTGGCTGAAGGCGCAATGGAAAGTTGGCGAGCCGTGCGAAGCGGAATGCGGAGCGGAGGGCTGAGTAAGCGCGAAGTGGTGAGCGTTGCAGCTGCGAGCAGGGAGCCTCCCCTAGTAACTATATTTTAAATTCCTAGGGAGTCCTCATAAAATTGTCATTAAAGCTTAGAAAAAATTCCGAGGTCTCGTAAAAACTTCTTTTTTGGAGTCCCAAAACAATAAAAGCTCTAAAATAGGTTACAATCCAAGGTGTTTCGAATTTGTTGGGAAAAAAAATTTAAAAGGAGCTCTTCAACAAATTTTATGGGAAAATATAATTGAAGGAGTTAAATAAGTCTTCCAACGTATGGATCTTAAAACACACATCTCAGGCTTGCAAAACACGTGAGATGGCCCAAAAAGCCTTTCGCACCAAATGGAGACTGTGATCGGCTCTCAAAGCGGCAATCCTTGAGAAAATTTTGTTTAGAGACTGCTAAAACACTCTGGCCCGATTAGCGAACAATGAAGCGAAAATAAATAAATAAATCAAGCCATCTTGCATCACGCTGCAGCATGGCATATGCCACAATCCAGTTCAGTCGCAGATCGCAATTTTCCCGCAGTAGCTGCGCTGCCAGCTCTCAAGTATGTCCATCACGTCACCGCGAATCACGCTCTCGGAATTCACATTTTATTTTTTATTTTGGGATCAGCGAGCGGCCAGATTTTATATCAAATTGATCATTATGATAATACTCGAGGAGAAGAAGCTCACAAAACAAAACGCGGCTAAATTGGAGGAAGTCATGCCAGGCCATTCCGTGTCTTCTCCTCCGTCCATATACTTGTGCCTCTCAATGCGATTCAATCAGCCACGCGATGATGTAATGTCTCACCGCCAGTTGCCGGAGGCACATAAACATTTTCATACACACACTTTTTCGCATTGTGCGATGACTGAGCGGGGCTAAAAAGCCTTTGACATGACCTGCTCACACTCCGCTCCGAAAGTTCCTAGCTCCCCAAGTTTTTCAGCTGCGTCTAAAAACGTCGGGGTCAGAGAGTGGCTGCATGCAGTTGGTTAACAACTCGTCAACCGACTCGACCGACTTCGCTGAACCACAATATAACATAATAATTGAACAATTGAACTCGATTTTTGTTTTGCTTAGCACTTTTGTCGTGTTCATTTCGCTCCATTCATGCTTATTTGCCGTTTTTGTGAGAAAGGAAATATTTTAAGGAAACCATGGTGTTTGAGCAACTCTGTCACGGCTGGCCTTTCTTTTGACAGTCCGCCCTCGACCCTAGTCTCCAACTTAGTTTCCTCTACTTATTAGTCTTACAGCCATATACTGAAATATTCTAAAATAAAGTCGATCTCAAGAGCATTTAAAGATCTAGAAGTAGTAGATAAACCTTTACAGTGTCCTGCAAAGCCTCAGAATAGTTTTTCTAGAGTTTTGGAGGAGGCCAATAGAAATCATAAAATATCATATTGGACGATTTCAAAAATTTTAAAACATCCTGTTGAAGCAGCCATTCCAAGGAAACAGTTGGGGTTCTTCACAAAGGTCTGACAGACCTCGAAATAGGCCACAGAAGTACCTAAAAATTTTATCAGGTTAAAAAGAACAGAAAAATCCTTAAATCAGTAATAGAAAGAGTTCTATTTAGTCTTCAACAGAGTCACATCGTCGAAGAAACGAAAAACTTGATCTACAATCTACTATTTATGCTATTAATTTCAACAGCTTCTTCAGAAAATTGTCTGTTTTGAGTGTCATAGAAAATTTCAGGTGCAATTGGCTTCATGAATGTAAATCTCTTCTCTCAAGAGAAGACAGATGCAAAAAATCAAATCTCCAAATCGACCGTTTTCTGTTATTCCGCGGCCAAAAAAGTTAATCAAGATACCCAAGTGGCACTTTTTGTCCCATCCGGCCAATTATGAGTCAAAACACCTACTTTCGCGCGGATCACTTTAAATGTCAGACGACGAGCTCGCCTCCTTTTTTGCATTTCAAATTTTGAATTCCACACACATTGGCATCTTCAATTAGACTTTCAATAAAGCTCATTTCGTACACACGAGCTGCAGCTCTCCATGCCTTCAGACAACAGAGCCATCAAAGGCAACGATTCAATATAATCTCTCCATTATTAAATTTTTATTGTTTTTCTGTACGCGAATTCAGCAATTATTCGATAATGATGATGCTGCTGTTTTGAGCTCTCTGCGTTTGAGCGCCCGCGCCGGTGATACATGCGTAGATCTCCAGATGTACTCTAAAACACGGTTCAACAGAGGTTTTAAGCGATGTGTGCGAGCGCCGAGCGGAGATTTTTCAAATGCACTTTCTAAAGTGATATCGTTACTTACAAGCTAGGCTACAATTATGATACTATGCTCGAAACATTATTCATGTAAAAGAAGTTTTGTTTGTTTGTTTTCGAGACCAATTCAAACTGAGACCGGAAAGAGCTTGGGAAGGGTCACTTTCCGTGCATCTCGGATCTTCAATGTGTATCCTGATTTTGGGTATTTCTGTTCAGTCTTTTTGGAATTTTTCATAAGAAATTTTAAGCTATCGAATCTTAAGATTTTTTCCCAGCATTATTCAGGCTCTTCAAAGATTACATGCCTCGTTTTTAGTGCATTTCAAGATTTTAAAAATCGTTCCCAAAATTTTCAGGCTCCAATTGAAACTTTAGGAATTTCAAAAGAAATATTTGAACAATTTCCTTATTTTGATTGGCTTTGAGAAGAATATTTGTATGCTATGAGCCTTATTATTTCTTAGGAGACCAACTTTGGCAATTTTATTTTATTTATTTTAAAAATGTACTCCAAACAAAAGATCTAACATGCCTTAAACTTAGTAAATTTATTCATAAACCAGACCGAAATCCAAATCATCCTCCAGACTTCAAATGCTTTACTCTACCCTCCTACATTATCATTCTCCTGGTGTTTCGCTTTGTTTGTGCCTTACTGTTTACCTTGTCGATGGCCCAGCATGTGAAGAAATTTCGAGTGTGTCCACACCCAACGAGAGGCAGCCGGATCATGCGGAAGTGGGATAGCATGTGTCAGGCTTAGACAATGGGCCGTTTGGAGAAATTTCTAATGCGGAATATAGATTTTATCACGCAACGACTCAGCATATAGCAGCTCGTGAGGACGGTTTTGAATATTAAGAGCTAGGCGGGTTGCGGTTGCGGGCAAAAAGTCGTCTTCGATGACTGAAGTGAAAGCTGCACTGAATGTGTGCCCTCGCGTTCCGCAAAACAAGTGCAATCACGAGACTTTTCCAGGACTAGAAGTCCGCTTGTTTTTGAATAACTCGTAAAGCACCACAAAGGCAACAAATGAGTACCCATTAATGGCTTTGACAGGCCATAATATGCTAATGAACATGTGCTTAGCAATGCCAAAATAGTCACAACTTGCTCTTAATGTGTTAGTAAGCGGCTGTCAAACAAATGTTTAGCCATGAATTAACATTTTGGGGGGCGAGAGAGTTGCTACATGCTTAAAATTTGTCTTCGGCAGCCCTAACTAAAGAGGCCTAATTAAGTGAAAAAGTCAATTAGTAACCAAACAAATTTGGAAATAAAAAGTATGTTTAAAAATATTGCGAAAAAATATACTGGAAGAACAGCTGTGAGGAAGATTTAGTTACCGTTGAAAATAGGAAATTTTAATGTTTTCGGACATTTTTATTTCAAACTTTCAATTTTTAAGCTCTGTACACTAATGAATGGCTCCTAAACTTTAGTAAAAACCGTGATAAGAAAAGGATTTGATTCAAGTTGTCTTCGTAGTTGAAGTAAATTTACTAAATAGTGGATTTAAAGGACATTTTTCGTCCCACAGGGTTAGATTCCCTGATGTTAGCTTATGTTAAAGAGTTCAAAGACTCCATTCCTGGAAGAGAGATTGCCTACAGCTGCCTCGAGCCTCATCTCTGGCCCACCAAAATAATCCAAACAGCTCATTTTGCAAGCCACACAAATAATTTGCAAAACATTTGCATGATAAATTTCATTAGCGTTATATTATACGAGTGAATCTTATTAAATACGCATTATAATTGCGCAAAACACAGCGAACAGAAATAATGAAAAGTAAAAACAAAGCGCGCTCGATGAAAAGTAAAACTCGAAAACATACATTTTTACTCCACTTTCAACACGCTGCAATTGCTCTGCTGCTCTCACAAACTCACAAAACAAACCGCTCGTCGAGCCGTGTTTTGCATTAATTACGTCAAGAGGATGATAAGTTTATTGTATTTTCTTTTTGGCCCCGTTTTTAGACGCAACTTTTGAACACCCGCCTTTTGTCTGTCTTTTTCCCAAAATACTCATATTTGGGGTCTTAGGCGATGCTTTAAGAGTTTTTTATATTGAAATTATAGGTAGGCTTACTTACAGCGCTGAACATTTAAATTTCTTGAAGCTCTTTCAGACCCTAATTTTTTATTTCTACTAAAGGAAGATTTATATATTAAACAGGAAGTTTTTAAAAAGGTTTTATAATTTGAATCACTTTTTCGATTGATTTGGCAAAACAAAAACAGTCAAAATAAGATTTAGAAGGGCTCACTCTCTTGGCTCCCTGGGCTTTACCTCACCTCTTAATACGTGTTTATCTCACACATCGCACTCATAAATACCCAAAGTGGCTTATTTGATGTGAAAACATTTTGCTTTAGATAGTCGTGGCCAAAAATGGTCAAAATTGGGCCACTCTTCAGGCTGAGCCTCCGGCTTTTAAAAATACCCACACACGCGAGCTTTATCAATCATTTGTTGGGATTCTTATCTTGCACGCCACAGGGAACTCGATATCAATCAATACGCTGCTGTCGTAAATGCGACCAAGTTGTGATGACACTTTTTACACCTCGAGATATGCGAAATTCTGATAAGACGCATTCCAGACCTCCCGAGGTTTCGATCGTCGCTGGAGCGCTCACGAATTGCACTTTTATCGGCGATAAGACCGTAACGGATGCAACGAACTCTCTGAGATAAGACAAGACTTTCTGCTCTTTCGAAGAAAATATGAAGAGTTTTGGCTTTTCAGGGCCAACTTTAATACAAATACTTTTCTCGCAAATTGATTTCTTTTTGTCTTTTCTCAGACAAATTAGTCAGGGTGGAAATCAAAGAAAATCGAACTATGATTCTACGAGTCTTCATCGACTATTTGCCTTGAAAGTTTGTTTTAAAATTCTGTTTAATTTTTTACATTGTTATAAATTATGTCCAAAAAGTCCGAAATTTAAACATATTTTAAAGCACTTTACAGCGCGGTTTTTTAAGTACAATTTTCTTGTGCAAAGATAAATTTGAAATAATCTCGCAAACGGGCATCATCGGCATCATCTCAAGCTAGAATTTCCAGCCCTCCGAATTCAAGGTCCTCAACAAGAGCACGTATTTCCAAGAACACGATTCGCACACGAGGCAGCGCAGCATATTTGCGTATCCCTCGTACAAATTATATCTCAAAGCGATAATTAAGTCTAATTTCTTCTGCGCGCTAATCCACTCTCACACCAACTTACATAACGTCTCTCGTGAACACACGAGATCGCTCGCACTGCGAGATTTCCATGGCGCGCAAATCAGCCACGGTTCGAGCTCTAATTATTCTTTCACATGCGGCCAACGAGCTGCTCCAATGAGACGCGACGACGACCGTTTGCCATTTATGAAGAAACACTTGATTGGATAGGAAGTAAAATACACGCGGAAAAGGCATGAAATTCATCACACATGTCCCTCTTGCATAATTGCCGGCTCGAACGGCAGCTCGGACTTGGCCTTTCTCATAAAACACGCGAGTTTGAGGCGAAAGTGTGGGCTGCAATTGCCCCCGCAGAAACCAGTTTTGTCTTAGAAATCGAAACTTGTGGGCTACGGGCTCGCGCTCTTGCTGGTCCAGGCCCTGCCTCTATCATCCAGCGCTGCCGAGGAACCCGAGAAGCGTAACAAAAGTATAACTAACCAAAGCGTCGCGCGATATGAGTAAGTCTAATCCAATAACTATATGAACTATACTGCCTACTCTGAGCCCGTTTGGCTCGGCATTGAGAGTTGGCTGGCGGCAATGCGAATGCACAAATGTCTATTCGAGACACAAATTTTCGTAACATGCCTTGCATACCTCGGATTATTCCGCTCGCACACGTTCAGCCGCTCGCTTACTCCACTTCGGCCCATTCACACATATTATTTGCGCCATGGGTGGAGCTGGGGAAGGTCGCAAAGGCCATTAATCTTTTCTGGGGCACTGAGTTCGTGGTCTATTTTATTGGATTCGGATTTAATGAGGTTTAAGCAAAATATGGACCTCCTAGTACTCGAAAATGGAGCCTTTTTTGAATCTAGGCTTTTTTGAATCATTTTTAAGAGAAGATTTTTGAAATCAATAATTTAATCACGGACTCTCTGAATTAAGTACTGACTCAACAGCTTTTAACATTTTTAGTTTTTAATGGAGAAAGCATTCAGAGCTTATTAGACTAAATCAATGAAATCAGCGCTTAAAAATCAAATAGCCCCCTCTGAGCCCTCCCGAGGTCCTCCTCTGCATTCAACCCATATTGCCATTGCAGCCAGCTTCATCTCTTAGATCAAAGCCACATATTATTACTTTTAATTATGATTGCTCTCCATCAACTCCGCATGCCCCGCTTAGCGATCGCACACACACGAGTGTCGTCATGTTTAATGAAATGAAATATTTTCAAAACGAAATGAAGAAAAAGAAAAAGGCGCTACAAAACTCGACTCTTGTTAGACTCCATGCCTACTCGTACGGAGCATGCATGGGGCTCAGTCTGTGGGGTTATGTAATTTACAGCAATTGAATTTTTTTTTTCGTAGACTATGGCGACTCTTGTCTTGCAGCGACTCGAGATGAAGTGCGAACGCAAGCAGGCAGGCGACATTGAAATGCTTTTTGCAGGAGTCGCAGGAAATTTTTGTGTCGCTTTGAAGTGACGGGTTTACGGCGTGTTGGGGGTCAAGAGGGTGCAGTCTTCGTCGAATTACGGATTATTGCCATATTGCCCATAAAAATTCATATTGGCCTGAAATTAACTCTTTTTGACCTTATAAATTTAGTTTAGGGGTTTTGTGGCTTGGAATTTGGAATTTGTCCATGGAAAGTGAGCCATTTCTAGTGTATGATGGTTTTAAGATTTTCTAGAGAACGAATTTTCGAAACAACATTTTCTAAGGCTCTCAGAATAGAACTTTCTTTTTTCTGCCCAATACAAGTTTTCTTTAATTTTAGGTGCAATAAGTCACACAAAGATTCGTTTAAAATTTTCCCATTTTTCTTTAAGAAATGATTGTGATTAATAAACTATAACTTACTATAACTATTTTTATTGTTTGATTAGAATAATTTGTGGCCAAAAGCAAAAAAAAAAATAACTGGCGTTATGCCTAGACTAGATTGGATGTCAAACAACATATAAAATTTGACCTTCATTGCCCACAAAAGCAGTCAAGAACTCTTAATTACTTTCCACCTCTCACTGAAAGCTTCGTCCATTGGCCGCCGAGTAATTTCTCTAATTACGAGTCAGTAAAAGCAATTGCGCCACAAAGCATTCAGAAAAACCCCGCGTGAGTCAAGATTCTACCCTGCTAGCACTGATCCAGATTCTTCTTATCAAATAAACTCTTTTATCTTATCGAGCAGCGCTTCACCGCGAGCCCAGAAATTCTCAAAAGTCTCCAACCTTTGATACTTTCCGCATTGCTCCCATAAAACTTCGCCTTGAGCGATTGATTAACGAGCCGCCTGAACCCCACCTGGGGGCCCAGGAAGCGGGCCTAGGAAGCCTCGCATGTCCCGCCCGAGCACGTGACTCCCATACGTAAGTCCGCTGTTGGGAGGCGAAAGAAGCTCATACGTGTCTTATGGTCGCGATAAACATATTCTTTGCACTGCGCCGCACACACTCAAAGTTCCACTGTTTGTCTTGACTCACTTTTCACTTTTCAGACTCTCGAGTGCGCACAGGCTCTCCGTGCCCGTGGAACAGTCTGGGCTTTTATATTTCGGGCTATTTAGATTACAGCCCGCGGTCGCAGTCGCGGTCCCCTCGTGAAGAAAATAAGCAGATGGGCGCACACAAAGACGGTTGCCGCAACATGATGACGTTATTTCCATTTCAAATTCAGCTCGCCAAATTCTTTCGCTCGCGCTCCGGACGTCGTAGTAGGCGTCGCGAATTCCCAATTTTATCACTCTTTTCCCGCGATTCCGAGCAGTTTCGCGGTCCGACATCGTGTCTAGAAATCGTGAGTTTCACAAACCTTGATAATAAGCTCGATTTCTGGAACGTCTCCATTCTTGGGGTCCGTGCCATTCAGATTTTGTATTTCGTCTGTCATTCTGGTTGATTTGTGGTGAGGCTAAGTATTTCCTGGGTGGTTCGGCTCGGTTTTACGGTAATCCTTTTGCTTTTGGGAGCTCAATTGTTGGAGAAACACAACTTTTATGTTAATCGCGAACTAAACACCGCGACGCTTTTCTCAAAACTGACGAAAAATCTCACCTCGAATCGGCTGGCGGAGTTAGTGGTGAGATTTGTGTGGTGGGTTCGATTGTACACCAACATCGAAAAATTGACACTCACATTCGAAAAATTGACAGTCACATTCGAAAAATTGACTTTCATATTCGAAAAATTGACATTCGCACATTCAAAAATTGAAATCACTTCGAAACTTGGGGAAAACTCGCACTGGACAATTTTCCACGAAATATTCGTGGTAATAAGGAGCTGTCGATGTCCAAGGTAGTGAAAAATCACCATCAACTTTTAAATGTTTTTGAGTCAAATTTTGATACATTTTATTGCATATTCTTGTCTTGAATTTGAAGTTATCACTTCGTGCAACCTGAAATTACGATTCCCTCGGTCCGAAACTTGTTTATGACCAAAATCAGTTCA
This sequence comes from Forcipomyia taiwana, assembly GCA_963930915.1. Taxonomy (NCBI): domain Eukaryota; kingdom Metazoa; phylum Arthropoda; class Insecta; order Diptera; family Ceratopogonidae; genus Forcipomyia; species Forcipomyia taiwana. The sequence goes on along the minus strand of CAWVOI010000086.1, from coordinate 354,911 downwards.
GGGATGGTCTTGACTAGAGAAATAGTTCAAAACTCAAGCAATATTTCTCAACTAATTTTGACATTTAATTCATAACATCATTTTTAGGTCCCAGGAGAAGCAGAGCAGTTCGACAACGTTTGCAATTTCCTAATATTTGGAGGAAATCTGTGCCGAGTATGCCTTCAATGGAGCCAACACGCTTCAAAAGACTTTGTCTCCTGTTCGGACTCATTCGAAGAGATCATAGCTAATCCCGGAGTACCCAGTTCAGACATTTGCCATGACTGCCACTTAGTTTTTTCACAATTCAAGGAATTAAGGGACCTCTCACGAAAGTCTGTAGAAATATTTAGTATCCTGAAGGAAACGCTTAGTACTTGTTGAGGCCAGGGACACAAGGCAGAAGAGCCCAAAAGAGAGATCTCAGAAAGACTCAAGAAGAAGACTGGACGTCCACGAAACGAAACCCAGGACCACCGAGGAGTCCGTCAAAGGGTCTGCTGTGACCTCTGCGGCTACGTTTGCTTCTACAAGAGTCAGCTGACCTCCCACATGAAGGCCAACCATGTGACGCCCTCAGTCAACTGCTGTGACAAGCTCTGGACTCCTCTCAAGTACCGCACACACCACCGAAACGTTCACCTAAGCCCGAGTCTGCATAGACGAGGACCTAAAGTCTCAATCGAGATCCCCGAAGTAGATGAGACGACTCACAAGGAGTTCTCGTGTCCCGAATGTCACTCGGAGTTTGACAAGCTCTCTTTCCTGAAGCGCCACTTTAGCCGAAAGCACTCGTATCGGTCCCCTCGCTACCCCTGTGGTGTCTGCCGACGACCATTTCTGACAAAACATGAGCTTGGGTCACACATTAAAGAGGTGCACCTTAGGAACGAGGTCAGGAGCTGCCCCCTTTGCGGTAAGAGCTATCACTCGAGGAACCACATGAGAAAGCACCTGCTGACACACACAGACCTCCACTTCAAGTGTCAGTGCGGCGTGAAAATCAAAGAATTGAGCTCCTTTCGAAGGCACCTGAAGTTGAGACATGAGCTTTCTCTCAGCAAAGTTGCTGTAAACTCCTTCAAAGTGTTGGATGAGGTGGGAATGGCTGAGAAAATGGATATTTTTAAGAGAATGTATGAGAGTTAGAGACACTAGCAAATACAATTGTTTACATTCGAAAACCTTTCATTTTAAGAAACAATCAAACTTGTCAGATTCTCGCCACTCGTAAGCAGATTTAAAACCATAAGTTAGCAGAGTTAGCCATTATGAACAAATTAACTAACGAGAGATCAACCTCAAAACTGTCAGTGCAAAAGATAAAATTAATCATAAAAACTTTTACTATAATGAATTTCTAAAAAAAAATTCCCAGAAGCTCATTCTCTTTTGAAAATGCTGTCGGAAAATTGTCAAACTTTTCAGAGATCACTCTCTACATTTCGTTCTTGCACTTCTCGATGAAGGCCGCGATGCTGGGGTTCCTCAGGTTGGTGTAGACCCCCGGGTAGTTGGGCTGGGCGCATCCGTAGCCCCAGGAGACGAGTCCACACAGCTCCTTGGTCTTGGCGTCGTAGAGAGGGCCCCCAGAGTCGCCTTGGCAGGCGTCCTTGCCGCCCTCGGGGAGCCCGGCACACACCATGCTTTCGTCGACGGCGGCGTCCCCGTACGCCTCCTTGCACCTCTTCTGGGACACGAGGGGCACGTTCACCGACCGCAGGCTGTCCGCCGTCTCGTTCTGGTGCTGGGTGTTGCCCCACCCGGCGGTGGTGAGCATCGTGCCCTCCGGCAGCTCGGTAGCCGACGTCTCGGACAGCGCGGCGGCTCTGAAGTACGCGGAGTCCCGCACGTTCCCGGGGATCTTGCACACGGCGGCGTCGTACGAGATGGTGGCTCGGTTGTAGTCGGGGTGGATGCGGCAGCTCTCTACCTTGTACTCCACGCCCCCCTGGTCCCGGAGAGTGGCCCCGAGCTTGATCGACCTGGTCCGCACGTCCCCGGAGACGCAGTGGGCGGCCGTCACGACGAGCTCCGGCGTGATGAAGGAGCAGCCGCAGCTGTGGCGGCCCGCGTTCCTGAGGGTGGCCATGAAGGGGACGTTCATGATGCTCTCCGGGGTGCCTCCCACGATGCGGCCTCCAGTGGTGGCCAGTGGGTTCACCATGAGGGCTGAGGTCTGGGTCCAGAGTAGGCCCAGGACGACAAGTAAGCAGATTTTTGTCATTTTGATATTTTTTTGGGTTTTGGTAGCTTTGGGTGTCGATTGACTGATGTTTCTGACTGATCGAGAAGACCTTTTATACGCGCGCTTCGCTATCGGGCCCAATCAGTAGCTTATCTTGGAGCTGCATTCGGACAAGAAAACGGGCTCGGGGATTATCTTGCGGTTGCACCATCGCCAGACGAATGCACCAAAATATTTTGGAAATCTCACCTGACCCATATTTGAGTTAAATCTTTTGTTCAATGTTCAATCAACGAAAAATTTAATTCTAATTTTAATTAATTCTTTGTAGATATTAGCTCTTGAAAAACTTTTCCATGCTAATTAAATACACGCTTGAATATTTTATAACCATCCCGACAACATAAGGTAACCTCTGTTCAGCATTGAAAGTTGGTAAAAGGAGCCTCATGTACGACAATTCGTTCAGTGATTTTTAGATTTTCATCGTGTTGTAAGCCTATGAAATGGAAAATTTTAGCTCAGTGACTCAGAAAAACTTCGACCAGCAGTATTTTCCTGTCCTGTTCAATTCTGGAGAGGTTTTTGGACTCTGGCCTTGCTCCAATAAATCTCTTGTTAGTAAGCTCAAAGCGGCTTTCTGTGTGATTCTCGTGGGGTGTTTTTGGTGCTCCTCCTTCATATCTGCCGTAAAAGAACTTTATCGCGGTGACTTTGTTCTTTTCAGTTACGTGCTGTTCACTAGTCACGTGCAACCTTCTCTTGAAACTGGGAGTCGTTCTCTGGAAGTGGCAAATGTTCATCCATATCCTCAAAGATCTTCGAGCACTAACCTCCTATTCCTCGCAAGAAACCAAGGCTCAGAAAATTAGCAGACTAGCCAACAAATTCCTATTGCGTTTGAGCCAATCAACGGGGGTGTTTTACACTTTGGTTCCCTTAATATTGGTTGCTTTGCAATATTTTAACCATGAACCTCTGCAACCCACTCTCCAAACTACCAGCTGGTGGTACTGGGACATTAAAAGCATCCGAGGCTACATTCCGGCTTACTTCTTGAATATCATCGTTAATTTAGGAGTCCCTTACGTTTTGGTGTTCCTTGATGGACTGGTTCTGGACATTTCTCTGTACGCTGGAGAGCTCTTTGAAGACATTTCGAACAGCCTGTCCAGCACAATCCAGACCTTTCTAGAAGAAGGTCTCACGCATGTAGACGTGGACGAGTTTCTCAACAGTATTTTAAGGAGGCATCTGAAGGCCATCGAATTCTGCAATACCTGGAAGGATCTGGCCACGGAAATCGTACTGATACAGTTCCTCAGTGGCGTCTTCGAAGTTTGCTTTGGAGGCTTTACGCTCATCGTAACAGAGGACTTGAACACTCGTTACACCTACATTGCTTTCTCGAGTGCCGTCATAACGCAGGCCTTCTTTTACTGCTGGGGAGGCCAAGTCCTGATAGAATCAGTGAGATGAAATCGAAGTTAAATGTTAGAGTTAAAAATACATTTTCACAGAGCCTGGAGGTTTCCATGAGCCTGTACAGCCTTCCATGGTACGACATGAGCACCAAGACGAGGAAAAAGCTCGCTCTGATGATGACCGGAGCCCAAATACCGATAGTCTTGGATGTGCCGTTCTTTGAGGTCTCGTATCCGACTTTCATAAATGTAATGTATCTACCGAGCTTATCCTTGGGTCTTGTTCAACACATTTAATTGACCTTACTTTTTAGATTCTCAAAGCCTCTCACGGATACATTACGCTTTTAGGTACGCTTATGTAGAATAATTAACGTAGGAAGCACGAATGAAGAAGAACTTTTAGTTACACTCAACAGTTGTTCAATAGAGGAATAAATTTTAAAAATGTTTTGAATTTTATGGTAGAAGATAATTGAGTTATACATAGATTTAAGAGCCTTTGCGATTGCCCTTCATTCAGGAAAATTTTCAAAAATTTGAGTACGTTTTCAGGTTGGTTTTATGGCAAAATTTTCTATAGAAAAGAAAATATATACCTAAAATATTACTAAAACGGGAAAACGGTTTGCCTCTCTGAATATTATCTGGAACAAGCAAAAAGTTTATCCTCCTCCCTCCTCTTTAAAAATAAATGATACAGTTTTCATAGACCAATAAAGCGAAAATAAACCCATATCACTTCATATTTTATATTTTATCCATAAATACAACATATGTTGAAATGTTCAGAACTCAAAATCTTAAGTAGGTATTACGACAAAAAATAATGTAGCTAGATTTAACAAATCAGATGAAGGTATTTTATATAAAATTATACGAAAGTTCAATCGAAATTTGAGAAAAAGAAGAAAAACAAACCAAAAATGTAAGAAATGGGCCATTGCAAAATTATTTAGGTCATCGAAGAGATTTTCAAAATATTTCGGTGCATTCGTCTGGCGTTGGTGCAACCGCAAGATAGCCCCCGAGCCCGCATCCTTGTCTGAATGCACTTCCAAGATAAGCTACTGATTGGGCCCGATAGCGAAGCGCGCGTATAAAAGGTCTTCTCGATTAGCCAGAAACATCAGTCAATCGACACCCAAAGCTACTAAAACCCAAAAAATATCAAAATGGCAAAAATCTGCTCACTTGTCGTCCTGGGCCTACTCTGGACCCAGACCTCAGCCCTCATGGTGAACCCACTGGCCACCACCGGAGGCCGCATCGTGGGAGGCACCCCGGAGAGCATCATGAACGTCCCCTTCATGGCCACCCTCAGGAACGCGGGCCGCCACAGCTGCGGCTGCTCCTTCATCACGCCGGAGCTCGTCGTGACGGCCGCCCACTGCGTCTCCGGGGACGTGCGGACCAGGTCGATCAAGCTCGGAGCCACTCTCCGGGACCAGGGGGGCGTGGAGTACAAAGTGGAGAGCTGCCGCATCCACCCCGACTACAACCGAGCCACCATCTCGTACGACGCCGCCGTGTGCAAGATCCCCGGGAACGTGCGGGACTCCGCGTACTTCAGGGCCGCCGCGCTGTCCGAGACGTCGGCTACCGAGCTGCCGGAGGGCACGATGCTCACCACCGCCGGGTGGGGCAACACCCAGCACCAGAACGAGACGGCGGATAGCCTGCGGTCGGTGAACGTGCCCCTCGTGTCCCAGAAGAGGTGCAAGGAGGCGTACGGGGACGCCGCCGTCGACGACAGCATGGTGTGTGCCGGGCTCCCCGAGGGTGGCAAGGACGCCTGCCAGGGCGACTCCGGGGGCCCTCTTTATGACGCCACGACCAAGGAGCTGTGCGGACTCGTCTCTTGGGGCTATGGATGCGCCCAGCCCAACTACCCGGGGGTCTACACCAACCTGAGGAACCCCAGCATCGCGGCCTTCATCGAGAAGTGCAAGAACGAAATGTAGAGAACAATATCTGAATAAAATATTTCAACAAATTTAAAAGTTGACAAGAAAACAGCTCATTTCATCCTTCTCGAAGTTTTAATTTTTAAGTCAACGAATGGTTTTATTGGTTTTTGTACAGCTTCTCGAAAATCTTAAGGTTCTCTTTTGTTCCACTCTCGTCTTCCACCTTCATCGAGATCACGGTCCTTGTGCTCGCGTCTATATTGTGTACGTCCTTGAGGTGTTTCTTCATGGTCTTTGGGAGCTTTGCCATCTGCCCGCACTCGCAAATGTAGTGAGACGCAGTGTGGCTCCACAGCAGGTGCTTCCTCATGGCGCTTTTGGTCTTATGTACGTTGTTACAGAGTGGACACTGACGCGCCTCGTTGAAAGTGTGGACCGTCCGGACGTGCAGCTTGAGCTCGTAGTTCGTGAGATACGCCTTGTAGCACTGGCTGCAGACGTGCTTGCGGGCGTCTGGGTCGTGGATGCGGGAGTAGTGGCGCTTCAGGTGGGCGTCCGTGTCGTAGCTGAAGGGGCAGATGTCGCATTTGAAGGTCTTTTGCACCGCCGGGACGTCCGAGAGACTGATGGGGACGATCTCCTTGGACCAGTTGACTTTCGCAAACTTGGCGTTCAGGAAGTTCTTCTTCCGTGACTCGCCCGGCAGCTTCTTCTTGATGTGTCTCTTGGAGTCGTCGTCCCTCCCCTCGACGTGTGCCGCCCTTTTGTGCATCGAGATGGCACTCGGGCTCATGTATTCGGCGCCGCAAATGTCACAGAGGTAGCGGGCCGAGCTCTCGCCGTGTACTTCCGACAGGTGGTGTTTCAGGTGGGACTGGATGGCAAAGTCGCGGTCGCAGTGGGAACACACATACTCGCCTTTCTGCCCGTGTCTCTCTACCATGTGCTGCTTCAACGAATTATTGAACCCGAATCTGTGGAGAAGAGTTTCATATAGATTAGTTTGATTTTGAAAAGCAACCCAGGACCCGCTCTAGACTCGGTAGCGTGGCAACCGCCCCTCCTTCATTCGTTTATTATTATTTATGAAGTAAAGCATATATTTAATTAAGGAATTTTGGAATTTTCCTTCAGAAATTTAGAAAGATATTTTCGACTAAATGATCTCGATGTATACCTAATACGCCCGTAGATAGAATTTCTGGAAAATTATATGAAACATAACTGATTAGTTTGAAATTGTTAAACAAACGAACTCTCTGTAAAAATTAAATGCCTGAACTATTGGAATAAAGCGTTACTAACAGGCTTGATAGGTGTCAAACGAACTAAAATTTTATTTAAAAGAATCAGAAAAATGAATTGGGTTCATAAATCCGTTGTTAATTTTGAACTATTGCTCGACAAAGAATTAACATTAAATTCGTGTTCTGGAGTTCGGTATCTCCTTAATTAGTTCATTTCTAATGTTTTAAATAGCTCATCGCAGGGCCGAGATTTATAAAATCAATTTTTAATTTGTATTTGGGTGCTCAAACCCCCATAACTAGTACTCGTTTAAAATGAGCCCACTTGTGTTTAATATCCGACTAAAAAATAAAAGGAAGGTTAAACAATTAATACAAAATTTACCTATGGCCACAGATGTCACACGACTTGTCCTTGCGATGCTTGATTCTGCGGTGCGTTGTAAGCTTTGCCTCGTTCCAGAGTTTGCCACAGCACAGAATTGTGGGCGTGAAGTGAATCCGGATCATGTGCTGGGTCATGTCGGGTTTGTAGTAGCAATTGAAACCGCAGAGGTCGCACGTCCTCAGAGCCCGGATCCCCTTCGACTTGACCTTTTTGCCACTTTTTGTTAGCTTCGGAGGCTCGGGGGCCGGATCAAAGGAGACCTCTTCCAGCTCCACGAGGTTTTTCTCCTCCGACAGCTCGCTCTTGAGGAAGCTCTCCGGATCACAGTATTCGACTTCTACCTTGACATCGGTGGACTCGATGTATACTTCCTCGAGGTGGGAAGCGGTGAGGGGCGTCTCTAGGGACTCCGGGCTGGTGATGAACTGCTCCACTTCGCTGAAAATATCCCCGATCCCGTCTGAGGTTCCACCATTCCGAAAGCACTGCTTGGAGTTGTGGAAATAGGAAGTCTTGAGTCTCTCGTCTATCAGCACAGAGCTCTGGATGACGGGAACTGGGCTCAGTAGGATTTTGCACACAAGAAGTCTTCCGGTGTTGAGTCGAATCAGCTTCCAGTCACTCTGGAGCGTTTTCGAGCTCTCGATCAAGCCTTGGAGCTTGTCAAGCTTGCTTTTCATGCCTCTTAGGTGCCTTTCAGTCCGATTGAGTGTGAAGCGGTGGTTTTTCTCGATAAAAAAAGCAGAAATTGTAAAAGCTAGTGTTTATTTGTTTACTTCAGGAACTCATAACTTGATTCCACCACTGACAGCTGAGATATTTCATGACGTCATATGAGTGGTGAGAATTATTCGAAATGGAGGCTTTGGCCTGGAAGCGAACGGAGGGAAAAAGAAGTGTCTTGGATTTTTCTAGCTAGACGAGCTCGTACAAAATACGATACAACGTATTTCCTACATGATAGAAAAAGATAAATATAGCGTGGAGCAAGCAATGGAAGATCTTAAGCCCGAAGATCAAGTCAGTAGCTCGCGTGAGTCGAATAAAGAAACATATCGGAGTCTCGGAGAGGAGGAGACGGCCATTTCTGATAAGGAGCAAAAGGGTATACTTGGTTTTTGCACTAAATCCCCCCATTTTGACCTTGCAAGGCTATTTCCGTAGCTAGATCTTGGTTATTAGTTTCCTGCACGATTAAGTAGCGCCTTAAGGTAATTTTTTACACGAATTTGGTGGAGGTGATGCAATTTTTCATGGCTTCTCGCTATTCATCAACGCTGTGTTCATTCTAAAATGTCCTAAATACCCACGATTGGATCGAGGAAAGTGTCGATTTCACATGAAAACCGCATGTTTTGGCTCCTAGCCAGACGAGCCCACGGCTCTCAATTCTGGGAAAGCGAAAAGTGGAAAACCTGCTGAGCGAATTTGATGACGTAAGACAATCGACTGTTGCGTGCGCGATTTCACCCAGTGACAGTGACCCAGAGCTCTTATGAAGCTTTTTAGCGACGATAAATTTTTCAGTGAATGTCATTTGAACCTCGTTTTTCGCAGAGACCAGTTGAGTTGACTACACGTTGATCATATTTACATTCCAAGACGTCTGGATAGAACGGTGCCCCTGAACGTTTTTATTTTTAAATGAAACCTATTTCTTACCTGTTTTTTGACCTATCTTTAAATGAAGCTTCGTTTAAGGAATGAATTTGAATGTAAGCTTTAAAATGTGTAAAAATTAAATTCGTCATTTTTAACCAATTTTAGACGCTTTTTTCTCTCGTCCCTCTATGTTGTCATTGATGTTCAGCTCATCAAACAGTCTGAATATTATTAAGAGTTTTGAATACAGGAGACTTTAATTTGAAATTTAGAGCCAATATAAAATTAAAATGTTTGAATTGCAATTTTTCGAAATAATGAAATTTACTTAAAGAAGAGTATCTTAAAATGGTCTTATTGATACCAAAAGTAGGGTTAAAACAAAGTGGAGCGATATAACGTCTGCAGGTTCTCCACCGTTCGATTCCGTCGAGCTTCACTTACTGCTCGCTTGCTTGAAATCACTTCGCACTTGTGACTACGGTCCCATTCACTCGATTTCGACCTCGATCTACATTCTGTTTCCTTTGTTGCCCGCCACAGAAAAAACTGACCCGGAGAAACGAGAGAGCATGGTTCGAGAGAACGACCAACACGATGGGGCTGACGAGAAGATGCTGGGGGCCGGAGACGGAGAGCGTCTGGCGGCCAAGGAGCTGGAAATAAAGTTCATCTCAGGCGCCCCCGGGACCAACGGAGACGCGCAGATCGACATCGGGAACGTCGACAAGGTGGTGCTGACGGGGCTTACGAAGGAGGAGCTGATGAGGTACGCCAACGACCCGTTCTGGGTGAAGCTTCGGTGGTTCCTGTTCATCGCGTTTTGGGCTCTGTGGGTCGGTATGCTCGTCGGGGCCATCTACATCATCGTCCAGACTCCCAAGTGTCTGCCACCCGAGCCCCACACGTGGTACAAGCAGGGCCCTCTGGTGTCCATCGACACGCTTGCGGAACCTACGCAGGAGATTTTGGAGGATCTAAAGAACTACGGTGTGTCCGGGGTCATCTACAAGCTGCCCGCGGACGAGACGTACTCACTCAAGAGCTTGATGGAGGTGCAGAAGATCGCGGATGCCTTCAAGGGGTCCGAGACGAAAGTGATCCTGGACGTGACGGCGACTTACGTACCCGAGGACGACCCCTTGTTCCAGGAGGCACTCTCCGATAGGAACGTTCTAAACGCGTTCGTCTTTACGGAGGCAGAGCCGCCCAACTGGCGTGCTTTCGAGGGTGGATTGGCCTTCCACAGGGTTCGAGAGGGCCTCAACGTGCTCGGACAGTACGGCAAGAACCGCTACGATCTCCGCATGGACAACCCCCTTGTCAAGGAGAAGTTCAAGGAGATCTTGAGGAAGCTCGCAGAGGCCGGCGTCCAAGGAATTCGCTTGGACAGAAGCCGCCACTTCATCATAGACTCGGAGCTGACGGACGAGTCGCCCAACCACGAGGTCACGGAGTATCAGAGCGACCAGTACCACTTCTGGACGCACACTCACACCGCTCTCAGAGACGGCTTAGGACAGCTACTGGCGGAGTACCGCGATTACTTCAAGAACGGTGAGTTTTTCCATAGAATGAATAAATCAGACATCATCCCAAGCTTCCACTTAGATGCAATTTTGACTTTGATCTTCGCCTAAAATGTCATCAAATTGTTCCCACTACTTATTTTTCAATCTCTCTGCTATTTTATGCAAAATGGGAAAAACTTCAACTTAAGAATTTTTATGGATTGCAGCCAATTAATTTGATGGTTTACTTGCTTATTTATGAAATTAAATTGAAAAAATCAAGCTCAACCTAAAAAAATAATGAACTTATTTGTAGTGACCAACGGAGATGGATTCTTGTCGACCGTTGACGACATCGCTCGCCCCGAAGTCTACCTGAATAAGGAGGATCTCGGCGTGGACGTGCCCCGTTTCGGCCGCCTCGACTTCCTTCTCAACCAGACTGACATTCCAATCCACCAGCTGCGCAAGGAACTGGAGGACAACGAACGAAAGATGCGTTCCTACAATAGCTGGCCCCAGTTCCCGTACACGGAGGCCAACTTCAAAACTCTCAACGCCTCCGAATACACCATCTTCACTTATCTTCTGCCCGGCGTCCCCGTCACGACTCTCGATGCACTCAAGTTCGGGAACAGTAGCGTGAAGACCGTGGAAGACCTGGAGAACACTCGCAAGTCGCCCTCCTGCATGCACGGCTCTTTTGACGTTGAAACCGACAGCCAGACCGTCGCTTACACCAGGTGAGTTCACTTTCCGGCTGACTGTAACGTCGCCTACATTATGCTAATCAGTAATCACGCTTGTACTTGACGTTATCATCCCTTTACACGCACACACGATGGTTTTACAGACTTTGGTAAGCAAAAGTGACACGAAAACAAAAAATGAGCTCGTTTGGTGGCAGAGTGTGTTTTGTCCGTACGAAAAATTGAACGTTTCGGCTGAGGATCAGAGGTCACTTTTCATAGGTTTCCTATTGTTCGATAAAGTTTTACAAATTTTACAAGAGTTAGCTCAAATGTTACTTTCAACTTCTAAAACTCTTAACATTTAAGTTAGTAAAAAAGGTAAAGGTTTTACAATTCACGAAAATTCGATCTTTTTAAACGTAACTCTCTCTTCCTTAGATTGATAGATCCGAGAGTAGGGCAAAGGGTGACGGAGGTTCCTAAGAACCTATTGTGGCCCACTAACACTCTTTCTTAGGTTGCCATCACACTACAAAAAATTGCCCGATTTTTGGCAATATTAGTTGCCCTGATTCTGATTATTTGCTCTGGGCAAAAATTGCCGCAATTTTGCGGCCACTGGAATTGCCTGAAATTGCCCAAATCGCGGCAATTTAAATTGCCTAGTGTGATGGCACCGTTAGTAAACCTATCTCAAGAATAAGAATCTTCAAATAACCTCGTATATAATTTTAGTTGTGAAAATAAAATCTAACTTATTTTAAGACAAAAAAATAGACCACACGGGCAAAAAATAAGAATTGAGAAAGCTTGATCAAAAACTATCTAACTGGTATGAAAAGCGGAAAGTAATTCCTTTCCTGATCTCATGTGTCGTTGTTCTTCGTAAAAATGGAGATGGATTCTGAAAGATGTGTGTCTGTATTTCTGGTTTCGGGACCTCGCATGTCTTCACTCGACCACTCCTGCGTATCAGTTCTGACTTTCTCGTCCGTTTCAGGTACAAATCCGGGAACCCTGGATACTTGGTAGTCCTCAACCCGAACCCGACTCCCGTGACTGCCAACTACACGCACATCGAGAACATGTCTCCGGAGCTTAAGGTGCATCTCCTCAGCGAAAACTTCAGGGCCAACTCGACTCTGAAGACCAACGACAAGGTCAAGGTGGACAGCTTGAATATGCCACCCAAGTCCGTTGGAGTCTTCTCGTACGTTGCCTCGAACTAAGGACGGCAAAGCTTCAATATATTCCATATCCAAGACAATACTAGCCGCTTTTTGAGTGCATAATGCTCGACAATAATAAATGCTTGATGTTGAAGAAGTCGGTTGCATTCCTTTGACGATCTCATTTACTACACCTTCAGCTGAACATAGGTTTCCGAGAATCCATCTCCATACAACTCGATCAAAAACACGCCTCTAAATCTATTTTACGCGCCTACTTTTCTGACAAAACCCAAAAGTCCCTTTACTTGTCATCTGTGAAAACTAAGATTTAATGTCGGTTCGTCGGAAATTGTCGTTTTCGAAAATTTGACTAAATCCGTTGAAAATATTCCATGCCGTTACAAAAGATTTAATTCTTGGAAACACGAAATTTATTCAAAAAGCCTTCAAACTTCAGACCTCACACGGAAGGAAGTGATCCGCATCGATTGTGGTGTAGATGATCCCCTCGGACGACATGAACTCGATAATGGCATCCATCTCGCTCTTCGGAATGTGCTGGAACTTGGCATCCAGGTGCTGCCTCTTGATGCCGGTCTCCGTGTTCTGGGGCGTCATCATCTTTCTGATGGCTTGGTACACCGTCAGCTGCTTGCCCGTAAGTCCGCAGGGGTTGTCGACGGCGCCTCCGCCCGTCTCCATTGGTTCCACGGTAGACCCTGCGTTGAACGAAAAGCTCGTCTGACCCCCTCCGATGCCGTTCTCCTTGCCCTTGCGGTATCTCTCGGACTTGTAGCGGGCGTACAGGACCTCTAGGAGGTGTGTCGTAATCTGGTTCGGGTCCGTGACCTCCTCGGCGTGGTAGATTATCAGCACCTTGGAGTCCCCCTGGTTCCGCAGACCCCCCACAATTTTCGCGTACGCATTCAGAGTGACCTTGGGCTGCTTCGAGTTGTCCTCCGAATCGATCCAGAAGTGCGCGTCGATCTGGCCCGTGTGGTCCTCGATGCGGTACGTGACCTTGGTGGCCGAGTAGTCGATCTTGCGGACGATAGCGTGCGTGCAGACCATGCTGTAGTTGAAATCGAACATCGAGACGTGATCCTCGGCCAGAAGGAGTTGCTTGATGACCACCGGCAACACTCCATCCTTCTTTTCTGTACCCTCGCCTCCTGTGGTTGTTGTGTTGGCGTTGAAACCTCCTCCTCCAACTAAAATTTACATGAGAGTCTGATTTTTGGTATTTTAGAAAACTATCCCAAAGTCTCAAGCCGTGGAAGATCCCCAGAATAAATGCAAGAAATTGTGAAATTATCGCGCACTCGATACTTACAGCTATCGTTCATTTTGGCGGAACTCTTTGTAATTTGTTCTATCACTTGAAAGGATTTTTACTTTTCAAAAGCAGATTGCGAGCTATTGTTCGGTTTAACGTAGATAGAAATGAAGTTTCTACAGGCTTTGTTTACTTTCCTTTTGGCGGTCTCGGAATAAACTTACCACGACTGTTCTCGTCAACTCACCACATATCAGCCCCAGTGCGCACCAGTTTGTTGAATTTGACTTTTCGTGCAGGTGAGTTCGCTTACATAATAATTTTATGCCATTTTCCTGTGATTTAAGACATTCCCATCGCTAAATTGTGGTTTGTGTCTTGCAGAAGTGTAATCCAAAGCCGAAAACGCAAAAATGGGTGAAGAAGTTCCAGCACGTCCCATGAAATTTCCGTACACTTTCTCAGCGAAAATCGCCCAATTCCCGATGAAGTTCCACATTAACAATACCTGGGGATGGAAGTATTTCTTCATCGGCTGCCTCGTGAGCCTGCCTGTGTTCTACAAGATCCACAAGCTCTGTAAGTGCTATTTCTTCTTGGAAATTTTGCTCTAAAACTTTTGGGTCAAAAAGGCTGACCAACAACCAGGATTTTACTCACCAACAATATTCGTTAATTATGGGTTAGAACTGCGCTTCAGAGGAAGCAGAAAAGTTCACTTTGTGATCTGATAAATTAAAATAACAGGCCTCAGTGGTTCCGATCAATCTAGAAAGTGAATACCTTTTCCAAGTTAACCCATTCTCTCTTATTTTAGCCAACTCTCCCGGAAACGTCGCTGTTTGGGCTGAGAAGAGGCGCGCGGAGGCCGCTGCACACCACTAAAAAGTCCCACTTTCATCCGAAAATCGCTTCAATATGTTTCAAGATCCACTGTGCAGAAGGAAAAATAAATAGTCGTAAAATCTTCTTGCAATATTTCAACTTTATTCATTCCGTAAATCACAATTCAAGCGTTTGCTGAGTAAGAGGAGGAGGGAAATTTAACTGGGCGATTATCTGGGGTTTTTAACATCATATTTAACAGCTTGTGATGCTTTTGAAGTCGAGTGTTGGGACTTTTTCCGATGATTCAAAAAAGCAAACGTAAAGAAAGACTCGAAACACCTGGAAAAAGCCAGCCACATGTCGTTGGCGAATATCACGACCTGGGACTCAAAACGAATCGGGCATAAGCCCGAGTTCTTCAAGAAATTTTCCCATCGGCGAGTGTTTGATTCCAACCGCTTCCAGCGTGTTCGTCAGTTTGTTGCTCAGGTTCCGCAGCCGTAGGGAAGAATGCACAAAAGTCACTAAAAAGATATAATAAACCTTAGAATGCGTTTATCTAATGCAGGCTAGACCGCAAGGATGATGGAACCTTGTGTAAATAAATAAATTTGATTTCCACAGAACTCTAATGCACTCCAACAAGAGTTCCATTCTTGTTAATAAAATTAATCAATGTGTTTCCATGCTACGATCTTCATAATCTGTATCCAAAACAAAGTTCAGAAAGATTGCGCCCAATACTTGAGGAACAAGACTCACATGGACGCATTAAAACTAAATTAAAAGACTCTCAACTTACGTGAAACAGGTAAAAGGAGAGCAAATGCTACGATCAGCAGAGCATCAAGAAGATACAGAACGAGATAAGACACGCCAGCGATGCTGCCAAGGACGACGTAGATGTTGGGCTTCGGGCCCTGCTGAGGCCCGTAGAACTTGGCCGTGCCGTACAGAGCCCCGAAGGCCAGCGCAATCCCGAGGCAGATCTTTCCGGGGTGAAAGAGACCCACGAGGGTGAACGTGGCACAAGCCAGTACGAAGTAATTTGTCTGGTAGAACAGCAGGTTCTTCACGACGCGGTTTCCCCACTTCTCAAAATCGTCAAACTGAGGCAGCTGAAAACGGGCAGAAGATCCCAAAAAATCATCGAGAGGCCGGAGTGGCAAAAACTTCATGTTTCCTGTAGGAGACGTCATCTTTCACCAATTTCTCCTGGGTCGAGGGTGTTTGGGGATTCCAGTCAAAGGGTCCTAAATTTCTTTTTCTGCAGTCGAGTCGAACAGATGCGAAATGATTTATTTCCTCTATGACTTTTATTGTTTTGGATATGGGTTTATTTTGACGTCATGGTGTGGTGAGAATTTGCAACTCGTGGTGAGAGTCGGCTTGTCAAATCTCTTCGTATTCTGAAAGCTAAATAAAAGCGCAACTAAAAGTGAAGTGAAAATCAAATCACAAAAATTGTATTTAAAAGAGTATTTTTAAGACTGCAAAATCAATCAGGTGATACAAACTTTTTATTTCGCAAACAATGTCGTTATGAGAGAAGTTCTTAGAAAATTGGTGTTTTCCAGAAAATTTCAAAAGGAAATTTTCTAAGTTAGGAATATTCTCGTTTTCTCGCCCTCATATTGAAGCTGACGCTTTATCTTCGGATTTCCATTGTTTCTGTGAGCAAAAACTCTGGCTCCCATAAAATCCTCCAGTCAATGCGGTGAAATCCTGAGTCGACAAACAAAAGAGGACGGGTATCTCAGATCTCTAAGTGCATGAGCGTATCTCTCATTTCATTCATAATCAATGAAGCTTATTATTTTAGTTCAATCTCGTAACTATGGCCGAAGCTACTTGCCATAATGAACAAATGTCGCCTGAGGAAGTGGAAAAACTCGAGCAGGAGATGCATAAACTTAACGACCGATGCCACTTTCTCCTAAGCCGCGAAAAAGATCTCGTGCTGATGATGGAATCTCTGAGCCTCGAAACGCAACGCAGCCGAAAACAGAAAGCCTTCTATGATGAAGTAATCGCAAAGGTCAAAAGGTCTTTAATTGAGGCTCACGTGCTTCAAGACAAGCATAAACAGGCTAAAAGGATGCTGAAATCACCTAAGCTGGCCGCTTTGAAAGAATTCCTAAAACTCACGAGAAAAGAAGAAGTTCTGCCAATAGATATGGAGGAGCGGTTGACAAAGGAAATCGAAGAGCTTAAAGAAGCCAAAGCCGCTCTCTTGAAGAACAAACCAGACTCCAAAGAGTTCCGTGAGTACAAGCAAGAACTAAAATTTTATGAAACAAAGATAGCTGAGTTGAAAAACAAGATAGAACTTATTGAAGCAGAGGAAAATATGGAGGATAACGAGGAGACCTTGGAAGAGAGTATAGTGGGTTTGCTTCTGACAAAGAAGAAAATCAGAAAGGCTACGGAGGAGAAGCTCAAGCTCCAGAAAGAATTCGAGAAGGTCTGCATCTTGAAGGAAAACGCAGATCTGCGCACATTGGTAAGAACCGGTAAATTTCCAGTTAAAGCTATGTCGCAGTTCCAAAGAATGAAGCTGAAATCGATCATGGCCCACAACACTGAGATTGAAAAATCGATGACAGCAATATGTAAGTGTGATGCTCTCTATTCTAGCTTTTTTCATAATCTTGGATACATTTACTTTAAATTTTTCTCTCAACTCATTTGACGATAACAATTTCCCATAACACCCTTCATTAAGCCAATTCAAGTAGCCATCCACATCCACAGAACGCCGAAACATTTAATTATTTATCATCAGAAAGTCTGAAATATTTTCTCTACCTAGATTTTTCATGGCTGTTTTGGCATGGTGTCGTCAATAGTGTCGTCCCACACAAAAATTTCACCAAAAATACAGAAAAAAAAACTTTTTAAATATTTTTTATTGTTTATTATTTAAGTTAGATGTTTCGTAGTCAAACATATACATAATAATTGAAAAATAACATAAATCATTTGATTTTAAAGCTTCTAGGAGCTTAACCAGTTTTGTAACGGACTTGTGGTTAAGAAGAAGAATTTAAACCTAAATATATAAACTAATTGAATATTAATTCTTGAACATGTGCAGATACAGGAGAAAAAAATCCCAGCACCTCGTCATCAGAGGATCAAAACCGAAAGATTGTTCCTCTAGAACTTAAACAAGCTCACTCAGAAAAGGAAACGAAAGCTGTTGAGGAAAAAGGAGAAGCTTCTAAATTCTTACCAGAGGATCGAAACCAACACAATGTTCCTCCAAAACCTAAACAAGTTCACCCGAAAGAGGAAACAGTTAAAGTCATAGAAACCAGCTCCTACAATGTTACGGAAGCAATTAAGGAAAAGAGAAAAGCAATCAGCTTCCTGTCGCGCGATCAAAATCGTCATGTTGTGCCTCCTACGCCTAAAGAAGTTGTCTACCTGAAAAAGGAAACAAAAGGAGCTGAAGCAAAAGTCGAACTTCAAAATGTTATTCATAAGTCCTCGAAGTCAAACATTTCCACATCCTTTTTACCTTCGAGAAAGATCAGAAAAAAGTCTTCTGACGACTCACCCGCGCAAAAAGCATATGATTTCTTTAAGGACATGATTAATATAACGAGGGAAGAAGAACCGATTCGTAAGTGTGACCGAAAACCAATTAATACACTTTTTAAAATTAATACACTCTTTGTTTTTCCAGAGCTCAGTAAATCTAGTCTTGCCTTCAGAAAGAGATCCATCGAGTCAGTGGCTTTACTGACAAAGAAAAAAGTAGTGCGATTCGACGATAATCCCCAGATAAAAACGTTTATCGATGAGACCCCCCAAGAACCTGAAACCATTGGAATCCAAGATGCACCAAATGAGAGTTCTGACTCTTTGCATATGGATGAGCTGCTGGCTGATTTTATTGAGAATGATTCCATGGAGGACATCGAAAATCCCGAAAAAAATGTCGTGGAACTCACAAATGTTCGGGCCTCCAGCGGTCTAAACGACTCTTTCTTGGACAAAGCTAATGACAAGGACAGTCTTGGAGATAATGAGGGCGATAAACTGACTCCTGAAATGGCAGTCGAGGGGGCCGAAGACTCCAGTTTTTTCTTATAATTTGACAAGAAGCTAAAGTTTAGTTAAGTGTCCTTAGAAGTACCAAGTTCCTTTTCCTATTTTAAAAAGATATTTGAAGTTAACGTTGAAGTTTGGAGTAATACCTAGTTTCCTTTGAAGTAATACTTTTAGATTTTTGTTGAAAATTATTCCTAAATCATACAAGAACAAGTTTAAAGATAAAAAACTAAAATGTTCGTAATCCAGTTATTGAAGAATAAATTTGATTTCACTTGAAAATTAAAATAAAACGCTCGGAAATGTCGGCAGTTTTCTGCTGTGTTGTCTAGAAGGAAAAAAATACGTAAGTTTTTAGCTTTCCAAAGAAAAACCAAAGGTTGAGACCTATTCCATTTGCATTCGTCCTCAGTGTAATTTATTTTATTTTAATTTGAACTTCTTAATCATTAGGATACTAACAGTGGATTTGGGGTTTTTAAAACCTGAAAACGAGTCGGAAATATATCTAAAACAGGTTCTGTTCATAAAATTTACAAAATATTTTATTTTCATTTTCTTAGTCTAAAGAACGTTCTTACGAGCTAATGGACTAGCTTTGTATAAAATATAATACTTATGTTTAGCAGTTAAATAAATGTTAAAACCAGTAAGGGCAGCTCGTCTCGTTCAAACTGTAGGGAACATCAGTGCGTTGGACGCCATACGTCTTTCTTCACAGAAGACCAGTTAGGCAATCAAATGGGCCGATCAATGTGCTGCGAAAATAAAGAAATAGCAAGAGGTTAGTGACCCACATAACGTACGCAAACTTGATGTGATTGAGACGGTGCTGATCGAGGCGCATATAATTGCTCAAGGCCGGACCGGACAAATTGGGAAAGGTTGCGCAGACTTTCGTTTAGCACATGAAAACGAGTAAATTAAGTTTAATTAGCGGCTAAGAGGTATTTCCTGCGCGCTCTCGTGACAAGAAGCAGCACTTCTGAGTAGTTCTCAGAGACATTTTAGCACTTTTCTGATGGATTCGAGAAACACGCAAATATTTTCACATGCTAAGAAGGTCTTTCAATACTGAGTAAGTGACGCACTTGGGACTTTTATTACTTTGGAACTGGGACTAATCGCTTTGGAAAAACCTGATTCTACGATTATGAAAAATTAAATCATGATTTCATGGTTCTGATACTGTGTACTTCTTCAGAACATTAAATGAATTAATTCCCTTAGATTTCTTAGAATCTTCAGATTAAGGGAAATAAGTAGCTTTAGTAAGACTTCTTGACTATTTTTACTTGGACTTCGAAAGTTCAACCCTTGGGCGAACAAAATGACCTCTTAGAACGTTACTTTAAACCTTAGAGAAGTGACTTCAGAACATAAATAATGTGAAAAAAGAACGACATCCCAAAAGGTCAAATGTAACAAGCATACACCTCTCTTCCAGTTATCAAAACAAACTTCTCTAAGTAGGGCTTCCCCCCGCCGCATGTTGGCCTTATCTCGAAAATTATTCATGATATGACGCATTCCGACAATCTCAGGCAGCCCATCAAAGTCTATTTTATCTTAACTCTCCCATCTAAATAACCAGATAGCAGCTGATAGTGCAGTGATCAGCAACAGGGCAGTAAAAGTAGCACTTACTGAACACTCCGATAGCGAAGATGAAAATAAATCCGATCAGCACGGCGCAGAACTGAGGCAGGCCCGTTTTGTCCTTGCACAGAATCTCGAAGAAGACGACGTACAGAAGAGTTCCGGCGGCCAGTCCCTGCAGAATGGCTGCAGCAGCCTCGATGCTGTCTCCGTCGACACCGTTTATGAGAATGGTCCCGATCCCGATGCCCAGGGCCGACACGACAGAGTAGATGAGTATGTAGGTGACACCGAGCCAGGTCTTGGTCTTGTTGGCGACGAGCTCCACGCCGATGCAGAACGCGATGACGTACTTGTGGGCAGAAACGGCTCCGAACATGTACCAGACGGTGCTGGGCGTCGTCTCGAGCCCAACCGCTAGACCCTCAAAGAGCTCGTGAATGGAGAGGGCCAGCACTATGAGGAGCCCTCGCATGGCAGAGGCAAACGAATCATCATTCTCCTCGGTCACGTGCGGGATGTGGTTGTGGGGTAGGTCGGGGTTGTGGTGGAACTGGTCGTGGTGGGCCTGCATGTGCTCAATCTGCTTGATCTGCGCTTCCGAGGGTGAGTCCACGACCTCCAGAGGCGCCTTGTCGTCTGCTTTCTGGAGAATGGAAAAGAATGTTCGGTTCGTTTTAGGCCAATTTTTAAAGTTATTTTTCTCGACAGAAAAAAAAATTTAGAAAATATAATGATGTAGTTTTAAGTCACTTATGTAAAACAATAAAAAGTAAGTAAGCTTTAAATTTTAAAGCTAGGTTAAAACTACTCAAAAAATTCCTTTTTTGGTCCAGTTCGTTTCAGACAAGTGAGTCACTACAAACCGTACAAACCTGCGTTATGCTAATATTTCTGTTAAAAATCGTAGTGGTACGTTTTATTCTCTTGATTCGGAACTCGTTTAGTTGAGGTCAAAGTTTAAAGGTGGTTTGCTGGGCGAAAATGAAGGCTAACAAGGCTCCTTGGTCTCCAGATAAGTATTTTATGATGTTTTCTTATGAAGATTTTTATCTTTGAGTCCTAGGCTACCATTATCAAAAAAGATTTAGCTCAGTTGCGTATATTAACAGACTTATGTATGGCCCCTCTACCAAGCAACTTATTCTTCATCACTCTTCATGACTTCTTTTGGTCGTAAAATAAAGTCCTAACCGAACTAGATTTCTCAGAAGCCTAATGTACCTACTATATAATTTCGTTTACTAATATTTTTCTTTTCAAAGAACAATCGAAAGTTCAGAGCTTGAAATCCAGGGTTTGAAATGTGTAACTAATCTGCCTCGTACTTGTTTTTGTTATGTTTTGCGCCTTATGTTTTTTGCCTATTCCTCAACAAGATAAACAAGATTGACATTTTAAATTTTTCCATTCCATATCAGAGGTTTGTTTAAGTTTCAATTTAGGCTGAATATTTGTAATTATTGATTCCTTACCGGCTTCTTTCCCTCCTCTTTCATCAAGATGCTGCTTCTCGCACTAATGCCGCGCTCAAAGGCCTTTTCCGCCTGCGACTTCAGGAGGATCTTGTGCTCGCGGTAGTGAAGGTACCAGTGGACGGTCTCCTCGATGAAGAAGATCATGAAGAAGCCAGCACATAGTAGTACGGAGGCCAGGTCAAAGGATAGCTCCGGCAGAGTCCCGGCCTCCACGAGGTTCTCGATGTTTTCCTGCACGTCCGGAAGGAGATGGCAGAAGGTGGTGGATAGCAACACGCCTCCTCCGAAGGCCAGCAGCAGACTCACGATCTTGGACGCTTTGGTGCTCTGGTTCTTGTCTCCCCAGTTGAACCACTGGGACAGCTTAAAGGGCGCCAAGCCGCAAATCGTGGAGGCCAGAAAGAGCACAATCATGGCCGTGACCTTGGCTATTATCACCTCTCGGTTGCTCTCGTCGTCGTCGGCCGCGAAAGGACGCGACTTGCGGAACACCACATTTTCTGCTAGCTCCATCTCGACCAAGCGAATCACGACAAAGAACTGAGAATTTCGACAATTTACACTTTAATTTATTATCGTGCCTTTGGCGAGCAAGTAGCAGCTCGATACGAACTCTTATCACGACGCGGCTTGAGAGTCTCGTGAATGGGCTTCTTCCTGTTGACCGTATATCGGTGCGCGTACGCAAGATGCAACGGGGCCGCGAAACCGAAAAAAGAGCGAGCGTAAAAGCAAATCTCGACGCGCGACACGAACCGATCCGAGTGACGGGTTGCGGGAGACTGAGCGCGGTCGCGAAACAGCTGAGCTACACTCACTCGTCGAGCGAAACTTGCTCTTCTCGATACGCGCGGTGAACGCAATCTCCATTAAAGGTGTAAGATCGGAGATAATCCAAGATGCAGCTGCACCAAAGAGATTCATTCGGTCTAGAGGGGGTCTCGAATTTGAATTTTGATTTTAGAGCCTCAGAGCTTTTTAGTAGGGTCTTAATCTGCTACGGAAGTAATTTATACTACTTTTCGATTACTGTTAAAAATATTGTGGTAGTTTTTAAAGAAAATTATATTTATTTTGTACACATGTTTTGAATAGTTTAGGTAGGCTTAACTGAATTTTGATTTTATTATTTACAGAGAGGAAATGATAGCTGATATTTTCGATTGAAAACTTAGCAACAAATTGAAATCACATGACTCTGAAGTTAGCCATTTAAAATTATTCAAAATGAAGAGATCAGAAAACTCTCGTTCCCTCTCTTATCTGGAAATATCAGTTGCACCTGAATAGCAGCAAACTAGGCCTGCATCACTCAACGCTCTCTGAAGTGCGTGTCAAAACAAAAACAGATATTTTAGTGATGTGAAGAGTCTCGAGGCTGAGACTTTATTTGTTAAATTGTACCTAATTAAGGTTGAGCCTCACAAACTGTCTTTGGACATTGACCTCAATTTGCAGTTGGGATTTGAAACCAGGGGAAAAATGGCCCTCATTCTTAAAACTGTCCAAATGTCAAGTTTTAAATCCTCATATCAAGAATCCTGATCAAGAATTTATATTAATGTATTTTATGTACAAATTTGTCAAAATAAAAACTTTCAATAAAACTCCACAATCTTCTGGGCCACATCTAAAATATTTTTTTGCGAAAAATATGAATTGGGAAAATATGAATATGAATATGAATTGGGAGGTATAGCTAAACAAATTTTATGAATGTGAAATAACATTACATAAATGATTATCTGTAGTTGAAATAACTCTCAAATAATTGAAAACTACCAACAACAAAGAATGAACAAATGGTACATCGGGCTCTCATAAATATTCACGATCATCAAGCGGAAATGAAAATCGAAGTTGAGCTATTTTACACTTTTTCTTTAGCCCTGTTGGATATTTTTGCGTATTAGGACCTCGAGGACCGACAATATCGTCAAGATCCAGATGGTCTTTAGCTCCCTCCTTTATTCCTACTGTCGCAGTTTTATCTGCTAGGAAAGGCTGTCACTAGCGTTTATGGCAGATAATGAAACAACTGAGCAAATTTTGAGGCTGAGTAGAGCCTGATAAGCGAAAACAGTGCGAACATGTGAGAATGACCTCAATCTTCTTCCGAATCGATGGAAACTACGCTACTCGTATTTGCTCAATAGACTTCCTTTCAAGCATATGGCAAGTAGTGAGGAAGTTGATACCGAATCTAATCCGGTAGGAGCCGATTCCCTTTCAAAAGCAATCAAGCTAGATTTTATTTCGATTGAAGAGGTATTTCGGCCGCACACAATGCGGTCACTCGATCTGTCTCGCAGCCTCGTTACCGCGTTTTATATAATTTCGCGTTCTGCACAAAAGCTGCCACGTTGTAATTTGAATGACAATGGCCTGATATAGCTGACCAGATAACAATGGAAAGCGATACTTGAACTTGAATGATGATTTCTTGTGTAATCCGCAGATTAGAGATTCACTTAAGAGCC
Organism: Forcipomyia taiwana; assembly: GCA_963930915.1. Taxonomy (NCBI): domain Eukaryota; kingdom Metazoa; phylum Arthropoda; class Insecta; order Diptera; family Ceratopogonidae; genus Forcipomyia; species Forcipomyia taiwana. Next base: position 331,075 of record CAWVOI010000086.1, on the reverse strand, counting down.
AACTCAGAGACCTTGAATGTTAACTCGAGGGAAGGTATTCAACTTTCGCTCGACGTGTGGGCTGGAGTAGAACTTAAAGCTCGTATAATAAAGCCTTTTCCGATAAGTCAAGCCGTGTTAAGCCATCGCTATCTCGTAATCATGCTTGAAAATAACGGAGCTTGAATTCTTTGCTCTCCATTGACCTTCAGTAGGACCTATTATCCACTATAAAATAGAATTTTCCAATGTTAAGTTCTCTCAATTGTTTAGTTTTTGTACAAATAAAAAGAAAATCAATAGCCACGCGCAAAATAAAACTGAATTTTTAGGGCGACTTACTGTAGATCCCACCATGTGGCACCAAGCTACTCTAAAAGCCTAAACAAAAAGCTTATGTTGGCACAGAGCATGTCTAAGGGCGTCAATTCCGAGGCCTCAAAAAGTTAGAAAGATTTTTCGATTTTCGACCTAAAAACACTTCCCGATTCCAAACTTTAAAGGGAAATAGAAGACTTATAGGAGAGTTATAGAATTCAAAGCAATTTTCTTTCGATAGCTTCGCAAACAAAATTTTTCAAAAATAGATATCCTGATACAGTATACTGATAAGCTCCAAATTCCTCAATATATTATATTTGCCGCATCTTTGGAGTCTTTTCTTCCACTTATATTTCTTGAGTTCAGTTGTGTCAGGAATAAGGCAACAAGGAGCGCGAGGTGGACATTGAAGCTAGTTTTTAACACTCCTTATTTCATACAAAACTTCAACCACAAGCTCCAATTTGCAACCTTCCTTGTGACAAAGAAGAAAGTTTGCATAGTCTTTGTAAAGGTCACCTCTCTCATGCGTCCCACGGAATCGGTTTGAGTCCAAATCATCAAAGACAATCTAGACAATGCAGGATTATCTCAGTCTTTATCAGCCTGCGTGATTCCTATCGCGTCGCCGGATTGAAGCGAAATTATTTGATTCAGCCTATCTCAATACGTGACATGATAGGAAATGGACGTTGCTATTTTTGCTTTTATGGGAACTCCGATTCAATCACTGACCCGTTTCTTATCAGGAGGCACTGCAGTTGATTTCTTTGTGAATGAGTTATGCAATGATAACAGGTGACACTCTGCACAAATTGGGTTAATGCACTTTGTAATTGGGAGCGGAATATCTGGACTTAGACCGAAGCACAACCGAGCTATGCAGTTGCGGTAAGTTTTGAGCTTAGTGTAATACGGTGATTGGGTCCAGTTTGAAAAAGAGTTAAACAATAAAATAAATACTATGATTATGTAATCACTCGGAAAACTGCCGAAAAGAAAAATGTATTGTCCTAAAACTCTTTTCTCAAAAAGCTGGGATAGAATGGTCAAGAAAATACTAAAATCAAGCTTGTAACGACTAAAAATTCCGAAATGACATGTGTCTCTCAGGGCATATTCAGCTCATTAAAATTAGTGGGAGAATATCTTTCAGTCAGGCCAGCTGTTAGCTTCTCATTTTATATTGTGATATCGAGTGGAGACTAAATCTTATATTTCAACCCTTTGAGAAACTGTCATTGAGAATTTTACATCCCACCAACCCCATATGGCCACGATCGATGACCTCCCGATAGAGGTGAGTTCAAATTCCGTTCCCGAAAGCAGCGAATCAGTAATTTACTTATTTTTGCGACACATTTTTTCAGATCTTGTCGCTCATTTTCGAATACGTCGGCGCTCGGTATCGTAATAGCTGCTCTCTCGTGTGTCAGAAGTGGCTCTTTGCCAGACGTTGCCCGGCTTTTTATCGCTCAATGCGGTGCAGCCAAAACACGCTTCTGGATGCAGACTCGCTTGAGGATTTTCTAGACAGCTACCACCCGTACTCGAAGCTGACTTTCTACGGTGTCGAGAACTTCACTTCGCACTTCCCTGAGTTAGAAAATGGGGAGGAGTCTGTGTGGCAAGAGCTGGAGAAAGTGACTGAACTCAAGTTTGTGGACTGCCGAGGGTTCTGTAAGATTATCTAGAAAGAAAACTTTAGAAAATTTGTAAAACTCTTATAGCTTTGATTGAGGTGGTTTTGGAATATTTTTCACTCAAACAAGTTGTTTTAACATCAAAAGTTATATTTGAGGTCTCTCTAATGTGATGAAGAAGGTCATATTTCAACCAGTTGTCCGAAACAAATCCCCTAGTCCCTCAATCAAAAGTTACTCAAAGGGGGTTAATGATCTCTTTTTCGAGTGGCTTCTGGGTTGATGATAAACTTCTTTTAATGCAGACTATTATGAAAATAAAATTTATCAGAGTTTTACGAATTTTCATGTTTTATTTCGGTTCCTCAGTAGTTTCTCAAATGGTCCTAAAACTTTAAATTTTGTTTCAGTCGACAAGACCCTGAGGCTCATTCTCCATCACTTATCAAATGTCCAGAAGCTGACTGTGATAGAACGCAACAAGTTCCCGTGGCTCGTGATGCAATTTCCCACCATCACGACTCTCGACCTAAGCCAAGTGGCTATCGCCCTTCCAAAAGTCCTGGTCAACACCCTGGACTGCTTTCCGGCCCTGCAGACACTTATCATTGCTGACACCTTTCTGTGGCGACACCTGGAGGAAGAAATCTCGGAGCTTTGCAGCCTGGTGCCACGAGTCCGTTTGTCGTTCGAAAACTTCTTCGTCCACCTCAACGACTCCATTCTGGAGTGTTTCTGTGAGATAGAGAATTTGGAGGTCACGAGCATTAAATTTGACCTGGAAACTTCACTAAGAGCCACAGAACGTTTTCTCATTCGGAAAGGACGCCATCTAGAGAACGTGGAGGTTCAGGGGACGCTTGACGCGACCTACTTGCGGCTGATCGACCTGTTTTGCTTAGACCTGCGCCTTCTGACGATCAACTTTCACCATGAACCGCAATATAACCCATTTAATCTGCTCAAAAATTTACGAGTCGAGGAGATTAAGATTTCGACCGGTGAGCTGCTCAATTTGGGTGATATCGACCCGACCGTCAAGTTCTCGTCCGTGCGGAAGATGACCTTGAAGGGACTTATTTTCTATGACGAGTTCTTCCTGACCTCCTTCCCTGGTCTCTCAGAACTGACGATCCTCAACTTCACTTCGGGTCTGAAACTCGGCTCCGGGATCCACAGCCTGCGTCTGAAAGGAGGCTCTATAGCTGATCCGGTCCTGGAGGCCATGGGGTTCTTTTCCCTCATCAATATGGAGGACATCGTACTTGAGGGCCCCATCACCGATGCGAGTCTGAAGAGGTTCGTCTGGCCCACTCTGAGCAAGTTGACGCTAATAAAATCGGAAATCGGGCTCAACGGAGTCAAAGACCTCTGCAAAAACTGTCCTCACATAGAGTCACTGGCCCTGAGGAACTGCTTTGGGCTGGAGGACGGGTGTGCCAAGGTAATAGCGAGAGACTTGAGGAGTTTGAGGGAGATCGATTTGACCGGAACGAGTATCACGGAGTACGGGGCAAAGTTCTTCTCGAACACTGTGCTACGTGAGCAGGTCCTGAAAACCGCAAGGTCGAATATCGAGACTCGCAGAAAGTCGCTTATCAAGGAGCTGAAGTGTACGATACGGGAGAGGCAGGCTGTTTAAGAACCTCCTTAACTTTTCATTGGACTCAGACTAATAAAGTGCCTTGAATTGCCTCCTCTAATTCTATCTCTGTAAGGCTCGAAGTTTTTGAATCAACAGAATCATTTGAAAATGAAAATTTTAAATCAAAAACTTTGATTATTTTTTATTGCTTTTTGGCCTGAAAGATTGAAATTAATTGAGCATGCCACTTCTTTCTTGAAAATCTTAACAACTCATTGAAGTCCTTTTTTGAAAAACAGTCAGTAAAACTTTTTTTTCAACGTCTCAAAACTACTTAAAGAACGTTTTTTCTCAAAACGGTGTAATGTGCAGGTAACAGGTTTGTTTAAACGAAGGAAACAATAGGGTTGTTTTGCGAAATTTATTCTGTCAACATGCTATTGTTAAGGAAGAGACTACACTATAAAATTCTTTTTTGGAGCCATAGTACAAAGACAAATCTTGGTCTACAACCGAAACCCTACTAGGGCTCTACTTCTTCTGGTGGAGGCTTTTGAAGGTCAGGGATGTTTGAAGGGTCTGAATCTAGCTCCAGATCGTCGCTGTCCGTATCTTCAGGTTCCACAGGTTCTGGTTGCTCCTGGGGCTCTTGTAAGGGTTCTTCTTGGATTGGTAGGGGAGCTGGAGGTGCTATTTCCGGCACAAGAGATTCTGCAGGAAGTAAATCAGGAACGGAGGGCTCGGGAATCACTGGAACAGGTAAAGGAGATAGTTCCAGAATAGGGTCTGGAAGAGGAACAGCAGGGTCTGGGAGAGGAAGTTCAGGATCTGGAAACGGAAGTTCAGGGTTTGGAAAGAGAATTGTAGGGCCTGGAGAAGGAATTGCAGGATTCGGAAGAGGAACTGCAGAATCTGGTAAAATAACTGGGACTGGAGCAGAAACGTCCAGAGTTGGAAACTGGGCAGGTGGCAGCTCAGCAACTGCAGGCTCAGGGTTGCCTTGGATAGGGAACGGCGGTTTTCTGACGAAAATCTCTTGTAACTCTAAAATCATGGCTTCCAGAACTTCTGGTGGAATCTGGATTGCCGACCCCATTGCTTCAGAATCACTTACTGGAGCCCCAGAAGTGACCTAAAAATAGAGTTCCTTGAAGGCCTCGTTCAAAAAACAAACATTTCTTACCGTCAGACAAATTACTACCAACACGAGTATCTTCATCTTGGAGCCCAGTTGAGTCTAACATCTAGTAGTATTTTTAGAAGCGATCATGTGCTTTTTATACTAAAACAAAGGAATTTGGATCTGCCAGCCATATTTTGCCGTTGCACACTTGTGACTTCTTAACCCACTTTGGAGTGTCACAATAGTTGCAGAGTCCCACAATAGCTCTGTTTTTATTTGGGGTAAATCAAGTGAGTCACTAGGTTGTATTTCAAATATTTAGGAGCTCTGACTTCAAAGCTCTGAGTCACATTCCATTATATATCCAAATAGTTACTTTAAAAAATTATTGAGTTGCCTAAAAGAAAAATTCATCACGATCCTTGGGAAAAGTTCACAAGCTCTTGTTCAATATAGCTCTCACAACAAATATCTATAAATTTACATGGGTATCAATAAGCCATTGACAATGACTAGCAATTTCAATGGGTCATGGAAAATTTCAAGGAGATTTAAATCCTTAAAATGACACAACTGCCAAATCATGAGGACTATTTTTGAAAGCATTCAATTCTAAATTTCTTCAAAATAATATAATAAATGAAACATTGCATTAATTATAATAAATGAAACATTGCAAAAAAACAGACCTCGGGCGGGTCAATTTTTTCAACTTCAAAAATCGTTTGTTAGCAGATATATATGTATGATTGTATAAATAAATATTAAATCTAGCCAAACTGGAAAAAATATTTTTGAAAATGTTGAGAAATATGATTTTTCTTTGTTTTGATTTGATTGCAAAGTGCAAACTTACTTACTTTATTTTAAGTCTGTTAGTGACTAACTTAGTTTAACAGTGAAGTTGTGCTTCTAAATATTAGGCACAAAAGATAGCACCTTGATTTGATATAAAATACTTATGGCACTTTTCTTTAAAATACAGTACAATTCGCGTAATATAAATTCGCGTAATAGCAACTTCGTCTAATATAAACGAATTTTGGTTCTCCCGTCTCTCGATTTCACATAAAATTGAGTTCGTTTAATATAAAGTTCGCATAATATCAATTATTTTGGCCTCTCCCCTGCGACTGATATTACGCAAACTCTACTGTATATGAATTGAGATTTTATTTTGCATAGCATATGGTTTTTGTTACAACATGATGAATGTTTCGTGCTAGAGTTGGGCACGTGCTCGGGCTACCCGAAAAAAGCCCGAACTTGAAAAAATAAGGATCCGCCACCTTCGAATTAACCACCTGTTCGACTCATTTTAACATTTTTCGTCAGAAATAAAGACTCTTGATATCCGGGATATGAAGCTCTTCTTTTGACGAAAGGTTCAGAGAGGTACGTTATCATTCCTTGCTGATTTTGTTTCATACCAAAATACATTGAAATATTGGAATTTCCTGCAAGAAGAGCTGGCTTAAATCCCTTTGAAGACCTATGTCACATTTTATTAATAGACATTTATGAAGTTGGAAGGGTTTGCAAAGTTGTAAATAAGATGTTTATCAGAATTTGGAAAAAAATGTGATCTGAAATTTTTGCAACTTGCCAGGTGCCAAAATGATGTTTCGAGCATATTTGGAAACATTTTTGGAAAGAAAAACCATATGGCAAACGAAATAATCGACAAAATCAGGGATAAAGAATCAATTTTGATAAAAAATTTTGAAAAGTTTTTTGGCCAATATGTTTTTTAGAGTCCTTAAAACACACTTAAAAAATAGCTAATTTGCAATACCCAAACATGGACACTGGTTGCGGATCCCTCCACGTCCAGGAAATCGCGGGTTTTTTAGGGCGGGCCCGGGCCTGGAATTTTTGGTGCGGGTGGGCCCGGGCTTTTCTTAGCCATTTTGGGCGGGCTTGGGCTTCAAAATTTGAGCCTGTGCCCACCTCTATTTCGTGCATATATTTTTGTTTTTCGGGCATATTCACAGGACTTAGGGCTTTGAAACCCTGAGTCCGGGGCAATCCGTCTCTGACGGATGGGTCAGAGACTGCGTGACCCTCTGCCCCACCCCCAACCTATCTATCGAACATTTTATCGCATATGAAAATTCACTTCTGGAAATAACTTGCAAGTCTCTTACTGTTGCTCTGAGCTTGCGTAGAGTTCGAAATTCTACCAGTTTTGCTGTATTAGGTTCCGATCCAGCATCTCCCCACCCCTCATTATTTGCTATTGGAACATTTTAGGTGTCTTCTCTTTGATAGATTGATAGATAGATAGGAGCCTTAAAATTGTTCTTGATCTCATGATCTGTACAAAAAACTCTTGCAAGGAATTTCATTATTGCATCATATACATATGGCTTCTTGTTATCGCCTTTTTGCCATTGGTACATGGTCGGCTAGCCGCTGATGAAATATTGGATTCCATTTGTGTTAGTAAATATTAAAATTTGAACAGTTGTTTTCTTGTGGCAGGTAATGATATGAAAGAACGTCAAATTTGACTCATATTTCAAACACCCTTCCAAACTTTATAGGGAATTCTTAACTTCACACGAGTACATAATATAACTAGCTCCCCTTTCTCCAGGAGAGATAAATATGAAACGTTTTGAAAACGCACCCATAAGCTTTATCATTGATTTTGCTTGATTTAATTTAATTTGATTTATTTTTCCAGTTGAGGATGTCCAAGGTTACTGGTTGGAGCACCAACCAGTAATTTTTTTCGCTCAACATACACTTAAAAGTTTCCTTCATACCCCACCTTTTTCGGATTTCTTTCTGAAGAAAAATATATACATTTTTCAGGTCCTAGGTAAATCGGGACATAAGAGTAATTTATTGGTTAGTATTGAGTTTAAGAATTTTTTAATTGTCATATTTTTAGTGCTCAAAATTGTACTGTCGCCACCAGCGCTTGTCTTCACGCATTGCACCAAAGATAGTAGGTACGGAGCACTTTGCGTTCGAAGGTGAGGAGTAGATTTTCGTCGCTCATCCTCAACGTCCAGGACTCGCACCCGTAAATCAGCACTGGACGGACCAGAGTCTTATACAGTCGGTATTTAGTCTTCTTGGACAGGTATTTTGAGCGTATGTGTCTGATTAGGCAATCGTAGCATCTGCTAGCTGCCATAATACGGCTCTTAAAGTAGTGGGTTGAAGGGCCACCGAAAGAGGAAAAGTACAAATTCAGAATGGTCATGTAAAATGACGAATTCATCGACTTTTGCTTCCTTTCATAGACTCTTAAATGAACAATAATGGATTTTCCCTGGCGAACAGAAGGGTAAAATTTCAAATTCGTCGGATTAAGATGAAATTTCGGAAAATGTCAAATGACGTTGAATTCAGCAAACAATAGTTTAACAGTAAGTCAAAGTTTGTGTGCGAGTAAAAATTTTTAGCTTCGATTGAGCAGTAAATCTAGTTGAAACCACTTCAACAACAAGCCTCTATGACAAGTAGGATTGGAGCTAGGGGTCCAATTAGTTTCTGCAGTAACAGAATTCGGGACAAAATAATATCGTTTTGATCCAACTTTTGCAACAAGGCCGAATTGAAAATGCACTCAAATATTCATTCACTTCAATATTCATAATTTGACTAGCTTTGGCTCTCCATTCAACACTTGCAACACTCAATGAAACCAGTCCATAAGTCAAGCGGTTCTTGATTATAATCGATATCTATTCCTAAAAAAGGGAAGATAAAAAGTGTTTTGAGCTATGGTACGTAACGATCGATGTTAATTTAAAGATTATAAGAAATTACAAAGGTTTTAGATTTAAGACATTGGGTTTTAGGACGATTGATTTATTAAACAATTTTTGATAACTGACAAAAACTTTTTAAAAGGCCAACAAATTATCGAACAATATCATTTATGAAACATTTATCAGAGGTAAAATTTTTTCTTAGAAAGTTGGCATTACTGGAACGTCGATAGAAGGTGCAGAAGGCTCAACAGTGCTGGAAGGATCAATGACCGGCGTAGCCTGTACTGATGTTGCTGAGCTCGAATCTGAAGGAATAGAAGCAGTAGGATCCACTGGTGCTGACACACTTGGATCTACGACTGATGATGCTGAGCTAGAATCTGAAGGAATAGAAGCAGTAGGATCCACTGGTGCTGACACACTTGGATCTACGACTGATGATGCTGAGCTCGAATCTGAAGGAATAGAAGCAGTAGGATCCACTGGTGCTGACACACTTGGATCTACGACTGATGATGCTGAGCTAGAATCTGAAGGAGTAGAAGCAGTAGGATCCACTGGTGCTGACACACTTGGATCTACGACTGATGATGCTGAGCTAGAATCTGAAGGAATAGAAGCAGTAGGATCCACTGGTGCTGACACACTTGGATCTACGACTGATGATGCTGAGCTAGAATCTGAAGGAATAGAAGCAGTGGGATCTACTGGAAGAGTAGGAGTCACATCTGATGAAGACACAGTTGGGCTAATGTCTGTTGGATCGGCCGATGGAGTAGGGTCAATGATAGGACTCGAATCGGTGGGGGAAACAGTCGGGCTAACATTAGTTGGGTTCACACTAGTTGGGCTCACGCTAGGACTCACATCAGTTGAGCTTGCACTCGGACTCACATTGCTAGTCGAGCTGGTCTCAGTGGAGGTTACAGTGATAGTTACGGTTGAAGTGCTTGAACTGCTACTGGAACTGGTTGTAGAGGTTTCAACAGAAGTGGAAGCAGAAGAACTCTCTTCGCTTGAACTGCTCTCCTCACTGGTCTGACTTTCCTCGCCATTGCCTCGTCCAGGTCTTCCATGCCTCCAGCGTCCGCCTCGATGACCTCTTCGGCCCTTATTTCCCCATTTTTTGTGCCCAAGACGTCTTCCTGGTCCCCAACCCCACGGTGCTATACCCCAGTCATCGGTGTCTCCACTTTTAATCACAGGTTCGGGCTCAGGAATCCACGCTTCAATAATCTCACGAAACGGAGGAGGTATAGGGATCACGATGGGGTTCTTTTCGTTCTTTTTTCCCTTCTTGTCACCTTTCTCACCGCTTTTTCCCAAAGCGATGTGGCTGGCTCCCAGAAGAAGCAGAGTTGTGGCTAACAGCTTAACCATGGCTTCTCTATTTCTTTAAACTCTCTTGAAAGTCGAAACTCAAGTGATAAAATGTGATCGGTCGGCCGGATAAATATACCAAAATACTTGTTATTGTCAGTTTCTCAATGACGCAAATCATCAGAAACTCAAGAACACTTGGGAAAATATTTTTTATCCGTTGACGCAAATCTCATGGCTGCGAAAACAAAGAAACTATTGAGAAGGTCATTGTCTAGAGTCTGATAAGTGCAAAATTACCAGTACACTGTTTCCTTCTTGATAGCTTTTTCAGTCTTCTATAGGGAGTTAATTAATTGTTTTTGGAGGTTAACAGTGTTTCAATGACCTACGTGTTTCATTGAACCACCTGTCGCAGTGACATATTGTTTTGGGCAGTTTGTCCAGCTTGAAGGTTGAAGTAGAGTTTTCTGGAACGGAGTCTGATAACGTCAAAGTTGAAGTTGATACAGGTGCTAGTTGTTATTCAAGTTGCTTTCGTTTGAGGCCGTGAGCTTTGCTAGCTGTCACTCTATCGATTTAGTGAAATTTTAATTTTGGTCAATATCTCTTGACATCTCACCATTTTTTATCCAAGCCATCTCGTCACTTTAATGCTCTTTTCAAAAGAAACATTTTTGACCTAGGTCGGGGACGAACGCATTTGAGTGCATTTTTAAGTCAATATGGCTGCAAAGTTGGGTAAAAGTGAAAATCTTGTGTCCAAAAATCCGGTTCAGTAGAAACTTCAGGGGTCTTCAGCTCCATCCTTAGTGATGGTACGGGTATTGCTAGGTTTGACAAGTTCATTAACATATTAAATTTTCAGCTCAATCGAATGAATTTTAAATGTTGCCCTTCTTGCCCTTCTTCACCAGGTCTGTTATTTTTCATTTTTGAGCCCATGTTGTGAAACAAAAGTTGCTGACTTTTCATTTTACAAGACTGTTCTGAATGTCAGTTCCATCGGAGCAACTAAAATGTTCCCCCCCCCCCCTTTGGGAGTGTCTTACCCCCCCCCCCCCCTCTTAGGTGTTAGGGGCAGACATTAGTTCTATGATTTTCAGTACAAATTCAGCTCAATCAGATCAAGTATGAGGATCTTTTATAAAACGAGAGAACCTGCTGGGTACTTCCCTGGGGGTTTTTTTTGGGGAGGGGTCAAAGCCTTATCTTCTCAGACGGACGGACAGACGTAAAAATCGGACACTAGTGCATATTTTTCATAATAAGAGAATGAAAATGCACTAAAAATGCTGGGAGGAATATTTTTTCTTAAATAATGTTTCTGGTAAACTGTTATACGGTTATAATTTGACTATGTTTATTAGATGAGGTGATGTTTCTGATGCGCAAGAGACTCGGTGCAACAGGGACATCCTGAAAGACAAAACTTTTAGAAGTTAACACTGTTATGAACACTAGTCTGGTTTAGTATGTTACATCTTAGCTTCTATTTACGGGGCTAAATAAAATCATTCTTCGTTCTTCCGAACTACATCTGCAATGGTTATATCAATGACTTTGAACTGCTGTCCTTGTGGCTAGGAAGATTTAATATTTGGATAAAGATATCAATAGGATCGACAAGAGGAGGAACTTAATACAGTAAGTAATAAAGAAAAGTTTTCAATCTTAAACCAATGAGGGGATAAATAATAAAAATTAAATCAACCAAAATCGATGATTAAGCTTATGGGTGCATTTTCAAAATGAGTTCAAGTACCATAATTTGCTAGATTTTGCACAGACTATTACTAATACGATGGAAAAAACCGCAGCTCTCTAGCTCTTCGGTTCTTGAGTTATTAAGTTTCAGACAGTCAGACAGAAAGATGGCAAAGCGGCCATAATAGTGCATTTTTTGCAAAATGTTGGAGATGCACTAAAAAATGAATATGTTTCATACCGATTTGGACATCCATATCTCATTTCTAGACTCAGGACAACTATTTAGTGTTCTGGAGTGTGGTCTTATTACTGGATTTTGTGTTTCTTTAAAAAAAAACAACAAAAAAAAAACAATCGCTATGATTCCAGCTAAGTCTTTACAAGAGAGAAAATTTATATTGATGAAACGATCCACATAGAAGGCCTTTCTTATTTGTTAAGAAAAACACCGGCACTTTCAAAACGTTTTTGTAGCAGGATTTATTTGGCTAAGAAACTTAAAATTTAATTAAATTGAGAATTAGCAACTTCATCATTTCATTTCAAATATATTACTTACTAGTTTTGTGGCTCACCGGCCGATTATTCTTCCCAAAGTGGGGTGAGAAGCTTCGTGCAATTTTTGTTAATTTCATCAAATTTAGCAGACATGAGCGCAGTGAAAAGGCAGAAAATCTTAGATGTGAGCGCTCTAGCGATGCAAATGGCTTTCATGTCGTCGCTGGCACAGGCAACCAGAAGGGTCAGGGAATTCTCCCGGGGAAGAGTCGAAAAGTTTTCCTGTTTCGGCCTACTTTTCAGAAAAAACTGAGCAAGTGGGCGATGAAATGTGCTGCGGCTATAGCTACATTATTGCAGATTTAATAAGGCCTTTTCTCATACTAGTTTTTCATTCAAAAAATTCTAGGGATGCATAAAAAATCGTACAAGACGGACAAGAACACCACTCGGAGAATCTGCCCCCCGTTTTTCCCTCTCCATAATATTCCCAAGCTCTTGAGAGAAACGATGTACATACAGTTAGTGACGAAGAGCAACTACACGATACAGCCTTTGTCCACGTCTAGCATGAAGACCTGTTTTGCAAACTCATCAGAATAAATTTTCCTTCATATATAATTTAACAAATTCATTCGTTTCTTTCAGGCCGTAATAAGGTTCGATGAGGAACCTCGCCTACCTACTACTTGACATTTGGCTTTCCTCAAGAATCAGTACTCTCCAATTCAGAAAATAGTCCTACTTATACACCTACAACAATTTGCAGACGATTTAACTCTTTACAATTCCACAAAATTCGGGAAGCTAAAAGCGAAAAACCTTGATGATGCACATCGCAAATTAATAAGCTAAAAAGTCTTAAATGACTGGAAAATTTTAACGAACAGCGAAAAATACTAGACGTACAAAAGTCAAGATCGCCTCTCAAACTACGTGACCGAAAAATTCCTGAGACGCAAAGAATGTTTCAACCTCAGCAGAAATTCCAAACTCGACAAACGGAATAAAACATTTTTTCAGTTATCTTATAATCTGAGATTGAGGATTTGTGCTTCCAAACGCTTCGAGTTCATTTTGTAATATTTATTTAAAGGTTGTAATAATGAGAAAATAATCAGATGCAACCTCTTCCTTATGTCGCACACATACTTAATACTTCTCGAGAAACGTAATTCTTCGCTCGATCCTATCTCTATCAACTGGACTCTCTTTATTGTACAGATCCGTTCACCAGGTGATAAGAGCTGAAAGTTACGGGAGTTACCTGCTCGTACGCCGTTCTAGTCATTATATTCCAAGCCTCCGAAAACCCACAAACGCAGGCTGCAAGTGGTAGAGAACAAAATTTTCAGACTCACCAAGATCTAAGCCATTAACACAGAAAATCACACCAATGCAGCGAGTTGCGAGAGAATAGAATTAATTAGGTTAAGGACAACCTAGACACCCTAGACATTCACCCTAGACCATAGATTCAAACTTAACTTTTGAATCACATAAAAACCTCTCTTCACTTTTGGTCTGAGAAACAGCTGATCTAGTCAGCCATTTTTTCAAAGACTGAACGATCATTTTAATAGTGTTAGGAAAAATAAATATGAAAAAACCACTAAATTAATGAAACTGACACTCAAGTCATCCACAGAGTCATATTTCATTATTCATGAACAAGAGACTTCTAAATGCCTTTGAATCTCTTTAGATACTGTGAAATCCTCAACGACCACAAAGCTCGAATTCAAAAAGAAGATAAGCGAGAGTGGTCGGTGAGAATGCCAAAATCACGAGCGGTGTCGCGCTGCAGCTCTCCAGTTCGACGCGCTGACCCGATGAGGACGGAAGAGCTGTGCAAAGCAAAGCAGTTCGTGCTCAACTACGAAAAAGCAAACAACTAAGTAGAGCTATTGTAGCTCCCATATCTGTCTCAATTTTACGAAATAAAACTTAGTTGATTAAAAGGGTCCAAGGACCCCAAACCAGCGACGCAGACTCATTCGGAAGCTTACAATACTTAACAACGAACGTGTTCTTTGGAATAAACGTAGCCTCCAAATCCTGCCAATTGGTTCTTTGGAAGTTTTGGAAGTTAAATTTTTTTTTTAAAGATTTATTTATTTATTTATTCATTCATGTCAAATGAAGACAGCTGTTTTTGTTTGTTTGTACATAAATTCAGCATGGGAAAAGTTCCCTCCGTCGCTCAAGGTAGCGAGGGAGGGAACGGAAAAACCCAGTTGTCCAAAGGATCTTTTCCAAAACACAGAGAGACAGACTACGGACGGACATGATGGGAGCCGTGCTCTGACTCTGGCTCCGGCAGGCTGGCATCCTTCCCTCATGGCTGGAGGCGACTGGCCCTCCTCTATGGGCATGTGTAGGTCTATCGTCGGCCGAACGATACATTCCTTGTCTCCTCACTGCGAACTTGTCTCCTCAGATGTCCCTGCGTGCCAGCGGGTCAGCGGAAGTCGGGTCAGCGGAAGTCGGGTCTCTGAAGAAGCCTCGCCCTGAACGTCTCCCTGGAGCAGTCTCCGTCGTAGCAGTCCGCATGACGGTTGAAGATGAGACTGCTTCTCACCAGGGGGCTATTCCTCTCGTAGTTCGTGCTGTGTGCGGGGACTTCCAACCTCCTGGGACCGGCCTGATAGCGGGTGTTGCGCTTCAATGGCTTGAACCAAAGCCTCTGCGCCAAAGCAGGGACATCCAGCCTCCCTCGTAGGACGTCGAAAACGAAGAGAGCGGCAGCGAGACACCGACGGCCCTCCAGGGTCTGCAGGTGAAGCAGCTGGAGCCTGTCGTGGTACGGGGGAAGTGCGAAGGGGTCCGGCCACCCCAGAGCCCGCAGTGCGAACAGAAGGAACTGCTTCTGGACGGACTCGATGCGGGTGCAGTCCCCCGAGGTCCCAGGTGACCACACGACGCTGCAATACTCCAGCATAGACCGTACGAGGGAGCAGAAGAGGGCCTTCGTGACGTAGGGACACTGGAACTCCTTGGCCTGCCTCTTCACGAACCCCAACAGCATCCTCCCCCTCGATGCCAGATGGTCTACGTGGGCACGGAAATCTATCCTGGTGTTGAGCCAGACGCCGAGATCGCGAACCACCAGGACTCTCCGGAGGGGTTCCTGATTGATGGAATAGGAGGTCTGGAGCCTATTGGAAGGTCGCGCCCGGGAGAAAGAGATCACCTCGCACTTGCCGACGTTCAGCCTCATCCTGTTTGTTGCACACCAGGTGACGATGATGTCCAGATCGCGCTGAAGAGCAGCGGAGTCTGCCTCACTGTTGATCGGCCTCAGCAGCTTAAGATCGTCTGCGTAGGCGAGGACTGTAGACCCAGCCTCGGCCAGCTGGCGCACCAGGTCGTCAATGTATGGTAGATGATGAACAGGAGAGGGCCGAGGTGACTTCCCTGCGGCACGCCTGATGGGACAGAGATCGGGTGGGATCTGACACCTGCAATCCTCACCAGCTGAGTGCGACCCTGAAGGTAGGAAGAGACCCAGTTGATGAGCCCGACCGGGAACCCGAAGAGGCGAAGTTTCTCCAGCAGTATGCGGTGGTCCACTGTGTCGAAAGCCTTGCTAAAGTCTGTGTAGACTGCGTCCAGCTGCCGGTTGGAGCGAAGACTCTCGAGGATCGTCTGCGTGGAGGAGACAAGATTGGTGGTGGTGGAGCGTCCTGCCACAAAGCCATGCTGCGCACCGTGGACCAGGTCACCAACAAGCTCCGATATCCTGTCGGCCACCAGTTTCTCCAGGAGCTTAGGGATAGTGCTCAAGATGGCGATGCCCCTTGAAAATCGGGGTGACATATGAAGGCTTCCAACAACTGGCAAACACTCCACTCTCCAACGAAAGCTTGTAGAGCCTGAAAAGGGGGTCGCAAAGCTGCGCTGCATAGTCCCTCAGGAACCTGGCCGGTATCTGGTCGGGCCCTTCGCTCTTCCTGCCGTCCAAAGCCTGGAGACCCTCAAGAACATCATCGCGGGAAAATGGCACATCAGGGAGCGTGATGGACCGAAGGGGAGGAGTGGATTGGGCCACAGCCACGTGGGAGTCTGGAGGCACGTAAACCTTCTCAAACCAGGAGGCGAAAAGATCTGCCTTCCCTGCTGGAGTGTCGGCCACCTGGTGCTCAAGATGCATTGAAGCGGGAAAGCCGTTGACTCGACGCATCTGCCTAAGAAAGCTCCAGAAAGTCCTCGGATCACACCTCAGCTTTTCTGCAAATCCTGCGATGTAGGATGAGTAAAGAGCGGTATTGAGCTCCTGATACTGCGCTCTAAGCTGGAGAAAGAGATCACGGTTGCGGAGAGAAGGGAACCTCGTGGCAGCATGATGAGCCCGGTTCCTCCTGTTCCTGAGATTTGCCAGCTCTCTTGTCGACCACGGGCAGCTGACTGTACAAATGACGCGCATAGGGATGTGCCGACGGATCACGGCAAGCACTGCCCCGTTGAAACCTTCCGCAGCGAGGTCCAAGGAGCCTGCGTCCAGAATCTCATCCCAGTCGATCCTCTGTAAGGCGTTGGCAACAAGACCCGGGTCAGCCCTGTCAAAGTCACAAACCACCGTGCGAGGCTCGAACGCAGCATGTGCCGGCAGAAAAACTGACATCTGAGATGCGCAATGATGGCGACACTCGGGCTTGAGCAAGTCGACTGCAGGGACCACCACGCAATCATCAAACTCAGACGTGAAGATCAAGTCCAGATGGTTCTGCTTCTTCAACCTACAGACCTGCGCGAGCCCCAGGTTGGTGAAGCACTCAGTAACAACGACTTCCTTAACTGATTGGACGTTCAGGGGATGAAGCACGTGCTCGATGTCGGCGTCGGGGACCCATTCGATGCCGGGAAGGTTGAAGTCGCCCATCACAAACGAGGATTGGGCATCGTCAGAAAGGAACTGTGAGGCTGCAGCGGCGAAGCTCTCGTACTCAGACGAAGGGGCGTCAGGAGGGAGGTAGACGGCGGCAAAGCGATATCTCCTGCCCTGCACGAGCACATCGACCCAAAGGTGCTCGAGATCATCGGTGACGCAGACAAGGGTCGCTGCCAGGTGGTTTCTCGTCGCAATCAGGACGCCGTCCCCGTCCCTCTTGCCTCCAGAGAGCACCCTATCCCTCCTGAAGACGCTCCATGATGAGTCGAAGATCTCAGTCGACGCGATGTCGGGGCGAAGCCAAGTCTCAACGAGCACGACAACATCATAAGAGCAAGCAGCGATGGCCGACCTGACGGATGCAATTCTCGAGCGAATCCCGCCCACGTTCTGGAAGTAAATGCTCAGCTCCCTCATCTCCTGACGAGGCTGGCTCCCGATGCCCGAAAATCCGGGGAATTGTCGAACTCGCGCACCGAAACCCCAGATGGCCAGCCTCCCCAAGTCAGCAGCCTCTCTGCATACCCCGATCCAACGGCCACCTTGAAAGAGACGCTCCTGAGAGTCCGGGGGTCAGTTCCTCTGCGGACCAACATATGGCAGGCCTCAGGGACAACGTTGAAGTTGTCAAGGCAAAAGTCCTCGATGTCCTCAGAACGGGTTGTGTTCCGAAACCCGGAGACATGGACCCACTAGAGATGCTGAGCCTGGTGGCGTGGGTTCCTCGCTGGGGCCACCCTGCCACTAGCAGCCAATGTCCTTCCCTCCCGTGAGACAGGGACGATGCTCTCCCTGATGGCGTCTGCAAAACTGCGTGCAAGCACCTCCAGACCGGGAACTGTGACAGGGGTTGATGGCCTTGTGCCCCGGGAGCGCCTGGTCCTCTTCCTTCTTCCCTTGGTGGCTGTGCGAGGGATCTCTGTGACATCAC
Source organism: Forcipomyia taiwana (assembly GCA_963930915.1). Lineage (NCBI taxonomy): Eukaryota > Metazoa > Arthropoda > Insecta > Diptera > Ceratopogonidae > Forcipomyia > Forcipomyia taiwana. Next base: position 313,343 of record CAWVOI010000086.1, on the reverse strand, counting down.
CGCTAGACTCCTCTCGAAGTGCGGGCTCGGTCCCATCCAAGATCACAGACTGGGACAGTGGGTCTAGGTCGTGGTACAACGGCCCAGCAGAGGTAATCTCATCAGCAATGCACGGTGATTGGGAACCAATCTGGGACATGGTGAGGGCCTCGGTGAACACGGCCTCCATGTCTTGCCTGGAGAGAGGCTCGCGAAGGGAGCCTTGAATCTCGAAGAACTGCTTGCCGAGGAGCTGAGCGATAGAGGCGACGGCACCGTCAACAGCGGCCTTAAGGTGCAAAGATGCTGAGTCAGACACGGACCGAGTGGCAAGAGTAACATCTTCCCTCAATCCGGCGATGGCTAGGTCGAAGTCTGTTCTGGTGATGTAGCCTGCGGGCTGCTGGTCTTCAGCCCATCGATCTTCTCAGTGAGAGAGGAGGAGGTCTTGGCAAAGACCCCCTCAAGAGCAGAGGTGTCGGGGCAGTTGCAAGCTGCGGCTGATATCCTGTCTCCATGGCGCGAAGAGACTCCTTGAGCTTACGGTTGGCCTCGGCTGCCTCCCTGCGCAGACTCTCGACTGAGTCCAAAGACTTCTGGTACTCCTCCTGGGCGACCTGTAGCTGCCCACGCAGCTTCCCAAGGTCGTGCACTCCCTGCCTCAGAGTGCCAAGGTGCTCGATCACATGGGGGAAGAACCTCTGGAGAGTGCACCACTCCGCATAACTCTCCCTGAGCTCCCGGCAACCGTCACACCAAAACACGACATACCTGTCCGCGCACGCATGAAGGACGCCTGCGCACGTGGGGTGAATCCTGTTCATGTAACCCCAACTAGTTCCTCCGCACTCCATCCACCTGGAATTGTCACGTTCACGACAGGTGGTCCCGCCGAGGTAGCAGTCCATGTTGCAAGCTCTTAAATCTCGATGGGGCGCGATGTCCGAATAATGTGAATGTAGTGGGTCGGCCGATGAAATGTCACCAGAGAAACATGAAATTTACGAAACAATCGGAAGTTTGCGCCCAAATAGAATTAATTTGTTTCAGTTACCTCAAAGGCTCTGAGTATTTAGAGCTAATATAAGTTGAGTTGCGTCGTGGCTCGTCAATTTTCCTTTGCTTGAAGAACGCAGGGGCGCGATGTCCGATGATGTGGTTGGGGTTTTTCAGCAGAACAAATGTCATCAAGGATACATGAAATTAACGAAACAATCGAAAGTTTGCGCCCAAAAAAGTTAATTTGTTTCAGTTACTTCAAGGGGCTTTAGAAGCCAAAACCGATTGGGTTGGTTCGTGTCTCTGCTAACATACGGCTCTTACGTGTAGATACATAGCCACCGTTGTATGACTGATAATCCAGTGATAAGGCAGCAAGATGGCAGAGGCTGTCTTCAGTGATTTTCACTCAGTGTTGGCTGGGGTCTCCTCAGAAAAGAGTTCAGGGCAGTAGTTCGTTCGTGGAGTAAAAGCGAGAAGGATATTTAACTCCAGTGGGCGGCAGTTTACACAAAGAGCATTAAAAAAGGAACCCTTCCAGATGGGACTCGAGCCGTGCAAACCGCCGATGAAGTTTAGTAACGACAAAATACTGGGTCTATGGAACAATAAAGTTTTATGTGTATATAGTTTGTACTGTTTATTTTTACTGTTACTTTCTGACGTGAAATTTGTCTCTGCGATTTTTTGAATTTTTTGAGTATTTGAGTGTGTTTAGTTTCGTGAGATGTCGAGGCAGACACCATGCAACTCACCACTACTACGGAGGAGACTGGAGATCGACCCCGTAGTGAAGCGAGAGCTTCAGAATTTTGCTAAAACCTCGAGCCACTTCATCGGTGGTTTGCACGGCTCGAGTTCCATCTGGAAGGGTTCCTTTTTAATGCTCTTTGTGTAAACTGCCGCCCACTGGAGTTAAGTATCCTTCTCGCTTTCACTCCACGAACGAACTGCTGCCCAGAACTCTTTCCTGAGGAGAGCCCAGTCAACACTGAGTGAAAATTACTGTAGACAGCCTCTGCCATCTTGCTGCCTTATCACTGGCTAATCACACAACGGTGGCGAACTAAACGAAAGAGCCGTATGTTAGCAGAGACACGAACCAACCCAATCGGTTTTGGCTTCTAAAGCCCCTTGAAGTAACTGAAACAAATTAACTTTTTTGGGCGCAAACTTTCGATTGTTTCGTTAATTTCATGTATCCTTGATGACATTTGTTCAGCTGAAAAACCCCAACCACAACATCGGACATCGGACATCACGCCCCTGCGTTCTTCAAGCAAAGGAAAATTGACGAGCCACGAAGTAACTCAACTTATTATCGCTCTCAGAGCCTTTGAGGTTTCTCTGGTGACATTTCATTGACCGACCCACTACATTCACATTGTTCGGACATCGCGCCCCATCGAGATTTGAGAACGTGTTGAAACATCTGTTCACATGGCGGAACAGCGTTGCTACCTTGAATAAAGTGCAGAGAACGTGGGAACTCTGTGTGGCTGCTCTGTGGAGAGACTCAACAAGGATGCCCGAACAGGATGCACTCTTCGTGTGCTGGGATGATCCCCGGGATTGCGGACAAGTTTGTCCTTTTTTGGTGCTGCGGATGCCGGGATTTGTGCGCCAGCTACTCGAGGTGGAGTGAACTCCTATTGCGGTTCCCTGACTTGGACAGACAACTAAGCTCAGTGAGACAGGAGATTCACCTTTACCACAGAACTGGACAACGTGGTCCTGCAGCCTGCTCTTCATCTGCTGAAACAAGAGTGCCGACATCACTGAGCCAGCGATAAAGCGAGAGATTCCACACTTCGACCTCAGTAGGGCCGACACGGAAGCCATCCGAGGACGACTCAATTCGGTGGACTGGTTTGAGTTTTTCGGAGACGGGACTTTGGACGAGAAGGCCCAGCGTTTCAACGATTTCTTACAGGAGATTCACGAGCAACATGTGCCGATACGGATGAGGAGATGCATCTCTTGTCCTTGGGCCACTCACGAGTTATCGAATCTCCGGAACCAGCGCAACAAGGCTTACATCAGATGTCCCACCGCTTCGAACTGGGACTTGCTGGTTTCTCCTCGGGAAGAGTTCCACTCCCTGAACTCATTCTCGAGACCTTTCTGGAACTTAACGTCAAGAAGGGAGCCGGCCCCGACAGGGTCTCTCTGCTCTTTCTGAGGACTTCGCTCAACAGATGTGTGATCTCATCTTTATGCTGGCTGCTTGGTCTCTGCAGGAAGGCCAATTTGCCAGATGCTGGAAAGTTTCCTACTTGACGCCCATCTTTAAGGCTGGCTCGAGGTCGATAGTTGAGAACTACAGAGGGATTGCTGTGTTGAACTCGATTCCCAAGCTTATTGAAAAGCTGGTGACCGAAAAACTCGGGCCCTTCGTGACCGTTGCTCTACATCCTGCCCAACACGATTTTTTCCCAGGACGCTCTACCACCACAAACTTAAGCACATTTGCACAGCACGTGCTGGAGAACCTCGGGAGCGCCAGGCAGATCGACGCCATCTACACTAACTTCTCTAAAGCCTTTGACAGGGTCTGTCATTGCCTGCTGGTGGCCAAGGCACAGGCCTTTGAGATTCGTGGCAGCCTCTTGAGATGGGTCTCATATTACCTTTCAAATAGGACACAGTGCGTGCGAATTGGCAGTTCTCTCTCACGACCAATCCCAGTACTATCCGGAGTACCTCAAGGCAGCCACTTGGGTCCAATCCTGTTCTCCCTGTTAATTGACAACCTCGTTCGAGGATTTCGCAACCCGCTGCCTCCAGCATACACCCACCACTTGAAGATCAGTAAGGTCGTGGATGGCCCCGCGGATGTCTGCGCCCTACAGGAAGACCTCGACCTTGTAGCACACTGATGCAAGGAGAACCAGATGGATCTGAACGTTAGCAAATGCGAGTTTATCTCTTTCTCCAGATCCTACCGCGAGAACCTGATTACTTAAAAGCTCTTACAGAGTGGGCTCCGACACTTTCCGACAAGTCGAAGCCGTGAAAGACCTGGGCATCTGGCTGACTTCGAAGACCAAAATGTTACTGGGCTTTATCAAGAGGCAGGTACGGGATTTTGAATGTCCTTATGTCACCAGAGCCCTCTATTGCTCCCTGGTTCGCTCAACAATGGAGTATTGCAGTGTTGTGTGACCTCCTAACACTGCGAGGGACTGGAGAAGATTGAAATCAGTCCAAAACAGTTCTTGCTGTTTGGCCTGAGACGTCTGAACTGGTCTCATCGGTACGAGCTTCCCCCTTATCCCAACAGGCTCCCGCTGCTTGGAATGCAATCGCTCGAGGGTCGTAGGCGACTGGCATCCGCTCTGTTTGTGTTCGATCTGCTGAGTGGCTGGATCGACTCAATGGAACTGCCCGACCGAGTTGCGCTCTCCCGACTTAACGTGAACGTCACTACCAAGTCTCATCGGCTTTTCAGCACAACCGGTCCACACACAAACTACGAGGCAAACAGTGCTGTCAATAGTAGCATCGCCATTTTCGAGACCGTCAGAGGGTGCTACGACGAGTCGTGCTCAAAGGACACCTACAAGCAGAGGCAACTCCAGATTGAGGCATTCAAATGACCTCCCTCTCTGAGGTAACACACCCTAATAATAATTTGACCTCCTTGCTGGGCTTGTAATATTCTATTTGCATTCTATTTCCATCATAAAGGAGTCGTGTGGGCAGCTGCTTAAGGACGTGGGCCCCTGAAAGAAGGAAGATGAGTCCTGATTCCGATCAGCGCAACCTTATCAGCAGCTATAGTCTTGACAGGAAGGAAGGATGAACCCTGGACCTACTCTGACTCTTCACTAACGTCCATAGAATTTGCACAACAAATTCTGTTGAATTTATAACAAATAAGGCCGTCTTTAATTGACGATGGACGAATAAAATTTTTAAAAAATTAAACTAAGCACTAGCCTTAAGCACTACGGATTCGAAAACCATAGCTAAGTAACATATTTAGTTACTCATCAGACGCAATATAACTAACGTGTAGAAGAACAAGAATCTCTTCTATCAGTTTGCGTGATGAGGCTAACCACCGCAGATCCCGCATTACTGATGATTGCTCCTGTGGACCTTGAAGCAAGACAAAAAAGTTACTCAATAAAAAGTTCAGCAAAATTTTGAAATAAAAAGCATAGGGTTTTAGGACGAGACATTTATGGAACATTATAAATTCTAGAAAAAGAACCTAACAAAAATCTCACACATTTTCTCACAACAATTATATATTTAGAAAACACCAAGTGTTCTTTTAGAAAGTTGGCATTACTGGAACGTCGATAGTAGGTGCAGAAGGCTCTACCGTATTGGAAGGATCAATGACTGACGAAGGCTCTACTGATGATGCTGAGCTAGAATCTGAAGAAGGGGAGGCAGTGGGATCTACTGGTAGAGTAGGCCATGTGGAAGGATCTACTATTGGAGATTCTTCATCAGATTCTTCGGAGTTTTCAGATGTTTCATTAGACTCACTTGATGAAGTTGAAGTTAGAGTTACTGATGAAGTAGATGTGGGATTTACTGACGAAGAAGAAATAGAGTCTACGGACGTAGAAGAGATCGGGTCTACTGGCAGAGTAGGAGTCACATCTGATGAAGACACAATTGGGCTGACAGATGGAGAAGGATCAATGATAGAGCTCGAATCAGTGGGGGATACAGTTGGGCTCACATCAGTGGGGCTCACACTAGGGCTAACATCAGTTGAGCTTGCACTCGGACTCACATTGCTAGTCGAGCTGGTCTCAGTGGAGATAGTTGAGGTTGCCGTAGGACTGGTCTCAGTAAGAGTTACAGTGATAGTTACGGTTGAAGTGCTTATACTGTCACTGCAACTGGTTGTAGAGGTTTCCACAGGAGTGGAAGCAGAAGAACTCTCTTCGCTTGAACTGCTCTCCTCACTGCTCTGACTTGAGTTGTCATTGCCTCGTCCAGGTTGTCCCCTGTCATCGGTGTCTCCACTTTTAATCACAGGTTCGGGCTCAGGAATCCACGCTTCAATAATCTCACGAAACGGAGGAGGTATAGGGATCACGATGGGGTTCTTTTCGTTCTTTTTTCCCTTCTTGTCACCTTTCTCACCGCTTTTTCCCAAAGCGATGTGGCTGGCTCCCAGAAGAAGCAGAGTTGTGGCTAACAGCTTAACCATGGCTTCTCTATTTCTTTAAACTCTCTTGAAAGTCGAAACTCAAGTGATAAAATGTGATCGGTCGGCCGGATAAATATACCAAAATACTTGTTATTGTCAGTTTCTCAATGACGCAAATGATCAAAAACTCAAGAACACTTGGGAAAATATTTTTTATCCGTTGACGCAAATCTCATGGCTGCGAAAACAAAGAAACTATTGAGAAGGTCATTTTCTAGAGTTAACAAATAATGTCTAAAGTTTTTGAGCCACCTGTCCCAATGATATATTGTCTGGGCTTAATTTTTCCAACTTGGAAGTTGAGGTAGAGTTTACTGGAACTGTGTCCGATTGCGTCAAACTTGGACTTGATACAGGTGTCAGTCATTATTGTGCCTAATCTAAAAGTCACCAAGGTCCATTCAAGGCCTTGCACTTTGTACCCCATTACTTAAAGTTTTAAGTTTTGACTTAACATGAGATGAACCAGAAGTCTTCAAATGAAGGAACCGTCACCGAGCACTTCAGGAAGCCAAGTATAGAAGATAGGAGGAGGATGGCTAGGGAGCGAGAACTTCCTATACAGGATTTAGGAGGAATTAATCCAAAGTTGGTAGGCGAAGACACCTCAGAAAACCGCGGTGGCTTCTATTACACTATTGTAGAAGCTTCAAGTGTCCAGGTCTTGGCTGCATCTCCTTTCAAGTACTAGTTAGGGAACTGTATGTTATTTGGCTTGACACCTGAACAACCAATACATGATCCAAATTAGTATACAATTTTACAATAATATGCTGAAAATTGACATTTAGTCATATTGAAATTTCTCGATTTTTGAGTTTGTGTATTTTTGATATGCCAACTTTCAAAACCTAACAATACACATTTGTCCTTAACGTTTAAGAGAAAATTTTGAAAATGGACCTTCTTGTTCACACCCAAAAAGGCCTTTTCAAAGATTATTTGGGGCTAAAATGGGCCTTTTTAGGAACACCTTATTCAAGCTATGAGAGGTCTAGAAGTTCAAAACAGAGTTAAAAGTTGTTTTAATCTTCTATGTGCTTTGTGAGTCAGTAAATTGATGAATTCGGTGAATCTCTAATGAGAATCTCTATTTTTAGACTAACTGAATCATCAGCAAAGGGTTAAAGTATCGTACTTTTATGCATATAGGTTTTAAGGGTTGTCTTAAATCACTTGGAATTTTCTTCAGGACAATAAGAACGATTTCCAGATCGAGTAAATTTTATTGTTTGAATAAATATGGTTTACAGTGGTAGTTTGACCTGACTCCTGCGGTCACTGATCTTGGAAAAAGCACCAAGATTAGTAGGTAGTTTCTTCCTCGCGCCTACGGTGGCGACGACGACGCCTGCGACGGCGACGACGACGTCCATAAGTATCCTCGGACGTGTCCTGAGGCGTAGTCTCCGCAGGCGTAGTCTCCGCAGGCGTGGTTTCTTCCGCAGGCGTTGTTTCTTCCGCAGGCGTGGTTTCTTCCGCAGGCGTAGTTTCTTCCGCAGGCGTGGTTTCTTCAGACGAGCTATCTTTAGGCGTAGTCTCCGCAGGCGTGGTTTCTTCTGCAGGCGTGGTTTCTTCCGCAGGCGTGGTTTCTTCTGCAGGCGTGGTTTCTTCTGCAGGCGTGGTTTCTTCTGCAGGCGTGGTTTCTTCTGCAGGCGTGGTTTCTTCTGCAGGCGTGGTTTCTTCAGCGGGCGTGGTTTCTTCGGCAGGCGTGGTTTCTTCCGCGGGCGTGGTTTCTTCCGCGGGTATGGTTGTCTGCTCTTCGGACGAACTGCTTGAAGAGTTTCGCCTCTTCTTGTGCTTCCTGCGCCTTCTGCGTCTCCTCTCATCGCTATCACTATCGCTATGCTTCTTTCTTCTGTGGTAGATATGCTTGTGCTTGTGGTGATGACGAATGCGACGCTTCACCTTTCGAATGTTTCCATCCGCGTCCCTAATCCACTCTGGAGGTAGCTCGACCGCCTCTTCGGCCTTCTTTTCGGCCTCCTTCTCCATTTTCTCGATTTCTTTTTCCAACAGTGACTTGGCTTCTTCGTCACTTCCGAGCATTTCCTCGAATTCGATTTTGCTAATTTCGTCATCGAACTTCTTCCATTTCTTTTTCCTAGGATCTGGATCTGGGAGAGCCTCAGGGTCTGGGAAGGCCTCTGGGTCTGGAAGAGGCTCAGGATTGGGGTCTGGGAAGGCCAAAGCCTCAGGATCGGGGTCTGGCAGAGCATCCGGGTTTGGTTCAGGATCTGGTAGTGGCTCAGGGATGGGGTCCGCAAAAGCGAAGTATTTCTGAAAGCAGAGGAAAATCAAAAACTATTCTGGAAGGATAGAACCCTTCACAAACCACTGATATGACGCAGAAAACTGCGACTATTAACTTGATCTTTCCCATCTTGGGAGAGATGTGGTTAACTGATGCTCTCTTCAGCTCCGACGGGTCTTTTATTCCGATATCTAACTAGGTGACTTACATTCTGGGACACAAGATGACCTAATGTAGCCAAGGACAGCCAAAATGTGCTAAACGCGATCAGACAGAGATATTTAGAGCAGTTTCATTGAATGGCAGTTGGGCAAATAATTTCCAGCTAGTCACGGACTACTCAAGTAGGTTTTAGCACCGCGCTGGCCTCCAGGACGCTCGAAAAATTTGAAGCCACGCAGGGGATTCCGGAATGGGCTTCGCTAGCAAACCTTGTTTTGTCGCAGTTGCGAGCCTCGACTAACACAGAGGTTCAAACACGTGCGAGGCGAATCGGTAATATAACGGACAATTCAATTTTTATTTTTAAACGAGCTTTTCCGTTAAGAGAGCTTTTCTCATCATGGTTAAACCTTGTTTAGTTTATTTTTTCTTTTCTTGGTTTTTCTTCTCCTATTCCGTACGTTTGCATTGGTAGCTTTCATCTGCAGCTTCCTAAGGACCACCTCCACTCCTTGGCTGGCCTCTTTGCTGTTCTTTGCCTTTAGGTTCCTCAAGATAGTTTCTCTCAATTCCATATTCGGAGTAATTGATAAAAACCGGTGAATTGATTTGCTGAAATTCTTCACTTTGACATCTGCTTGCACTTTTGAACAGGGTTTCTTGGATTTCTGGGGCTTCTTAGTTGTTGGTGGCACCAAAATTTCGGCAGGAATGTTAGGAGACATCATAAACAATAACAACTAAGCGAAATTTGTTCAAACAGAAAATATCAATGGCTTGCAGTTAGTCCGTATGAACTCCTTGACTGCCTGTAGTAGAACCTGTGAAAAAAAAACAAAAGAAAAATTAATATTTGCAAAGCCTAAATATACTAAAATATGTTATAAAACTAGTATGATGTCCCAATTTGACAGCATAAAAGTGTAAATATCTGTTTCCACATAAATTTAATCCCTAGTTTGTTTTAAAACATGATACAATACAATTTATCCCCCAACAGCTGATATGTGACAAACTCAGCTATCGAAAATAACTGTTTCTGGATTCAAAGTATAAACATGATTGAAGTTTTGAGAGAAAATCCACATAGTCCTTCTAAAGGCCCCGGGAGAGTTGGAATTTTGGAAGCAATATTTCACGCAGAAACGTCATGTACAAGGAGGCTGAAACAATTTTGCTTAGTTTCCGAGCCAAGCTCAAGCTTCTTGTGGCCAACAGGGTTTATGAAAAAGGTACCAATCAAAAGTCCAACATCAAATTAAAAACTCATAAAATATTTGTGTAAAATTTTTCTTCCTGCTGTTAAAATTTTCTACAAACATTAACTCGAGACTCGTTCGAAGTCGTTTTAAATTATTTTGCACTAATCGAGTCCCAGCTCCTTGGCGGTCTCGTTGATTTCGTTAGCTTCCACGTTGACGGCCTTCATGTTCTGATGGAGCTGAGGCGAGTCCTCTTCTGGCATGTGGAAAGGAAGGTCTTCGGGCACTGAGTTTTCGATGACCCCGGTCTCTAAGCCGAGCTGCATGATAGCGTCGACAAAGGGGGCAAGTTCCTCGTCTTCAATAACGCGCGAGATGAATTTTCCGATAACTTCTTGGACCCCGCTGAGAATGCCCTCATCCTCCATTACGTAGCCAACTGACTTGGAGATGAAGTTTGGCGCGAATTCGATTAGAGGTGGCGTCTTTTCAACGATCCGAGCTGCCTTCGCGAACATGTTGAGGTCGTTGGAGTTCAAAATGCGGTTGATAAAGTCCAAATTCGCCTGGATGACGGCGTCAAAAGTGTCCGGACTGCCCTCATCTTGAACGATCTTGGAGCAGCTTACAATTCCAGCCAGGAGAAGGGGAACAATGACGACAAATGACTTCATTTTGGTTCAAATTTTAAGTAAGACTGATCTATGGGACACAAGCATCGGGCTTTTATAGCGCCCGAACCGGAGGTTAGGCCCCATTGCTAAGAGTTTAGACATCATCTGCGCAAACAGAAATGAAACATCCTCCTCTCTGAATGTTGCAACCCACCGACTAAATTCGAACGATAATGACCTGGATTCTCGTTAGCTGTCATAGGTTCTGGTGATCCGAACGAGGCAAAGCCCTCTTCAATGTCAATAAATACATCAGGGAGTCATTGAAAGGATTCAAGATCGCTATTTATCTGATCTTCTTCTCATTTTAACCCTCTAGTTCAAAGTGGTGCCTAAAATCAATATCAAAACAAATTTTTATCAAAAAGTCAAGCATTAAGTATTTTTAATTATTTTTTCAAAAAAATTTTTTGATCTGCAGCTTTCTTTTTCAAGTGATGAATTTATGAAATAAACCTCAAATTAGAAAAAATATATAAAAAGCAAAATCGGAGATTAAGCTAAAGGGTGCATTTTCAAAGATTTCTAAAAACCAAACTTTGAGGGCTCCTAGCTCCGTCCCTGTACATAATAGAGGATACATGTGGTACCATGATTTGCTAGATTTGACACAGACTACAATATACTAAAATTTCAGCTCAATCAGATGTAATATATGGAGTTTTCATACAACCGTAAAACACCCCCCATTCCCCCCCCCCCCAAGAAGGAGTAGGGGTCTAAAATTGTTAGCCTGCACCCCTACAGACCATGCCCTACACGATCCAAAAAATCGTAGCTCTCTAACTCTTCTGGTTCTTGAGTTATAAAATTTCAGACAGACAGACAGACGGCAAAGCGGCCACAATAGTGCATTTTTTGCAAAATGCTGAAAATGCATTAAAAAAGACTTTGACATAAAATAATTAAGATTCAAACACTTCAGGATTTACAACTCAAAAATGAGCTAATTCATTTTTTTCAAAAGGAACGAAATTTAATAAGTAAAAATTTTGAAACAGATCCCTACGCAAAATTCAATTTGGGAAAAACTTAAAAATTTTGATTTTATTTCTCTTCTTTTCCGACAATTTGACTAAAATGTTTAACATAATTTTGAAAAATCGACAATTTCTCTGTTTCAAATTGTGTTTTTCAGAGGAAACCCTATTATTATGAAAAACTTTTCCCTCATTTACTCGTATGTGACCAAAAAGTAGACAAAATTATGATTTGTTCAAAACAGGATACTCTTAACTTGAACAGGGTTAGCTTGGAAAATGAAAGCTCATATAAAATTAAGGTTCCATATTTTTGTAAGTCTCTCTCACAAACCATACATAAAATTCCAAAACACAAATTCTTCAATGAGCTGCGATCCCGCGCTTGGCAATCAAACACCCATTCACCGTCGGCCCGCTCAGGCCGTATGAGTTGTCTGCAGTGTGTCCAAAAAGCTCAATCGTCCCATTGTCACGCGTACAAAACACAAACACATGTCTCATGTACTAATTTGTTGACGAACCGCCGCCGGGAAAAGCGCGTACGCCGTACGTCGGAAAATCGCAACTCTCAACTCTTCTCCACACACCCACGGACGTACGGCTGCACGAAGCCACAGTGAGCGCGTGCTCTCATCGGCTTGTGTGCGCAATACCGACCTGTGGGGACCGATTGTGTTGCCATTCGACTCAGCATTCAGTACTCAATCGCGTGTGCATGCAGATTGTTGGAAAACGCGCAATTTTCCGCATACTCAAGATTTTGAGGATATCGCAAGTTCGCGAGACGCAGAACCCGTTCGAGTGTCTCGAAAAATTCAACAAGTCGCGGCTCTGAAAATCGGAAAATAATTTCCCGGATGCCAAGTCGAGTGGAAAAACAAAAGGAAAATAAAATAAAATAATAATTATCGTCATCAACGGCAGTGCTGTCGGGCGGCAGGCGAATAAAAAGTTTATGAGAAGCCTCTCCTTGCAATAAAAATAATAATAATAACAATAAAATTAAATTGTGTTTAAGTTTTTCTTCTTGCCGTCGCCAGTTCGCCACTATCGCGTTTCTCGCCCGCCTCCTTCTAAGCGAGCGGAGATAGATTCCGTGCCCGTGACCATAGCTCACGAACATATCGACACATACCTACCGAGTGCGGAGAAAATCAGTGAGAGAGGCGCTTCACGGCTTCGCAAATAATAATAATAACAATAATCTTGCTGATTGAAATAATAAAGCAGACGCGGGGAAAAGTGAGAGCGACTGCAGAGGGAGGAATAATAACAAGAATAATAATTAACAAATAATTAAATTTTAATTAAGCTCAGCTTCCCTCAATTTGTCCCATCTTCTGGTGACTCGGAGAAAAACGTTATTGAGGGGGTGACTGAAGAAAAGTTGCAAAGTTGGGGAGAAGAGGAGACGTTTAATGAAAGTTACAAGGGTTAAATGGTGAGAATTGAAGTGAAGTTGAAAATAAAGTGCGAGTTCTGAGTCCCAGAGAAGCGGGAAAATGGATTGTGATTACTCGAAGCTGTTTTACGCCAAACGTAAGTATCGAAATGCACCAAAAACGCGGAAATGCCGCGCGTGTTTCGAAGAAATCTTGAGATAATGCAAACAAAATGTTACACAAATCTCCTTGAACCACGATGATCTGTTTACAAAATTTCCCATCTATTTTTGTATCTCCCGACGTGTTCGTCAATGTTTTCTCGCGTCGCGCAACTGCACGGGCAACACGAGGAGGGAAACAACGACGTCGATGACAGGGAAATGTGGGGGAGGGAGAATTGAATAAAGTAATTTTACCGTCGGGATGGAAAATTACACTTTGATGGGAGTTTTGTTGAATCCAAGTCAGTGATGATTGTCAATTTCCTCTATTTTCCGTCGCTCTCCTGGCACACGTTCGAGTTTGCATGTGGATTTAAGATTCGAATCCGATACACCTCGTTCGTGGAAAGTTGTCGGTTTGAACCTACCTCACTGCTTACCTGAGAGATTGAGGCTATTAATAGATGATTTCTTTGGAAGGCCGCAATGGAAATCGGCATGGATTTATTTTGTCATCGAATTTTTAACACTTCGTGGACCAAAGCCGACAACTAGCCCTTCTCTCAACTTTTGTTTTTCGTCCACGAAAAGCCTCTCCTGAATTATCAAAAATATTACATTCGAGAGGAAATAAAAATACATCGTTTGGAGATTTTTAACTTTAGTCTTTTGAAATCAATTTTTTGGCTAGACAAAGCCGGTCTCCCCATTGAAGAGTCAAAGACTTTTACTTATAAAATTACTGGACAGCAAAATTGTTATTAAATAATTTTTTATCGGTGGAATCTATCATACTAGGTTATTTCTAACCTAGCTACTTTTAAGGAATCGTGACTCCCTTTCGTCTTAACACATTCAAATTTACTATTCTCGAAATTCGGAGAACTAAAGGTTTCATAAGACCTAAAGGAATCGAACATAAACATATTCTAGATTTAACAACTATCTACACTATCTACCAACCAACTATTGAGTTTCATGAGAGGCATTTTTACGAGAGTAAAAAAATTCTTAAAGAAAAATTTGAAAGGAAAATTTTTATTTGAGTTTTTAGTTCATTTCAACTCTGTTTTTACTCAATTAACTAAAGACGGTCAGAAAATACAAGTCTCATTCAGAGGCTGGATATGAGAAATTATTGCACCTCATGACCTACCCAACTGTTGCCAACTGAAACATGCCAGACAATCTAAAAACACAGTTTTCCAGATGCACCTCGCGATTTTCCGTGGAGCCGACACATGATCTAGTTTCTCTAAGTAGGCACACGTTTTATATAACACATCGCAAGGAGGTGAAACTAAAGCAGAACTCTCGATATCTCGAACACCAGCTCTGGAGCGAACGCTTTTGAACTTATTTAAATAATCAGCTGTTCAAACACATACCGCAGAGGTATTTTGCGTTGTTGATTGAACCTACATCGAGTGTTCAGTGTAGTTATGAATTGGTTGCTTGCCGGCATCACGATGACGCATCGATATCGCCATGGCGTCCACCAGCGACGGAACTGTCTTGTTCCGCTTGCTAACCAATGGGCTTCAACTGAGTTAGAACTGACTCTTGGATTTGAAAATATTTTACATTCCTATTATTGGGCCCAAACTCCAATTCTTCCTTTTAACCCATTCACCACCGCTTACCTACTGACTTTGAAAAATTTTTAGCTTGGTTGTTGCCCTTATACCAACAAGAATTGTGCATATTTGGATGGGAAATTTAATTGGTTTTGAATTATTTCCATGCAAGTTTTTTCCCTTCCTTCCATTCCCATTTTGAAAGATTTTCTAAAACCCTTAAGAGTCAATTATTTTTAATCAGTTGAACTTTAAATTTAAATTTCAACATATAATTTACTTTGCAACAATAGAAAACAAAATTTTTTGTCAAATTTTCGTATGGGACAAAACATAGCCTAACGAAGCCTAAGAAGAAGCTAAAAAGCTAATTTTGGTTTTTTGAGCTTTGAAAAAAACTAGGTATGAAATTTGTTTTGGAAATTTTCGGTGAACAATGGGTTAATAAGTGAGCAGAGCTTAGTCCTTTACCCGATACGTCGCTGCCCCATCCAAGACTAAGGAAGGCTTCTGTGTGAGCTTGAGAAGAGATTCAATTAACTCGATTATATTTAATTAAGATGGTGCTTCACGCGGTCGTAGCTCCATACACAGACGGTGTTCTAGTGTTGTTGCTTCCCGGCTTCAGCAACTCCCATCGCATGTGTGGCTGAGCAGAGAAAAGTGCTACTGTTCCACCGCGAGCTGTTATCTTTGTATAAGATCATCGCAACTTGACATTTCAGCTAATAGACCGATGATGTGGGCGCGCTGTAGCAAAAAGATCAGGCGAGCGAGCGATGCAAGAACAATGGGGGTTTTGTTTTCTTCTCGAATCAATGCGAGAATTCGTAATGAGAGGTTCTGGAGCTGTGTGCTGGAGAGCCAAAGTAGTAATTAAGTTTTATCTCCTGCGTCATTGAAATTTAGGGACGTTTTTTTGCTTTTCTCAAAACTCAGACGTCCTTCATCAAAACTTAATGAACCCTGGCGCGGCGACAGAGCCCAAGACCTTGATCAGCCATACTCGTATCCTTTAATCAGCCGTTTCCCCTCTCACGCACCGACTTCAGAGGAATTCTGCCGACCGAAAATTTTACGACAAAATTTCTCGGAAGATGTAAGACGCCACGCCGCCATCCGCCTTGGATTAATTAAGTTTGGATTCTTCCAGAAATTTTTCAATCTCTGACGTTTCCCATCCACCTACGACTCATTTTTCTCCATCACTTTTTGTGTACGTGTGTACCCAGGCCCAGGTAGGAGAGCAAGAGTGCGGCTGTTCATCACGTTGACATGTTGATCATTGGCAAGGGGCCAAATCAAAACGCGAACATTAATTTTGATGTGATATGCGTATGATCGCCAACGTTACTCGGCTCCGACTTTTTGCCAGAAAGCAGTGCAGTAGCGTGGCACCACGCAAATGGGGATTTTATAGTGCATCAAGCATGCGAACTTGCGAAAGGAGAGGGAATCGTTTAAATTTCAGAATTAATAGTTCGTTTAGTTATACTTTATACATTTACATTATACATTGTTTTGGAAGTACGTTATATTGTCTAGAATCTTGGGGTGACTGAACAGTGTGAGCAAAAATTTTTTCGTACATTTTTATTATTTTTATTACAATCAAAAATTTTTTGGCATAAAAACCAAACCTGATTTTTAAAGGAATTTTTAATCAGTTTTTAACGTTTAAATTTTATGAAAAGTTAGATGTTCCTTCTTAACTCAGAACTTTCGGAAACAACTCTGAAAAAAACAAAAACGTTTAACCTTAACTTCGAACCCTCATAAACCTTAATCCAACTAGCGACTATGGATGACGTCGAAAAAATTCTTCAATATTCAACTACCTCTGTTAAAAACCTGTAGAACCTATAAAATTTCTGCTTCAGCTTTTTCACTTTCAGAAAATTAAACTATATGGTTCTTAGTTCAGAATTGGAAAGTTCTAATATTGCACCAGTTAGATATGTTTGACTTAATCACAATTTAAGTTTTCTTTTTCTTTTATTAGTTAAAAGCATATGCCTTCTTTTAACAATTAAATTATTAATACACTAAAAAATTTAATAACATTCCAAAAATACTTGGTGGTAAAATTTTAAGTGCCTTGTTGGTTCTTTTGTAGTCTTATCACTTGTCTCAAACTCAATTGTTTATATTAAGAGATTTTAAGAGAAAATTACAAAACAAGTGCTATTTAGACCTAGACTGTTTTCCTCAAAGCATGGGAGACTAAAAACGCATGGTTCAAAGTGTAGATGCGCTCAGAAGTGCATCAAAACGCCGAGGTTAATAAAAATAATCATTTTACCGAGCTCGAATCCGCACGAAAGCGCACAATGGACACGCATTTTAATGTGATAATGAACTTGTGCGTAGCTAATTAATTCGTCTATTTTCTGGAACGCTGCCTTGGCTCACGCATAAATCAGAAGCATAAAAAATGCAAAGTAGTTGGTAGCCCCAAGATGAAGCTGGGGTCATAAATCAAACTTTCGCGATATAGGGCATCGAGTGAATCGAGGAAATAATTAAAAGCTAAATGGGCAGCGTTTTATTGCCCCGTTGCTTGCTCTGCCCGTCTACTTAGCAGTTGTCTAGTGCTGGCGCGTTGCAGATTGATAATTTATTACTAATTGAGTTGTTTAGGCACGGTTTTTTTCAAACAAAATTTATCGCATCGGCAGTAGTCACTAGATATGAGTCAAAAAGCTGCGCTGATGGAGTTTTTATGGAGAGCACCTTTCGAAACGAAGGTGGGATTCGGAAGTCAATAAAGTCATCAATTTCACATCCAAGCGACAAGATTTAATTAATGAGTCATAAAAGCACGCAACAACACTCAGAGTGAAAGGAAAATTGGCAAATTGAGCGGATTCGTATTTTAATCACTTTTCAAAAATGATGAACGAGGACGCAGGCAAAGTTAGGGAGCAGCTCCGCATTTCTCCATGAATTCGTATGCAAGCCAATAAATTTATTATTTAGAACGTTCTGGTCTGGAAGTTTCTTAACGGGCTTATCAAGTTCGGGGTTAAATGTTTAGCAAACTTGTAATTTTTAACTTAAAACGAACAATTTTTTGTGACTGTGCCTTTATTGAAACCGGTAGTCATTTAAAATAAAAACATTGTCAGCTTCTGCTTTAAAAATTTGTATTTTATTTTTTAAAAGTAACAATTTTTCACATAATTTTCTATAACAGCCTTCATTCAGATGCAAATACTTGTTTGCTTGAGTTTTGAGTCGAGCCAGAAAACTCAAGTTAACAAGTATTTGAAACAATTTTTTAACGGTCTTGAGTCTAAATAAGCGTCTTTATCTTGCCATATATTTAAAATTTCTCGATTTGAATATATGCAAGAGGTTTCTATTTATTCTTATTAGTTTCATTAATTTTAAAATCCATGTAGGAACCTAATGCATAAAATTCACGAAGCCTTCGATATTTTTCTGCAACAAATTTCTCTTTGAATTTGAGAAAAATAAATTTTGAGTACCTTGAAACTCTTTTCCCAAACGAGTCCTTCGCAAGAAATAATATTAATTCAAAACAAGAGAAGAATGATGAAAAATATAAGAATAATAAAAGAGAAGTAAAAGAAAAGGTTTGATTTGTTGAACAAAACAAAGTTGAAAATCCAAAATAAAGCTAAGAAATTACATAAGACCCTCAATCGGACTTTTCAAAAAGGGCCCAGAATCTGTTGATCCCAAGGGTTTGGCGGTAGTGTTGCGAAGAACAAAGTCAAGTTGAGTTGCGAACAAAACATCAGCCTGGTTTTGCTGCGCCAGAAGTCGACGAGTTGAGTGCCGAGAGTAGAAAATAAAATAAATTTTCAAATGGTGTTTTGTTGGCATTAACTCAATTTAAAGTTTAAAATTAAATTCATGTAGTAGTACGATATTATAGCAGTCGAGTGTAGCGTTGGAAGTTTGCTAGCTGAGCTATTTAATCGCCGATCTCTGGGTGCTAGGCTATGCTCCGATGTCGTAGCCGTCGCCGTAGAGATTCTGTGTCGGCATTGGCATCGGCATGAAGGAGTAACTAAAAGCAATGCGGTATACGATTCGGTTTGTATTTATTTGCGTTCCGTACATGCGAGATGGCTCTACGAGCCGCACAGTGAAGGCGCTCTGAAAGTCAAGAGTTGCGAGATGCAGAGGAGCTTCTGAATGTGCGATGATGGTGGCAAAGAGAACAAGAAACACATTAATTGTCGATGGTATTTTGTTTTCAATTAAATTATAAGACAAGTGTCTGCGTAGATGAACATTGAAAACTTCTGTTTAGCTCTCTGTTTTATGTGTTCCACACCCGGGACTCGCCTTGCCTCGCCTCGGCTTCAACGTAAACTTTCCAATTTACTCACGACAGGGAAAATTTATTGTGGATTTCGAGGCGGCGGAGGCCCAGAGAGGAAAGAGAGAGACGAGCTGGATTACGATGGTGATGACAAATTAAAACTGCTTGTCAAATCATGTTGATAAATTAATTTTTTCTAAGGATTTTTAACTGAATTTGCAGTTTCGTTTATTAGAGTGGCAAAACGGAAAGTGAAATATTGTAAACTTTAACCACAGAACCTCTCTCATTCTGACTGGGACCTAATTACCAGAATACATAAATGTGAATGAAATATAAACCTAGAAAACTTTTTAACGAATGGAAGCTAGGAAAACAAAATAAAACAAATGAAGAAAATTGTTCTCTTAGTTTTTGTTTCGATTACCAAGATTTTCAGTTTCAATACCAAACATAAAATTTTTTAATTTTTTCTATTTTGTGTATTAGTAAAAAATATTCCCAGATAAAACCTTCAAAAATGTTTCAAAATGCCGTCCTTACTCTTAAAAATGTCGCTTCAAATTGTTTAATATTCCGCCCTAAAGAAGAAAAGCCATTTTTAGCGTAACTCTGAATCTTGGCCTCTTTTATATGACGAGCTGTCAAAGAAGGACATAATTTCAAACAGCGAATTTACAAATCTAAAAATTACTCAAAAAGCTATTTTTCCCAAAAAATAGGACTTCTGGGAAGTTTTTTGTAGCCCATGTCCCACAAGATTGAGTCAAAGGCGAAAAGGTTTAGCTGACACTCGCGCTCTATAAAAAAATTTTAATTGACTTCCGAATTCCGCAATTGAATTTAAGCATCTTCCTGAATCAATAACAGTGCGGCCGAGTGCGACTTTATTAAGACCAATCAATCAAATTTTTATTGCATCGCTCAACGCGTGCTCACATTCGGTGCCGCTGCAGAACAATATCGGCCGACACTCGACCGAGTCTCTTGACTCATTTGTACTAAGCGACAATTGATTGTGTGCCAAAATATATAAATTATATTTAGGTTCAGTGAAACCAGGGAGAGACGCGAAAATTGGCTGCTCTGGCGCGACTCCGAGCGTAGATCATACGAAAAGTGTCATGGGGAGGATCAAGTTGTCAGCGCTTGGAACAGTTTCGATCCGGGATGGGGTTTCTGTTTTCTTTATTTCTGATAGCGTAGCGATATTTTCTGAGTGATTAAGAGCGCAAATTTAGAGGTTCTTACATTGTTTGGAGCTCGTATATCGGCGGCGGACGGTGGTGGCAGTAAAAAATTAACGATCTCGTGTGGTTTATGAGCAACACCTGCACTCAGTGCGCTGCAAGTGGAGGCGGCTCTGACCGGTTTGCGTAGCTTTTGCTCTGGAAAACTGTAAACTACTTTTATTGGGCAACAATTTATTATAAGTGCGCTTTTTCATGCATTTAGTGCAAAAATTCAAGCGCCAAATCGAAGCGAGTATTTTCAAAATTTTATTGAAACATTTAGCTCCTTCATAAAGTCGGGAAATAACAACATTCAAGAGAGGAAAAATTCCTAAATTCTCGTATAGGGGTTGCACTGTTGCAAATGTAGACCATTGACCACCGAAAGTTTTGAAAATTTTTCCCAAGAATATCGAACATATGTTGTGAAACCTAGTTCTTAACAATGCTAAAATAACCAAAAATCAGCTCTCTAGCTCCTCCCTGAGCTTGGCTAGACTTTTTTTCTGTGTTTTTGTCCCAAACAAATTTTTTGCAATTTTTTCCCTTTTTTCTGAAGTTTTCTAATTTTTTTAAAGTTTGACCTATTGATTTAAAATTAAAAAGATGTTAATTAAGAAATAAACTTCACAAATATGAAATATTTCTAAGAGCTGGGAGGGATCTAAAAAATGTTCTTGCCTTTATTTTAAAAGCCATTTAAAACTCATATCTGACTTAAACTTGATAGTTTAAGCGCCATAACTAAGCTTAAAAAATCACCAAAGTCGGTTAGTCGTCAGGGATCCATCAGTTGTCAATGGGTTAAGAGAACTCAGGCTGTAATTTGAAGATGGCTATATGAAGGATGACCTTAAAAGCCTTCTTATTGATTCCTAAAATTTCTTAATTCATTTCTCAATAGGGAACTGATTAGATGTCTCCAATGAAACCGTCAAAAGAAATCAAAACACCCGAGATCCGTCCTTATTTACGACCTCATAACAGCTAAACGAAATCACAAAGGTCTCAAAACACTTAACAAATTACACCGCAGTCTGCCGACTCAACATAAAAATGATCACCGCAATTGCTTTCCCCATAAATTTTCTTCAGTCTGCTCGCGACTCTTCGCTGGGCCGTGATGTAAGTGGAAATCGGGGAAAATCAAGAGACACCCGCGTTCAAATTGTTCACTTTGCCGTTACACACGACCTGGCCTAAAAATAGCCCGACTCTCGGGTCTCAAACACAATTTATCGTTCTCTAATGCGTGCTTCTGTTCTCGCGCTCGTGCCTGATCGTCTATGAGAACGGATTTTTCACATTTTGCCTCGCTCTGCGTCACCTTTCGTGCTGTCATATTTGTTCAACACGGAGAAATTTATTTTCAGCCGTTTGTTTTGCTCTCGAGAGCCGATGGAGCGCCACGTGGGCGATCGCATTCGATATTGAGAAGGTTCAGGGTTACTGAGACCGAACTAATTGGGGGTATTCTCAGCTTTCGGTCCCAGAAGTCTGCCAAACTCAATCGAGCGGAAACTAGATCTTATTTGCCTCGCTTGGGAAAGTGCTTATTTCATTTTGTCAAGAGACTTCCGACGATTCTAAAATATTTCTACTTAGGAAAACTTTTTTTTTCTTTCTCAGACTTTCTAGAAACCAACTAATTCCATATTTTACAAATCTTTTGATATACATACATAGTTAATCTGTAAACTTGATGTCTTGGGAGTTTTCACATCAAAATTTCAAAACATGATGTTCTGAGTGAATTTTAAAAGTTTATTTAGCTTCAAACATGTTTCCAAGTCTTCGATAACTAATGTTAAATATCATCTCGATTCTCGGATATTTTTAGGATTGTAGGCAATTGTTGTTGGTTTTCTTTTGAATTTTGACGATTATTGATTTAGTGAATTGAGTCTTTTTGAGTTTTGAAAGACCTTAATTTTTATATTTTATTTTCACTTAAACAAAACAAATACTCCCAGCTCTAATGAACTAATCTTAACGAAACGAACGGTTCCCAAAAGTTTTGCAAAAAGTTTGCTACTTCAATGGGGCTCCAAGCAAGAGGATCATCTAGCACGTTTGCCACCAATCAAAGACTTTGTCGAAGAGCAACCGAGTTTGAGAAGTGCAAACAGTGACGACTTGCACGCGTTGCTAATTAAACGTATCAATTTTCACTTTGCACCGTGTCTCACGTCACGCGGTGGCAAGAGCAAGTCGGGAGTAATGGCGAAGAGCGACTGGGGTGGGAAAAGCCACGCGAGGATGCTGCGAAATTAATAGCGTGCTGAAATTCTTAAGTTACATAGCATGAATTTCGGGTGGGGCTGCGAGAACCCCTTCAATTTAGGTAATTTGAGACAATTAGCTTGTTTGGAAGGAACAGAGCGCTCGAACTCGTGAAGCGCAGGCTGAGTTAATAACTTTTGAAACTTTTAGGGAATATATACATATACTGGAAGTGCGAATCGTAGCCTATACAATTTTCTGATTCCAAGAAATACATGTCTGATAAATGAATTTTTACTGTAATTGAAGAAGAAAAAGAACAAAGACAAACTTTTTTTTTACAAACCTCCCATACGTATACGTTTATGTTAATATATTCAAGTAAAGAGACTTTATTCCACCAATATAGTCTTCCCCTAAAATATTGAATATTTGGGGAAAGATAGGTCAAATTCAAAAGCCATCTAGAGCACTTGGACTTATAATATCCTGTGAAAAATACTGGAATTGGGAAAGGTTGGATTGAAAAGTCCTATCTACGGTATTGCAGACGCATCCTTGATCCAAAATTAGTTTTGTAAAAGGCTAAAATTCTATCAAGAACACAATTGAGCAAAAATATTTCGAGGAGCGGGAAAATGAAACTTATGATCTCGCGACTCAAATCAACACAAATCACTGAGCTATTGTACACTTTATTTAAATGAAGCCAAATATCCTTAAAAAGTCTCACTTCAAAAGAGCGTATAAAAAAAGTTTCCATTGAGAAATCAAAATTTAAGAAATTTGTAGTTCTAGCAATGTTTTCAAATATTCATTATTAAAAATCTTATGAATTCAAGTAGCTTTTAAAAATGTATTTTTCTATCTCCGAAACACGCAAGGACACTTAGGTCAGATAAGGGATCAGAAGTACCCATTTTCATAAGAGAATTTCCGCTGCGAATACGGCCCTAAAAACCATCATAAATCGAGCAGGGAAAAAGATAAACTTTTCATGCGTGTTCCAAAGTAATTAATGACCATTTGACGGTCTGAATTTCCCGGAACTTTCCATTTAATCACTGATCTCTCCATTCCAATTTCACCCGTGACTGGGTGTCAAATGACAATCGTCCACATTTGATGTCCCGGCTTTTGAAGCACGAAAGCATTAATGGCGTGAAATCATAAGTTTTTCCCATTTTCATGAAATCAATCTGTGCCAGCTTTTAATTTTGTGCCGGGAAAAAAGCCGCGAGTGACCTTTACCCGAGCACCGCCATTAATTGTATCGTGTCGCGGTTGTCTGTCACTTCATTTCCACTTTACAGTTGACACATAAAAATAAAATGAGGAGGTAAAGCCGATGCGAAATTCCCCCCAGTCCTAGTCGTACCGACAGACGGGCAGTGCAGTGCTAGGAATTACGCAAATAGTCTTCTCCCGAATGTCTCAATGATGTCGCATCACATCGCGTTTTATGCTGCGTTCGCCGTGTTATTGGCAGGCACACGCCACGCCGCCATCCGTTTTCACGGCGCGCACCACAAAAAATAACTTTTATACGTTTTCTCGAATGTGTCGCTGGTGTATTTTTAATCTGGGCTGTGTGTGCGAATTTTTAAGCCTCTGCAAATAGGATTTCGACACATTTAGCGTATTCGAGGCTGGTGGTGCGTCTGTTGCCACTGACGATGATGGAGCAACAAGTCGCGTTCGTTTGTCATGAATATTTGATGGCTAATCGGGCGAGAGATTTTTCCCTCCGAAGTTCCGAGAGAGACTCTGTTGTTTAGTGATGGATGGAAAATGCGGATTGGAGAGGAAAATGTAAGCTTAATGACACATTAGTGTGGGGATTAAATATGCATAAGCAACTGGTGAAATGTCATTAATTATGAAGATGGTGTTGGCAGAGGGAGTTCTGCGGGTGCTGCTGCTGCGTACATTGAGTGATAAATCCCAGATAAAACACCTAGACTTGTAAGGATGAAAAAATTCTTTATCGTTTTTCCATCCTCATGAGACTTCTCAGCAAGTTCAAGTGTTAAGGTACCTTCTGTTTGTATGCTAAAATGCTTTCGATCTCGTTTTTGGGGTCTTAACATAAGTAGTGTTTCGGGCTAAAATTGAAAAGATTTTTATTCAAATATTCGTAAATCAAGGATTGAGCATAGAAAAGTCGTTTGGAGCTATGAAAGCCTCAATAGAGCTTTTGGAAGACCCTGGAGAAATTCAAAAAATTTTGATATTTATTTTTGTTTAAGTATCTAGGCTCAATGGCCGAAATTTTTGTTTGATCAAGGATTAAGGATTTAAGCTCACGAAGTTTTAGCGAATCTAGGTACATGGGATTCAGAAGTCAATTTTGGACTCTCAAGGAAATATTTTTCGGTCCCCTAATTTAACCTTTTCTAAACATTTTCTTAAGTAAATCCAATCCAACCTGAGGTTCTGTTAGAATTTTCAAGCCTTTAGAATGCCAATTTTATGTCTAGGTTCATGTTTTTGTAGTGGTTCGAGCTGTTGGTTAATGCGTCTTATTTTCCCTGTTGTCTCTTTCGGACCAAACATAACAAATAACTGACCTTTGTTTTTATTTCCAGGGAAGTGTCAGGAAATGGAGCTTTACCAGCAATACCGTAAGTACCAAATCCTTTTTTGTAGCTAAGCCTTTGCTGACTGACAATCTAAAGCATCAATTAAGAAGGAAGAAAATGTTAGTTGGCAAGTTCCAAAGTCTCAAAGTCGAGGCCCCTTCACCTGACCTGCGATGACCTTGCAAAGCAAGTCCCGATAATTACGTGCGTACGATTTAAAATGGGAGATAAAAATCATTTACATTAATGTCTCGGATTCCGGCAGTCGCACGAGAAATCTTGATTAATTAACCCTAAACGCTCGCTATAACCACAAATTACCGCTTCCGAATAGATGGAGTTGTTGATATCAATCAATCATCATTGATATCCCGCAAAGAAAGTTTTTAAATTTTTTCATGTTCAAGCGAGCATTTTAAAGAGCTGCTGAACGTCTGTTTGTCTGAACTCTGATTGATTCAAATATTTCTGATGTTGATCGCTATGTTAGGCATTTGTTTTGCTCTAGGGTTGCGAGACTATGGAGAGAGACTATGGATACTTTTTATTCCGAAACTGTGCCCAAAGGTGGAAGCTTTTGTGTCAAAAGAGTATCAATATTTTCACCCTTCCACAAACTTCACTTCAATCAAATTAATTTTCCATGTTTTTCAAGTTAATTAAATCGTTGATAGTTTAAATTATTCTCACTTCACGCTAACGTACATAGTGGTACTGGTGGCGGATAAATAAATACTGAAAATCGGATTTGGAGCTAGAAGGTACATTCATTTCAGGACCCTATATGAGTTAAAAATTATATATAAAACTAAACGGCTGAAAAGCCCCGGAAAAGTGTGTTAAAGAAATTTGCGACTAACATTTGGATAAGAAAATTTTCGGCCCAACGGTTTAAAAAGTGTCGAGAATTTACTCACAGAAGCCTAACTCGGAAGAATCGGGATGCTTGAGTCTGGCAAAGCAACAATTTTCTTAGCGGCATTCCCCGTCATCTGGCCCCTGCTGTCCTCTTTTGATGAGCAACCGCTGCATCTGCCTCTCGCTCATAGCCAAAAGCTGCACACAGAACGGAGAGACACGCAACTATCGTACCTTGCCACGTAGTTGCAACAATTTGAGGAATTTATAATGGCTGCACTGACCCATTAATGATTTGTCGAGAGAGCTGCTGTGGCTGGCTGGTGGCTCCACTCATGTCCGCGTACACCGCACACACGAGCACAGCAGCTCGTGGTAACTACAAAAAAGGGATATTTATTGGGCGGAGTCTCCATTTGTTTGTTTATATTATTACACACATTTTTACTTGCACACGCTGGTGCACTTTTGATTTTTGCGCGCTTTTGCGTACAGAGCCGTCATGTGTGCTGGAAATGCGTTCAGTTGGAAAGACTCCGAGGGCCTTGCAGCACAAGAGTGTTGAAATGGGCTGGCATGCACGAGCGAAATGCTCTAAAGTTTAGCAACGCGCAAATATTTTTCATAATGCTGAAGCATTTTTGTGGCATTGCCGAGCAGAGGTTCGTGCTTTTCTGTCGTTGAATCTCTTTTGGACGTGTGGATGGGCTCATAATGTTAGCAATGAGAACAATTTAAATTTGTTCACCAAGGTTCGAAACAAAACCTGTCAAAATACTAAAAACACACGTCAAATTTTTGTTTCAAGTTTTTCGAGAAGAAAACTTTTTGAGTTTTGAGTCAAGAATCAGCTATTGAACCACTGGGACTATTTATAGGCTGTTTAAGGCAACTAAAATATAGCTTCTGCGTTCAAAATAAGCATTTTCAGAAAATTTTCAAGGAGCAAAAATTCTCACTTCTTCGCTTGACAGATATCGTAGTGTAAAATCCTCTGCAAATCCTTTGGACCAAAAACTTTTTCAAAACTTTAAGGCCTCTCACTTTGACGCGTCAGAAAGTCTTACACAAAAAGTAGCCTCCCTAAAATAGTTCCCAGCTAGGCTTTGAACTCATAAACTCATCGTTTTAAATTTAATGTGCGTCGAAGAAGCGCCAAGAAGAGCGGCCGGGTCAGCGAACTCACATTAATAAATTCCTGCGAACCATTAAACTAATTGATTTATTTTTTGGAAGCTTCCGTCGAGGCAAGTGTCTCCCGAGCGATAAGCCCCGACACTCTCCTCATTATCTCTCTCCTATTCGATTCGCACGAACCAGATTCTAGAGTCATTAATTAAATTCAAAACGGCTTCTCAAATGGCTTGAGTCAATAAAACAGAAGTAGTAGCACCTTATCACGTGGAAGAGATTGGATAAATGTAAATCACGGTCATTTGCTTCATTCAAATGGTCATCATCATTAAACGGTTTGCGCGCGATAAATTTCAGCAAAGCAACGCCGACGCGACCGACGCTGGCGAAGGTGCATCGTCGTGCGGGCAGAGAAGAAAGAGAAGGTACGCGGAAAGAAAGAAGGAAAAGCAAAGGAAAAGGGAATAAGAAAAGAACCGCGCTCCGAGTAATTTTTCTATCACTTTGTCCGCCTGCCCGCCGATGTGAGCTGGAACATGTAAATTGGGTTTTGATCTTTTGTCGCTTTCCCAGCTTCTGATTCACTTTTTGCCTTCACCGATGCTGCTCTTGCGAGGGACCCTTTCAAAGATTTATTGGCAGAATCAGAGGAATTCGGTGTTAAAGATTTGATAATGAAGAAATACAGGCGAATGTTTGGACAATTGTGGGAATCGGCTTTTTGTTGCCTGCAGGATTTGTGGGAACCAACTCGAGCAGATTGCTGAAACCAGATTTGATGGGTTCGGTTTCACCTTGAACTCACGTGTCTGGCATTTCTCACAGAGCACTAGAATTTCTAAAAGTTGCTAGTTCGAAGCAAGCCGGTGTTAAAAAATTATTACTATTATTTTTTTATAACAGTATGTTTCTTTTTAATATTTTCAAATCCCTGTTGGATAACAACTTATCTAAAAGGTATTATGTTTATGAATTTTTTGACTTTCTATTAGTAAAAAGTAAAATCTTAGCCGTTCCAAGTTTTCAGCTTTTCAAAGGACCGTTGGTGAGATTTGAAGGCAACGTGGTCAGACGCTCCGTCCGGTTTTATCCCAAAGAGCACGCTCTTTGAACCCATTCCATTACACTAAGGCTAGGTCAGCTTCAAGGCAGTTCTGGCAGGGCAAAGTAGTTTTGCCCCGTCCTAAATTTGAACCCAGGATCTTCCGAACGCTAGTCGAAGACCCTACCCCTTCGGCAATCGCCTGCATTTAAAACAGTGCAGGCAATAAATTTTTTAAAAACTATTTGTCCTAAAATATTCGAGCTGGTAATTGTTTGATATTCGAGCTCTTATATTATTCAATCACTAATTTCAAAACAAATTTTTACGAAAAATTCATAAATCTCTGAGCTGAGAGAAGAGCTCTTGAATTTAAATTTAACAATGTCACCTCAAAAAATCTTCATAAAGTCTTGTGTATTATTTAGAAATGTAAAGAAAAAGCTTGAAAAGTAGAGAACAAAGAGTGAACTGCAAAAAAGCGCAGAAAATAACCAAAGTCCTGGACACATTTCTAGACCTAATTTCTTGTGTACTTTCATTGAACTCCAGAAGTAAACAAACAATATTTTAGCTGGCTTCTGATTTGTTGAGTAGGCGTCCGGGCGTAGCAAAAAGTTATGGTACTGAAATGACTTAAGTTTGAAAGTTCTAAACGAAGGTTCGCTGGTAGTTTTTGTTTGAAAAATGAGTATCGAGTTTATCCCCCAAAAAAACAAATTCTTCAATAGTTTTGCCTAAATTGAGTCTCAATTTAGGCTATTTCGATTATGTTTTGAGTTTGAGCTTAGTCCTTTTGGCTTCTGAATATCTTACAAATTAATCCTGAGATGTGGGCTCTAAAATTTAGTTTCCAGAAATTTTTTCAAATAAATGGAAATGTAATGTCAGCTTCCAAAAAGTCAGAGCCAACTATGACAGTCATCGAAAACGAGCAAAAACGACCGATACCGTGGCCGAGATTCTGTGATTTGAATATACATGCTTATCCAATCAACACCGCTGCCGTGAAACGTGCCAGCCTAGCCATAAACGTACTTTACAACCATTACGAGAACCACATAACGTCTATGATTAGAGGCTGGACTATTCCAAGCGCGATCACGCGACCAAGTAGGCGTTTCTTTATTCGAAAATTGCTGGCTAACTGCGTTGCAGCTAAATGCCACAGGAATTTTTGTAGTGCATATAATTTTTCAACGCCATCGCGCGCCTCAATTTTCCATCGCTAGATGTGTGTGAGGAAAGGGGGAAAATAACGCCAAAGCGATTAATTACTGACCATTTAATGACCCAGGCTGCAGCTGCCTGATCGCGGAACACATTATTTTATTAATACCGGTTGATTTCCTCATGCCTTATGCAGTGGAGCTGAGGCAGTATTTAAAAGCGACTCGGCGACGACGACAATGAGAAAAGTTTGTCAATGACGGCGTGAGTGTGTGCGCACTCGTGCAAGTGTGCATGAAAATGAGTGGTTTCCCGAGCTCATAAAACTGCAATGTAGTACATGAGCCGGTACGGATACGAGTGTGGAGGGGTTATGAATGTTTTATAGAGTCATTTTGCGTGTGTGAACGGAAAGTGGATTTCGGTGGTGTGATTTTCGGTGACAGCTGGCGGTTTCAAGTGCAGCAGAGTGACGTTTCCATCAAGACGAAATTGTTTAAAAAATAGCTTTGACTAACTCGTACTCCCGTAACCCCTTAAGGGAAGTCATGAGTAACCAATATACCTAAACTATTTCTGAAAATATGACAATTCTTGAAAGCAACGACCTCAATGTTATGATAGTTTTGTCCTTAGTAGATGGTATGGTATTTGAAATTTTTAAGGCTCAAGTTAGTTTCTATGATAGGTTGATAAAATTTTAGAAGTTTGAGGGCGCGTCAATGGTGGTTCAGTTCCTGGTTTTTAATTGGCTGGGGAATGAGTGAGGTTTGAATTGGTCCCTAAATCACACAAAAATTCTAAAGACAGGAATTTTCAGTAGATATTTTAAAAGCTTGGACTTGGAACCAAAGTAATGTCCAAAAGAGAACCCAGGAATAAAATAAGGCACTTGAGCATATCTGGAGACTTTAGATGCTGGTTTTTAATGAAAACAAAACTCAAAGTTCCAAGGCAGAGATTCTTTTGGAAAAAAGTACTTTGTAGATTCTATAACCCATATCTCAACCCGGAACGAACCAACGAGTGAAATCAATTAAAAACTTGCGGAAGCAGAACTTATAAAGTTTTCCTTGTTCCCTCAAGTACTTTGAAGAGTTTCTCCGAGGAATTTCATTTGGAAGCTGCTTCAGAAGAAATGCAATTTCCATTTTTATTGTTGAGAGATCATCTTGGAATCCTAGAGCCGGAAAATCTTGCAAAACAATCGCAGAAGATTAAAATGCATTTAAAAAAGTGAAAACTTTGCCACGCTCACTTCCCTTAATGAGAGCTAAGAGCCTTTCAGCGCTTGTTTGTTTGTTTGTCTGACTTACAATTTGCTCACTTCCTTCCGCATCTCCTGCCATCCTCCTCCTGCTTTACATGCACTGTGAACAAGAAGGATGCACTTTCCAGCACAAACGGAAAATTGTTGTACAAGAACCAGAATAAAGCGGCAAAAATAGCAATTTGCAAATTCTTTTATTGCTGCAGCCACTTTCTTTCATTGTTGTGTATTTATGCGCTGTTTGTTTTTGATGCTGCAATTGGACTGGCTCGGTGTTTTCCTCTTTTTCTGCAGGGCTTCTCAACCACAATATTAAAAATGGCTGTAAAGTATCTGTCCTATTAAATGGAACCTTCACGTTTGATATTTGTCCAAATTCATTCAATTTTCATCAAATTTGTTAAGTTAGCTATTTTAAGAAAACCTTTAAATGTTTGGTGAAAATAAAAACTTACTTGCTATCGGAAACCCTGACAAATTATTACTTCCAGATCGAGAAATAACATTTATTTTCACTTTTCGATCTATACTTATTCAATTTATATTTTTGATTAAGTTGAGTAAAGCCCTGTCATATAAAAACTTTTTGACATCCAAACCATCCTTAGATCATTATAAATCCAAAATCCGAAGAGAATTTTTATTTTAAGTTAAGCTGAACAAAACCATTAAAAAGTATTTTTAGAACATTTTTCATAACAAAAATGATCTTGTCCTCACTTTTGTTCGTATGTCTTTACCAAAAACGATTTTGACTTGGACGATAGAGGGTTGTTTGCAGTAGACTTTGAAACCAAATTTAATTATTTCTTTTTAAGAATCCAAATTTTCCGCTTAAGTACACTCACTCGGTTTAGATGCCGTCTGGGCTTTACCCTCGGCGCCCATGAAAATGGGCAAGAAAAATGAATTCGTGTTTGCGTTCAAAATTGAATTACATTTCAGCTCCCGTTTTGTTATTGTTCGGGCCTAAATGAAAAAAAAACTTGCAAAAAGAGGTTCAAAAGCATTCCTGAGAACCGCCCCCTTTCACGTTACCCGAGCCCTGCAACAATTTTGTTTGAGTGCATTCACAAGCATCCAGCGGCAAACAAATAAAACGCTGGCACAATGAAAGTTTTTTGCAGCTTTTAATATTCAAATTTTTAACAATTCATGGTATCTCGAGAGATCATCATAATTGAATTATCACGGGGCACGAAGCAGTGATAGTTATAATTTGCAGGTCATTAGAATGTGCAGAATGCGTGCATAAAAGCACAGCTCCTCCCTCTTTCGATACTTCTTACGCAGCGCTGCACTCGTTTGTTGGTTTCTCCGTCAATGCTTGTTATTATCACATCTGCCCATCTGCAGCCACTGGGAGCTGACTATGTAGCGGAGCCTTGGTCTATTATGCAAATTGGGTGAAGGAAAGGGGAAGGGTGGTTAATGAGCTTGGAGGAACGCCTGTTTTCCGTTCGGGGTCTTAATTGGGGGTGTTGAACTGTGGGTGGTAATTTAGTGGCGGCAAGAGCGTGACCAGCTTGAACTTCAGGAGACAATTGACGTTTCTTAGGATGAAACTAAGTGGTATACTTTTCACATCCCTGACCCGGTCGGAACTAATAGAACCAACAATTTCTCGAGTCATGATATTTTGTTTAATTTATTGAAATAAAATAAAAACATACATTCCAAACATACTTTTTATTTCCAATTCCAAATCTTATTCTAAAATAAACCAAAACTTTGAAAAAAAATTTAATGGAAAAAGATTTTAAATTTTCCGGTCAATTTTCAAAATATACAAAAAAATCATTCAAAATAAAATAAAACTTTTAAAAAAGTTTTAAAGGAAAATTAGTCCTGAACTAAGACCACTGAAACTGTTTCAGTCTAGAGAAAATATTTTCCTGCACCTTGGCGCCAGACCAGTCTCCTTGAGGCCACTGTCCAGCCCCATTCCCATCCTGAATGCTTGAGAAAATTCCTCCCTCTCCCTACCAGCTCTTGTTCTATTTTGCCCTATGGCTCTCGATTCAATGCGCGCACTATAAAATGATTATCGGATGCAAACGTGCATGATAATAATAGCAGTAATAACAACAAACATCATCATTGCGCTCGAACTAGGCGATTAAAAAGATTTCAGAGAGCTATCAATTTTCATTTTCCACTTCTCACACTCACGCACACGCAAACTCACTGAGTCACAGACAAACAGACGTGCATGACAATGACTGCTGTTCCTCAGAGCTCACGATGTGATGATGATCTGCACTTGCTAGCACATGTTTCGAGATGCGTTTTGCTCCGCTTTTCTGCTATGCGAAAAAGTTTGGCATTGTCTGCCATTCGTTTATCATCGCAATCCACTGCCACTACTGCAACAATTTTATATAATATCGCTCGGCGCAAAAGCGAGGAAGGCAGTCGAGCGGCCGGGCTGAGCAACAACAACGATGATGTCGACAACGACGTCGTCGACGTTGAGAAAGAAGATAGAGATAGAGGTTAGGTATGCAGCTTGTACAAAAGTTTTAAACCGTATATTTGAATTCCTTAGGAAATACCTCAAGTTGTTTTAATATTTTTTTAATATAATTTTTCTTACTCCTCTTGCTTGCCTCTGCGTACGTTTTTCAGAGCGATCTGAGAGTTGGATGGGAGAGGGAAAACGCCGGTTTGTCTGTCAGTCGAGATTTGATGAAGTTTGTCCGTCCTTCTCAGTGGCGTAGGCGAACTTTGTATATGTTGGGGCTTCATGATTGTAACGTAGTTTTTTTCTTAATAAAATATTTTTCCTCAAAACAATGAATTGCCAAATCCATATAAAATAAATGAAATACATCGCACATGGGAAGCTGGTCTGTCTTTAGTGCTTTGCTTTTACGGTTAATTTTTGGACTCTCCTTTTTAAAAGTAGTTTTTTAACCCATTGAGAATCGATAGGTTGGTTACGACCCACCGACTTAAGTGATTTTTCAAGCTTAATTATTGCGCTAAAACTAATTTAATTAGCTTTTAAAATACAGGCATGAAATTTTTTTCCATTCCCCTGGTTCCATTTTAGAGGGGGTTTTCTCTTAAAAATCGGTTATTTTTTATTAATTTTTATTCTTTACTTCAAATTTGAATTTTAATATCGGCATATTTTAAAACTTTGAAAAAATTTTAAAATATAGGTATGTTTGTAATTTTATTTTTGTATGGGACAAAAACACACAAAAAACTTATCAAAGCCCAGGAAGGGGCTAGAGAACTGATATTTGGTTTTTTAGCATTGCAAAAATTTATATTTTTAAAAAATATGTTCGGTATTCTTGCGAAAATTTTTGAAATTTTTGGTGGTCAATGGGTTAAGTTTTGAAATAGAACTCATACCCCTCGTAAAAGCTCGTGACCCCCCTTGGGACACCTGAGTAATTCCTGGGCTTTGCAGGTCCCATTTCTTGCCGCGTCTTTGATATTATTATACTTTTATTTTCGAATTCTCCTCCACTCAGTGTGTGAGCCGCGGCGCACACATGGTGGACGACGGGAATTACAAAAATAAACGCGAGAAGCGATGCGGTAGCGAACCGCTTCGGAGGCAGCGTCATCAGCAAGAGCGGTGTCCATTTGACAATGCCGCACCGCCATTTTTACACATTTTTCGCACATCTTCTCCGCTCTTTCATGGGATCGCTCAATGGTATGTCTAGAATTTTTCCATAAAAGCAATTTTTTCTGCTCCGCGCCAAACGAGCCCAGCGAACTGGTGCACAAGCAGCTGAAGTAGCAGAATTGTGGAGCTTCTGTTGCCTCTAGCAGCGAGTACTGAGCACATAGCGGGCGCACAAATGATGGGGCGAAAGGAGAGAAGAAAGAGTGAGATTCAATGTAAAAGGTCAAGCTCTATTTAAAAGCAGTTTGGATCGGCTCAGCTCGGCGATGCAATTAGGCACGCAGATGCAAGCAGTATCAGTGATTCACTTCAGCTAACTTTTCTATTCATAGCACATGAGAATTGAGACTTGCGAGTGCTGTATTGGATGCAGAAAGCCACGCTAGTTTCCACTCAGTTTTCAGTTTGCTTTTGAAATCCTTGAAAAAAATTCTATCACAACTAAGGTCAGACCCAGCCACCTTTGGCTTTTCCCGCTCAAAAAGAAAATAAGGAATTGCCTGAAGAACCAAAGGCTTCTCAAAATGCCATGAGCCGACCAATAGAGATATAATATATTCTATTATATGTCTATTAGCCGACCTGTCAATATCTATTTTATTTTATTCCAACAAAGTTTGAAAGGTTTTTTGGTTCTGCCCTAAGTCTGTGACAGCAAAAGATTTCTTTGTGGGCCACCTCCGTCACTCTTTACCCCACCTATAAATCTATCTATGTTTGTTTTGGTCCGGGAATTTTTTAAAATTTTTTATTAACTCATGTTTTGGATGCACTACTTGACTATCGAAATATCTTTAACTATTCAGAATCCTTCTTCTATTATACACTTAAAATTTAAAATTTATTTTGAAAAGCACACATTTTCTAGAATTCTAGAGCAGAAGAATTCTAACCGAGATCAAATTCCCTGAAACTTTCAAACCTGATTCTTGCAGGATGAAATGTCAGCTTCAGAGTATCTAAGAAAAGGTTTCACACTCAAATTCATCCTCAAAATGTGACTTCCATGCCCGAATCCAAAATTCAATCCGCATTGTGAACTAATTTAGCCAACAGAACGATTTAAATATTGTTATATATTTCATACACATGGGCTAGGACACTTTCATTCCAGCCGTAAAATGTCACAGTTTTCTTTGAAATTCGCAATGTAATGCAACAAGGGAAGATATTTTATAATTAATATCCTTTCCATGCAATAAAACATATTTTTGAAGCTAAATAATTCATTTGAACATGAACGAGAGACACACATATGATAAGACGGCATGCATGTGCCAGAGGCGTAGCTTCCGAGGGCTGAAGTGAAGAGCTTCAAATGTGGAGGTTACGTCCGGGTGCCGAAACAACAACAAATGCGGGCCAGGCAGCAGACAAGTAACAGGAAAGTTCAGAATTTATTATCCTCTGCTATTCCACATTTCCCGGAGCTTAGATCGGGCATGACGAGACCCTCGCACGGGCGAGTTCCGGGCCTTCGGAAGAAGGCAAATCTGGCTCCAGAAACGCGACAGCCAGACGATGCAAGTGGGGGTGCACGAGAAGGAATTTGTCGAATTCTAATATCGTTAGCGACGGCCGACCAAGTCCTTGCCCGGAGTTTGTCTCAGAATGTGAGTTCAGTGGTGTATCTAGAGTTGAAAGCAGGAGGGGGGAGCAAATGCAAATACGTACCTTTTAACGACCCAATGTGAGGGATTGAGAAAAAAATAAAATTTTAGTAGCCAGCTGAAAAATTCTTTTCGTACGTTTTCGCGGGAGCTCGCAAATTTGAAATTTTGAAACTGGTCGAAGGAGGCCAAAAGTTTCTTTTTCACAACAGGCAAACTCCAAAGTTCTATGAAGTGGTAAGATAAGCCAGGGTATCTAGCGTAAACAAATTGAAGATAATTTTTTAAAAAACTGATAAAAATCAAAATTTGCGTAACTAACGCTCTTTCTTGACTAAATTTCTCCGCAACCCTTACCCAAAACCCAAGGTTATGGTATTTTTGAAAGAGGAATTTAGTCAGTTTTCTATCGTGGTACTTTTTATTTTCCTGTATTAACATATTTGTTGGAAAAATAATTTGATTTTGAGTGCAAACAAGTCAAGATGGTGTGACAAAAAAATGTGCGTGCGTAACGCTCACTTTTCCTCAATTTTCACTAAGAAAACAAGCAATGAAAAACATAACCCGATGTTATTCTTGTACCTCTTAAAACAGCTGCTTTAGATTAAGCTCCTCAAGAATTAGAAGACCTCAAAAGACAGATTTGGTGCTTTCGTTGCGCTGAGACTGGACGTCTTATACTCAGAGGGTCACCCTTATCCCCCTTTAACTTCTCACTTGAGCTAGAAGCTTATTGATTTCTTGCTTTTTGTTAGAACAGATATTTTGTGGGTTGATTTTGGTGCCTTCAACCGAGCTTAGATTTTAACTTAGGTGGGAAGGTGATTAACTGCTATCCCTCTTACAAAAATTGGCCGTAAGTTTGTTTAAATTTGCCGATTTTAAAATACGCTCAATTTTTACCAAGAAGCCTTTTCTTAAGGTAACAAAAATATTGGTAGAAGCAAATAGGTTCGATTATCCAAATGATTAAATTTTGGTACCCAGTTGGAATTAATCAGCTACCATCTAGATACGTCGCTGCGGTGTGTATCATGCCGCCCGTTTATCGTGTGGAGAGGCAGAGCGAAGCCTCAAAGGACATTCGAGACACTTATGGATTCAGTTAGCTCCACTATCCTTTGTTTCATGAATATTAAGGTTTCGGAGGCAAGCCGAGCAGGTCTGTGCTGAGAGCTGAAGAATTCCTTTTGTCTCTTGGCCTACGCCTGCATGTATTCATGTGAGCATGCATGCGGATCCTTTGTTATGCTGCTGACCCAAACTCAATAAATCCAATTTCAATGTTTTGCCAAAAGTCCCCAAGCTCGTCGCATGCCCGGGCATGTCCGTACACACACATGGATGGGCCTCATAAATCATGAAAGTGTCCTACAATTTCGTAATAATAATTATTATTTATTGTTTCGTATGTTCCGTAACGCGCCTCAACCCGACTCCGACTACGACTCGCCTCTCAGCTCGAAGAATATGATGAAGAAAATATTTATGCCGGAGAGACGAGGACGACAAAGTTTGTGCGCGTTGCAGTAATTAAGAAATTCCAGCGAATGTATGTAGATTAAATGTGCACAAAGCGAAATTGTCCTCTGCACATGGACAGCTGCCTGCCGTCCCTGGGCGACATGCGATTCGGTGCTGCGTTGCTGTAAATTAATTGGTGCAACATAAAAACGCATGTTTATTAATGTTATGATAAGGTTCCGTCGGCCGTCGGGAGCCGAGCCGCGGACGCGTGCAAGAGTCCATAAAATTCAATTATGAGCAGTTGAAGGAGCAGTTACGAGTGGTAATTGATGTAAATGCTTGCACTTGACCACCGACTCGGTCTATTGGAGATATGAGGAGGAAGACATCTTGCCTAAGCAAAGCCATGTTTTGCGAGAAAAAAATGGTCACAGA
This sequence comes from Forcipomyia taiwana, assembly GCA_963930915.1. Taxonomy (NCBI): domain Eukaryota; kingdom Metazoa; phylum Arthropoda; class Insecta; order Diptera; family Ceratopogonidae; genus Forcipomyia; species Forcipomyia taiwana. The sequence goes on along the minus strand of CAWVOI010000086.1, from coordinate 275,816 downwards.
TAACTTGATTACGCGAAAGATTTTATTAAATGTTAAAGTCTTATTGAACATTTTAAAAGTGAGTACTGGATTCTAATAGAACACCAGAACTAAAAAATGGTTTCATGTTGCCACCATAAGCTCTGCACTTACATAATTCAACGCCATCAAAAAGTTCATCTTCATTTTTCAGGAATTTTCTGGGAAATTTTATGGAAAATTAAATTTTCGGCAACATGGTAAATGTCCCGAAACATGGTTTGACAACAAATCTAATGTTTAAAAAACTTTCCAGGAAAATGCCTCAAACGAGTGGCAGTACCTTAACACTCATCTTCTGGTTGGGTCAAATTGACCCAATTTCGGATTTCAAATAGATTTTTTTATATGATATATTTGTCCAAATTAGCTGAATTTTTGGCTCACTGACTGATTTGTGTTATATATAAAGAATTTATGAATCAATTTGTTATATAATTTGTGTGTGACCCCCAACAAAAAAAGTTGCAAATGTTCTGCTCGCTGGGAACGGAACTTTTGTAACTTTTTCTGAACGGAAGATGAGTGTTAAGTCAGGTTGTCTGCATTCATAAAAACTTGAGAATTTTCCGACTAATTCTGAATCAGCACAATTTACCACATACATATAATTTCATTTATAACAGAAACATTCCACTGCATGGTCGATGAAACCAAGAAATATCTGTTTCATACGATGTTAATGATGGCCAAGAGTTTAATTGATTTCGGATGCAGATGACCTTCTCGATGCAGATCTCATTTCAATTATTTGGATACGGGGGTGATAAAATCAAAAGGTATTGCGTTTTAGAAAAAAAAAATATATGTTGAGAGCTTAGTTGGCGACGCTCAGCTTTGTCACAAAATTTCAACACTGAGACACTAATAAAAATTTTATGCATTGAAAGCAAATCCGGCCCTTTTTTTTGTTAAAGAATATTTAAAGACATGCAGAAAGGGAAACTCATATCAGACTTCATTTGATTTCTTCATTCTCTCTTGAAAGCAGACGGGCTAAGCGTAATCCCAACCGAGAAACGGAGAAACTACTACGGCTTTTCTCCGAAAAATGTGCACGCAGAAATGGAAATTAATGCGGTACTTTCCACCTTTTATGCAGCGAACTTCTAAACAATCCCAACGCCGTCTCTCGTTCCCTCGTAATTATTATTTCCATTCTCTGCCACTTTGCTGAGAGTACTTCCAAATACGAAATAAGTTGGAGCGATGCATACCGGGAAAAGTCGTTCGGCAAAGGCAGCTGCTGCAGCCTGCGAACAATGGAAAAGTATGCCAAGAATTTGAGTGAACTCAACTGCATTTTAGCGACTCCGACTCTCTCACTCACTCGTTTATTTGTCATTTTTCCAAGCACATTTGCCAAATCGATCGATCATTCGATGTTGATTGAAATTTGTTAAGCGAGATAAGAGATTTTTGGCTTGAGAGCGCCATGCCAATTCAAAATAAATTTCTTACATCAGCTGAAGAATTTTACGCAAATGTCTGAAGAAAAATTAAAAAGATTTTTCACTAATTTCTTCCTTAAAAATTTAAGTCTTTTAAGAAAGTAAACATTCTTTCGTATATTTTTAAAAACAGTTAGACAGTTTTTTTTGTTAAAAATAACCAACCAAACCGATGTGTCTACGAAAATAATTAACTAATAGGGGTGATCCCCTGCTTGTGTACGAATCCACACTGAAATTAGCTCGATGGTTTTTGAGTTCCGTTGTCCCCAGATTTTTTTTATATATAGATTTAAAAAAAACAACTTATTTTTGATGAAGCTTTCGGCTTTTTTTTTCTCCCCCTTTGTTTTATAGAACTTTGTTTTATAGAAGTGCTATCCAATTGGGCTTCAAGGAACTTTGGGACCTTAGCAGATTCAACATTTGTGCCAAGTATTATGAAGCTACGATAAGTAGTTTTATGATAGTGAAATTCAAAGATTTAGCCCCATTTTGTTTAGGAAAATAGACCTTTTGGTTAATAACTTCACCCCAGGGGGCGCAAAAATCAATCATTTCACGGCCCCTTTCATTTCAAGTTATCTGTGAAAGTTTTCAGAGCTCTACGTTAACTGGTTTAGAACGGAGAGCCTCCTAATTTTTAATACTGATTAGAACCTTTGAAATATCTACAAAAATTAAAAACTTCAGAAATTTTAGAATACAATTCAACTCAATTCAATATTTTATAATTCTTTAACTTTTGAAATATTTAAAAATTAAATTGTTTTGACTTTTGGCTATACGTTGCTCATTTTCGTAATAACTCTTTGTTTTGAAGTTTTTGAACGCCTCATTTTTTTGGGAAAAATTAAACCCCAGAATCTAATGCTTGTCTATTTTGCCTCTCTCCAATCTGATGAGAGTTTGATGCGAAGTGATAGAGATAATAATTAAATTGAAGCATTTGCGAGTGAGTGCAAAAGAGAGAACATGGCAAAGCGATTTAGTGGAAAAAAGTGCAGTCAACAAATTAAACGGAGCATCGAGGCGGCATTTGATTAAAGAAATTGTTTTGGCGTACATCGTGTGGCGATGAGTTCAATTGTGGACTTTGATATCGAGATGGCTGGAGATTCGATTGCAGTCCCGATGCCTAGCAGCGGTTGGTGTCGAATTGAGAAAGAAAAATGCCCCAATACAGCCGACATGTGCAGATTGGACGGTTCGATAGTCGATTCGGGTGGAATTCGAGGCTTTATGGCGGCATATCGGCGGTGTAGAAGGCAAATAACGTTAATGAAACGGAGTTTGAAATTAATTAATGGTGACTTTGACCTTCTGAAGGGCTTTGAAGTGGGCTCATTAGGGACTGCTGAGAGCCCCCGGGATCGTTCGCCAGAGCAGCAGCCAAGTGCCTCCAAAGAAGCAGCATAGACTAACATTTCAATATCGACAAATACTCCTTCTAAGAGCTTCAGCCAGACACTAGTTATTACAAGCACGTCTGTGTTACGTACTATTTGCTCTTAATAACGCATTATGGTAATCAAATTTATTGACTCGAGAAGATGTACATGATTGTAGTTAACCATAACCGACTTGGATCGGCCCGACTTCTTCGCTCTCCACTTATTTGCTAGCTGATGCTGCATCTTGATCTTCAATTGTAAACTCGGCAGCTGTTGAGATTGCACTTGTGCATGATTATTTGCAATTGATTTGCCTTTCATAAGACGGTGATGGATACTGTGGATGGAAGAGAGAGACGTCGAAGCCTGTCCGGGACCAGAAGGAGTCACTGTGAGCCAGACAGACGCGCACGAGCACGCCTAATTTAAACCCAAATCGCTTGATTGTGCTCCTTGAAAGTTTTAATGGGACTCTTCCAAGGTATGAAGGAAGCAGGGTTGAGGTTGAGGCCTGCTCATCTGCAACATGGTTGCTGCGGAACGGTACAAGGAAGCGATGCTGATGATGTGCAGGAATTTGCTCGGCAATTTGGATGAGATGGTATTGCAAAAAGGATGCACTAAAGTATGCAAAACACAAGTCAAAATTTCAGAAAATGTTTAGCTGAATAGATTGTGGGAGGGTGGATGGGGAAGTTGAATTCAGTCTTGCCGGTGCCGTGGCAGTGTGTGTGCAGAAGCGAATTCCAGCTCAGCCAAACTTTTAAGGACTTTAATTGAACTACCTTCTAGTTGCAGTCTTCAGGAACGGGGATTAGCTAGACAATGCAGACTTTTTAATTGATAGGAGTGTTAACAAAGAAGACGAGTGAGTTTGGGCGCACTGATATTTGAATAGTTAAGCTTACGTAGATAACGGTCCTAAATTTAATTTAACTTTGCAATATAGCACTGGAAGAATGTCCACTAATCTAAATGTTTTATATTGGACAAAATATTATGTATACATAAGTTAGTCGGGCTTCAAACATTTTAATAATTATCAAAAAAGAATTTGAGCACATTTTAGATTGATCTTATAAAAAAAATTATAAGAGGGCTTAAAAGATATTGAAGTAAAATTTAATTTTAACCGCAAGGGAGTTGAAGATTCTCGTCTACCGGTACCTAGAAAAGCAGTTCCTGAAAACGCTCATTTCAACTCAAAATCAAAATTAAAACATGTGTTTTCTTCAAAAACTTTTTGTCGTCAGTTTGTTTACAATTTTAGGCAACTTCCAGAATATGCTCAATGGAGCTGTTCACATATTACGCCACGGTCCAAGGGGGGGGGGGGTGTCGGCCGCTCCGTGACAGTCAGTACAAACTCAAGTACTGTTATATAGGACAAACCGTGACAGAGGGGGGGTGGGGGTCGAAAATCTCGATTTTCACCGTTACGTAATATGTGAACAGGCCCAATCGGTAAAATTCAAAATGAGAGGACGATTTTTCCTTAAGTCATAGACCTTAAAATTGACCTCCATGTTCAAATCTCGATAAACTACAAATGCTTAGAAATCATACACCAATGTGCCACAGATAGAAAAGCGGCCACAATTGTGTATTTTTCCAAAATGTTGAAAAATGCACTAAAAAGGCAAGATAATAATTCCATGAGCAGGAATTAATTCATTTAGAGTTAAGAATTAAATTAGAAAATTAAATGTCAATCACCCCGAGAGTTGAAAATCAACCAGCTACGCTCAAAAGTGTCCTCTGCCCACCTCCAGCGCTTCCGTCCGCCACCCTGTTGCACGTCGCCCCTCCAGTCGACACGATGCAGCACTTATCATAATACAATATAATAAAATACACACTTACATGCCGCCCATATTGCCGCTTCTCACCGATGCGAGAGTGTCGAAAAATAAATATAAAAAGCAACAAGTTGGTAATAATGCGAAGGTACAGCTCGTCGACGGTCGGGTATTATTGTTGAAGAGTCTCGTCGACAAGCTTTTAAACTTTTCCCTAGACAATCATTTCGTACACATTTATTGCCCCGTTCCTGCACGTGTGTACGTCCGTCTGTCTGTGCGCTTAATCGTTTTCCACTTGATCTCGAATACGTGCTTCCTTTTTCCGCACACACACCCACACACACTCGCACGCTACATGCGAGGAAATGAACGGGAGCGTGTGGGAGAGAAAATTCTCTCATGCACATTCCATTCCACCCCACTGGGCGCCCATCTACCGCCTCATCCCTGCATCCCCATGCCGCCCTTGACTCGTCGTCGTCTCTCATACAGTCCTCGTACAGCTTAGCAGTGAATTGAGTATGCATGCGGGCAATCCAATGTTCATTCATACGCCGAGAGGCGCAGGGAAAAGAGTAACTGATGCCGGTCTCGGGTCTCGAGTGGCAGCAACAACTTGTAGGAGGATTTTTTGCACTGCAGCTAGATAAAACAATAAACGGCACGGCATGGAAAAGAAGACGAAGGAGAGGAGTTGAATAAAGAGACGGCAAATTGAATTTTCCATCATCATGCGTTTATAGACAATTTAGCTTTTCATGCTTGGCTTTTCACCATGTACGACTACAACAATGTCGGAGGAGCGGCGTGGAAATAGGCTTCTTCCTCGCCGCTCGTCCTCGTCCTTGCGAGATTGCGAGAAGCGGGAAAGGGAGCCGTTTGATGTAATTTTCGCATTGGGATTTTCTTAAATTGTCGCTTATCCTCGGTACCGACTGGCGTGGCGCTTCAATTATTTCTGGGAGCATCCAGTAATTTATGGGACGAAGAAAAACGGTCCCGGCGAAGGCGAAAGGTCAAATTTGCACGCTTGTCTTAAGGGGAGAAGAGAGAGCTCGGGGGGTTTTTGGCAATCAAACGCCTCCTTTTTTTCGCCTCTTTGGGGCAGTCTTTCATGTTGGTGTTTTTATTGAAGAGAGCTTGAACTTGCGCTGGCAACAAACTAGTTTGAAAGTTTATGCATTTTTTTTAAATTTTGGGAGATTTCTTTGGAGAAAATTTCTTTCAAAAGTATCAATAATTAGTAATTCATACACATCTTTTGAACGAATTAAAAAAAGTTAGTCGAAGTTAACTGTTTTCTTTTGAATAATTTTTTAATGAGTTTTAGCTCGAATTTTCATGATATGTTTTTCTAAGATACCAAACTGTTATCAAAGTTAGAGGCTAGGTCATAATAGAGACAAACTTCCAGAAGTTACTTCTTAGTAAAAAAACGAATGAACTCCTTCTGTTTACATTCCAAGGCTTCCCTTGTCTGCCTCAATATTAAACAAAACCTCAAAATATCTTGAGAATCTCACATACTGAAACTAACCTACAATCAAGTTCTTCATGGGACTCAGGAGTTGCAGACGTGCCGATCTAGAAACATCGGTCGAGGTTAAGCCAATGTTTTCGATTAAACCTCGCGTGTTTCTGTGACACCACGTGCGCCTCCGAAAATCACGTCTTGCATTTGCACTTCGCAAGAAAAACATTTGCTGAGACATGCACTATGGCAGCTCAGCGTCGCGACACTGTTTACGAATATCTGCTTCGTCAGATTCTTAATAAACTCCTTTCTAGCTGCAATTCTGGATCTTCTTCCACACGAGTGTTTGCCGTATCATTTTTCAGTCTACTGCGTCAGATGATGCCTTGTGAGTTGTTATGTCACTGAGATTGAATGCGATAAAAATATCAAAATATTTATCTTTCGAATTTTTGTGCGTCCTATATAGACTTGCGTTTTTGCTCCCAGCTGGAGTTTCTACAGTTTAGTTTTCTTCTTGGTGATTTGATCTTCAAAAGCCAATTTTTTGAAAAATTATTTGAACAACAAAACGGAATAAACATTTTCTGAAAAAGCAGCCATTTCTAAGGTACTAAGTACATGATAACAGACGTCTCCACAGCTCGCTGAAAGTGCGCAAAATACAAAAATATTGAATTTGATATGCTTGCATTGTTCTAAGTTGCTGCACTTGCGCTTAGGCCATGGGTGTCGTAAAAAGGCAGCTATGCAGATATTTATGGTAATAACGGGCAGGTAAATGGCGCTGATAAGGGCTCTAGCGTACTATGGGCACTTTGGCGCGATAAAATTGATTTTGAATTAGTTTCGCCGCTTGAAACTGCTGTGAGTAGAAATTCTTTGTAGGAACGGTTCGTGCGTCAGCAAGAAATGCAATCTAAATGGACGTGTCGACACTAGAATGGCTTTTAAGAGACCGTGTCTCTGCGTCAGGTGACTCATGTCCGGGAATTCAAGGAGCGTAGCGACTGGCAAGCTTCAAACCGTAAAATTAAGTGTCTGAAAGTTTCCAAAACCTTTTTTGAGACCCAGAAAAGTTGGAATCGTGAAATTTTCAGTGTCGTGGTCCCAAAAAATACGCCCAAGAAAGTCTTTAGTTATTTGAAAGAGGTCAATTTTCAATCATCATATTTCACATCAATAAGTTATTGTTTTAAAAAAGACTTGTTGGAATGGAATTTTTAGATTTGTTCAATGGACTATGTATGTACCTTTGAAACTATTTTGTATGTGATAAATACAAAGAGTTATGAAATTGAATAAAAGCAGGTTCAGGCGAGCTAATAAATTGGCTTCCGGAAACCAAGGAAACCTGGCAACGGGGGAAAAATTCAATATCACTTTTGGTCGTTTGATAGAAATGGGTCAAACATCAAAGCCCGACCTTGAACGCGTTCCACCCCAAATCCCGCTCAAAAGTGATCCGATTCCCCGAAGTCACAATTCCAGCATCCACTCGCAAATTCCAAACCCTTTTCAGTGCTCCTCCCTCTCTCCGATGCGCGTGTACCTTTTCATAACCTTTCATCTCCTCGTCCGCACATTACGACACATTTCCCAAGCAATCAGTCACCGTTTGACGTCGCCATCTCTCCCGAGGTACCACCGAGTGAAATTTATGTGTCCCAAAAGCGAATTGAAGCTGCGTGCTGCAACAATGAAATGATGGGCTGGCGATAAGACCAAACAACAAGGAAACTAATTCAAAAGCAATAAATGTGGAGCACGGAGAGTGAGAGACAGACACAAAAGATGGATATACAGAGTCTGGATGGTAAATGTTCCTTTACATAAAATATATCATGTATTCACGCATTTAAATTAATTCAAATCGACGAGGGTGTACATATCCGGCTGCTCTTCTCTCCTCTGCTCTGCCACATATTGTTTCGTATCATCCATCTTTTGCCTCGCGCGCGCTCTACACTTCCACACTTAGCTCATCGTTGGAGCCGGTAGGGACGTTCTTTGAAAATCTTTAAAGGTTGTCTGTTTGTCTGCCGATTATTGCAATTTTAAAATGTTTCTTACAATTCTGGTTTTTTGGTTTTGGTTTTTTGAGCTTCAGAAAGCAGTTTAGGTGATAATTGAAAATTTCATAACCGACCAAATTTCAGTTATTCCACCATTTATGTCATTTTAACCCATTTCTGTCCAATGATGAAAATTTCCATCATCGCCTTTTCCGATTTCCGGAAAAAGCTATGGAACATTTTGAATTTTTTTCTTTTGTTAGAAAATATTTGACTATTCTAGATTACAAATAAGCCTTGACTTATTTTTATTTAGATTTTAAACTAGGATTTTGGGCTTTCAAACTAGTTCAAAAGTAGCATTTTAAGATATTGCTAAACATCTTTACACTCTCATTGGTTTAGAGGTGAGGTAAAATTTAAATAATTTTTAAAAAAATATTTTTAGGGAATTTTTAGGTTTTAAAATAAGCCCCTCTAGGAAACCCTCGGGATCTAGGGATTTTTTGCAAATATGAAAAACTGGGAGGAAAAATTTTTTAACCCATTCAATAAAACAGCTGGCAAAAACTGGTTAAAATTTTATTTTCAAAACTCATTATACGAGAACAACAATTTACTCCGAGTTCCCCAGATCCAGCTTTTTTCGGCTTCAAAAGGGCAGCTAGGAGAGCGCCGGTTTTCCACCAAACACACACAACTAATTTATTACATCTTTTACACGTTTGACCCTTTTCACATTCACACTCTTGTGCGCGCCCGCTTCCTTACATTTCCTCGTGACGCTGTCGACTAAAGCTGAGTCAAGCGGAGTCGAGTCGAGTGTGATATTGAATTGGGTGCCGAGCCGAGTCCTCGCTGGATACTTTTCTCGCTCACTCGCTCGGCGCAATGATAATAAAAGTGAAATATTGACGAGTGAAATTGCGTGTGTACGTTTAACATATTTTCCCCATTTTCTATTGCCGCCCGCCACGCTCCCGCCCGACTTTGAGGAGGAGTGATGGTATAACTTTGATCTTTTGCGTAGCACGAAGCGCAAATTGATATTTTCGGGTGTTGCGGGGGATCCGAGTCCGAATTCATTTGTTATGCCAGCGTGGTCGTGACGAAATCGGAATTGATGAATTAAATGCTTACTTCCTCGAACACTTCTGGGCGACTTTTTACGGAAAATTTTTGGAATTTCTTTTCACCTGCCGAAAAATAAGCTTCGAGAATACCGGTTGCCTTGAAGACCTCCATGTCAATCGCCGCTGACCTATTCGCCTCCTTCACTCATCCGAAAACACTTGACATCGGATATTGTCAAATCCATCGGTGTATAAAATTACGCAACAAAGCTAATTATCGAAGGAAATGATGGATCCGGAAACAAAAAGGAAGTGGCTTCAGAAGATCAGGGGTGGTTCTAGGTCAAGCAGCATAGATTTTGGACTCTTGGAACTCAGGTTTTATTGTTGGAAAAGTAAATTTCAGTAATTTCAAACCAACAAGTCCCTTTTATTGTCAAAATTAGAAACCCAAAAGAGAGTTAGGTCCAAATGTTAGGAAACGTTGAACAGCAAATTCCCAAATTCGTTTGTTTCCAAGCTCTCTTGTACCGTCCCTGGTGGACTCTGAATGCCAAGATAGTGGACGAAAAAAGCGGATAATCCGCGACAAAAGTTTCGAAGAGGTATCGCTTTCCACGCCGCCCTCCCTGGTCTTTCTGGTTGCTCAACCGAAGTAATTGATTGTTTGACACAAATTATAAATAAACTGCACAAATATGACACTAATGATCGTGGATTATACTTGTCGTTGTAAGCGAACGGTCGGTGAGAGATCCCAAGGAGCTGATAAGGCTTCGTGTCACGTTGCTGGCATGCTCTTTAAGCGATGTAACACAAAGAAAGACATGAAATGTTGGGACTTTTTCAGCGAACAATGCTTTGTTGCACAAATGACCTAAATTTTTGTGATTTTGAGCGAGCGAGCGGGCAGGAGGTCAGACAACAAAGGTGCTCGCTTAGTAAGCTTCTTTTGCTTTGGAGGCACAGGTGTTAACAGGATTGGGTGCTTATGTAACCGAATTACTTGGATTGCTGAGGTGGACTTAGAGCAGATGCTTTTTATTCACATTTCCCTGTCTATTTGGCAGACGTTTTGGAACTGAGAGGATAAAAAAGCAACTAAACCCATTCGAGGAAGAATAGAATGTAAACGGTTGAATGAGGATTTTTCATTAGTTGTAGGAATTAAGACGACTTTAAAGGCCAGTTCCCAGGACGGAGAAGTCAGATTTCAGTTGAAGCAGAGTTTTTTACCGAGGCCTACTTATACAGGTAGTTGGTTCGGGAAAACTTACATTTTTGCGATTAATTTAAATTTTAATTAAAAACTGTTTTGGGACACCGAGCTAATTCACCTTACGGGGCCTTACTCCTTTGTTGTTTGCGGTAACTCCATTACGCGGCTCCTCCCTCATTACGTAGACGTCAAGTTGGAGATATTTATTTGCACGTAATTCAATAAGCGGAATACTCACGGTGTATATTCCTAATACAACACATACGATACCATAAGTACTCTCTTGATTATGAAATTTTATTGTTGCGCGCTCCTCATATTAAGGCATTCAACCAAAACCATAAAATATTATAAAATAATACAGACATCATCATCATAATGTCATCGTTTTGTATTCATACGATACCCAGCTAAAAAGGGGGTGTAAAGCCCCAGAGTGTGGTGACAGGTGCTGTGGAGGGTTCTGGGAGCAGAAAGGGATGTGAAATGGATGAGTTTTGAAATATGTGCCGATTAGGAATATAACCAGGGAGCTGAGAGAAAAAAACACCTGATACTTTGCTTTGGAAAAATAGAGCGAGCCTTGAAAAAACGGAATGTAGAGGAATCATCGAACAAACTACCTTTGACCTCTTTGACTGAAAAGAAGAACTTTATTGTGCAACGTTTTATATTAACTTTGGGTCCCAAAAACCTTACATTGTTGAACCATTTTTCAACTTAAGGATCATCATCCAAGCTTGGAATGAATTGACCCGAAATAAATAATAAAAGGGTAAAATAAATTGAATCTGAATTATTTTTATGAATCCAGTATTGTGATTCCTAGACCCCTAAGCCCCAATATCAACTCATCCAATTTTTAGTGCATTTTCAGCATTTTGCAAAAATGCACTATTGTGGCCGCTATGCCGTCTGTCTGTCTGTCTGTCCGAAATTTTATAACTCGAGAACCAAAATAGCTAGAGAGCTGCGGTTTTTTTGCATCGTGTAGGACATGGTCTGTAGGGGTGCAGCAAGTTTAGATCCCCACCCTCTCTTGGGGGGAATGGGGGGTGTTTTACTTTTGTATGAAAACTCCTTATATTAGATCCGATTGAGCTGAAATTTTAGTATGTTGTAGTCTGTGCAAAATCTAGCGAATCATGGTACTACATGTGTCCCCTACCACCTACAGGGACGGAGCTAGAAGCCCTCAAAGTTTGGTCTTCTCGAAATCTTTGAAAATGCACCCTTAAGCTTAATCTTCGATTTTGCTTTTTATATATTTTTTTATGGTCAATGATCAAGGGTTACAGAAAAAAAAATATTTGACACCTCTTTTTGCATCTACTTTCCACATTTATCCAGTTTGAACAAGCCAATTGTTCTTGGGTCCGTATTAGTTTCTTTATTCATTCTTCATAATCTAAAATGTCTTAACTTCTGACTTACACTTTCCTCCATGGATTTCTTAAGTTAACATTCTGTTTCGTCTTAAAGCCCCTATGTACGACCCGTAGTCTGTCCCCCTACCAAATTTTCTTAGACAGACGGACTCATTCAAATTTGTGCGCATTTTAAACTCTCCTGTAGACATCAGACCAGACTGAACGTATGTTCATGTGTCTCCATTGTGCACGAAGAACCGAGTCGACGACAAAGCAATTAAGGCTGGCGCGGCGCTCCCTAAAATTGATAATCGTCGGAGATGAAATGGAGTGGAGGCAAACACATTGTTTTGCTATGGAAAGAAGAAGGTACGACTACACGGCACAACGCGGTATAAAATTGCACGAGATGGTGCAAAAAATAGGCTGAGACACTACATTTTTATTGCGTATTATTTCTGCTCGCTCGCTGGCTCTGGACTCGAAGCGCACAAAAGGAGTCATATTTCTTTTGGACGCTGGCAGAGAGGTGAGGATGCAAATCGTTCTCTGGATGACGGACGGGTTGACGCTGCACAGAGGCCGGGAGACAAATGCAGTTCAGAGCTCCCTTTTACGACTCTACGGTACTTCGGCAGCCAGTCGATTAAGCAAAAATTTATAGAATGGCTTTCAAGAATGGGCATTGAATTGCACCTACTTTACAGTTTTATTTATTGTTCTATTGAAATAGCTGCAAGGTTAGTCAGTCAGTAACCAAACCGAATTCCACTCTCACTTTGCATGTAAATACTTCTGCCCTTGAACTTTTGAAACGCTTATTAACGATTTTTCTTTGTTTTTCTTTCAGGTAAGTTTCGTGCCCGAATATTTGCCTAGATTCTCGATTTCGAAACACGTAAGTTTGAATGACGCGACGTAACTCTATAACCCATTGACTGCCAACGTCGTCGGAGTAATTTTAATTCATCGCTCTTGAAATACATATAACAGATAACTGAACTGTTGTGGCGTTATTATTCCGATTTTATGTTTGTTTGTTCAAAATTGCTTAAACTTGGCAAATTGATATAGGCCTGATTAGAATTTTAAAATATACATTTTAGTATTTTGTAATCAGTTTTAATTTTTTTCTTTTTGTCTTTTAATTTAAAAATGATAAATAAATGTTTAATTATTTGAGATTTTATACCTTTTTAAGATTCAATACCTACCTGAAAAAAATTTTTCTTTGCTTGTCTTAATAACTTGCTTTGGAAAACAGTTTCCTTTTGTAACCTTACACATATATGTAAGTATCTTTTCGAAATAGTATTATGAAGTTATGAAACTATCAATTCACCTGACTTTAGCTTAATTTTGATGGGTTCATGATATATTTCTTTAATAAAATATACATAATTAGAGTGAATTAGTTCCACCACTGCCACAAATTGCCCAGGAACAAGCCCAGGCTGCTGGAATTAAACTGTTGCAAATTTCCTGGTTTACTTATGGCATGGCGATAGTAGAACGAAAAACTTCGCAAAGTGTTGTAAAACAGCATGCGAATACCGAGCTGCAGTAAAGGCACGGGCACCGAGTGAAATGGGTGTGAAAAAGGTTGAAAAAAGTGCACAAAATCGTGATGTGAATAAACATTTCTTCATATTCACTCGCTAGGTGCAGTGTGAAGAGGCAGAGTTTTGCTATTTGATTCTCTTACGTTGTTTACACAATTCAAAAATGAATAAAATATATTATGTATGAATGTATCTCAAGTGGCTGGAGCGATGAAATGAGATGGCAAGGAAGATAAGGCAAAGACAAGATGGTGAAAAGTGAATTTGAGAGGAGATGTTTTTGTTGGGGTTGAGTTCAAATGCGGCTTGGTTGAGGCAACAGGTTTCAGCCACACATGCGACTTGAAGTAACATTGAAAGTTTGTAAGATTTCGATAATTAGGAAACTTGTCTTGAGAGCTGTTCTTAAAGTTTCGTGGGTTATGTTACTTCGATTGTATAATAACACTTTTGACTTTAGATCTCCTATGCTCTAAATGGCCCAATTACTAATCTCAGGATCGTTTCTTTAACTGTTACTATTTTTTCCGTGGCAAAAATTGATTCCAATAATATATTTTCGCGTTTACAATTTGTCAGCTACGTATCTAGAGCTGTTAAAGTACTACCGTTTGGTGGTCACTCAAGAGGTTTAAGAAAAATGAAATTTTTCATTTTGAAATTTCTCAGCAGAAGGACGAAATAAAGTTTTTTCGGAATCCTTATTTTAAAACTAATCCGACAAGCCCTCATTTAGGTACTTCCCTAAGGGTCCTCTAAAGCCCGCCATCAAATTACAGTCTGGTCTAGGAAATCAGAAGATTTTTTGATTTCAACAGATTTTTTTCTAAAATAAATAAATTTATAGTTTAAAACTGTATCGAGATACAGTTTCCGAGGGGCTTGAAAACTACTGCTGTAGCTCCTTTTAGACTTTAGGGGATATTAAAAGGTCCCGGAGAGGTTTAAGAGACCTTTTTTTCCTAGACCTTGCTTAAGAAACGCCTTTACCTATTTTTGGATTTGAAGGTTTTCGCAAGAAAGTTTATATCTCAGCCTAATCTCCATCGATTGGAATTATTTACAGCTTGAAACGATGATGAAAAGCTTAACTACAAGTAAAAGAAAACCCGGGTCAAAAACATACAGATTTAGGCCAAAAAGAGCTTGAGAATACAGTAAGCTACAGTTAAACTAATGGTAAATTATTGTTGGAAAAAATTTGCTTCCTGATGATATAACAAAAAATTCTATTTTTAATGAATTTATTGCTTAAGTTGACTACACTTTCGTGCTCACCACCAAATGGACATAACCCTAAGTGCTTTGATTTGACCCTGACTCTTTGGCGGCCTTTTCTTTTATTTTATGAGCTCTAGAGATTTAAAGTTCAAAAGTTCCCAATCCAGACTCTTGTCGGAATTTGAATACCCTCACTGGATGAGCAAACACGCTCCACCGCCAGCCCCTAATTAGGCACCTGCTAGTCTTGTAATCTCTGCATGTCGTTGCAATCAAATTTCACAGCAGCGCTGGGCGATTTTCTAATAGCAAACCTCGATATGCTCGGTGACCTGAACCACTACTGTGACTGCGTTTGACGTGATGATGATGATATTCTCATCAACATTCAATTTTCCGCGATACACTTAATGAGGTTCAAATCCACACGAGCGCGCTTTCAACATGGACACCACTTCTAAACAATAGAAATGTCCGAAAATCGCTTGTTTGCGCCACTCTATCTAAACCACGTGCTCGTGAGTCTGTGACTTCCTGGGCGACCAGGGACGTTACGATCTAAAATAACTAAAACCTAAAGGCAGTTTTTGATTGTCATTTTGAATTCGTTTACTTATTTTGAAAAAAATACCAAGTTGACCAATTGACCTTTTTGCTTAAAGGTGAATAAACAAGGGATTTTTTTTTAAAAGCAAACCCAAAAATATTCTACGTGATTTTCGAAACGTCAAAACAAAGCTCTTTAATTTTTCAATAAATGGCTTTTAAACGCATCCCAGCCTTCCAATTCAGATACATCCCTGTGAGACGGCTGCCAATATACATCACCGCAAATGTTCTAATTATAATAAGCAGCGGAATTGTATTAGCTGCAACCATTGCTGCAGTTGCCATTGATGATGCTGTACACACTAAACACATAATTGGAATCACACCACATTGATGGCACAATATTTGAAGTAAACAAGTGGCTCGAACTGTGCGTTCGCCGTAATTTCAAACAGTGCGAGCGGCCAACGAATCTCTTGATGTTGATGATTGCAGTGCCCGCTCTCGCCGCATAGCTTCCCGCTAATCTAGTGTTTTATGCTGCCCCATGTATGTCGGCTATATTGGAACATTACCGTGCTGCCACTCACTGAATTTCAATTAATTTTATCAGGCGAGGATTCGAGGTTGCTTGGGGGCAAGCTTTGTGATTTCACCTAGAAGTCCGAATTTGGCACATGGGCATTTTAGTTGGTTCGACTCATTTTGAGCTGGAAGTTACGAGTATCTCATTTCAGCTTTATTTTTAGTCGCTTACTTGTGAATGTTTGGGAAAATTAAAAATTGCGGCCTAGAAGCTCTCAATAAGAGAAGGAGTGATTTTTTTTCTCCTATGTCACTTATTTTGAAGAAATGTGAAAACTCTGGTAGTTTTTCGGATTTTTAAGCATGTTCCAATTTTTAGTTCACTTCGTGTAAAATTTTAAACAATTATTAGAAATTCCTTTCGAACCCAATACTTAAAATGTTCAGTTCTGGGTTTGAGTTGTCAAATATCCACCCTTAAATTTGTGAAAGTACGCAATGATGCAAATAAAGTAGCCAAGCAACGAGGCTTGGATTTTCAAGCTTGTATACAGAAGTAAAAAAAAGCCACCACCGCGTTCCACATGAGCTGTTAGCAAATCTAACAACTCACTAAAGCTTAAAGTTGGTGTGGCGTTGCGATGCACGATCGTCAAACAAACGAAATAAAATAGAGAAATAAATGCCTGTTAAAAACAATAAACTGACGGACAGTGACCCAGCCCCAAAATCATCAGCATCCAACTCGCAACTGCACTCTCTAAATAATTACATGCAACAATGTGTGGAATGGCTTTGCATATTTATGGTATTTGGCGCAAAACATGGCCACTCGGTTCATAAACCAGCCCGCGGACATCAGATTTTTGAGGGAAATCTGAGGGTGGTTGATGGAAAATAAGCGGAGAAGGTTAGGAGTCGTTCAAAAAATCGAGCTTTTAGACCTCCCTCTCTGTCACGGTTAGTCCCATACACTAGTACTCGACTGTGTACCGGCTATCAGTTGTCAAGGAGCAGCCACCTCTCCTTCCTCAGGCTTTTGCGTAATATTTGAACAGGTCCTCACCAGGAAAGGCACGTCGGGTATATGTGGGCTTAAGACTTTTTAAAAACAGAATTGTAAGAAAATTATCTAAAATTGTAAACCCAAATGTATAACATTTTTTGAATAAAAAATAGCAAACGATTTTTTTTTCGAAGGAACACATAAAATTTCCAAAAACCTTCAGGTTCAAAATGTTACATTATGTTTTTAGTCTTTAACTTGAAACCCCTGTCATCAAAAGTCGTGTTTCTACCCCTGGTACTTGTTAATATGACAGATGAACTGAAAAATCTATACTTCAAATCGGAACTCCCATGTAGCAAAAAAAAAAAATTTGCAGTTACACAAACCTACCAGGAATCCATCACGGAATGATTTCGGAATTTGCTGCAATTCCTATGTCACCGTCCACTACTCGACATTCGAACATGTTAATTAACAGTTTTACTTACGATAACGTTATGGGAAATTTGTTACATTCGGAAGGGAGATTGGGGATTTCATAGAATGTGCGTTGATTTTTATCGTTTCAGCTCAGAGAGACTGAAGAGGTCCTGCCAATCCCGCTCTCTGTTTCCCCCTTCCTTTGATCATAGCCCGTTCATGCGATTACCTGCCTCGTGCTGCAGACAATTAATTTCCTCTGCGCAAGATTTTGACGTCTGATTCCTTTTGGCCTCAACTTTTCCCTCAACACAGAAGATGATATGCAACTAATCAAAATTTTTGAAACAATTTTGATGCACGATTCATATGCCATTGAGAGGAGAGCTGGCTCGGTCGGCTCATCCTCAGCATAGTAGCATGTCCGGTCTGGTATTTCTCAATTTGCAAATCCCATTTTCAGTCTATTGCATTTTTGTTGTTCCGTTGTTGCCGTGGTATGGCTGAATCTGAGAAGGAGGAAGGTGAATCTGATACTATTGCACGGTCTGAACAAACAGTTTGGAGCCAAGGAAGTTTTCTAAAAGCCTATTGACCAAATGACATGATGACGTCTTTTTTAATGATACAAACCTTTAAAGGACGCAAAGTTCTTCTTCAGGAAGCCTTTTATAAACAGATTCACCAAAAGTAAATAAGGTAAAATCCAGTGAGATAGGTAATTTGGTATGAAAAGGCTCAAACATTTCAACCCCCTTAGGCAAAGTTAATTTTTGTCAATTTAAATTCGTTATAGGTTAATTTTTATTTTTAAGCCAATCAATTCAAATGTTAGTTATTGAGAAGAAAATCAAATTTTCGATAGTTGTTGCATCATTAATCATTTTGATAATCCTTTACTTCTACTTAATTTTTGTATATGGTTCAGTAAAGCCCAACTTATGGGTAAACTAGCGTTGTATAGTTTTCTTTCAGAAAAAAGTGTTGAAACTCGTTTTTTGAAGGTCAATTTAATAGGTCAAATAGGTCAATTTAACAGGTCAAATTTTCAAATTTTAAAGTTAAATAAATGTTTTAAAGGGTAATTTTTATTTGCCTTATCGTTACAAAATATACATATAAGAATAAGGCCCCATTTTGGTTCCTCATACTAGGATTGACCTAGAAATTTTGAATAGCCTTTTATAGATTTCGATATAAATTTAACACAATAAAAAAGTTAGTTAGCACAAAAGTTGGTTCATTGGTTTGTGAAAAATAAAACAAAAGAGCCCGGCATGAAAACCTCTCGTCTTGAGTGTTGCGAACGAGCTGAAGTGGAACTTTCATTGAAATTTCGCACAGACTCTGGGATGGGGCAGCACGCAAAACATATTTCTGTATAGTTTCATAAAGTTTTCAATGATGAATATTCTGGTTGGCGTCCGTAAATCATGCACATGAGCAAATTTGCTGGGCAGCAGCGGCCTGCCTATGGTGTGGTGCTCGGAACAACAACATGATGATGAAGTGCAGCAGCAGAATTGTAACAAATGGAATGTAAATGCTGAAATTGAAATGTTCTGAATTTTATATGTTGTACGTTTGTCTATGGAGAACAGGCCGAAACGGGGTAGGACTCAGAAGGAGGGGGCTTTTTATGAGATAGGACTCGCGTATTGTTAAAAATGCGGCCGAGTGCGATTCATAAAGTGACTGCATTGTTTGTTGAAAATATCTCTGACAAGCAAAGAGGTACGTTTATTTGATTCGAGATGGAATTTTGATGCCCAGCACGGCACATGTGAAGGTCAAAAGGACGAAGTGGCGAGCAAGTTGTGTGCGTGAAGCTCATTGCATGCTTTCGGGGGCACAAGCGGTGTCTTGCAACACCGTCAGCAGCCTTCCCTTCCGACGTCAAATGGGGACAACAATATTTGATTACGATGTGCGTGAGGTCGCCCGTATTTTGATCGGGCTATAAAACTGGAGAGGCGGGCATCGAAGCTATCAGTAAATCATGAAATCCGTGATCGCAGTGATTAGTTTCTTTTTGGCCTCTGTGGCGGCCCAGAACTCAACCTTCTGCAACGAGCCTTACCAGGTGACCCTGTGCCCCAACGGAGACCACATCGCCTGTCTCTCGTACTGGAACACGTGGCCCAAGTGCCCAACGGGTTGGGTGGCGGTCGATATGAGTCAGTACAAGGCCTACATCCTGCAGCGCCACAACGAACTACGGAACCAAATCGCGGGAGGGGGCACAGGCAGCTTCCCCACGGCGGCCAAAACAGGAGCTGTGGTAAGATTTTTGAGTTAAAGGAGCGAGTAGAGTACTACAAACGTACGAAATACAGACTTGGGACGACAATTTGGCCTACATCGCCCTCGCAAACGCCAAAACCTGCACTAAGCAGCACGACTCCTGTCGCTACACCCCCACCTACAAGTGGTCTGGGCAGTGCTGGGCGTGGTGGCAAGGCTCCTCTAACACCTCAGTGAAGATCCAGAAGTCTATTGACGCCTGGTGGAACGAATGGACGTACGCCAGTACTAGCGTTGTGGACAACAACCAGCCCAACCCGTGAGTCATGAGCAAAAGATATAGAGATATAAATAGAGAGGGAACCTTACATTTTTTTACTAAAATCAAGGTCAAAGCCACAGGGACTAGAACTAGAAGGAGGTCGAAAATTTAATTCCTTAAAAAAGAATTCTCAACTTGCCATCTTGGCACTTCTTAAAGACCAAATTTATTCTGGGAAAGCCTCAAAATTATGAGGTTCCCTTCTCTTCTCTCGAACGAACATCTTTGCAAACGTTACTTCCAGTTTAGATAAAGTAACTTTCAGTTGAACATCAAATTGTGCGCACAAGATATTACTAAAGGAGCTCAGACCTAAATAAGTTAGACTAGAGAAGGAAAAACATTCCATCATTTATTTTTTGGTTTAATTAGTACTTTACTTGATACTCACAATTGAAAGAAACGCTGTCGGTGAGAATGTGGGTGCGTATTTACCTGTGGAAGCTTTCAGGACAAACCAGATAGGCCACTTCACGATGATCGCTTCGGAATACAACAATAGAGTTGGGTGTGGAGCCATCGTTTACAGCACTAATCAGCTCTACCTGGTCTGCAACTACTCCGGAAACAACTTCTACTCGCTGCCACTGTACACGAGGGGGGCACCTGCCAGCAAGTGCACAACCGGTAAGCATCCCACGTACACCAATCTGTGCAGCGTTAATGAGCCAGCCGTTTGGAATCCCTGGTAGAGCCGCATTTCACAGTGCAGTGATGAATCAATAAAACTTGTAACTGAGCCCTTGTCTGTCTGTCTGGGGGGCATGGTGATCTTGGTATTGAACTCGGTTGTGACACATCTCGGCAATTCCAGACTGCCACATGCGTAAACAAGTTCTCAGAGTACGTAAACAAGAGGCTAAAAACCTTGACTGAGCCTGATGGAATTTCCGCAGAGTTTATAAGAGATTGAAACTCCATCTAAGTTTTGTAGACCTTTGTGTTTTAGGATTTGAGTTAAAATCTACAAAATCGCAAGAAGTGGAGGTGAAATACAGAAAAGGTTCTTATTCGTCAGGAACTAAGAATTCCCTGAGCTAATCTTAGAAAACGTTGAATCTTAGTAAAATTTTTAAAATAATTTGATCCTCGCAAATTTCATTATACAATACTCCAAATGAAAGGTTTATCTTGGTAAAATGCTTGATATAAAAACTTTGATTTCCTTTTTTTATTTTTTTTCAAACTCGGTATAAAATTTTCTAATCTTAAGCAAAATCTATCAATTTTGTCCGAAAGGTTTTCAAAAGATTCCCAAAAATCATGAAAAAACGTGAGAAAAATTTTGCTATTCAAAAACACAATAATTTTGCGGCTACTCTTTGAGATTTTATGAAAACGTTTGTAAAGATTTCTTTTGAAGAAATTTGAAATCTAAGGCAAATAGAATGTTACCTATTTTTGCAGTCAAAGGGTTGTTGAAAAATTAAATGACAAACATAATCTTTGTTCCTAAAGCTCGTTATGCCTGTATGGTTCCGATCCAAAAACCAAAAGCGATGTGTTTCATCGCGCTCAGTTTCGGGACATCAAGTGATATCAAAACCCTCAATCATAAACTGGATTTATCAAACCCCAATCGAATCAACAGGCGCCAAATATTAGCGCTCGCTGAATCTCCGGGGCCCCGTGACGTCGATTCATCACCATGCGGTTGGTTATAAATTTCGGCGAGTATTCTAAATTCAAATCACATCTGCGTGCCAAAAATCTCCTCTTCATATCCGTCTGACGTGCAAAAAAACTAATGTGCACAGGAGTCATCACCATCATCATAGCGTATCGCAACGAGCCAGAGCGCACCAGACGGGGAAGAGAGTGAATAAACGTCAGTAAAAGCCAGCAATCATGCAGTGAGGCAGGCCTATATTGAAACTGATTTAAACAACAACCACACGAGCTGCACTGCAAATATTCCCGTTGATGATGATGTACCACCATGACCGCTTAGTTCGTTATCAGCGCATCATTCATCGCGCTTTTCTGCACACATTCGAGCTCGTTCGCGAGTCCTGGCCATTTTTTATTCGCGACGCGCAATTCCGTCTCTGATATGCGAGCGACCGGCTCTAACATGAAATTGAATCAACGGTAATCACTGGAAACAATAAAGTGCATACTTTCGGATGATGAAGCGTTAGTGGCGATGATGGCAGGCTCGCAGGACGATGAAAAATACTCGCGTGCATCCATTAGGGGCGAGATAAATTTGGGGTGGATGTGAGGCTAACTGAGACATAAGTCACGCGTTAGGGGGCGATTTTTCATGCTGAACGAGCGGGCGTTTGGCTGAAATTAGGAGCCTTGACTTTTCACCAGTTGGGTCTTACGTCCGCAAGAACCAATTTATGGAATTGAAGTACTTTGGACCAGTGAGTTTCCTAATCTTGCAAAGCAAAGAAAAAAGTCTTGAGTTTTTAAATTTAATCAAATTGTTTGCATATTTTATCGTGAAAAGGAATGTTTGTTTTAAAGCACTTTATTCAAACTAGATAGTAAACTTATTAAGGATCTTTTCAACAGTGCAAATGTTTAAGAGTTAGATTTTTAAATAACTAACTTCCAATCATTCTCCAGCAAAACTGTAAAATGAAGATTGAAATTTTATCGGATCCACAAAATACTTATGTGATATTTTAACTTGAACTATGTTTTTAAGAAGAGCTGTGAGGATTTTTTTTTAAATCAAAGCAAAATAATGTAGGTATTGAATTTTCACGAAACGAGTCTTTCAAAGGCTGAAAATATTATCAATCTCTCAAGGAATGCTGGAAAGTCTCATGATAAGAAAATTGCTCTGACTCGAACTCAAAGTGGTTCATCTTTTCTGAGCCTTATCATAAAAATGAAAATCTCTAAAACACTAAAAAATTCATTTTTAGCTTCCATCTGGTTATTACTATTTTCTACTATTAAGTACACTTTTATTCTTTCTAAACTGCCATGATGTAGGGATTGATGCCAAAAAGTAGGGATTGAGGCTCTTAAAAGTTTTGATTTACATGTCAAGGACGACTAAGTCAAGGGAGGAGAATGTTCAGTGTCAGAACGTCTCTAAATTAAAAAGCTCGTGCAAGAAGAAGTTACTCTGACCGGTGACCAGAGAGTTGAGGAGTTTTCAAGTGAAATTTTGTTCTCTTTGAAGAAACAGGACTTAAGGAGACAAAATAGGCCAATTGAAATTTCCGTCTCTCGACCCCCTCATCCAGGTCAGTCGATTGGGATGACAATAAACGGGTGCAGACGCAGACGGAAGAAAATAATAATGAAAATCAAATCAGTGAATGAATGAATGAATTTTCCATTTGGCCATTATTCCATGCATTCCAAGTATCCACCTTAGCATGCAATATTGGCAAAGTCTCGAGAGAAGAGAGCCAGGCGAAGGATCTGTTGTCGGTCGACTTGAGTACAATGTCGAGTGTCGAGGAGAGAAGCAGAACCGGCAAAAACCTACGGAGAGGAGCAAAATTGAATTGAAAATTTCATTCCGACTCAATTGATTTTATTTTCTTCGCTATCCAGCCGCCCGCCACTCCTGGGCTTCTGTTGAGTGCGAGTGTGCCCACTTCTGGCCCCTTTTCATCGGCCGTCGATGATGATGCCATTGAATTGCAGTGTTATTGTGTGTACGTTGCATGTTCAATTTTATTGTACTTTATTTTATTTCTTTTTATCGTCGTTTGTTTTTTAATGCGCTGTCAAGACTTCTAATAGCATGCAAATCCGTTTGTCTGCAAAACTTATGATAGGTTTAAGAAAATAAAGCAAAAAAAAAAATTTCCAACTAAATTTTGAATAACAAAAATTATTCAAAGAAAAAATATTTTGATTTTATTTACTGAAAAAACTAAATTTATTTTGATTTTTTTCTTCTTGAAAATATCGACTCTGAAACTTAGACCAAGAAACTATTTTAAGCGTTTTCGGTCTAAATCATTATTCTTGATTTTTCCGTTTACATAACTTATTTACGAAAAAAGTTTAGGTATTTGTTATCATTCAATGCAAAAAACTGACTTCCTTAGGCTTTACTACCAATATTTCGGTCGCTTTCAACCAGCGATTTTGAGATTTTCAGTTTTCCCTCGTTCACTGAGCGAAGACCTCAAACACAATGCCTGCGGTTGGCGCCTGATTTTGGGAGGCCCTCTTGAGACATCGTTATCGCCGGAGTAAACAACCTAGAATGTCACCTTTTGAATGTCAATTAGGCACTTCCTAAATACCTTTCTTCTGATATTCTCTTTTACGGCAAACTTTATTGTTTTCTCTCTCGAAAAAAAGAACGAAAAAGAAGGTATTTGTACACACGATGTCACCTGTTGATATAATGAATTTTTATGGACGGAATAAAAATACCGAGAATCAGCTATGTTGTTGCTCGATGGGGGGACACGCCGAAAGCAAACAAAGAGGCGCATAATTAATTTGAGTCTGCGGCGGAAACGCGGTGGGTGACTCTGGAATGCAAAATTGGGATCGTGAAAATTAAACTTTTTTCAATAATGTTCGAGGTTGAAGAAAGTCCCTCTCGCATCATTATTGGCCAACGCTTGACCTTAAAACTGCTCTGTGCAATTACGACTTGCCGACTCACCTCAAGGTGACTAATTCGCGGGAAATGGTGTCACTGAGATGTTGAAGATTGCATGACAAGCATCTCTTGCACCGCTTGCCGTCAAAAGTGAGCTTCCTGACATCCACCAGCGGCGGGTCTGGAATATGCGAGTCGTAAAAATTTTTTTCGAGTAGTTATCATTTTAATTTGAGGAAGAATCCTATAATTCGTACGCGTCTCAAAGAAGCCCCCATAGTTACACATCTGCCCTCAATACTGCTCACAGAAAGTTTTAAGACATCTGAAAGGTTTCGAGCAGCAACCCGAATTGCAGAACTTTTGGCCCCAACTCTGAAACATATATTCAAAACATTCCTACATTGCGCATATCACGGACTAAATTGTAAGCCAAACAAGAAGTGGGAAATGTATCTCTCAAGAAGTGCCTGGCTGCTGAATAAGAAGACAGAGACGCAATGTTTGCAGTG
Source organism: Forcipomyia taiwana (assembly GCA_963930915.1). NCBI lineage: Eukaryota > Metazoa > Arthropoda > Insecta > Diptera > Ceratopogonidae > Forcipomyia > Forcipomyia taiwana. The sequence goes on along the minus strand of CAWVOI010000086.1, from coordinate 251,099 downwards.
TATACGATAATAATAACAACAACAAACACTCAGTGGTAGCCTAGTTTTGAGAGAGTGTGGGGCAGGAAAGTGCAGACGCAAGCAAGAGCTAATTTTATGCAAGTGCGACGATGTTTATTTATCTAAGCGAATGAATCAAGATGTTTAGTTGATGCTATAGAGCGACTCTGCGGTATGTAAAGTTGAAAAGTGATGTGTAATTTTGCTTAGGTCAGCCGAACATGTCCACGGTGACCCAATTCCGAGGCCGGTACTTACTGCAATTAGTGCAGCTGAGACGAGAATTGCTCTGGGTTTGAGAGCATCATGCATCATCATTTGATTCGACGTCTAATGCATTGAAACTGGAATGTATTTTCTTAGAACCTTTCATAAAGCGAACTAAATTCATCATCATCTTAGTGGTTTCTTGAATTTGTAGAAACTAAAGGTAAGGTTCTTCTGGAAAATCATACCTACTGGTCCACATTTGGCAAAAAAAAGCGACAAAAGCAGTTTTTTGAATCTCTATGGTTCAACTGTAATTTATTTTCAGAAGAAAAAAGTGATGTTTTTTAAAATCCTTGTTCGAAACAATTATCATTAAAATATTAGCAAATTTTTACAAAAACCCCCAAAGCTTACCAAATAGTTTTTTCTTAACTTTAAAATTCATTCCCGTTACTGAAAATTTGCATAGTAAAGGTTTTTCACTTAGGAAATTAAGTGGTTGAGTAAATTCAAAAGGTTTCTAATAAAGACTCAGCCTGAGCTCAGGCTTATTTTATTTTCTTAAAACCTAAGAATCAAACAATAAAATTATTATTCGATACATCGAAGCTTTTCTCAATTAAACCTCCTTCTCCTTTCACAAAATTTGCTAACTACCCACGCGACAAATTAAATATATTCTGCTCAAAACCTGACCTGTGGTTTGATTCTGTGTCAGTACATGGCCGTGACTCACCGATCCCCGGAGCTGGTTGGGCGCAATTATCGTTTATATCGCCTCTTTGGAAGCGCGAGTCCCAATAAAACCAACCGCTAATCGCAATATTGTGAAATAAATTTGAATCTTAATTCGCCAGTCCACTTTGGGTGCGTGTGAACCAAATACCTCCGTATCTCGACTGTGCCTGCTGGTTTACAAATTTGAAGACGTGGAGCCTTTCTACATCTCGCATGTCATTTTGATATCAAAATGTGTTTCATTTTCGCGAATCGCACGAACCGGGCCTTGTTGCCGCGCGTTGTATTTCTGTCCAAACATCATTAATTTAGATTTATTCTCTGTAACACACCACTAGATTGATATCCAGAAGCCGACGAGCACAAAAAGACCGCATTTTTCTCTGAATCTCGAGACTTTGTTTGCTCCCGAGTGTTCTGTTTGCGCTTAGGCACCGACCTTAGCCATCCTATTTGAGAGTTAAGAGCGGTTTTAGGGAAACGGACACTCGAGAAGACGATAATTAGAACACCTTCTAGGGCGCAGCACGAAATCTTTGGAGGTGACCTTGAGGCCAGGAACCGGTTTCTAACAGCCGTCTTCGAAGCCAGGACATCGAGCCCTTTGACCTCCATTGTTTCTCCGGATCCCTAACCCGTACTTAAAGCCCACGCTGGGCGTCCAGACTTTTTCAATTTCTTTGTTTCGGTCTTCGGCGTTTGAGATCCAGCGGAGGCACAAAATCGAGTAAATCTGAGTAAAACATAATAAAGCAAGGTGTGGTGTATCACAACCACAAAGAATATTTTTTATTGACGGTTGCCTTCTGAGTACACTTTGTGTTGCTGTCTAACAGCAAAGGCTGAGCGTCAGAGTTCCTTCGGTGCAACAATAAAGTTTGGCTTTGGTTCTTTTCTAGCAGATAAAGTGCTCCTGGACTGAATTTTGTCTGTTTCTACTTTGAATATTCAGGGGACAATTTTCAGAGCGAAAAGAAATATTCTCAGACCCTAAACTATGGCTTCTGAGATCACAAAATTGTTCGTCGACGTGAAAATCTCTTTTGTTGGAAAAAATGCCCTTGGTTTCTAAACTTTATTCTCCAAATTTAACCATTTGCATCTAAAACCTCAATAATGGGGTCTTCAAGGCTACGAAGAAAGAAATCAGCTCCTGAGAGAGATTTCCAAAAGACTCAAAAAAGCACTTAAAATTAGATGAGACAGAAACACTTGCTGGAACGTATCCTATAGGCTTTCAGGCATTACAACCCATCTGCATGTTGGTTTTTATAATTTCCAGAAAACATGTGTCTGACATGCTAGCCCTCATTCAGCGAGATTGGCTTCAGAGATAGCAAAAAATTCTCATTTAGCACCACTTTTGTGGCTAATCATGGCTCGGGGACTGGAGATCGAGGCGCAGATTAAAAGTGTACCGTGTAACTGTAAATTGATATTTAGTCCAGCTCCGAGCCCGAGAATAAAGCTTTATTACTGCTCCAGCTCCAGCTCCGTCCAGCGTTTAAACGATAAAAAATTAATATAGGAAATTAATGACCCATTACGAGCTGCTACCTGATGCCATGAAACGGCTTTCACTTGTTAATTTATGTCGTGGCTCCGACTTCGACGTCCGTAAGATTTTGTTTGTTCTTGCTGTGCTGCTGGCTTTCAATGACCCTAATCCCTCGGCTCTCCATCTCGCGCGAACCACACGTACGTATTGAACTGGAAGAGGAGTTCAAAGTACAAGAATACACGGAATAGTGCGAGTTAATGAACTCTTCATTAATCAAATAGACACCGAGACAGCTGAATAGACGTAAAAATGAAGAAAAATAAAGGGAGCAGAGACGAGGCCGAGGCGAGTAATCAGATTCAGAACAATTATCCAATTTATTAAACATTAACTCGTCGATCTTTGCCCGTTTTGGATCGCATCAATGCATAACGGGTTCGATGCAAGATTAGTGGTCACTTTAGTGGACGTGCCAAAGACGTTGCTTTCCAGCTGTATGGCGAATGGAGGTTCCGGCCCTGCACCAGTCTAATAGAGCTACGTAGAAAAAGTCCATTTTCGATAAATGCAAGTGTGTAATTAAATTCAAATGTAAGCATCAGATCTCACAATTTATTCATATGCGCGTTCGCTGCACCTCGCTTCTCTCTATTATGTGTGTTTATTGCTGCACTCTTCCTCCTCTTCGTCATTGCATCTTCAGGTACGACGAAGATGACGACGATGATGATGAAAAAGGCAAGAGAAGGAGATAAAAAAGCGGTGGAGTATTAAATTTACATAAGCTGTGACGCGGACTGATTTGATGAGTCAGGAATGGTACTGAGAGGGCACGAAGGTAGACTTTCTTTTCCCTCAGATAGGTGGAAGTGGGCAAATAGAGAAGTTTGTTTAACCTTCAAACTTCAAAAGCTCGAAAATTGTTTTTTTTTTAATTGACTAAAGGTCTATTTTCAGTTCAGTAATTATACAGTTAAAAATTAGTAGAAGAGAAACAGTAATCAGGTAATTTACCGGACCTTCTACCAATTGTTAGGCTAGATTCAATTCCATCCCTCTTTGCGAGTCCTGAGACCAAGAGTAGTTTTGTGGCATTTTGTCAATACAGAGATTTTTGAGACGTCCGATTCAGCGGGCTAGGCTCAGGCCCAACTTGAATATGTTATAACTATCACTTCCATTTCTAAATTATATCTTCGACACCATTGGCCCCTTTTTTTTCTTAGGTCTGAGGATGATACGTAGGACCTTATGCTAAAATAAAATAAAGGATGAGTGACGAGTATCTTGAAGATTGTCACATAAAAAGTTGTTACAAAAGGTCTTAACCAAAAAAATGTAATAAAAAATAAAAGAGTTCTCTAAGCTGACACATCCTGATGAAAACAAAGTCCTATTTGGATCCTGTAGGTTGAGTTTGAAATTTTTTTGCTCAATATTTAAAACTTTTTATTTAAATAGTTAAAAACAAATCAGGAGAAATAGTAGCTTTTAATGGGTAATTTGAAGTTAAGCACAGTTCCTAAAGAAGTATTTTAGGACAAATGTATTCACTTTCTAGGGTGGTCCAAAAAAGCTCTAAAACCACCCCTGAGCCTGCTGCTACCCAATCTGTAACTCCTAATATGTATTTTCTCATTATTTACGATGCATCATTGAATCACTTTTCTCATTTTTTGTCCTCCCCAATCCATGCTTCTTTTCTCTCCATTTTGGTCGTTTTTATCATCCATTCGTCTGCTTTTTGTGAACCTGAACCTGATCCCATTCACTCTTTTTTCATAGTCAGCGCTCGGCAGCTTTTAATTTATGCACTGGATCATGTCTCTCATCTTCACAGTGTTTTCGTCTCAAATGCCTCATCACGGCTGTTTTATTCATGATTCTTTCACTCAATTTACCATCATTAAAAGCGCTTTGCATACATTCCCGTGTATGTAGGTATGTGGATTTGGCAGAAAAAAGTTTTAAAGAGAGAAAATGGGCAATTGAACTTGAAACTTGATATAAAAGCAATTTGGCAGTGTGCATAATGTTTAATTGGAAGGTTTGTCGACGGTTCGGTGTCGTGGCTGGCGCCCACATCGACATCGGATAGGCTCACTCACTCGGTTGAAAAATTGCCGTCATGATGCATTGACAGCTTAGCCGTGCTCTTGGATGTTGGGAAAAAGGCGGGTAAAGCCTGGAGTGACGGAAAATATGAAAATTAATACCTTTTTCTGATTTAGTTTTTGGAAATATTGAGCATTTATAAAAAAACAATATGGTGAATTTTCTGAAAAACTTCGGAAAAACTGGAGATTTTGGTTCCCAAGAGGACTTTCGAAGAAAACCCAGACACAAAAATAGACCTTCCTAAAATGTTTGAAAGAAGTAGTTTAAAAATGTGCCAAAAATGTAAAATGTCTTCACAAAATCAGATCTAATTGTGAAACAAAAAGGTGGATGTGTTGTTTTCCAACTGGCTAGATGGTGATTTTTTGCCCATGTCCAGTTCTCAAACGGTTTAGTAGGATCCATTCCTTTCGCTGCAGATCAAATCCTCCTTGACCCATAGGACAGACAGTGAAATGGAGCATTTTGCGCCCTCCGTTGAAAGCGCCCTAAAATGATTTTATCACACGACCAGACGCGCGGAAATTTTTTGCGTAGTGTAAAAAATAATTTCCATTTTGTTATTGAGGTGATGCGACTCGACCCCAGTCCTCATCCCAGCCCCCTCCTCCGCCACTATTGATGATGCAAATATGTTTGCATTTTGATTTTTCCCTCTCCCAGCCTGTCCCGCGTCAGGGACCAGGGTGCTGCATACATCGGGGTATAGATTGAGTGCAAATTGGATTTTCACCGGTTGATAGAATTTTGTTTCACATTTTGCAATAAACACAGGAGCCAGCTACTAGAGCTGTGATGATGATAAACAATTTTTTATATCGCGCAGTCGAGGGTTGAAAATTGGTTGTGGCGTGGCGCGGTAAAGTTAGAATCAATTTAAAATTTTATTGCTTCTGAATTGTCTCTCTTTTCCGCGCTATCTGGCTTTTCCCACTGGAGATGCGGCGCAACACGAGTAGAATCGGTGCGCTGCGGTTCATGGAATACACGCAATGATGTTGTTTATTTGCCGCGTCAACCGCGAAAAAGCTGTTTAGCTTTTTAAACTTCATCATGAATTTTAAAGAGTTTCTCGTACGAGACCGAAGTTGTGGGGGAGGAAGGTTTGTCACCGACTTACCGCAGCCAATGATTCAATTTCAATGCTGAATTTCAAATGAGCGTCGGTCTGAGAAGTGTGTTCCTGTGGATTAGAGGTGAATTAGCTCATTAGTTTGACAGAGCGTTGAGAGGGATTTGGGATTTCAATATTTCATACCTCTGAGAAAATTAATCTGAATAAAACATGAACGTGGACACATTAATTGCTTGATGAGAAGGACGTTAATGGATTCTTTGATTTGTTCTTTAAACAAGTTAAAATGTATAATAACAAGAAAACAGAGAATTTTAGGGGGAAATGGACAATTTGGACGGTTGGACCCCCAAATGTTGCACGGTCCCAGTTCCTTGTCCAGAGTCAGTTGGACTCTTTCGATTTAGCAGTTGACAATTTAAGGCAAGATCAGTTCAAAATAGCTTAGTATTGACTTGAGCTACTTTTCCCAATTAGATTAGATATATCATCCGTCTACTTGTAACCTTAGAGCACGAAAATTTTGTTGCCATGTTCGCACTAAAAATTAAAATTAGAATACCTAAATATTTTAAAGCAGTGTCGGGGAATAAGATTTTTTCATGTTTTTAAAATCACCTTCAAGAGTAAGTACTAAAAAATCTTCCTAATTTTCAAGACTTGGACTCTATTTGGCTATTTTATTTCATTCCAAAAATACAAAATCTCAGAAGTCCAAATGTATTTTAAAAATTCAAAAATCAACGTTTCAAAGGACTTTACGATTTCCAAACCTAACGAGCTGTTAATTTGGCCGGTGAAGTTTGCATTAACATTCAGCTGAGAACCCTTCTCCTAGCGCTAAATAGCTCTACAGAGTGGGGCATTAATATGTATGAGGAGTCATGCCCGAATGTGACTCAGAATGCGCGGCCGAGATTGAAGCACTCGACGACTGTGTTCTTTTCTTATAAGAAACGTCGTCTCCTTAACGCTCTCTTCTCACTTGCCATTTAATATTATTTTATTTTTGACAAGTGTAAACTTTTTGTAGATACAATTTATGCAGGTGGGTTTCTTTGCTCACACATGTGCGAGTCGGTACGTGAATCAGCGCGTTGTACCTCGCCGAGCGACGTAAAGTGTAGAGAACACAGAAGAAGAGTCAGAGCTAAGAAATCTCGTACATGCGGAAATTAAAGCACACTAAATGGCGTATAATCTTCGCGTACACATCGATGATTGTTCAATTCGGTAACACACAAATGTATATTCGCCCATGAGTCACACACAGCTGAAGCGAGTATAAATAAAGTAACGTAAAATAAAAGTTGGTCGTATCAGAAGTCGATGCAGTAAACACAAACACAAGCCAGAGAGAGAAACTGAGGCATGAACGCGCCGAATGAATGTGGAACGCGGCGGGACCGCTTCGGCTGGCAGTTGAAGTGAGGTAGGAAAACGTTTGAAGCGTGTGCGTTTGTCTGTGCGCGACTGACGGACCGACTATCAAGTAGATGGATCGTGAATTTCGTGTACGGCAGCGCGGAGAGCCACGACGTAGTGTTGTGATTGTTTTGGGCGAGAAAGAGATAAGGTGAAAGATGGGTTATTTTGATGGAAGGAATCAAATCGTCAAAATTAATCTTGTTTTAAAATAATAATTTTTTGGATTCTCTCAGAAGAAACTCTTCAAAGTCGTGTCGATTTGTTTATTAATTGACCATTAATTAAGGTTTTAGTTTAACCATTATTTTCATTATTACAATTAGAAAAGTGACAAAGATTGGTTTAATCAACAACTCAAAAATGTTGAGTACTAGATTAATATGACAACAGTAAAATTTTTTAGGAATTCTTGTCATTTTTATAATCTTATAAAATGTATCAATATTCACAATCTTTTTGTATTCAGTGTATTGCTATTCCTACATTTCTTCAGAAATATGATTGTGACCATGGAGCTTGTTGTTAGCTGAGACATCTGTGGCCACCTCTTTAGATAAGAAAATCCCTCTCCCAGCTCTCACGATCAAGATTCAGATTAAGAAGTGGTGTTCAGACTAAAGTGGATTATCTAAATAAGAGTTCTTATCAAGTTATTGGGCTGAACATTTATTGTTCAAAATTTCCAAATTTTAAAATTTTGTTAACTAATTATTTTGGGTTTAATGAGAAAACTAAGTAAAGTCGCGATAACCGAAGAGTCGCCCTATAAAACTTGTTTTATTTTACACTATCCACTTCATTTTATTCTTGTTTCATTTAATATTTTTTCCTTTGATACTTCGACTTCACTGTATGTACATTGGGAGTTCAATCTGATCATTTTCACATGTGTTGAGTCGGGAACTCGCGCTTCAAATGAATTGAATAAACCCTTTGAGTGCGCTCGCAGCAAGTCGAGCCCCGCAGCTCGAGCAGACGTATTTCATGAATGAAATGCCAGCACCGAGGCGAAAGTCCGCTCATCACCGGTTTTCCCGCGTTTCCTCCCATTTCCAACTGAGCGCTCACGCGTGGCCTCGGCACGTGACGTAAGCGAGTTTTCCGCCGAAATTGGAGTCGTTTGATGATTTTCACGAATGTCCGCGGCTTAGATGTGTGTGCGGTGCGGTTTCGCGTGTGTGTGTGTGCCTGGCATGAATGGATGCGGGTGTGTGAGTGAGCACACATTCACTTGGCCAACGAAACACGCTCTCGTCCCCCTCAGGTTTCTTTTTACCTAACCAACACATTTAGTGACGCTTTGTATACTCGAACGTACGCTTCAGCTGTGCTTAAAATTCAGAATATTTTGTATTTATTTTTGCCACATTAATTTACACTTTTTCGGAAACGAAGGGAGAAATATCCCCCGGCGGCGGATTAATTTTGGGCAGCTTTGGAAAAAAGTGAATGGACGCAGAGTGAATGTGCAGTGATTTACAAAGCGGGCATATGAGTAGCGAAAAAAGTCAACAAAAGAAAAGTTGTGCAAGTTGTCAAGGTCCTTGTGCAAGAGCCACACACGCTCCGCATTGCCATAGCACACGACTTATTATCATTTTGCCGTAATTAAGCTCCAGCGCAATTAACAAGTGATTAAAGTACCCTAAACGTCATAAAACTGACATCGTGCAAGTATTCAAATAAAGCCATATAGATAGTCATCGAGTGCAGCCATCGTAATTGAAATAAATGAGAGGAAGAGAAAGAAATAAGCAGTTACAAGTGTGCGTAAAATTAACCTGAAAATCTTCCATTCACCTGAAAAATTCTGGGTATTATTGTTGCGTGTGACGTGATTCGAATCAACAATAACAAACCAAACAAAATATTATCACACCACATCAAACTCGCGCACATTTAATGAATATATAAACAAAATAGTGTAAGTTTTGCTTACACGCTCGCAACAGAGGTCTCTCGAAGAAAGGTGGAGACGCGCGGGCAATAAAAACGGAAAGAATACATATTTGACTGTGCGGCTCGAAAGTCAACAAGGAAGGAATGTGAAGAAGAGAAAGAGTTTAGTGGAGTTTTATAAAAACATAATAGCACTTTGCTTGCTCATTGACGGTGACTGAGCAAGCAATTTGGAAGGTGGATGCAAAGAGCCAGATAGCGGATTGTGCTCTAGGTGTAAGCTAGAACAAGGAATAAATGCTTATTAAGGAAGGTCAGTAAACGAGCCTCTAGCTTTTACTAAACATCATTTTACTTACTTAATATCCTTATCTTGGAGTTAAATTTTATCTAAAGACTTTTAAGTCAATGATATTTATTTTCTACTTTGAAAAACCCGGCAGGAAATTCCAATTGAAATCCAAAAGTTTGATGAAAGTTTTCCAGTTACGAGAACTCTGCTTGTTTGAGGGAAAATTAATGGACGCTCCTTTATCAACCAAATGTGTCATATTTAGCGTCCAAAAAATACATTTTGAATATTAATTCCCTTTAGTCTTGAATCATCCGAAAAGGAGTTAAAAACCTCGAAAAATTACATACGTGACCCAGGTCAGGTCAGTAAACTAAAATCCACATATTTTCACTTTGATTCTCGAAACTGCATCAAAGTCTCTACGAGAACTTTTTATCACATCGTCGGCACTTGAGAGAAGATTCCAACGCGGAGTCGATGACTCTGAGTCATCATCGACATCGCTATTCAATTAATTAAAAGAGACACTAACAAGCTTATTACAAAGACAACAAGTTGACGTACAATGAAAAACACTTGAGAAATGCAAAAAGGCACGTTTTTCCGCCAGCGAGCGCGCTATCGGAGCAAATCCAATAAAAATCACGCAAAAAGCGACATTAGTCGGCGTCGATGACAACAGCGAGGTGCGGAAAGTGGGTTGCAATCCGCAAATTCGTGTCAAAAATGCAGCAACAAGGCGTTCTAGTGCAGTGGAGGGGCGATAAGCCGGTATCGATCGGGTCGATGTAGATTGGATTATCGCAGAGTTGCTGGACGGACGACATACGGAAAAATGAGTGTAATCTAGGTTGATGAGTCAAGTTGTATCTTATCGCGGATATCACTGCTCAAGTTCCCGAGAACCACCCGAATTTGAAGCTCTGCTCTTTGGATGGCAGGTGATAAGATTAGAGGGAGATAAGGGAGGCGCGGGTATGCGACAAATTGCTGGGGAAACCAAGAATCGAGACAAGGCGATTGCATCACTGACTGACCGTTCGTTTCTAGGAGCTTTGCTGTTTCTTTTTTTCCAAAAAGTGCCTGGTGGTGGGTTGCATTAAGTTTTTATTATTTGGGAAAACTCGAAAGAAGTCTCTTGAGCTTCTCTAATTGTATTATTATTTCCTATGTAAATATCCTGCTTATTTTGATTGAAAATTTCTCTTGAAGAAGTTCCACCACTTCTAGCTGTAAACGCCATGTTGCTTGAGATATTTCCTTTGATCTTTTGGGGTTTGAACTGGAAGAATATCTGAATGGGTCCTACAAGGGACAACTTTTGGGGCATTGACGACAATTAAATCCCATTGGCAATTGCCAATGGGAAATTTTACTGAAGAAAAATGAGTGAGGCTATTTGACTGGTCTGCATTCTGCTCTCAATAGCAGAGATTCCAACTAAAGCACAATATTCCCTGAAACACCCTATTGGTTTAATAGTAAATTTGATTTCATTTAATTTATGATGTTTTGGATTCTCTTCAAATATTAGTGTTTTCAAATTTATTTCTAACATCAATTTAAATTTAAAACCCTAAATGAGTCCATTTTCAGGTTTTGATTTGAGAAAACATACCGGTGAAAATAATTAAAATGTTTGCTCCCGAAAAACAGAAAAGATGCTGAAAAACCTGCACAACATCCAAAAGAGCTTCTCACACTTAAAATGCGCCCTTGTTTTCGCCGAATCTCCTAATTTGGAAGCGCGACCCGACTTTTCCATTAGCCGAGCATTCCTCAGTTTTGCGGTCGATAAAACGTGCCCATATTGAGACAGAGCGGCTCAAAACCCGGACAATAGATCCAATCTGCAAGCGGATTAAAAATATATGCTAAAATCGACGAGATAAGCAGTGTTACGCAACGTCGTGAGTCAGTTTCCCGCGCGACACGGTGAGCAGAGAAGCGCGTGCTGCGATCAATCAAGCATATGCTCCGACAGCATCTCCAGATGCACCTCCAAGTCGAGCTGAGCGCTTTTGTCTCGAGCTCTTGGTGCTCTCGCCTATTCCTTTTTTGTCTCCGTCCACCACAACTCGTTCTTCTTGTTTCAGGTCGCAGCTACCACGTGTGTGTGTGCGTTATCGCGGTTTGTCATGAACTGGTTTTGGCTTTTAACATTTACGAATTTCTTTTTCCTCCTCTTACCCAACGCGAGTGTGCGTGCGTGCATGTGTGCAATAAAATTTATATATTTTAAATTTATATTAATTTCTGGTCTTGCGTCTCTGCAACATTTTTATTTTGTAACTATTTATTGCGAGCACCCAGCTTGAAGCAGGCAAAAGCCACATTTGAGTCAGTTGCTGGTTTCTCGGTTAGTTGCAGCCCAAGGAGCCCGTTGCCATGGCTGGAGAACGAGTTACAGTCTCCGAGTGTGTGACAATTTGTGTGTTTTCGTATCTCAGCTGGAGTGCAGGCTAATGGGCGGTGAGACGGGAAAGGGAGCATGATTGGGTTGGTCAGGTAACTGGAGCTAATTGAGGGAGTCATTTGCACAGGTTTAAAATCGCCTGGAAACTCATACAGAAACTTTCGATCTTTATCAAATAACAAAAGCCAAATAAAAGAGAACACCGGTGCCCCTCTTCTTCTCATGATAATTCAAAAAGATGTTATAAGCTTGGAAGTCTCAGAACTCCTGGAACTCTCGGAAGACGAACTTTACAGCCTCATAGAGAAACACATAAATCAAAGAAAATTTATGACGCGTGAAGAAGTGACGCTGCAGAGATCCGACGCAATGATAGATTATTTTGGACCCGCGCAATCCATTTTACGTGCATCGCCGCGGTGGTATTGACACGATCAATGACTCATCTGGAGGAGAGCCGAGAGATAAAGAGCTGCCCTGCGGCGGCAAAAATGTGCCGGTTCAAAGGAAAGGGAATTTCGGTGTCTCTTTTGATTTCTTTGACTCCAATCCAACAAAACGTTGGCGAGGCTAAATGATGACTTGACTCAACTTGACCCAGACACATCGGAGAGGCGCTTTCGGGCGGCTCGAGAAAGAGAAATTGAAAGACGAAATTCGACTTTCCTTTGATTGATGATGGCAGGCTATCGAGCAGCCTGGGTCCAGAAAATGGTGGGAAAACAATGAAAAGCCGAAAATAGAATGTGTGAAACACGACAAAATGGTAAACAATAACAGAAATTTGAAGCACGTGTCTGGCTGCCGCGGAGGAATGTTTGGATTAGATTCAGCCGAGAATCTATTTTTGGAGCAATTGTAATCGTGTTTATGGACTGCAACTAGAAAACGCTTTTTGCTCGCTCCAACATAATTTAATACCATAATCTTAATATGGCTTCTGTGCTACTCTCGCGCGAATGGGAGACGCGAAGAGGAGGCGAGGCAGGCGAGAGACGTAAAAGCAGGTCTAAGCAGCAGCAAGTTGCGTTCATTTTACAGTTTCTTTTATTTTCATAAGGTTTTGCATAAAATTACCGCGTGTCTGTCACTTTTTGCGCTCCCAACTAATGAGTTATTTGAAGTTCGTGAAGTAGCCACTTAATCCTTAACTCAGCCACCTTTCGGTTATAGCCTAAGTCCAAGGTTTTGCTGCTTAAACAAATGTAGTGTACATGAATTTTTCTTCTGAAAGAGTTTGAGCCCCGACCGATTGTCTTGGAAATTTAGGGATTATGTTAGATACTTTTATTCAACTAAGGCCCGTATTGTTCACACTTGGGTATCTTATATTAGTGCTTAGTCCAATAAAAACTATACTGGACTTATCGCTTGGGTAGGCTAACCAAGGGTGAACAATACGGCCCTAAGAGTATCAAAACTTTTTTGTCGTACCCAAACCTTTCTGTGCTTTCCTAGGGTCTTTGTGTTTTTTTCCAATACAAAAATTTTACAAATTTTTAAAAAAGATTTTTATTTTTTATCTTAAGTTTGGCATGCTGTTGTAATTTTAAAGATAAAAATTACTTAATAAAAATTGACCGATTTTAAAGGGTTTCAGAAAACATGCTTGAAACGGAAATGGGGGAGAGGATATCATATCATGAAATGAAAATAATTTAATTTAAAAACCAATTAAATTTTCTTTCGCAACATCTAGACATAAATATTTAAAGGTCTAGGTAGCCAATGGGTTAAGAAATTCAGCCAACTAATTTTCGAGTAAGCTGAACCAAAAAGCATTAGTTTTTAGAACTTCCAGAAAGACTCTCTCTCATCTCTCCATCTTAGTGCACACACCCTTCTGTCCCTCGCTTGGACCTAGCTCTTGGGTTTGATTTTTTCCTCTTCATCAACTTCATCGTCTTTTCTTCTTCCACTCTCGAAACCTTGTGTGTGTGCGCCCAAGATCCATTTAAAACAGGTTTTACCTTTCTCCTGTCGATCGGCTGCCTGCCTGCTTATTTGCCCGCTTCGTTCTGTAGCTACTTCTGACTTCTATCAACTTCTTTCTCGCTTCAAGTACGAGAGAACGGGCCTGTCGATGGATGCAATTGCCGTGCTTTTAATTTATCGTCAATTACTGCATTGCAGAAGAGTTGCTATTGTTGGAGAAAATTGAAGTACCGTATTAATGGAAACTGCGAGTGATCTAATCAAAAGCTCCAGCTAAACGCCTCCGAACACGATCTTATCTCTCGTTTCCTTCTCAACCGAGAATCGCCCCGAGATGGGTATCGGCTCCATCGATCATGGCTCGGAGTCGAGGTTTCACGGGTTCATTTTTACCGGCGCGAGTGTCAATTCTATCCATGATTAATTATTGTGGGCTGCTTAATGTAATAATGGGTAGAGCATTGAGAGTTCAGCAGGTTTTGCGTAATTCAACCACAATCATAATAGCTATCGATAGATTTGCTCAGTCTTGGCGTTTCATTTATGCAAATGGCCGAGAGAGTTGCCTAATAGACCCATCTGAAGGGGAATGGCACTCATTAGCTCGTCAGATTTTTTGATAACTTCGCCGAAATTTTCTTGACGCCGTTGATAAATTATGACTGTAAAGAATAATGACAGATTAAGAGCTTTTTAATACGATGGGAGGCCCGAGGGAATATCGTGAAGATCAAGAGAGTGCTGATTGAGCTAGTCTGAATTATTTGAGCCAACCTTTTTAACTGGAATATCTAATGTCTGAAATAGTAAAGTTCGCTCCAGGATAAACCACAAAATGTCTCCTTTAATCAAAAGGCATTACGGACTTCTATAAAAAACTTGTATAAAAGAATAAAGCTTGAAACTACTAAGACTGTTCTTCTTCTTCTCTAAAAACTCAAAATCTGCTCAAGGTCTTGATCCAAAAAATCACTAGCAAATTCACTTTCATGCCTATTTTACGCGACTCTCAATGCCGTTCTATCATCTTTCTCGGATACCCCGGCAAATCGATGCCTTAATCAGCGCGCGCCGAACCATAAAACACCGAATTCATGCTCATTTTACTTTTTTTGCCTTCGTACGGCCACCTCTACATGAATTCGTGAATATGAACCCAAATAAACTCACTTAACTACTTGTTATTGTCTAGTTCGTAGTTAGCCACCAGACAATATTGTTTACAACAGCGTCAAACAGCATAAACGTGCATGCACGGGGCCAGAGGAGTAACCAAGGGGTCGGGCAGCCTCGAAACTTAGATTTTGCTCTCGAACTCGGGCCTCAAAAGTTCTATTAGAACTTCTGTGGGGCCCAGAACGAGGTCCGCACCTGGAGCTGGGCTGCTGAGCGACTTCACAGACATGAAAAATACAACGCGGTTGTAGGCGCAGCGGGCAGTAGCATAGAGATAAAAATGTATAATTGTGAACTGTGGAGTTTTGGCGTTATTCGTTGATTCGGAATTGCGATTAGACGATTTTATAATGGTGCAGTTAGTCTACATTCAGCATACGGCACAAAAAGCTGTGCAGTTGGAAAAGTATTAAGTAATCGGTGCGCGTACATAGTCGTGAATAATGATTTATGGGTTTCGTGCAATGCTGCCTCTCGCAGTTGGGGGAAGCCAGTTTGGTCTCCTCAACTTTTTTTGAGCTGCAAAAATTGAATGTGAAACCGAAATAGGGGCAGACTGACTTGTAATCTAATTCGAAACCTGTTCGAAAATGAGACCTAATTACGTCAATTTGCCGGCAAACGGGCTGTGAGTGTCGCAAAAAGGTTGGATTTTACGAGCCTCGTGGCTTGATTGACCGACCACAAGCTATTCGAGGCAGACTTGGGTGCTTTTCGGACTTTCACAACATATTTTTGCATAAATATTTTCATTGATGTGGGACGCTTTTCTTTTTTCCTCAAGATTCCAAGATTCCAGACTTTTAGTATTTTCCAAATTTTATTCTAAAAACATATAAGTTACAGTAAACAAAAAATTCTATTGCCAATTTTTTATTCAACTACTCATTTATACTGGAAAATAATTTAAATTGAATGATAATGGAATTACCTGTTTTTCTCCAAAACGAAAAATAGAGTTCGATTTGTGACATTTTAAGTTCAGTTTTTCCTGAGGTACTTGGTCATGAAATTAACACTAGAGAGGAAAACAAACCGACAAATGAGAAAAATAAAATCACGGTATTTCAGGATCCCAAACCAAGCTGGATCCGCCTAAAAGAGTCCAAAGAAACTAGACCTGAATTTTTTTGAAAAGGCTTAAAAAGCCATAAAAATACTTTGGCTTCTAAGCCACGGTCCAAAGTCCACAGAGACCGCTCGACACGAACCACATATTTGACACGCTAGAGCCGATCCTTGACAGCCCTGTCTCACAACACCACTCATTATCTCATCGACGAGGTGCAGCTGCCAGTTCTAAGCAATGTGGAGCATCGACATGCAAAATCTAGCATGCGAAAGAGCGAGGTGGTGTGCGAGAGTCCCACTATCTTATCACAAGCACGTCCGTCATTCCCCTCTTTGCCGTTTCGCTGATGCAGCAGTAGCAACAGGTTTCAGCTAAGACTGATATGGACAAAATATAGTAATAATAATAATAATAGCTAGTCTTGATGAGTTTCACATCATGTGAACATTCCTCATACACTCACGTATGACATAGATCTCGAATCTCGATGGGACAGGCATGGCGTGGCGTGGAATGGCGCAGAGTGTAGAAAAATCAAGTGTAACAACTTGACTACATTTTTAATTGTTTTTCATTATATCTCGTGTGTCGTGTTTGTTTTTCTTGTGGCAGCGTGTGTTTGTGATAATATAATTACGTGATATGATATCATTTCGGGGGAAAAGTGAGGCGCGAATGTGATACTTTCGGTATACACTCGGTTATCTCACTCTGCTTCGGGGTTGGCGTGTCAAAATATTGTCTTGCAGGAACGTGTTGGGGCTTTGTGGTTGCTTGGATAGCGCGCTCTTCCGGACCTCAAGGTCAGAGCGGGTCCTCGAAACCTTGAAATTCCTCGCCAATCGGATCCAGTACCTGCTCTTGTCATGAGTCAAGTTCGAGAAGGAAGCACCGCAGCGAATTATGATCGGTTGAAATTTCATACGCGGGCATGGAAAAGAATAACAAAACGACGCTGGAGAAGAAAAGATCAGATGTAAGCCATTGAATTGAATGGAAACAAGAGGAGAAGAAGAAAGGTAACACAATGCTGCATGATGAGATGATGATTCACCACATGAATGGATGCTGAACTTGGTCGTCTCATTGTGTCTTGCTCTTCTCGCCCTCGTCTTTGCCCGATTGCTTTGCGACGACTTAGAAGTCGCTTTGCCCGTGTCTTTTGAGAGGTGCTCAGAGGCGGAACTGGTTCAATTTTGGGATTGCGATCGGCTTAATTTTTTCCTTTAAAACTTAACCTTTCAAGTTTCAAATATTTCTCAAAAAATAAAATTGATTTTGAAGCCTTTGTCTCTTTGGAAGGAATTTTTAAATTAAAATTTAGGGTAAGAAATTTTGGTGCATTATGAATTCTTGTATTTTATTTTAATTCAAAATGGTCAGTTTTACATAATGATAAAGGAAAACAATCGACTTTAGAAAAACAATGGAAGTTTATGACTTTTAAAATAGATTAAATGCTTCCAGATTGTACTTGATTGTGAAGGTCAAATTTGAAATGTCTCTCTTGTCCCAAAAAGTGGGGCTAACATAGTTGCGTTTCTGGGGTCCTACATCGCGAGCCCCGTGTGTGATTCAACGTGCATTTGATGTTACAACAACAATGATCATCATCAGCAGTCTGAGGGCACAAAAAGAAGCTTTTCTCGACGTTCGACCGAAGAATTGAAGTAAAAATCATGTTTGTTTGTACGTTGAGGCGAGCATGGCGAGGAGAGACGAAAGCAAAAGAGTCTACTAGCTGCGAGCCGACCGAAACCAGCCAAACCACTTATTTTTCCATGTTTTTGCTCCTCTCCTCCTGTTCTTCTTCTCCATCTCCATGTGATATGACGCTCCATCTTCTTTTTTGCTTGCTCATCTTCTTCATCACACAAAAACATACACAAATACATACATTCGATGAAGAGTTGCGTTGAGTCAGAGCTCGGCACTAAAATGAAAATTGAATTGAGCAGCAATGGACCAGTTGATGGTTAAGTAATAGCTGTCGAGTGTAATTACTTCGTTTTGCTGGCCAAACTGACTGGAAATG
Source organism: Forcipomyia taiwana (assembly GCA_963930915.1). NCBI lineage: Eukaryota > Metazoa > Arthropoda > Insecta > Diptera > Ceratopogonidae > Forcipomyia > Forcipomyia taiwana. Next base: position 233,201 of record CAWVOI010000086.1, on the reverse strand, counting down.
GGCTGTGGGGAACTCGAGGTGGGGCAAAAATGTAACACTGCTCCGTGAATTGCGATGACGACAAAACGAGCCGGTTCGAACTTGAACTTGATCCAGTTTTCGCACAGCCAAGGGTTTTATCGATCTCAAACTTTCTCATCAGGTATTATCTTTCTTTCGGGCTGAGTTTATAAAGAGGAAATCAGAAAACGAGTTGATTAAATTTTGAAAAAAATTGAATCTAATTCAAGGAAAGTCCAGGTTGAAGGACTTTGATTTTCTGGCACTTCAAAGCTTTCCCGAGGCGACCTTCGGCACGCAAAAAAGCCAATAGCTAAATTGGCGGAAATGCCGCATCAAAGTGGGTCAACTTGGAAGGTACCCAGCGAGTCAATAAAATTAAATACCGCTTTTAATACCGACGATTACGGAGATACAAGTGTGCTGACATTTTAACTGCATCAGGGCAATTCGCAGGTCTCGCGAGAGCGGAAAAAAGCGTGGCAAAAGCGATGCGTGAAGTGAGTCACTAGCAAGTTTAGGGTCAATGTGAGAATTTACGAGTTGGCCGTAAATAGGCACAAGCTTATGAATTATTCATGGAGGTTTGGCTTTTATTCAAATAGACGTTTGAAATATAAAAATTTAAAATCAGCACACTCTGATAGCCGGTTCTTGGCTGTGTCGCGGTGCGGTTTGGGCAAGTGAAAGCAGAGCTTATCTCTGTGGGTGATCTTTGATCTGCAGTAAAGCGGGAGATTAAGGAAGTCAGTGAATTCCAGAAAACTCGAGAGGTCCGATTTTCTTCCGATTTCTTAAAATAGCGCTGTAAACAAAATTTACTAAGAGCAGAAACGAGGAGATGAAGCCAATCAAGTCGTTGGGAATAATTGTGTTTATACAATAAATCATTTTACGATGAGATGCGTGTGTATACATGGCCATCAACGAGCCACCAGCAGCTACATGACTCTTCGGGTGAATTTAATTATATGACTCGGCTCGTCTGCCGTATTGACGGAATAGCCATCTCTCGACTTCTGAAGAGTCTTTCTTGTGTGAAATGCAAAGCACGGTAATGAGAATCATGTCCAACTAGACTCGAATGAGGGGTGCGTTTGTCTGTTTGTCAGAATTATTTCTTTTCAAAATAAATGTCATTTAACTTTAAAAATTTTGGAAACTCTTAATATTATTGTAAGCCTTCCACTTCGAGGAACTCATTCATGTCCCCTGGGCTTTACCCCTCCGTTCACTCGACGACCAATATTTTATCATCAATTTTATTTATTTTTCAAAGATTCTCATAGCAAGCAGCAGCTCTGAGGTCAGCAACCTCATTTGTCACCATCCAGTAGATCAGATAGAGCATTGTTTTTGCGCCACTCCCAGCCGCTGCAGCTCCAGAACCCGTTTGCAGCGCATGGGGGCAGGTGGCTGCTGCGAGTGCAAAAAGCAACCCTGCGTTTGAGTAATGCATTTCTATTTATTTGTTTCCAATTATCGTAACGGGTTTGCAGTCCGAGATTGAGTTTTCTTATACCCGTGAAGCGATTGCAAGGAGAGATAATGGCATTTTGTACAAATTATGTAGTAATATGCTGCATGAAATGAGCAAAGTAAATTGTTTGATGATAAATGAGGTCATATGCAGCAGTGCAGTTGCATGCATGCACACAATCACTCAATTTATGAAAATAATCACTCGTGTATTGGGTTTGTGTACGGCTGGGGAGCACAAAAGTGTGCGCGTAACAGTTAAATGGTAATAAATGAAAACAATGTGTGGGTGAATTGAACAGGATTAAATAAAGTCAACACTCAGTGATTTGATTTCGCGGAGAGCTGAAACCGAGGCTGAGCAGTGAGAAAAGTGTAATGAAAATGCATGTAATGTAGCGGTAATTGCATGCGCGAGAATGGAGAGGCAACAAAACATTATAATGATGGTCATTTTCGCCTTTAATTGAGTGAAGTTTTTGCATTAACGTGCGAAAAGTCGTTAGAAGTTGAGGAATCTAGGAGACTTTCTCGTGGGCTCATTAGTACGGGTTCGGGACTAGCAGCTCCGACTTTAGGAGTTCCCAAAGCATCAGATGTTTTTTTTTAAATTCCTTTAAAAATGTCGGTTAGCCACCAACTCATGAGGTTTTGAGGACCTTAGAGGGCTTCTTTTTTTACGATTTTCGAAAATTTATTTTAGACTAGAATCTGATTCAGCGTTTGTTAAGCCACGTCCTCGCTTGCATTAGCCGTCGCAACACCAGAAGCCAGGTCGGCTCAGCTGCAAAAACGAGGAAAAAGCTGTGCAGAGAGCAGCAAAGGTGAACAAAGACAGTACACTTTGATCGTGCATGTGTTTCTGATCAGATACACAGCCACAAGCCGAGTGCCGACCAACGACCGGAAACAATATTTTACAATCACGTAGAGAGTATTTTATTTCGTTTTCGCATTAAACACGGATAAACGCCCTCCTTTTTCTATTCTTCGTCATGTTTTACGAGTGTCGGAGGAGCTCAAACATTTTGCAACTTTTGTGGCCCATTATTCAATCTCTCGCAGGTCGCAGCGCCTGCCAGTGGCGACTCTGGTTCCAGTTTCGGAGCTGCCGCGTTTGCGTTGGACACGGTTTTAATTTATAAAGGGAATGGAGAGGTAGGGAGGAAATCGAGTGGAATGTGTTTTGTACTTTCGTGCCCTCACCCTCGTAAGTTACCTTCTCAATGTATTTGTGAGTTTGCTGCCTCATAATGAAAATGTACACGTGCATTTTTCTCGTGAACTCACCGTTTCTAACGTTCTTTTCACTAAAACTGGATTGTCTGTCTTTCTAGTACTCTTAAGTACTCTGGAAAAACGTGTTTTCTGGCCGAATAATTTTAAAAATGGTTTTTAGAAAAAATTATTTTTGAAAAGTTTAAAATGTATTTTTTCCGATATTTTCCACTCCGCATAATGTTCCATGTTGAGTCTGCATACCACATTATTGTGTACTATTTTGTTTGAAGTTATTCAAAGAATTTTTCATCGTATTTATTCGAGCAGCGTTCATGAAGTTGGAACGACACGGAGCGGCTCGGTGCAGCGTGGAAAACTAAACAAACCCATAGAACAGCTGTTCAACCTCGTATTTTTTTTCATTCCACAATTCTCTTTCGCTCCATATCCACCGCGAGTCGAGGGTTCGCCATAACGCGTTTTTATTTTGTAAAATTTATTCCATGCATGTGCCCTCGCCATACGCTAGTTGGCCATTTCTGGAATCCCATTTTTGTATTGTTCTCAAAACTGTAAACAAACTGTCTTTAAATTTACAGTTTGTGTTTCAGCTTCACAATAATGAGGGTCAATGGCCTACCTTCGAAAATATGCACTCTTTCGCCCTCCTTTAGGAGCGTGTGTGTGCGTCGAGAAACAGACTTGTTCTCATTTGTAAGCTTCTCAGGTCTCCGTCGTTTTTGGGGAAAAAGAAGAAAAGTCGAGTCGAAAAGGTCGGAATGGCGCTCGCATTGGAATGCAGGTGGCGCGATTTGAATAGTAATTAGGCTAAATTTGGTGTGATTAATTCTTTTTCGGAGGTTTGGTTATCTGTCTCTGATGGGATAATTAAAGTGAGTTATTCGGAGACTGGAATGTCGACGCTTAGGTGGGCTCGAGTCATCGTCGATATCGGAGGTGTCTTGAAATACTGTCAATAAATAACTGGCTAATGGCTTCATTGAATTTTTGTAAAAGACTTAGTTGATATTTCTGCGACCCTTATTGATGTATAGACATTACCAAGAGCTCAAAGAGAAATTTATTTTTAAGAAATATTTTCAAAAAACCGATGAACCCCATCCTGATAATTCACAGCCCTTTCGTCACCCCGAAACTAGATCAAGGTTCACTCTCCGACCCACGCTCCGGAGTGAAAAATTGGTCACGTCCTTGGAAATTCCGTCATCACTGCTCTGCGACATTTTTCTCGGTGCTCGGCTTAAAATTTTTCCGAGACAAAAACAAATGATTTGAGCACACTTCGGAAACAAAAGCTGCAGAATTTATTTGGGAGTTGATGTCACGTCTGCACACAAAAATGTGTTTTTGTTGTTGCTTTGTATATTGAATTTTCCTCCGCTCTCGACGCCGGGGCACGGATAATGTACACGTTTATTTGCCACCGATCGAATGTGTAATAGTGACCATACCCATATCAAGTTCACGTTCTCGTTGGGCTGCTTCCTCTTTTTGTTGTCGGTCGGAGAAACAGCGGCGAGCAAATTTTTATTAGTTTTTCTCGCACAACTACCACGAAGCGGCACCCTTGTAGCGGGCTGCGAGAGGAAGAACGGCGTGGATAAAAAAGCAAACGGCAGTGAATGGCGATGTATGAATGCATGGAAAAAGTAGGGTAGCGTATACCTAAACTTCACCCAATGTACCCATTTATTATTATCATCGTCGTCGACGTCGTCGTCATTGTCGTGCGCTCCGTATGTTGGGGTTGGAATTCAAAGAATTTTATATATTTTGCATATTTTAATACATATCATGCCGTACATTAAATAATAATAATAAGAGTAATAATGTGGAAATGTGCTGCATGCATGATCCGGCAGCAGCAAGGGCTGTGTCATGGGTTCAGGCATGGCACGGTGTTGAATTTTTTCAGTTTATATATCACATGCGAGGACGGGAATATGAAGTCTTGGGCGAGTTTGATGGATTCGTTTGAGCGGGTGCTCGTATTTGAAGGATTTATGGCATTTAAAGGGCGCTTTAGAAATTGACTGCTTAGAGTAGGCCTTGAGTGGTTGGACCGTTCGATTTTAATTAATTCGTGAATGTTTCGGAATAGCACTTGAACTTTTTATGCACGCTTGAAGAGTAGAGCTGAACGAAGTTTATTAGGCAGCTAACCCTTGTGAGAGAGTTTTGTTAGGTCTCCAATATTATTTATAATTGCCTTAACTCATTTCCGTCCAATGATGCAAATTTGCACCATCGCCTTTTCTCATTTTTCCTTAGACAACCTATCCATCCTTTAGACAACCTATGGAACATTTTACAATAAAAATAATTGTTTATTCTAGATATGCAAAGCCAAACCTGAATTTTTGGCTTAAAACTAAGAGCTTAAAAAACGCTTAGTTTTGATTGAAAGAAAATACCGACATATAAAATGTATTGATATTGCAAAAAAATTGTTGAGGAGAATTATGCGGTTTTTAATTTTTTTGCAATAAATTTTCATCTAAGAAAAATTTTTTTCTTTCAAAAGTCTTAGTTTCAACATAGGTTACTTATCAAAAAATGGGCGGAATAATTTTTCAATCAATTAAATAAAAAAGTTATTGGAAATGGGTTACAACAACTGGTAGTTAAACTAATTATTTGGTGATTATATCATACGTGGTTTTGTAAAGTTTTTGTCACACTGTTACTCGACGTCTTAAATATTTGAAAAATATTCTAACAAGTTATTTTTTATTTTTTCTTGCAGATAGCGGATTAGGAGCCGGCACCATTTCGTCACGCTGGACCCCAGTCGGCGCCGGTCCAACAAATCCGTTGGTTCCGGCGGACAACGGAAATTCAGATGTTAAGCACTTAGATGTGGGTGATATGAGCGATGTAAGTGATGTAAGAAATCGTTCCAAGAAGTTTGCGTTACTCATAATTTCTTTTATACATTCCCCCGTTCCCCCCGAAATTTTGTTTCGCAATTTTGTGTTGATTCCACCCCTTTTGCCTCTCACCCACCTGTAGGACGAGAAAGACCTGTCATCCGCAGATGCTGAAGGTGTTTGGAGTCCAGATATCGAACAGAGCTTTCAGGAAGCGCTCGCCATATACCCGCCATGTGGACGACGGAAAATCATCCTGTCAGAGGAGGGCAAAATGTATGGTGAGTAGGCAAGCAGTTAATTTATTCTCGCCCGGGCAACTCACGCATAAATGTGCACTAACCGTGGCTCATTTGGATGCCAGGTGGAAATTCCGCGTGCTCGAGTGGCGAAGGGATGCCATGGCCGTTTATGGGAGTGCAAACGAAAGTGTGGAAACCTGCCTGACTCGTTCAAATGTGCGAGAGACGGCTCGATCAAAACGTGTGATTCATCGAAATTGCCCAGAAATTCAACACTTAATACGCTGTTTTTTGTCCCCCACCGTGCGTCACAGAGACAAAATTAGACACTAATCGGCTAGACAGATCCTCCATCAGTTGCGCGAGACTCAGCAAAAACTATGTTTCATTGCGGCCCAGACGCCAGCAAGTCCCGGCGCGACGCTAGATCATCAAGATGTTTTTGTTCAATCCGAACTCAAATTTATGATAAAATAGCCTTGACAAAGGGATTTTTTTTGAAAATTTTTAGTTACTTGTATTACTACAGCAACACTGAGAAAATATTTAGCCTTAGGCCTCAGGAGCATTATAAAGGTCTTTACAGAATCCTTTGATAAAATTATAATCCTTCACAATTTTTGACCGTCAATTTCAAGGCTGTCTGTTTTAACGAAACCATTAAAATGTGTCCAAGATTGTACTGGAAGTCGAAGGTCACCCAGGTTCCGGAGATGCTATTGTGACCCACATTGACAGAGTCATGAGTTCCTCAGGTTCCTCACAAATGTATCCAAAGATACTTTAAAAATGCGTTGCTTCAAAAACCTAACTTGTTTATAAATAACATACCAACATTTAGGGACATAAAAAATTTGACTGAGTTGTTAATGAATAATTTTTGAATCTAGTACATATTTAGAATGACGGCCTCTCTTTAAATTAGTTAAAATTCTATTTGAATGATAAGTACTCAAAGCCAAATTTGTGATAAATGTGTTTTGGTAGCTCATTAGTGTACAGCCGTCGGTGAAAGTCCAAGCCGACTCGGAGTTCTTCGCCCATATCTTTCGGCTCCTGCTTCTAGAATTGAATTCTCCAAACACGGTACCTTGTGTTAATTACTTTGTTATTGCGTTTCCGGTTCACGTTCGTTCGTGTATCGATGCAACACGCCTGACAAGTGACTAAATTATTTTACACATATATTTATTCATTTAAAGCGACAGACACACAGACTGCACACACAATGGCGGGTCGTTACATATGTCGCGTTATGGAAAACACAAATGTGAAATGTAAAACAACTAAACGATCCGATTCTTTTTTATTAAAACATCGACATCGTGGCGTTGCGATCCGGGTTGTGTGAGGGAGGAGTGAATTACTGTGGAAAACGGAAAAGCAATATGTGACGAAGGTCAAGTTCATCGGGGAAGCCAAGCAACGCAGTGCCAGGGGAAGGAGAATTGAGTGAGAGTGAAGCTAGGGCTTCTGGAATGTCATTACAAAAAATCAAAAAGAGTTTCTCTCACTGACTGTGTGTAAGAAGTCCCTTCTTATTACTTGAAAGTGGTCCAGTTCAACGCGAAAGCTCACTTCGGGTCTAAGATAGAAAGTTCCAGTATAAAACTTGTTTTTTGGTTCAGAACTTTATGTTTCAATAAACCATCTTCAAATTATATCGCCCCTCAACTCCTGAAGTGTCTCAAATTTGAACCAGTTGAAAACTGTACTGCTTCTGCAGGGGAGACCCTCGCTTTTTTTTTTGTTGAAATGAGAAATCCTACGAGACGAAAGTTTTCCTGAAGCCGTTTTCAACAAGAGTATCAATGTAATCGAGCAGTTTATCCAATTTTTCACAGGAAAAACCCTCTTCGTTCTTGGCACCCGCCCAGACTCGTAAGCAGGGAGGTTCCCCTTTCGCTCCGTCACGATTTCCTCACCCGAATTTCCCACAGCTGTCAGCCTTGAATCTATTTCGGCGCCCGGTGACTCAGGGAAATTTCGAAAACGCACTCCACACGCACCTAGAGACCCCCGATCCCAACAATATCGCGTCTCTCACCAGCATCATTATCTCATCTCTGCTCGCCGCTCGCACACAATCACTCGGAGTTCGTTACATTTTTTGACGATCAAGGTCGCCATTCCGTCTTTCGTGTGTTTTGTACGCGCGTGTAAATTCACTTTTAATGATCCACTTCTTGATTACGATCACCGTTTTGATTGTTGCCTCTGCTGTGTACACTGTACGGAGCGGCTTATATAAGACTGCGATTGAGCGATATTGAAAATTGAGTGTTCAATGTGCAGTGGTCAATGGACCATGGATTTGGCAGCACGACGTGACGTGGATCTGTGGCACTTGGCGTATCTAATAATAGTGGGGAATGGGACTGTCTGGGCTAGCGCGCGCAGCGTATCAGCTCTCGTTAAAATTGCGTCATCTTTGGGCAGACTCATGGCGAAAAAAATTGAGGGGCGTTTGGAGGGAGTGGAATCGCGGGGCGAGACTGTGTCCGTCTGCCTGAGCTTTGGATTTCCGTATTTGTTGCAGTTGTGGGGTAAATTCGTTTGAGGCCCGATTTTAATGTCTTGAAAGGCTGAGAAGAAAGAGACGGACCTCAAACATGTGACAGACCAATTCTTGTCTTTTGAAATCAAAATTAAAATTTACAAACTGGTTTTTTTGAACTCGCCCATCTCAAAGGTCATTTCACATTTGAAGGTCATTTTTTAATTTTTGAAGAAGCTATTGAATTTCATTTGTTTTCTTGTGTGCTTTTAAAAGCATAGTAAACTTTCTGTGGGTATTCGAAGTCATTCCTGAAGGCCCTTGAAGACAAATAGGCTTTGCACTCTCTCCAATTAATTACTCTAAAGTGAAGCAAGTGAGCAGAAAGTCTTCCTTTGTGCTTTTTGGCACAGCCTCAAAATGTGTTTGCATTTTCAAGACCCCATTCTATGCTCTGCTCGCATACATTCCACAGCGTTTTACTCTGTTTTTACGTTGGCTACAAACATATTTGAAGTACAACAGCAAAATAAAAAAATAAACCATCCCAGACGCAGAAAGTTGCTTGTAGATACATGAATAATAAATAAAATTAAATGAAATAATTTTTTTGTGCCGACACAGTATGTGCATTAAACGAAATTCGCCAGTGAGCAGATGAACAAAAGGCGAGACATGAAAAAAATGTTGCGCGAAAAAGAACGGATAGTAAAATCTAAAGCGAGGCGAGGCGGTGCTCGAGGCACATAAATATATCAGCGTGGAGGGGAGTAATTAATTTTAAACGTGTGACGCGGTGTCAAAGTGGTGTTTATGTGTGCTGCTCGCGAAAGTATTTCTTTTCTTGGGCCGCGATTCGCGAAATAAATTTTCCAGATTCTCCGAGACGCAAAAATAGGGCAGAATGCCTCTCGGGATGTTTTGAGAAGTCTGTCAAGGGAATCCGGGTCGGCTGGGTTTTTGCTCTGCTTGGGCGAGTGGGTGAGAGATTCGTCGAAAGACGAAATCTTATGAACACGTTAATTTATCAGAGAATCAAAAATCCACTCCAAAAGTTGTGAGAATACATATAGAAAGGGGATCTCTAGGAAAGTTAAATTCTAATACATGATAAAAGTGCGTGTACATCGAGCAGCAAATTTTTGGCATTTTTATCAAAAAAGCATATTTTGGGGATTTCGGCAATTTAAGCATACAAATTTTGAAATTTTTAGTTAAATTTTAAAAATTATAAAATTTTGCACAAAATACCGTTTCTTTTATTTCTGAAAATCTCTCCCATATTGATAAATTCTTCTTTTTGTTTAGATTTTGTTATGTTTTTTATTCTTGTTTTTTTATTCGAGCTTGTTAAGAGTTACTAAGTCGATATGTATAAAATTTGGTATTTTTGAAATACCGCGATTTTCTCCGCCATTATTTTATTTTATTAATTTCTTAGATTTACGACGGAGTGTGAAGTTTGTGTGAAAACTGTATAAGTCAACTAAACTAATCTTTTTGAAAAAGGAAGCTTGACTTACTTACGTGAATGATGGGTGGTTTTCCGTACAACAATATCTTCTAAAATCCAATGACCGAGAGATTAAGATCGAGAAGAAAAACATTGTTTCTAAATTGATATTTTATTTTGAAAATTCAATGGATTAGAAAAAATCAAAAGCTATTAAAATTATTATTTTTGGATTAACTTTGAACTGATACTTCGCTCTTAGTGCAAAAATGAGTTATATTTTCGAGAATATTTTTGTGAGCTCTACTTATAAGCACTTGCTCTGTTTTTGAAAAGAGTCGAATTATTGAACTTGACAGGCTACAGGTATTCCAAAATTTTGAGCTGTGGAATTGAAGTAAATGAGGAAATGGGCTTAAATTAACAGTCTGCAACCAAACATCGGCTGGCAATTGTCGTTTGCGAATCGAGAGCGAGTGACATGAACATTTGCAAGCGCTCACAACAGTAATTAAGACACAGAGCTCGGCTACTTCCAAGCTCTGACCGGTCCCGAAACAATACAAAATCTAATTACGCTAAATGCAAAACAACACTCAGCCCATTTGGACTCGATGACTTTAGCGTAGACATAAAATATGGTTAATATTCACGATTAATGGAGCGTGATGCATTGCAATATTCTCTCACAAACTCTATATAAAATCGACCGAACGCCAATACATTTGTAGTCGATACACAAAGCTGAACGCGCTGGCACTTATGAATGTAGTCAAGAAATCAAATAACGCTGTTTTTGCGTCGAAAGAGCGACTCGAGCTAGACGAGTTGGGCCGGAGTCGGGCATAAACGTTACTCACTCGCTCGGCATGCCTGCAAGTTCTGTCTCTAATTAACAACCATTTGCAACTGCGAGTTCGTAAAAAGTAGGTACGTTAAGCTCGCAGTGAATATTGTTACAGCAAGTACACTTAAAATTTTATAACATGTCCAACTCAAATTACATCACTGGAGTATGTGTATGAGATAGTGCAAGGTCAGTAGCCACTGAGTGAGTTCATGAAACCTAAAGTCTAAAGTTCATAAATCACGGAAGCTAGTTGCCCTTCAATCATCCTACTCTGACGCTGTAGAAAATAGACAGAAAATAGTTGTAGAAAATAAAAAACCTTCCAACCTCTTTTGGGATTTTATTGAACCAAAAACTTAATTTTGAATTAGAAAATCCCCTTTTTTCATGAGGTTATAAAAATGATTCAACCTCTCTTTTGATTGATTGATACAAAAAACTTCATTTGGGAAGCTTAAATTCCCCCTGAAACCTACTTTAAATAGGCCTTTCAATAGCCCTACAGCGTCATTTATGGGCAAATCTAAAAGATCCAACCAAGAAGCATGCTCATCATACAGGACCATTAAACGACAGTAAAATTCGCCAGTATGTCGTGTGAGTCATCGCCGACCCCACGACATTTGGCCTGGGCGCAATTTTCATGAACCGCCGACTCCTTTTTATGCAAAAATATAACAATAAAAATTAAAAAGAATTTTCCCATCTGCTCTCGTCACCCATCTCCTCCCTCCCCCCTTTCAAACTATCACGGAGCTCGCAATGTGCAGAGGATAATAATAGCTAGTAATATTAGCATATTACTCTTGAAAATGAAAGCAATAAAAAATTGGGTTAGACATTCCAGAGGCAGCAGCGAAAATATAAAAAAGAGAAGGAAAAATGGAAGGAAAAGGAATTGCGACGGAGGAATGTTAAGGAGAGCAAAAACGAGCATGAGAGTGGCTCGAGTGAGGGTGGATGTGAGTGGGCGGGCGATGCGATATGGATCATGATGAAGATGACGATGATGATGTTGAAAGCGAGGAATTTGATGAAAATTATGTCCGCTTGTCCTTTACTTTAATTTTTATTAATCCCTTCGGTTCTTCTTGAATCTCTATTCATCCAGAGTTTTTGAAACACATCAATTTTGAAAGTCTTGACTTCAAATTAAAAGTTCCAAAATAAAGCCCAGACTTTGAAAATAATATTTTTGGGCTCCAGCGACCCCGTTTTCCTTCATACTGTAATTGCTGTGCTACTGATCGACGGAAGCTACCTGTGAAATACCAAATGCCCGGCCTGAAAGTGAAATAAGTCTGCTCAAACTATTTTTTTCGTAGCAACCACACGTTTGTGTGTTCAACAATTACATCATTATATTGATTGATGTTATCAAATTGTAAAAAAGCTTAAAACAAATACACTTTATAGCGTAAAACAGACGCCCAAGGCCATGATCACTATCATGGAAGTAGCGCGATGTAGCACGTATCGAGAACCGAGTAGTAGAGGTGTAGACTGTGGGGAGTTTACTTAGCATTCGTGCACGGCAGATTTGAGATTAGTAGATCTGTAGTTTTTGCGCCTTTTCATGCTTCACGACGGTCGCCAGTCGCCGTCACAGGCGAGTGCCGGTCTTTCACTGTTTTGCTTGAAAAGCTCGAAGATTTGCAAAATGTCATCAATAGTTCGTGAGAAAAAGTTTTACATACAGGGGTGTTATAAAAGGAGGGAAGAGCTTGAATGGCAATAGACTTAAGCATAGTTTTAGTAGAAATGCTTTTTGGCTTAAGTAACCTTCACAAATCAAAACTAAGTTGCATTTTTTCCACGTCAAATACCTTAAAAAACGGAAGAAAAACAACTTTAAATTCTTTAAAATCAGAATTTAAAGCTTTAAAACTTAAATGCTATTTTTTCAAACCGTTAAAAATGATATAATCCGCAAAAGGAACAAAAGGTCGGTGACTGACCTGGGAATGACGAACAATCAAAAGTTTAATTAAAGCGAGAGGTCAAATTTCTGGCGATATCCCTAATCCCTTCGCCACCTCCCCACGCTCATTGCCGTCTTTATGAGTGAAAGATAAATTGATTTCATCGACGCCGCACTTCAAATTTGTGCACCTTAATTTTATTACGGCATTTGCGACTCCGACAACAATGAAGAGCGGCAGAGGCACCGGATTGTGTGATAAGAGAAGCAGAAATAAAAGGGTCTTCGTCTTATTCCTTTCTTTATGATGATTCCTTTTATATCAAAAAATTTTCCTCTTGATCTGATCCTTTCATCGCAATGCGCGTCTCACAGGGATACGACGGCGATGACAGGAAGGCGGATGATGATGATTTTACCAATAATACAATTCTTTGTGTCATAAAGGAAGTATTTGTGCGCGCAGAGGGAAAATGGGAGAAGGAATAAAAATTATTTTAAGAGCCGAGTCGACCTGGAAAATGTGGTGGAAAATTGAGTGAAAAATTGTTGTTGATGTTGCAAAGTGCAAAGTGTAAAACGTGAACGAAACCTTTGAGTTGATTAAATTGGGACCGACTACAAAGGAGATCGGGCGTTCCATTATGGCCATCAATTGATGCTCCTGGGGCCGGCGATTTCCTACTGCGGAAAGTGCATTGTATCGTGCAATCGTTCCCTGGGGCTGTGAAATGAGGCTACTTCGAAACTGAGCCGTCTGAGTAGACTGAGCTTTAAACAGGATGAGTAATTCAAGTTACAAGAGTTAGGACAAGAACTTAGTAAAAATTAGAATGTATTTTTTGTCCTCAATTTTTAAAACACCTTTTTCTATTGAAGTAAAGTTAAGTAAAAACAGAACTAGCTTCTTTTCCCATGGCTTCTAATTCACTGCAAATAACTTCCTTGAAATAGTCCCCATCTCGATGACGATGAAGTATGTGGAGTGACCAATCAATGAGTATCGTTACATGATACAGAGTTAAACATTTCAATCATTTTAATCCATCAACAAACCCAAGCTTGTCCCATTTTCAATGAACATAATGAAATGTAATAATTCATACACGAGTAAATGTTTCTCTTTCCCAGAGCACGACTCGGCTCTGCAATGCCAAGCTCTAATATGCTCCAAACTCTTCCTGGAAATTCCAACAACTCTGCGCGGCACTAAATTAATTCCATTATGTTATTGTTATTGTTTACGCGTACACCGTAGACTACCAAGTCGCTGCCACAAACACAAACACGGCAACAACATACACATTCGGCAGACAGAACGCAACAATGTTCATTAAATTAATTGAATAAATAAATTAAATTACTCGAGTTTTTGAAAATTTACTGGCGGTGCTGGCTGGGCTAGGCTAATATGGCAATGGTCAATCAGATATGCGGGAGGCGGTCAAATTGCGAAAATACCTCTGTGAAAAGGTATGAATGCTGATAATTATTGCAACCTAATAAATTCATCTGTTGATTTGGAACGCATCTAAAATGTGCAGCTGAGCGGCATTCTGGAGCCGTCGAGTGGGGTTCGCTCATAAAATTACTTAATTTACTGCAAAATGGTTTTGGGCGAATTTTCGGACAGGAATTTGTTGGACAGCTGAAGAAGGGGAGAATCTGAAATTGTCGCAATATCCTTCGATTTAAAGTACTTTAGCTCCAAAACAGATTTTTTAGCGTAAATTTTAGCTTGTTCGGAGAGTTTTTCCGCTAGGTTAACTTTGGTCACTCCACATAGAGTCCCACGTCTAACCATATCAATTTTTTTGTCTTCTTAATACGTTATATCTTCACGGGTTTATAGAGGCACTGCTTTTCGTTAACTCCATCAAGAGTCTCTTCCAAATGCCTTCAGAGCCTTTTGAAAACTTTAATCACAAATCCATTTGATGAAACCTTGATCAAATATTCACAGTATCCAGTATTTTTCAAATGAAAGCAGCAGGTTTCTGCCTAAACATATATCAGCTCATTTGGCACAAAAATCCATAAAATGTCTCTCAAAGGCTCTGCAGTCGACCATCACTAGTCATTCATGAAATTGCAAAAGCGACTTTTCCGCCGTCACCAGATGATCTCAATTAATTTCGTTCCCAGCAAGTCAAATAATTCCAAAAATAAAGAATCGTTTTAATTCGACTGGTATTTGCTGAATTCCAGCTTACTCTCGATTATTAATTTTTTACCATCATCATCACACGTGAGCGAGGTAATAACTCGATAGATGAGACGTAACTTGCTTCATTTGTCGCTCCCGACAGACTCCCGGAGACACAAGCGAGTTACAGCTCTGTCGTGATTGCGAAAAAAAACATATTGGGTGCGCACTCGTGAAATTATAAAACCCAGGATTAATTAATAATTCAATTGTTTATTTGCATAATTAAGGACTTAATATAAAAGTTTTTTCGCCATCCAACCTCCCACCGGCCGGCCAGAGCGCGTGTATTCATGTTCAACAGTGGAAATATTTAATAAAACATGAAATTAAATTGATTCAAATGATTGAAAATTAAATTCTGGTTCATTAATTGTGTTCTGCTGCGCCCCGCCATATACCTCGGGAGCAGCCATGCCATGCAATCTGTGTGTCTGCTGTTTCAGCAAAAATGTTTGGCGGGCAAACAATTTGCAACATTCGGCACACAGAAAAAATGTCAATAATTATTATTCAACATTTGTGTGTGTGTATGCAGCGACCTATAATGCGGTGGATCCGAGTGGCAGTGCGCGAGGTTCATTCATTACTGGACGATGATGATGTTGTTGATGACGATAATCATAATTTTTATGCCCATCGTGACCAATTAATTATGGCTTGTGGATTGAATTTTACAAAAAGCCATGTTAATAATTTTAATGAGGAAAACATATGTTAATTTCGGAACACGCTTGGCCGGCAAATCTCAGGGCCGGGCCAGCGAGGAGCCCCCGGTGACGGCCCTTTCTCGGTCTTGCAACATTGTGGTGGCGTACAATCATAAATATTTGTTTCGTTATAGAGTTGATCTTGTTAATTAATTGGGTGTGGAAGTACGAATTAATTAGGCACTTTTCATAAATGTCACAACTTTCATGTCTGATGTCAATTACACTCTGGCTGCCACCAAGCTTGAAATAATACGGAGAGCCGGCGTATCAAGCTAATAATGGCGCAGAAAGGAACAAAACGAGAAAAACACTCAGCAGTGGCAGAAAGGGGCAAATTACTTTCAGCGCGGACGAGATAAAGGGTTGAAACGTACTTTCTCGTGACATGCGAATGGGCGCGGGTCATGCAGGCGTTGACCTGTTAAGAATATTTGTCCGTCTGTCTGAAATTTACTAATATATTTGTTGCTAGTGAAAAAAATTGAGTTTATTTTTAAATAAATACCTACTTAATACTTTGAACTGGGCTAAGTATTTTCCAAAAGCAATCAAAATTTCCCAATTTGAATGAAAAGGAATTACTAAATTCTGCAAAGTTTGGTATACATCAGCGCCACGAGAAGACACTCAAGAGCCATAACTCGGTAAAGAGCGACATTAAAAAGCCATTTACATGATAATGGTAATTGCCATAAGCATCTCAATAGACGACAACACACAAACTTCGACACTTCTCGCTCCTACAAGCGAAACGAGCCATGTTCTACACACTCGGAGACGAGCTGGGTTCAAAAGGTCAATTAAAATAATTGCTTATAATAGTTCAATCAAATTATTATTTATGATGTGAATGAGCGTACACACACACTCGTAGCACGCCGATGCGAATGCAAGTTGGGGCATCTTGTCGAGCTTGTAATAAAGTTTATCAGCTGCTTTTTAGTTTGCGGCCCATTTGAAATTAGAAAATAGGAATCTTATTAAAAGTGCGGAGAGGTTAAGTGGTGTTGGGAGCAGGGGCACAAAGATAGAGTTTCATAAGCACCGCAAACGCACGTACGAGATTTTTACCTGGAATGTGCGGTGAAAGAGGGACGTATGGGTGGTTATTTATGGGACAGTCGGTAAATTTGGTGAGGTCACAGGCAATTTGTCAAGTGAGGGGCGCTTCTTTGACCTCTAGAACATTTCAGGGGCCACTGAGAACTTACATTTTGAAAAAAATTGCCATTTACTTTAATGTTGATCACCAAATTGGATATAATTTAGGGCTTATTGATCAATCATTAACATTTAAAATATCATGGTAATTAATAAAATTTATTTTTTTCATAAATTTAATGTTTGAATATTGAAAAATATTGGTATCTTACCTTTAAAATGGATCTGAGCTGTCGATTTTCACCCAATTAAGTAATGTTTATACTATGTGGATTTTTAAAACAAAATTTTAACTAATATTTTATATCATTAAAAGTGGATTTCAAACTGATAAATAATAAAATGACACATTTTTGGTCCTTCAATCAAGTAATCTCTGATATTTAAAGGTTCAGTCACCTTTTAGAGATAGGATCGAAGCTTGATTTTTAGGGTTGAAATGTTTGGATGAACAATTTTATGATACGTAACAAAACTTTTAATACAAAAAAGCATTAAGTACTTAAACGGTGAAAAGTTGGTTTAAGAAAGTCCCTCGGGCTCCTCGTTTATGCAAAGTCAAACGCTAGAATGTCCCCGGACGAAATACATGTACAAAGCTGTGTTGACGGCAACCAGCAACCCCTCACGAGAAGAGACGGTCCTGCAGTCAAAGATGAGCGAGAGGAGGAATCGGGGATAGTATGGTGAGGCGAGGCGAGGCAGAGCACGACGAGAGGAATATAAAACTATGCCAAGAATGTGCAATTAGTGAATGTACACGAAAAGCGTGTTCTCTGTGCCCGTAGGGCTCGGCTTTTCCTCTACGCTCTCCATATATCGTCGTATCCTTTGCCTGCGCGCCACAATTTATCCTCCCTGTGATCGTCGTCTTTCCTCGTGCCTCTTGCATATATTGGCTTTGGCTTGCAGAGGAGTCCTCATTGTTGTCGTCGGGGTAGTTATAAAATAATATGCCATGCCGAGAGATAATAAAATGACTGCTGCTGTTTGCTTCCTTTGCAATGTGGAGCAATTTGTGGGTGTCTAAAACGCATGGTGGAGCTCGGGGGAGCCGACTTTGGCCAGCATGGATACCGAAACCAGATTAAAATTAAAATCTTCAGGGCGAGCCAGGCCAAAGGATGGAGTGGAACAAAGATTTTGTTTATTGTGTTTGGGTAGTGGCGATTGAAGCGAGGCACTGGAGGGCGACGGAGCGGGGCTACCCGGGCCTTCAAAGCAATTTCGAATTTGCTGCTGAGTTTCAACGTGAATTGTTGGCTGATGTTTCTAACTTTCTGATATCCAATATTTATCCGTACTGGCAACTCCTGAACTAATGTGTCGTGTTTTACCCCTCTTAACACATCATTGAAGATCTAAGACTAATCTATGTCTAAGTTTGTAAATTTGTTTGTTTGAAAACTCGTAAATTCTGAGACTTAGAAACTGGAGAGATAATGTCAGATATTTCTTGGTTTTCATTTAGATACTTTTCATTGATGCCTAATAAAAATTTCGCATGCTAGCATTTTGAAAAATTCGGAATTTGATAAATAATGATACAAGAAAATTTTTTCGGTAAAAATGGTGAAACTTTGGGCCCCTCAGGACAAAACACAGTAAAATTTTCAGACGTTGTTGGAAGTCGAAGTTTCCTGTTTTGGAATATCAGGTCCAGTAAAGGCAGTGAATCTAAGTTCCTCTGTAAGAGAGCCGCAGCAGAGGAAGAGGAAAGGGGTGCCAGGGAAGGAGAAAAGGCAGACAAAGATTAAAGAAAAATAGTTACGAAGTTTGTCTGCCAGTCGAAACGTTGTATCCTCTTCTGCCCAAATACCTCCCTGCGCCGCTCCCCATCTATCCACCTCAGGAAATTAAACTCAGAAGATGTCCATTTTGCTTCTCTTTTATGTTTCAAATTTGTTTTGTCTTTGATTGTTTCCCTTTGTTCTTCTCCCATGCTGAACCGGTAGGTACTTGCAGAGAGGTATAAAGAAGGTACAAGAGACAATCATTAACTGTTACTGCTCGCTTTTACCGCAAAAACTCATCACAAAAGTGTCCTTGCCAGGAATGTCCTACTTGTGTGCCTTTGGTAAACAATTTCAGATTTTTCTGGGTGTCTGTTTGTCTTCTGCACGCCCCACAATCGCCACTGTTCCACTTTGCAATCGATTTTCCGCATGTGAGGTGAACGGAGAAAAATGGAAACTCATCGTGAAAGTTATAATATTAATTTTCTCCTTTGCTCGATTCAATAAATAATAATTTATGGCATCCCATTTATCTTTGCACCTCGATCAAAATAATGAAAAGGTATCAGACAAGCTCGGTTACTTGGCAGTCTGGGGCGCCAGTCCGGCCAATGCTTCGCCGAGCTCCTCTGGGACGAGGGAGGCAAGCGTAACTGAACGGTTACCCCGTGAGTGCGGGTGTGTTTGTTAGAGGGTTTGTTGTTGTTGGGAAATTGCTGGGTGTCGGATAAATTAATAATACAACGCATGTCATCTAACGTAATTTATTGGAAGAGGAAAACAATTAAAATCATCTTTATGTGGTGTGGGCCTGCTCAAACTTGCCTCCTCGTCGTGCTGTGTGACTTGAGGATGGGGGAGGATGGGGAGTAATTGGCTTCAAATTCGAAGTTTAGTTGCCGTCAAAAGTGAGTCCTGCTCTCGGTGGAGTGAAAAACGGTAGTTTTGCAGCTTCGGATTTTTCCGAACAAAGCTTAATAATAACCTATAAATAATTTTCCTCCTCATCCGGTAATGCGACATCGGATTACAGAATGCTATGCATACACGCAGACGTAGAAGGAAAGAATTGTGTAGATTTGCAATCGGCTTATATCGAGGATATGCAACACAAATCCGATTTTCGATTGAATCTGCTCCTTTCATGCTGCCATCTTCCTCCGCATATGCGCGCTCGTACCTCACTCGAGTGCACGTGTGACTATACATCACCTGTTGAAGCCTGGGTTCTGATTATGAGAGCCTCTTTTGTTGTAGGAGGGAAATGAAGGGGAGTTTGTAAAGCCCAGAAATTCGTTATCGTAGATTTTTTGATTTCATACTTTTTAAGAAGCTCGTATCTTCATGAAAGATTGCTGATGGTGAATTCTTTTAAGTGCCAGAAAAGAGACAAACAGACAAATCTTCAGCCCCCGCAAAAGTCCCCGAAGGAAAACTCCTCTTTGATCTCCGCCTTGTGCTTCGTGCGTGCATCAAAGCCTACATCATCCCCATATTTCCTCGACAAGGGATTGGATAATGTTGATGCAACGAATCCGAGGCAGAGTCGAAGACGTACAAAGAAATATTTTTGTGAAAAGAAGATTCCAGGGCGCCGGGGGTATTAAAATTGCGTGTACCTTCCTCTCCTCGGAGGTGCCTCTGTACGCGCCTTTGAAGAAATCGGCGTCGCACGATACAGCAGGATGATCCAATATGCAAATTCTCGAGTCGGTGTGTCTGAGAAAGCAAAGAGACATATTTTAATATATTAAATAAATGAGCTTAGATATTTCATGGATTTACAACCCCCCAGCATTGACATATGTGAATCCTCCTCGCCGACATGCAAAAGGATAATAGTTGTGTTTATTTTGCGTTTCAAGCTTGGAAGGCACCAGAGACACGTGAATATTCAAAATATTTTCTTTCCTTCGGCAGCTTTTGACGTCTTTCCTTCCTCGTCAGCTCTACTTTGGGCGAACACTCGTACCTTAACCCAGTCCGTGTAGGAAGACAAAGTTGGAGCGGAAGAGGGAAGATTTAGGCGTATCAGAGGAATTTCGGATGGCTTTGATTTGGGAAGCGAACTGGCTTTGCGTTGTCGCTTTAGACTTATTAGGACTTTTGGGTAACCTCTGGGTGTCCTTGAATGACTTTTTCGTGCCTTGACGCTTTGATTCGGCTCTTGGTTGCTCCAAAACTCTTTTTAAAAAAATGTTTTCGAACATATTTCTTTAATAAAAATATCTGACCCTCTAGTGACCTATAGGTATATATCTACCCGTACTACATAGAATGTTGATTCTATTGATTATGGTCTTTTGAGAACTTCAAAACCTTCTTAACATAAAAAAGTCACTAGGGCTTCTAAAAATTGTGTTTAACAATTTTCCACAGTTTTGCCTATTTTGGGAAAAATCACATTTTTTTGTGTTTTAGTCCACATAAATAGTACCTATTGAATTTGCGAAATTTCATTGTTTCAAAATGTTTTTGAAATTCCATTTCAATTCTAACAGACGCGACTGAAGGCAACCCTATCCTGAGCAAAAAATACTCATTTTTACACTTTGAAATATTTATAAATACAAATAAACCAAAATAGAATAGTTTTGCCGCTCAATGAATTAATTTCTAAAATTTGTCCTTAAAATTAAACTTGACAAACTTAGTCATTTTGAGCAAAATTCAACAACTAGTTTTGGCCCTTTGAGAGCACAAATTTTAGAAGACCTATTAATCACATTTTAGGCCTAAACTTGCATTAGATCAAACCCTTTCGAAAGTTCCACTAGTTGAAAAAAACTGAGACTCGTTTCTTTAAAAACGTGCAAGTCAAACCACACTTTTTTGCAAGTGACACGGGGACGAAACGAAATCCTGGTTGCCTGGGAGACAATGGAGGTAAAACGTTCTGCTCGCAGATCAACGGAAGAAAATGTAATACGCAAAGAAACAAAGAAAGGTGCCTGAGCTCCTTTTGTGTTGTCTGATCCTTGCGCTGTCTCAAAGAAAAGTGGTTTTGAAGGCACATTTTTTCTTGCACCCACCCCTCCCCCCTTTCTCAGTGAAATGCCACATTCGTATAATATTTCATCCATGGTGCGTCTCTTTCTGTTTGTTTCGCCAACTTTTGAGCACCGCAAGACACTTTCTTCGGCACAAAGAAGGCACCTCTGATACACTCTCATTTTTGTGGAAGATGCTTGTCTTGCCATGACATTTTCACACCCCCAACTGCAGGAAAATCGGTGTTCCAACTCCCAAGTGCCAGAGGAGAGGACGATAATGAGGCGCGGAAATTAATTGAAAACCGCCGCAATTATTTCGATTTCAATTTTAATGAGGGCAAAGCACAAAAGTATCGGATGAAACATTCCTTTTGATTTTGCGCATCATAAAGGACCGTCGCCAATGTCATTTGCAGGCAAAAATCTGAAATGGAGAGGTTGGGGTGTTAATGGCAATTATCCATTCGGGCGCGTGGAATTCAGGGAATAGCAGCCTCAAGTATTTATTGATTTGGGCTCATTGTCGGTCGCAGTTCAGCTTGTCCTCACTTGGGACTTCAAAACTGACTTTATTAAGACCAAAATTTTCTGAACTGATCAGGTTAATTTTTGGGAGAAAATCTTTTTTGTCCATTTTCGTTAAAATGGCATAAAATGTTATTTAAATTAATCTAAAAATTTTAGATGGATTGAGAATAGGGCCAGGGGTCACAAGGTCCCAAAGATGATTTTATCACCAAAACTATAATATTAAAAGGGACCAAATATGCTCTTAAAATACACTGATCCAGTAGCAAATGATGAAAAGTATTAAAATTTTTAATGACCTGGATCTGATCTAAATTTTTTAACAACTTTTTGAATGTATTTTTGTTTTAAAGATACAAAATTCTTTGACGTCAGCTAAGTGGAACCGAAAGATTTGTGTGAAAAACATGAACAGTATCAAAAGCTTAAATAACATACATATTTTCGCTTCCAAGTCATTATGCCTACACATTTTTGCCTACTGTATAAATTACTCTACACTATTCTAAAACCTACAATGTTTTTAGTCCTACATAATTTTAAAGCCTACATTACTTTAAAACCTACAAAATTTGAATACCTACTGAACCTAATTTTTCACTACCCTTTGCCTCTAATAAAAGATATTAGAGATATTTTTGTACAACATCGCATATATAACGTACAACATCGCAAGAACGTACACTAACGGAAATGTGTAATTGAAGACAGTCCCATGAAGGGTGTATAATTGGAAAAACATTCTGGGGACTTAATAAGTTTGACATTTGTAGACAAAATTTTATAGGTAAAAGAATGTAGGCAAAAAAACGTAGACAAGATATTGTAGACAAAAATGTGTAGGCATAATGACTGGGGACCATATTTTCATATTTTTACTTTTAAATGATTTTTGTTTTTAAGTTTTTACCTATGGAATTTTAGCAAAAAATTTGCTTAAAAAGTTTGTTTTTGTTGTCATTTTTCTATTCAAACTTTTTGTAGGTTTATTTGAAATGGAAAAAAATAGCAAAGTTGAAAATAACAAAACAAAATTCAACTACGGACCATTGGAAATCAGTTTATTTTTAAAAATATAAAAGCTATTAAATGTATTCTCATTAAAACTTTTTTCAAGTTTCTTATTTTAAATTCAGTTGAGAATCAGCAAAATGAGTTACCAACAGCTACCAATGAATACCAACAGAAAATTTCGACTTAAAGGCAAAAAAAATTAAAATATGCAAAAATCTATACAAAATATATTTTTGAAAAAATATAAGATATGCCCCTTCGTCAAAATATGCCCTTACGTCCAAAATATGCATTTATGCTGTAATAAATAAAATTTTTTGTCTATTTCAAGCTCTTTAACGAGGTCTTTTTTTATTTCAGGACGCAATGAGCTGATAGCACGATATATCAAGATCCGGACAGGCAAGACGCGGACCAGGAAGCAAGTCAGTTCACATATCCAAGTATTAGCGAGAAGGAAACTTCGCGAGATCCAGGCCAAGATGAAGGTGGTGAGTATTTTTGGGCCCAATTCCTCGAATTCTGAACTTGTATCGTGAAAAATAGGACCACACAATTGGAAATGTGAAAGCTTTGCAGACTATGTCGAGTATTCCGAGCGCCCAAATCGTCTCAGTTGCCGGGGGCCCGAAGGGGGTTCTCCCGCTTTCCAACCCCAATCCCTATGTTCCCTACGCCACCGTAAGATTTGAGCCACAATTTATTAGAGCTTGTGTTTTGTGTTGTTTTGTCATCACAGCAATCACCCTCGCCGCACACACACACACATACACCCTTGAGCTGCAGGTCACTCTTGCAGCCCCATTGGCGGGTCGCATCTAAATTCCTCTCAACTCATTCATCTCAGCTAACGAAGCATATGTATTTTTCATCACGCTTCTCAAAAGCGGATTAATCAAATGCCAAATCGCATTCATTCAATACGTTTAGCTCCAAGGTCACACACATCACTTGTGTCGTGCTCGCTGCAAATCATTCAGAGACCACTAGTCGGGCTAGTGTTGAGCTGGCAACGATATCTGTTGTTGTGCTTGCTCTTGCCTCTCACGAGCAGTGACGTACTGGTTTTTCGGCAGGGCAGTGGACTTTGGGTCTCATGATTTTCTAAGACCTGTGATCGAAATCTGATTTTTAGTGGAAATGGATAAAAATTCTACAATCTGTTTACATAATTTTGGTAAACCAAATCATCCCTAGCTGAAATGTGTTCTAAGGTTTTATAGGAATTCTTCTCTACTAGTTATTGGATTCCATATTGAGTATATTAAAAGGAGAGTGAAACCCTGATTCCTAGATATTTTTGAGATTTTTCTCGCAGTGATTAATTTTTTATTAAATAAAAAAGATGAAGAAACCCATACTTCCAAGGTCAAAGAGCCCATCTGGATCTTTTTTGGCAACGCCTCTGCCGACGTATGTTGAGGTAGTCAATAAATTGATTTTTAAATCTGTCATGAAGACTGGAGACATACACACAAAGGAGCTCGAAGCGGTTGTAATTACGAATTGTTTTGTTGTTGCTGTTGTAGGCACACTTGTGCTAAATCCGTAAATCAGCACTCGGGCCTCGAGCGGTCTGCATCGAGCTTTTGATCACGCTGGTGTGGGTCGGAGCGAGCGGAATTCGGGACCTAGATGCAAGAAATGTGAGCAAATTCGACACGCAGGAAAAGAAGACTGGAGTTCCGATTGAATGGACTCTCAAGGCCCAAATAAGCCTCTCACGCGCGGATATGGTCGATCAGAAGTGAAACTGCTCCGGAATTAATCCCCAGAACGAGCTCTTAAATTACAAGCATGTAGTTACCAACGTGGTTCGCCTTGCTTCAAAAGCGATACATTGTTACATGAGCAATTGCATTAGAATCGAGTGAAGTAAACAAGCTGCAGTACCAGACTTTGAGTAACCGGGCAGTTTTGGTTCGCTAATGGGTGACCATTGACTTGCACGTGTTGAGGGCAGAAATCGTGGGTTTTCAAACTTTTTGGTTTTTAAACCAGTCAAAGTCTGTAATATTTTTAGGAGACAAATAATGTGTTGAATAAAATAAGATTGCTATAAAAAACTTAAAAGTTACTCAAAACTCAGTTTGCCTGGGATTGAAACCTCACAAACTTTAATAAAGCCTCGTGTGGTTTAGTCTCTGACGCCTTGGCTTTACCGAGCCTCTCAATTTCAAACACCTGAAAGCTCACCTCCTGCCTAAAAGAATTGCAACACCTCAGCTGCTGTCTTTGTCGAGCCCGTCGCTTTGCGTTTTGTGCGACTCAATCAATTCTGATTTATACACACGGCCAAAGACATGCATTGAGATCACAGGGCATGCATGTAAGTGCCATTGATTGATCAATCGGTATCGCAGCATGGAACAATCTCAGTGTTTTTGTCGTGCGAGAGGCTCAGGTGGATACTCGTTCATGTTCTAGGCTCAGTCTCATTACGGAAGCAGAACAGGTTCGTGTTTAAGAAGCTGCCTACGCTGCCAGCGACGTCTTGCGACACCCATTTATCGAGTGCGCTGTAATTATATACACTGTCATGCCGCTAAAGCGTTAAATCGAGACTATTCAAGGAGACGGGGGTGTCACGAGCCTTGTCTAATTGCTTTTTGCCAAAACACAGATTTAATTCCTGGCAATCAAGCGCAGCTAGCGAGCGATTTGAAAGCTTTAGAAAACTGATGTTAGGTTGAGAACTACTTCTTATAGTAGCTTCAGAAAGCTAAAGCTTAATTTTTTGTCCTCTTTCTTTGATAAAGTAAACCAAAACTAAGAATATATGGAAAGCCCCAAATGAATTTATATTTCATAAACTGCTGAGAGGTCTAATCTCAATTGAAACTGTTTCAAAAAGTTGCCAAAAGAAATATTTTTAAATAGGCTTGTTTTGGTCTGAGGTGACGAAAGCCTAGAAAAACCCGAATGATGTCTTTAATAGACGACATTGCCGTGTCTCCAGGAACCACAAGCCGAACACAAACTCAGTGCTCCGATATCCAGCCGTACCGCAATATCCCTCCCACAATCAGCACATTGTTCAATCTTCATGCACACGTGATAATCAATAATGAGTAACCTCATGATGCGGCCAGGCAGCTGTAATTATGAATGCATTTCGGCACATCAGGATTTGAGCGAATAAATGGGCGAGCACAAGCAGTGAAACATGCAAAGAGACGTCAATAAGCTGTAACACATAATTGGAACCCACTCAGTTACAAAATGAATTATGGACGATGATGCGTATGCAATATAATTACAAGGCAGCCAAATATATTCCCGGGACCACAAAGATCCGCTTTAATCTTCGAGCGATCCATTAACGCACTCAATCGCGCCACTAATCCCCCATTCTGTGTGTCCGTGTGGAGTTTCCTCGCCTCTGACATGCGTCTCGCTGATCATTTCTCCACATTTTGTGCCGTCCGTTTTTGGTGAAACCATGAACGTGTTTTGGGAACTAACGAGGGTCTCTCTTTGCAGCAATTCTGGCAGCCTGGACTGCAACCGAGCACATCACAAGACATCAAGCCGTTCGGAGGGTGCTACGCGACGGGAAAGCCAGCGCCGGGTGTGCTGCCGGGAGAGGCTGCTCTCCAGACGACGCACACGTGGGAGGGACGGTCCATTGCCACCCACAAGTTCCGGCTGGTGGAATTCTCAGCATATCTGGAGGTCCGGGCTGAAGAACACGTAAGTGTCTGATGTTTCCAATTTTAAGTTTTTGCTCCTTTTAGTTTTTTTTACTTATTTAGAAAGTTTCTCGGTCTTGAGTAATTTTTATTTTTTAAACTACAGTTTTGTTTAAACTACAGTTTTTAAAAATGTAAATCTTTAGAAGAACTCATCTAAAGTTTTCTCCTTCAGCATAATTTTATAAATTTTTTCATTATTTTAGTTAATCGTTTATTCTTGAACCCAGTGTTACTTTCGTCAGTAATTTGTAGAGTAATTCTCTTTTGAAAAAGAAATGAGCCTCTATTCCATCCGAGAAAATGTGTATTAAGTATTTCCTGTCGGTCAGAAAGTGCAACCTTTTTCAGTAAAATCTAATACGTCTTTCTTTTTCCCAGCAGTATCAAAAACACTTGTTTGTACATATAGGCGAGACTCATCCCACGAATCCCATGCTTGAGGTAAGTTAATTGTGATTTGCCGCGTTCGTATTGCAAGAAATGCAGCAAAGCACATTTTGATTTATTACTTATTAATTCCATGAGAACTCTCTGGCTCGAGGTGCGTAGGATTTAGCTCGTCATTTTGCATACGGAGCGCTGCCATGCCGCGCCGCGCGACTTGAGCTGAACGATTGCGAAATTGGCTAATAGTAAATGACAAATGATTACGCGACGGACGTTAGGAGGTGGGGCTCGCAATTGTAATAAATAGAAGTAGACGTGAGCTAGACGGTAGAAAATGGGTGCGTGGGCGGGGAGATGATTAGCTTTTATTTTCTTTGTTGCATAATTTTCCAATTTTATTGCTTACATTGTGGCTCAACTGGTGACTTTAATGTCCTGTAAGAAGTGGGCAGGGAGCTTTAAATGTCAGCAGGTGTTACTTTGTAGGCACTTGAGTCTTGACTGTTACTGGCTAGATTTTGAGCTTCAGAGTCTTTCGAGACATAGAGAATACAGACAAACCAGAGCAGTTTCGATTAAAAATACCCCAAGCTGAAATAAAAGCTGATAATTTAATGTTTAGGGTTAAGCTGCTTTGTAGGAAGGAGCTGTTTCAATGGAAATAAATAAAAAACTGCATCCTGAAGCTTTTAGCTGGTCTGGTTTTAATGAATTGCTTTGAACCACACCAGGATAAAATAATTTTCCCCCAAGCCGTCTACTTACTGTATAGACAGTCCATAAATTTCAATGAAAATCGAATATGCTGCATTTCTATATTGCAACCTTCTTAAACATCTAACACGAATATTCCATTCCAGACGGTGGATCTGAAGGAGATTGTTGATAAATTCCCTCAGAAGAACGGCGGACTCAAGGAGCTGTACGAGAAAGGACCACAAAACGCATTTTTCCTCGTCAAGTTTTGGGCTGACCTGAATACAAATATCACAAATGACACGGGTGCCTTTTATGGCGTGAGCAGTCAGTAAGTTAAACATATGCACATAAACACCAGAGTGACCAATCACCTCGAAATAGGTCGATAGTAGATCTCGCATCTAATTAAGCATTCACCACAGTAATCACTTTTCTGACATTTATTAAATCTTCCATTTATCTCGTTAATGCCTTTGAAACCCCACCACCGAGAAAGATAGCGCGCGCAGAGGAAAAAAAAGTCAAAACACATTAATTATTATTCAAAAATGGACCGCGACGATAATTTGGAGACTCGCGCTCGGAATAAAGTTGTTGCGTAGAGACTCAGAACGAGTTTTGTGTATTTACAGTTATGAAAGTCAAGAAAATGTAAGCATCTCGTGCTCAACCAAGGTCTGCTCGTTCGGGAAGCAAGTGGTCGAGAAGGTGGAGACGGAATTCGCGACACCCGAAAACGGAAAATGCGTCTATCGCATCTCAAGATCTCCCATGTGTGATTACATGATCAACTTCATCAACAAGTTGAAGAATTTGCCAGAGAAGTACATGATGAACAGCGTTTTGGAGAACTTTACGATACTTCAGGTGAGTATTTTTGTTTCACCTTTTGTAAAGTTTCTAGAGCTTTTCAACCTAGGGCCTTCAAATAAGTAGGTTGACATTTTGAGACAAAATTTGAAGAACAAACCGATTCTATGTTATTGTTGTGGTGTTTTAGAAAATTAATGCCATTAAGATTTGATGTAATCTTTTGGTTACCAATTTTATCGGTTATGGGACTCAACAGTGGCGTCACAACAAATTTATGGGGGAGCAAATCGGCTGTAATTTTGTTCCAAGGTCTCAGTCCGCAGAGACTCAATTTGTCTGTCCACAAGTAGAAAAAAAGTCATGAGTAATGAATAGAATACAATACGAACAGTATTTGAATACGTTTTTAAATTTTCTATTATCATGTTGAATAAGTTTTTTTTAGAAAAACCTATTCCAATTCAAAGGGTAAAAATATTTTAGTTTTAAGAAATTATGGTCGGTTAACTTTTAGCTATTGAGGCAACGAGGGAAAGAAAGTAAGCCTTCAGAGATCAAAAATACAACTCGAGTCTCTTCCATTACAGATAATATCAAACAAAGAGACCCAAGAAACCCTTCTGTGCATCGCATTTGTGTTCGAAGTGTCCTCCTCGGAACACGGCGCCCAGCACCACATCTACCGGCTCAAAAACGATTAGCAAGAAGCTGACTTCCATTTTACCGCCACCGCAGCACTCTCATCCTCCTCCTCCCTCAACATCAGCAACAACAACAACAATCACAAGTCCCCCTTTGCCTCCTCCTACGCCGCCTTCTACCACACGTCCCTGCTAGGAGGTGCGTCCTCGTCTGTTCCCTCTGCTTCATCCTCCCCCATCATCCAAAGTGCTGAAAATAACTCCACCGGAAACGACGCCATCTTGCAGCAGCATACCACGGCTCCTCCCTCCTCCGCCGCCAAGCCCCCTCATCACACGATGGATGCGATAATCACGTCGAACGCGCTGCACCAGCTGGCCGCAAGCTACGGGTCGGACCTGCAGGTGAAGCGTGAGTTCGCGGCCGCGGCATCCTCCTCCATCTCGGCGGGCGAGTGAGCAGCAGCAGCGCCTACAGTGTGAATAGTAGCAACTTCTAAGGTCATAGATGTAATTGAGAAAAAAGGAAAATCCACAAAAAAAGAGAAAAGCCCTCCTCTAGCAGATAGACCATAGTTTCCTTCACACATAGCCTGAAAAGTATTTCTCATTTCTTGAATTATTTTTAAATCTTCATCTCACTTAGCAGTATTTTGGTTTCATAAGAGAAGCTATTTCGAATTTTCTAAAAGACTTTCTATGAAGGATAAGAAGAACATTAAAATTTCAATTCTGCCTTAAAGCTTGAGGGCTCAGATTCAGGGCTTGACAATATGAAACAGATTTTTTCTAAAGATGAAACAATTTTAGCAAAGGTTAAATGGAGATTTCAGGCTATGTGGGTTGGAGACTTTGAGATAGACATAACTTCTTAGAGCTACGCGTAAGTTACGATAAGGTGTCAGATGTACAGGAAAAGATTTCATTAGTTTAGCTAGCTTCTGACCACCCAGCTGGCCCGGCTCTCCCCTCCCGAGACCGAGTCGGGCCGGCCGAAATTCTCTTCCTCTTTCACCCTATCGGTTTGAAGAAAGATTCTCCACAAAAACGTTTCAGTGCCTGTATCTCTTCACTAGTATCGAGAGCTAGATGTACTAAAATTCTTAAGCGTAACTTCCAACTGTAAGATTCAAGGGACGCGATTTTGAGATTTCGCCCTCACCTCTCATCAGAAGCCATCCCGACTAAAAGAATGGAACCATGGATATTATACTTTAGGTTTTTGTCTTTTAACGAGTAAGTTTTAGGTAATTGACACGATCTTCTATAATTATTAAACTAACCACCGGACGCGAGGGCCGCGAGACAGAAAAGCGGTTCGGAGCCCTCGCGTCAGAGGGTACTCACACAAGCGTACTTTACGACCAGCTAGTAGGACGTGGTCCTTAATATGTTCAAAGTTTTATATAGATAAATGCCGTAAGTGATAGATTTTGTCCATCTCAAGTCTGGGACCAAGCAGGTCTTGGATTAAGTTAAAGTAATTTTTTAGTTCTCTGGCAAAATTTTGATATAGTGATAGAAAATGAACCACAATGCGCCATTTTAATTTGTAAGATAATAATTTTAGAGGTTTTGATTTTACTTGTCGTGTACTAAAATCTTACAAACGAGAGCAATAAGGCAGCTCAGCTCTAAAATACGTCTCTACCTGAATGTATAAAATGTAGCAAGCAATTTAGCGATTTTACGTTAACTTCTAAGTTTGATGATCTTCAAATATAATGAAATATGGCAATACAAACGGCATGGCGCTCATTTTTGCAATTTTAATTTAAACAGAAAATTAACGAGTTCATAATTTTAAATGATTTTTTTATTTCTACAAGTAGACTAGGACATACAGAGATACACATTAAAGTAAACAGGATAAAGTTATGTTTATGAATTCAGTAAATAAACAGAATTTTACGACGAAACAAGATGAAGAAAATTGGAAGGCATGAAATGGCGTTTCAGGAACGCTCGTTTCTCTGAATTTGACAATCCATGGTTCGAGGAGCTTTCAAATAATTTTGCGAGAAAGTAGCAAAAGTTGGAACTGAAAAAGTTGAAGTCACATCTGAGTCAAAACTTTTTCAGGAAACTCAAAGGGGTCATGCTCGTGAAATGTAAATTAAGAAGGCCATGTAAAAAATCCGACCCACCAATAAAAATTGAGGCCAGCCTGAAAAGATTAGATTGGACCCGGACTTTTTGCAGGAGACCCTTTGAAAGCTCCCACACATGGAACCAAATCGTCAACGAACTCAATTCGATCGAGTATCGAATTAGGAAGTGAGGAAAATAAAAATAAAATCATTGTTTGATCTCTTAATTAGTCAAATACAAACGAGTTTATTAAACAGATTAAAAATCCAAAATGGGTCGCGTAATATACCATCTTCATTGTAATATCGGACTTATCACCGGATTTCAAGATAATACAGGATAATAAGTAGGAAGAATAAGCTTATACATGTAACAATAGTAAATGTACCTTCTTCTGAATAAACTTTTTCGGAGTCACACGCATAAAAACTATCACGAGTACGACAAATCCATATTTTTTCTATAGTAAAGGTAAATAAAGATAAACAATAAAAATGCTGCAATTTTTGAAACAAAAGAATCATATGCAATCATATATTCGCAATGTCTGTAATTTTTATTAACTTTAAGAGAAAGAGAAGAAATTTTTGGGTTGTAAATCTGTAAAAACTCGGTTTTAAAATATATTATACATACAACTCTTTACAATATATCATTAAAATACGATAGTGTTTAATCATAACTTAACTTTAAAATTGAGAAAATTATAAAAATTACGATTAAACTCCTTAATTGAGAAATTTATATGAATGATGAAATAAAAGATGAAAATAAAATTGTCCAAAAACTGTAAAAAATGTTTTTGTAATCGAAACAATATTATCTTTGGGGCGACTTTTTACATATTCAGAAAGACTGAGTATACATGAACAGGCATGAACTGGCTGAGGATGTGCCTATGAGAGATCAGATTGAAAAAAATTGTCTTGATATCCTAAGTTTTAATTCGAAAACCATTTTTATTTTATATTCAAACTAAGAAAAGTAATTTTGGCGAAAAACCTACGTGAAATTTTATCAACCAGAACTCTCTGAAGTCTAAAACTGATTTGGAGTTTGGGAAAAATGGGAAGGGAGAGGTGTCAATAGATTATTACTGCCGTTCTGCAACATTAATACTCCAGTAATTTTATCTTAATAAAAGTTGAAGTACTATGTGTAGCTTACCAAACATGTTTCCCTAGGCTTTTGTATCCAGGTGTGAATTTACACCTCTAAAACGCACTAGAATCCTCATAGGAAGCCAAATTAGAAGATTTATTTCAAACAAGGCTAGGAATCAGGTCTTCTCAGTTGCAAGTTCGATGTATTACCACTATGTTTACAAATAATTCTCTGATTATGATTTGAAATACAATTGAAATTCAGTCTTGACTCTGATCGAATAAAAAAACTTTATTTTTACAAAAATATTTCTGATACGTTTTTTTAAAGTCTTATTTTCTTTGTTGTATGAAAAAAATTAGGAAAAGCTTTTCCCTGAAAAATAACCAATGAAGGATGTTAAAATATGAGAAAAAGTTTTTTGTCAATTCGCATGAACTCTAGTATGAAACTTTAAACCACGTGGTTTCTGAGTGTTTGACTTTGAATTTCTAACGAACTTATTTGTCATTTGTCAGCTGTTCCGTTTGACGTTTGTTTTTTCGTCACAAACCAAAACATTGCCGTCAGCACATTCGCATTCCCTAAATTCCCTCAAGTTTAGCTTTTGTACTGGCTATTTCTCCTCTAAAGCTGTAAATAGTGCGATTAAGCAGGGTTTCATCATGTCTCGACATCGCAATGTGCGTCGAATGAGCTACGATGACGACTATGACGAGGATTTCTACGGCCAGTCCGTCGAGGACGATTGCATATCGCCAACAGATGCCTCACAGTGGATTTACGACAGAGCCAAGGGTCAGCACTCGATGACCGAGTTCCTCGCCAACCACACAGACATTGCGGAAGAGGAAGAAGGGGATGATCCCGAGCGGCTGCGACGACGTGACTCCGAGAGCTACCAGATGCCCGAGTTAGACGATGAGACTCGGGCTAAGCTGCTGTCATGCATAGACGAGATCCGAGGGATCGTGGGGGACACGAATTCGGACAAGGCGCTGGTGGAGGCAATCATGGGCAACGACTACGACTGTGCCAAGGCCTTGGACCAGCTCCTGAAGCAGAATGACCTGGTGGTGAAGGAGGAGGTGCCACCCGTGCCCGTCGAGAAAGGTGAGAGGCTCGAGTTTTGGCTCGCTGTACTGACTTTTATCTTTGTTTTCTTTTTGGGAAGGTAAGATTTGACCACAAGTGCTCCCAAGCTCCCACTACCGAGCCTGAAACCCGTTTCTGGGTCTAGCAACCTCGCCCAGCTCGTCAACTCGCGGCTTTCGTCCATGACACCGGCCTCTTCTAGCTCTCAGTTTGTGTTGCCAACCCTGAAAACTGGGAAATTCGCTCTTCCAGTCCTCAAAGCTCCTTCAGACAGCCCTAAAGTTCCGGTTTCCGAACTTCGGTCGCTCCGGTTGGAAGAAAAAAAGATCAAAATAAACCTTTCCAAGACTGTCTGCGCACCCTTCTTCAATCCGATGATTCAAAGTCCCGTTCAGGAACCAGAAAAGACAGAGTTCAAGCCTCGGTTTGTGGACTGCGACGTCACGCCCATCCTGGTGGGGAGGATCCTGCAAGACGAGTACTGCGAAGTCGACGCGACGCCCATTCTGACCACGAGAGTGCCAATCAGAGCTAGTAGGAGTGGGCTTGGGAGGGTTGTGTGCAGGAGATTCCAGATCAAATCGAAGCCCTATGTGGCGCACGTATTCCAGAGAAAGTACGAGGTCGAGCGGTTTGCCTTCGACTCACCCTCGCCGGACGACATCGTTTCGAGTAGCATGGAGAAGGCGAAATTCAAAAGACTTTTGTAGAGAGTGGGTCCCATCATAAGTTTATTAAATCAGAAGTACCTACTTGGTTAAGCTGGCTCTTATGTCTTAGTGTGGTATCCATAATTATTGTTGGCTCAAAATATGCTGAAGAGGCTTACTGATAGAAACTAGAGAAAATTTTACGAATGCTAATTTCTTACTAGAATCGGTCACATTTTTAAATCTTTTTTGGATTTTGAGACTCATTACTTTAATATCTTGGATGAACCCTGAAAACAAATCATCGACCTTCGAAAAAATAATCCCGATTTTTGTTTTGTTTTCGAAGGTCGCTGGAACAATTGCAGGTACTACCGGGATTTTTTAGATGACATGAAAAATAAAACCTGTTATTTCGTTGTTAATCGTGTCACTTTTCTCAGAGACCCGCCTTAGCTTACTAAAATGATCAGAAGTTTTAAGTTAAAAAATAGTTGTAAAATATAATCTACGGCTTAGTATAGGATTGACGAACTGGAGATTATGTATCAAAAATTCACGAGACTAAATGATCGCTAACAGAAGAAACTGAAAGTCTGAAATTTCAGGAATCAGCGAGAGGCTCCTAAACAAGTCAAGCTTCCAGCAAGCCAACCTGAGTCAGCCTTCCATCGTAGTGACGCCCGTAAAGCCCCTGGCAGTGACTCGTGGTTTCGAGGTGGCTCCCAACCCAGTGACGCCCACCAACTCGGGAAGAGCGTCTCCAGCCGCACCTCCTTCCACGCCCCAGGAAGTTCCTTCCGGCCGAGCGTCGCCCGTAGAGGAGAGAGCCACTCCCCAAGCCAAGACATCGAACCGAAATGCTCAGGAAATGTACTCTAAGGAGAGAGGAAGTGACAAGCAGCACCTGCACATGGTCGTGATCGGCCATGTGGATGCTGGCAAGTCGACCCTGATGGGTCATCTGCTCTTCGATCTTGGGAATGTATCGCAGAAAGTCATGCACAAGAACGAGCAGGAGAGTAAGAAGATCGGAAAGCAGAGCTTCATGTACGCGTGGGTGCTAGACGAGACGGGTGAGGAGAGGTCACGAGGCATCACGATGGACGTGGGAAGCTCCAGGTTCGAAACAACAACGAAATCTGTGACCCTTCTGGACGCTCCCGGGCACAAGGACTTCATTCCCAACATGATATCAGGTTTGGAATGCATTTTTGATTCTTGTATCTTAACTCTCATGACTTCATTTAGGAGCGTATTTAGGAGATCTAAAACGATTCATGAACTTTGAAATAAATTTTTGGATCTAAAACTTAATGTTGAGAAAAAAATATAGCTTTCTTGGTTAAAATATTGAAAAACTTGTTTGTCTAAATGTTTATGAGGGTTTTAAAATGTCTTCTCTCAAACTGTACTATTTTTTGTTGCCTTAAACGTTTTTTCAAACAAAAGCTTATTAAAAACCAAGAGGAAATTAAAGAAAGCCACGATATGTTTGAATGAAAAATATATAGCCAATAGAATAAACAAAACGCAAAAAAAAGATTGGGAAAGAAGCTAACGAGCTATTATTATCGTAACGAGCTGAAAGAAGAAAAGTACATCACGAAAGTTGTGCTCGTGGGTTTGATTTTGTAGTTCCAATATCCAATTGTAATATTTTCTTCATTTTTGGACTTAAATTTTTTTATGTCAGAAACGAGGGAATTTTTTCCGAAATAACAAAAGATTTTTATTGATGTCAACAAGATCCCTCATAAAGTTTTCAATTCACTTTCAGGTGCAAATCAGGCCGACGTGGCCCTTCTCGTAGTCGATGCGACGCGTGGAGAATTCGAGACGGGCTTCGAGCAAGGTGGCCAGACGCGGGAGCACGCTCTTCTAGTGCGATCCCTGGGAGTCAGCCAGCTTGGGGTCGTCATCAACAAGCTGGACACTGTTAACTGGTCTCAGGAGCGGTTCGACGAAATTGTGCAAAAGCTCAAGTCCTTCCTGAAGCAGGCGGGCTTCAAGGACTCGGACGTGGTATACATCCCTTGCAGCGGCTTGACGGGAGAGAACCTCGTCAAACCTGCCTCCAGCTCGGAGCTCCTTGCGTGGTACAGAGGCCCAACTCTACTCTCTGTAATTGAGGGCTTCAAGATCCCGGAGCGGGCCATTGACAAGCCATTCCGGATGAGTATCAACGACGTCTTCAAGGGAGCCGGAAGTGGATTCTGCGTCTCGGGCAGAATCGAGGCCGGTGTACTGTGTGCCAACGACAAGGTCCTCGTGAGCCCTACGCGTGAACAGGCCGTGGTGAAGGCCATTACGATGGACGAGCTCCCAGTTAACACCGTCTTTGCAGGCGACCAGGTGGCCGTCACCTTGGCAGGAGTCGATGTGGCCAACCTCGCTATCGGTTACATCCTAAGCGACCTCTACCGGCCGGTGCCTCTAACCACCAGGTTCCGGGCCAGAATCGTGGTCTTCAACGTCGCCAACCCGATCACGCTGGGCTACCCGGTGGTTCTGCACCACCAAAGCCTCATAGAGCCCGCCACAATCGTGAAGCTCAAGGCACAGCTACACAAGGGAACGGGTGAGGTCTTGAAGAAGAACCCCCGGTGTCTGGGAAACAACTCGTGCGCCCTCGTGGAGATCGAGACCTCGCGGCAGATCTGCATGGAGAAGTACGCCGACTACAAGGACTTGGGACGGGTCATGCTCCGCGTCGGCGGCATCACAATCGCAGCTGGACTCGTGACTGACATTTTGAAGTGACTCTCGCTGTTTTCGATTCCCAATAAAGTTTTTTATTGATTCTCTTCAAAAAACGAATTTTTGCTAAATCTCCGAGTTGTTCAAAGCTATTCAGACTGATATTTGAATGTACAATCAGAATCCAAGGAGTTTTTTAATGGATACTTCAACCTTGTTACGATTATGTGCTGGCGAATCAAGGAAAAACAAATACGCTGATAAACCATGTCGCTTTGATCTGAATTAATTTCACATCATCTCTCATCATGGGCAGACATAATTGGAGTCTGTCTCGAGATTTCAAAATAGTTCTCCTACTTTATTTAGGACTACTTCCAATAATTTTTGCAAAACTGAGCTTTACTACTTCTCCGTGCCCACAAATTTTTCAATATGCACCTGCAAGTAACGGGGGCTTAGTGGGGTCAATGCAAGTGATCATCCCTAGAAGCAAAGTGTACGGTTTCAACATCACTCAAGAATTTATTCTTGTGAACTCTCAGGTGAGGTTTTTGTGTTGAGTGTGCCAAACAGTAAAGATTGGAAAAAGTTATCCGCATAAAGTTTTAGAATAAAAAAGGTATGTAGACAGGCCAAAGTTTATGGGGCACAGAGGAGGGAGGCTCCTTAAATTTAAGCCAAAAAAATACATTAATCAATAAGACGTTTATTTAATATAAAAGTTGAAGTCTCCGATTTCCCCCCCGGAACTTATCGATAATTTCTTTATCGTACACACTCGCCAACTTGCTTTTCTTATAGCCTAAAAATGCAAGGTTGTAGAGACGAGTGCTTGTCATCGATGACCTGTTCTCCAAATCAATTCGGGATAACGCTGAAAAAGCTGCCTCGTTGATTGCAGTACTGCACGTAAAAGTTTCGATGGCAGAAAAAAGCTTATCAACAATGGAAACGCTTCTTCAACTGGTTTTAAAATGTGAAGAACTAAACTATTGCTTTCACAAATTCCAGACTCTATTACCTCTTTCAACTGATTTAGCTGTAGTTAGATCAGCATAATTTGGGACTTTCAATCCAACTTGTGAAAGCGTCTTAAGCGATTTTAGATCCATTTAGGGAGCTGAACTTGTCGCCTTAAAATTCAGAGTTCTCTGAAAATCGGCGCTTCATTTCAAATACAGTAATCTCGATTGTATCGAAAAATGCTTCTTTTTGATGGTTTATTTCTTGAGTACTTAAATTGCCAGACACAACAAAATCATCGAGCAAAGCTGAAGTTCGAACTTAGAGTTTTTCTTGCAACTTGAGTTCGCTGCATGAGCTTCTAACAAGGCTCCAACTTGTAGCAAAAACATGCTAAATATTTCCTCAGATTTTGAGTTGCAAATCTCTTCAATACACAGTTCTATCAAAGCCATTGGCGACTTTGCAAAATTTTATTACGCTCAGCACCCCTAGCCACTACCTGGTTACGGGCCTGTATATAGATAATCCAATTTGATTATTTTCAAACTTTGTATACGCTGCTGTTATTTAAAAATTGTTTTGAACAGTTTAGGTCAGAACAGTTTAGCTTAGGTCAAAATTCAGATTCAAACAAATCTTTTTTTAGTTAGGCACTTCGTTGGTTTCTAATTTCAAACGTTAAATAAAATTCTAGATTTTCATATGACTTAATTTCAGCTGATAAACAAGCCCAACATCCGGTTTACTGCAAGCAACAACCAAATTATCGATGACATTTTGGCTGGCAAGGAGATTCATGTCGTCACTGATTTTCTTCAACAATCCTCTGACTTTGAGCTCGTCTCTATTAAATTCGATGGGCAAGAAATCTGCAACCCAAATGCTGCAGCAGCCTCCGACTTGGTTTTTCAACGTGACTTGTCCTTTGGGGATTCTTTAACCCAGTCTCAAAGGAGTTTGTATCTTTAAAGCAACATTTTAAGATGGATTTAAATCAGACCATTTGCGGAAGAGAAAAGAACATCAAAAGAATTATTGGAGGGGAACACGTGAATAAGGTGAAATATCCCTGGGTAGCCTCCGTGATTGTGGGAGGGGAGCACAAATGTACTGCGAATCTCATTGCCAAAAATGTGGCTCTGACTGCTGCTCACTGCTTTCAAAACAATCTCAGTTTCAAAGAAATCCAAATTAAGCTCTTCAACGGCAAGAAAGCAGCGATTTGGGGATTCTTGAACCATCAGGAACATTCACTTCACAAAAACGACATCTCCTTGGTGTACCCAGAGGAGGATGTGACAGACCTTGACTTCGTTCCGGTCTGCTTCGGTTCGGACTTGACTCAAAAAGCTGGAAAAACGGGGCATTTTGTGAGTTTAGGAGAAAACGAGTTTCAGGAGGTTGGAAAACGCTTGTTACTTCCGATGCATGCAGTCACTAACGAGGAGTGCCAGAGCTCAAATATGGATCTGCGAGATATTGTAGAAAGCAACCACTTCTGCGCGGGAAATCGAGACGGAACTGGGCCTTGTGACGGCGACAGCGGAGGCGGGTGGTTTCTTAAGCAGAAAGGAAGAGTGCACTTGCGTGGAATCTTGAGTACTGGGCTGAAGAGCAAGGCCACTGACGCGTGTGATAACTTAAACTACGCGATTTTTGTGGATGTCGATAAATTTGTTGATTGGATTATGCATGAAAATACGCTCGATGCTAATGTTGAAGGACGGATCATGATCGGGAAAAAAATCAATTAAGAGGAAGACAAGTTTGATCCACCTGCGGGTCAATATTTTCAATGTTTTTTGAAAATATGAAAATAAACACATTCAAGCTACAACGCAGGCTACAAGCATTCAAGCAAGTGATAAAATATGAAAATGTGTTTTTAACAAAGAGAAAAAAGTAAAGGCCGATTCACATACTTGGACAAAACGTCCAATCTTAAGTGGTAGAGCTACAGTTTAAGATGATTAATGTAGCCATTTTTCAGACGCTTTTTTTATTTCTCCCAGATTTGTAGGTCTTAAACCGACTTGCGTTTCCAGAGCTCAGCCGTGTTGGCTCTCCGAGAAGCCAGTGAGGCATACTTGGTTGGCTTGTTCGAAGACACCAACTTGTGCGCCATTCACGCCAAGCGTGTGACAATTATGCCAAAGGACATCCAATTGGCTCGCCACATCCGAGGAGAACGCGCTTAAATTTCCACTAAACTACACACAAATTCAAAAACGGTCCTTTTAAG
This sequence comes from Forcipomyia taiwana, assembly GCA_963930915.1. Classification (NCBI taxonomy): domain Eukaryota; kingdom Metazoa; phylum Arthropoda; class Insecta; order Diptera; family Ceratopogonidae; genus Forcipomyia; species Forcipomyia taiwana. The sequence continues at coordinate 193,210 of CAWVOI010000086.1, read as the reverse complement.
GACCACCACAAAAAATAAGAAAAAGTTTTAACAATATTCATATAATCCTAATTACTCTACACTACAGAAGAAAGAACCTCTTTCTCATCATCGCCCTAAACAGTCCTTTTAACATGTTGGACATTTTGTCCAAGTATATTAATCGACCTTTAGGGTCTGTTCACATATTACGTAACGGTGAAAATCGAGATTTTCGACCCCCACCCCCCCCCCTCTGTCACGGTTTGTCCTATATAACAGTACTTGAGTTTGTACTGACTGTCACGGAGCGGCCGACACCCCCCCCCCCCCCTTGGACCGTGACGTAATATGTGAACAGCTCCTTAGAAATTTTACAGTCAAAAGCTTCAATCAATAGTATTTTCACAATTCAGCTAATTCAGCGGCCGCGGAATTGTGAAAAATACTGTACAGGCACGGCTGAATTCACTCGGAAAGTGAGGAAAGAAGGGCTATAATTGCCCCTGAGCGAGCTTGCGAGCGAGGGGAGGCAATATAGACCTACTTTCCGCAAGTCCGAGTGAATTCAGCCGTGCATGTACAGTATTTTTCACAATTCCGCGGCCGCTGAATTAGCTGAATTGTGAAAAAAACAATAAAATCATGCAAAAAATCAAATCAAATTTGCTAATCCGTTTTATTCGTTAGTTTCCACTGCCTTCTTTTGCTTTTTCTTGATTTTCTTTAGCCTTTCGCTCCGGTCAAGGTTCGCTTGGAAAAAGTTGGCCTCCTTGCGGGCTTGACTGATCTCATTCTGTAGCTTCTGGCGGTACACGGCCTTCTCGTACGATAGTCGCTCGCTGAGGTGTACCCACTTGAACCTAGGAAGGTACTTCAGTGCCCACAGAACATCACAGAATCTGTTTCCCTTCTTTTTCGAGATTGGCTTGGCGTTAAGATTCTCCGCAACCCACTTTGCAACCCTCTTGCTCTCGAACTCCACCCATCCCTCAGTGAACTGGATCGCCAGGGGCTTTTTGCTGGTCTTCTTCTTCTTTCTATGAACTGAAATAATTCTTATTTAATTGCGAGACCAAAACTGGTCAAGTGCAGCAAGTGCTTACGAAATTTTTTGTCTGGTTGCAGGAAAATCCGCCCAATGTCCCCGTATTCGCCGAGGAGTTCCTTGATTTTGGCTACGTTCATGTGCTCGGGGATAGAGGACACATAAATGATCCCAGGTTTCTTCTTTTTCGCCTTTTTGAGTGGAAGCTCGTCATCTGTTTCCTCCGACATATTTTCGTCTTCGTCCAGCCGCTCCTCCCCTCCAGCTTCGTGGCCATTATCAGCCTCTTCTTGGTCTGTTCCTTCACCGTCCGATGAGGCAGGTTTTAGCGAGACAAAGTTTTTCCGCTTTTTCATTTTTCCGGCGTGTGTGTTTATTTACTTCTTACAGTTCAGCAGCTGTCAAAAATGGCACAAGCCGTTGGCAATTGCACCAAACTTATTCAGTCGTATTTTGTATAGGGAACTCGTTCATAAAAAGGGTTTGTCTCGGGAATTCAGCGAATATGTGTGGACGAGCTCAACAGCGTAAAACCAAAACAAACCACACGTGGATTATTGAAGTTCTACGATTTGAATTTTCTTAAAATTTAATTATTTTATTAAAATCTTCAAGATGCAGCACGACGACGTAAGTGCTGAAAAATAGCTCAAAAGTGTGCTGAAAAGGTCAATTTTGTAGGTGGTCTGGAGCGTCATCAACACTCAGTTCTGCTCACACAAAGTCAAGACGGACACCCAGAACTTCTGCCGGAACGAGTACAATCTCACGGGTCTGTGCAACAAGAGCTCGTGTCCCCTCGCCAACAGCCAGTATGCCACGATACGGGAGGAAAACGGCATTGTGTACCTCTTCATGAAGACAGCGGAACGGGCGCACTTCCCGAGCAAGCAGTGGGAGCGTGTTAAGCTGTCGAAGAACTTCGAGAAGGCTCTGCATCAGATCAATGAGAACCTCCTGTTCTGGAACAAGTTTGTGCGATCAAAATGCAAGCAGAGGTATGTGAAGATCACACAGTATCTAATCCGGATGCGGAAGCTGCGACTGCGGAGACAGAAGCTGCTGGTACCGCTGCAGAACAAGATAGAAAGGCGCGAGAGACGGCGGGAGGTGAAGGCTCTGGTGGCGGCGAAGATTGACAACGCGATCGAGAAGCAGTTGCTGGACAGGCTGAAGAAGGGGGCGTACCAGGATATCTACAATTTTCCCCAGACGGCGTTCAACAGGGCTCTGGAGGTGGAGGAGGTCGAAGACGAAGAGGCAGAGGAGGAGGACGAGGAGGTCGAGAAGGAGCTCGAGCTTGAGCCGGATGTGCAGAAGGAGCTCGAGCTGGTGGACGAGTTTGTGGAGGGCGAGTCGGACTCTGAGGACGAGTTGGAGTACGGGGACGAAGATGAGGACGATTCGGAAGTAGAGAGCGAGTCCGGGGAGAGAGAGGAGGTCGACGTGCCGAGTGATTTCGAGTCGTCTGATGACGAGGATCCCGACATGGAGGTAATTTTTTCGCTCGTTCTGGCGCGGCTTGAAATTCACGAATATTTCATGTGCATTCACTGGCAAGCGTGAGATTCTAGTCAACAAGTTTTTTAGTGTGCGATGGAGAATGGTGTTGAACGCTCCTGTAAACTGTTGTTTTGGTTTGGAACTTGAATGGGTTTTCTAAGATTTGTGATTTTATTGTAATTCAAAACCTCATGAACCTTTCCGGTTGAATGAATGATGTTTTATGATCCTTCAGTAAATTAGTCTTAAGTCCCCTATAATTCATATGCTAGGGAAACTAGTTCGTTCCAAGAAGAGGGCAAGACTTTCCAAGATCTAAGCCTCTTTAAAATATTACGATATCCTCATATTTAAAGTTTTAAGTCAATATTGTTTATCTTGAATTATTATAAAATTAACCCTTTACAGCGTTATGAAATTGAACCCATAAGTTTTTCACCAGCTCTCATATTAAAATTTTTATCAAATCGGATGTAATATAATTAACTTTCGTATAAACGTTAATCATAATCTAAAGAGTTGTGGGTCTAAAACACCTAACCTCATCAATGACTAATTCATGACCCTGAACTCGTTGCAAAAACGGCAACATCTCTAGAATTTTTAATTCTTGGGTTATAAAGTTTTAGACAGACAGACAAGAAAAAGCGGCCACAATAGTGCACTTTTCCAAAATGTTTGAAAATTCACTAAAAAAGGGACTCTATGGTTCAAAATAGCGGATGTCTCTTTTATGTTTAGCTGTGCGATTTTATGACAACTCATTAGCCAATTGTCGGTGATCAAAAAATTCAGGAACTAATTGCCTGCGTAGCATATGGGCTAGTCATAATGATACCGTCAAAATGTGAGCTCACAATGAGAAATGAATGCTGTTCGATGTTCCTGCATAAAGTTTTCTCTGAACGTTTCACATCAAAAATTTTTACGAAAACACAACTTAGAACTACTGGCTTTTTATCAGAAAAATGAAGGTAACTTTGACGAAGAAAAAAGAAATTTTTTTCTGGATTTTACCTTGAGTAAAATATGCCCCTATAAAAAATATGCCCATGGGTCAAAATTTGTTATCTTGTCCTAAACTAAGTACCGAACAGTGAAACACTCGACCATATCTAAGAGAAACAGACACTGATTAAATCGTAACTCGCCTGGTTTAATGCAATAAAAATTGCGGGCAAATAAGCCGACGCCGAATGCATCTGCTCAATAGGTCAATGCGATATCAGAGTTGATTAATCACGATGAACAGGGCAACAATTCTCTTTAAAGCAGACGTGCTGAAACTCAGCCTCATTAACTGGTTTCGAGTATGCAAATTTTTTCTCAATCTTTGCCTTCGTTCCCAAATATTTAGTCATATGTCCCAATATAGCCCCTCTCAATAGTCTCGCTTCTAAGACACGAGTACTCGTTTGAGTTTGCACTTGAATGTTTTTATCAATCATGGTCGACGTCACGCCAGCCGCCCTTGAAAATTTTTGAAAATGAGACTACTCCAGGCGACACATACCCAAAGACTGACAGAAGGTTCAATAACCATATCGTAAATGAATCTGAGTAAAACGGCTGGTACCAAAGTTTTGGGATCTAAAAATGTATAAAATATGGAAAGCTTTTGAGAGGAACACGGTTATTTACCCTGAAGCCAAAAAGGTTCGAGCCTTTAAAAACATTTGGAATCAACAGTTTCCTACAGGTCAAAAAGCTTTATCTCTGTTTTGGTTAAAAATAATGAGAGTTGAAGATATATTTCGTACACAAAGAATTAAATCAAAAGTTCATATTCCTGTTATAAAATATGTGATTAGATATGTATGTTCCACAATAGTTGCATAAGCTGTATCTGAGTCCAATTTCCACATTCATGAATGGGTATTCCAGATCTATTTTGAGTAAAATTAAACTTAACTTCTTCGGTTACCAATGGGACAAAAGTTATTTGTAAATGCTGCTCAGTAATTTAAAAGAACCCAATTCACTAGGAGGTAAAATATTCCGAAATTCGAAACAAAAATTTTGGAAATAATAATTTTCAGGTAATTTTCTTCAAAAGCTCCGAATCTCTTGTCTCAGACGTTATAAATCTGATTACGTAGTACTTCAATACGGCATCAAAACCTACGAGTAGCGTACGGAGAGCTTCGCGTACATCAAAGGGTAGCAGCTCCATAGCCCAGTTCTGCTTCACACTTGCGAGTCGCAAACTGAGTTGTTGGGCTCCGTCTGCTGTTTGTTTACGACTTTTTAGTCATTCGGCAAACACAGAAGAGAATCGTTGATTATCGTGTTGATGCTTAGAACGTGTGTGCGCGCGCTTCGAGGCGAGCAAGAATTTTCTGATCCGGTGTGCGGATTTAATGAAAAATTATGTGAAGTTCACGAGCTTAATCGCCATAAAATAACTGATGTGGATCAAGTACGACTGATTGTGTGTTTCAAGTGCAAATTTTGGCGCCAAAATCGGCAGTTTCCGTGGAAATCAGTGCGGGCTAAAAATACTGGGTCTCAAGTGTTGAAGGCTCTTATCGACTCATGACTGGGGAATTCTGAGATAAGGCTTTTGGAGAGACCGGCCTTACTTTTAGATAAAAGACGTCACAAATAAGAGTCTCTGATGGGGTTTAGGAAAACGCAAGTGCGTGAAATCTCGTTTAAAACTAGGCTCCAGAAATCCGGATATTTCGAGTTTATTATCTCAAATTTGTTTCCTGATGCTCATCGATCTTGAAATACGTAACAAAAATCAGTGATGACACAACAATCCGAATCTTATGTTTGCTTACCTGTACCGAAAATTGTGAAATCCAGAAGCTCATGATTTATAATTTCGATTATCAGACAAGCCATAAAGACGTGAAGTTCGTGAATCTCAAAGCCAAAAAGATAAAGAAATTTATACTAAAAAATTAAACTGCAGGACTTCGAAGTGCCTACGAAAAAACGAAAACTGGACCCCAAGGACTCGAAGAAAAGAAAAGACCAGAAGCCTCTGAAAGGCGCCAAGAAGGCGAAGAAGACCCGGAAACCACACATAGAGATCGAATATGAAGTTGAAAGCACTAAGCCAGAAAGGCAAAGGGTACATAAATGAGGTAGGCTATCATGTTAAGTGAGTAAAACAAGAGTTGTAACATAAGAGGTCAGTCTGTTCAGAACCCAATTAGCGACTTCACGCGAGAGACAGAGAGACTCGAGAGGTCTGCCAATTGTTTCGCACGACCTTGAGAATCGCGATTACGAGGATTTTCTGATAAGCCGAGATGTGCACTGGACCGAGATAAAAGCGATACTTTTTCCGAATTCCAGTCTTTTGTGGCATTTTTAGACGCAATGGTGGCAGACAGCGTCGTGTTTTTGGCGGTTAAGTGCATTGTTTATCTAAAGAGCAAGATGAAGAAGACGGACGTGAGTAGTTATTTCCCTATTTTCTATCCAAAGGGCAGTTGGAATAAACACATTCAAAACTCTCTGATTCTCTGAGTGCCATTTCACATTATTTTTCTGAATCTGAATTTGTCATTTTTATGTAACTGAAGGGATATGTAGGACAAAAAATTTTGGTCCCGTTTCGACCTCAGGAAAAATATAAGTAAAATCAAAAGTAAAGAAAAAAACTCGGGTTTTAAAGTCTCACAAAACAAAAGAAAATGACTTGCTCCTCGAAAACAAACTGTTACAGAAGACATTTTCTAAATTTTATTCAGAAAGAGATTTCTAAATACTACAAAATTAGAGGACTTTTTACCAAACACACAAGAAAAAGAACCTAAACTAATAAAGATTCAAGTATTTTGACAAAGAACTAAATCATAAAATGGAACATTCCTAACGCTATTGAAAAGAACGGAAAAAATTGAAAATTTCCGGCGAATTTTCCATCCTACTCTGCCCTTTGTCTCCGTCTCAAATGCGTTTTTCACGCTCGACCGGGCAAAGTTACTGGCTATTTGCGGGTTTCGCATTATCACCAGCTCATCGCAGAAATCAGCTAGCTGAGCATGAAAATCGGCACTCGCAACGTCCAAAGGTTCTCCGTTGGTTTCAGAAATCCCTGGCACAAGTCCGCCTTCGGCTCGTAACTCGCTCCATTGCCGCGTGAAATTCTTATTGTTTCTCCTCGCGTGTCACAACAATTTTAGTAAGTCAAGGTCGGGTTCATTTCTCGCGCAAAAACCTGCTCCGTGTGCATTTCCGATTCCTGTATCATATCAGCCGGCGCGCCGTCATCGTAAGAGAGTAAAGTAATTAGTTTGCGTGTGAACTTTGCCGGACTGGTTTTTATTGAAACAGGGGCGGGCGAATCAACGGCATTGTCGATGACTAAGATTTGTTCGGCCTTAAACGGGCCAGTGAGTTGAATGGCTCGTGCATATTTGTATGTGATGAGTGGGCACAATCGTCGCTCGGAAGCGTTTGAAAACAAAAGGGGGACTTGGAGATAAATTTGCATGGCCAGGAAAGCGTCTTCTGGTTCAAGTTTAAGGGGTTGATTGACAGAATTTTTGTACTAAGATACTCTCTATGTACCAACCGTAGGTCTTTGAGCTCAGCTCAGATATGTTAGGCTTTTAGCATCTCAAACTTTTCTCGCTATTGCATCACTCGGTGTCGTTCGCACGTCGTGACTTACCATTGAAGGTTGCAGAGCGATTGTAATGCAGTGTACCAAGAATGATGCATCTACGGCTGGTTAATTGCTAATTTACTGCTTCTGCTTCATCGCTGTGACGCCTCCGTAATTATTTAGCCTACACGTGCTGATCGTTTACAGGTAAAAGAATGAAGTCTGGGGTTTTTTAGAGAAATTTCCGATGAGGTCTGAATTCCGGGAAGTCTGCATTTTTTCCTATTAAGGAGAGTCAAAATTTTTATAATTTCTGTTTAGAGAAATTGATTATTATACAATCAATAAATAGAGAAATTGATTGTATAATAATCTGAGAAAAAACCAATTAACCGAAATTGAAGGCGTCTTAAATTTAAGTACAAGCAACAGGAAATAAATCAAGGTAGCTTGTCATATCAGAATACTGTAGGGTACTACCCCACTTCAGCCTTACACCATGTGATGTTAAATGTGAACAAACCCTTATGAAGTTATCCTAGGCGAGGAGCACAACTAAGTTTGTTTCTACACATTATTGACATCAAAAAAATTGGTTGAAGTTTGAGTTACATAGATCGAGATTCGAGGGTGGAGCAAAGGGTTAATCATGTTCCAAATATCCTATTAATTACTATTATTCATGAAAAAGGAGTGCACCATTAAAATTTCCTCGTTTGGTCTCGTGCTGATGAAAGGAAAGAGGAAACATTCCTTTTCAAGCTTAACTTTTCAGATTTCTTTATTTGAATGTCGATCCTTATAATTCTAAATTCCTTTTTACAAAAGCAAGTTAACCTCAGAAGAGCCTCCTAATCAGTGGCAGCAGCTTGTCGAAGCAGGACGTAAATCTTCTCCTTAATCCACTCCTTATTGTAAGGAGCGTACGTGTTTGTGGACTTCTGGTACACCAGGCAGCTCATGTCGGCTAGCTGGTCCACGAAGTCGAACAGTTGGCTGATGTCGTAGGTGATGGTGGGAGTATTGGGATTCTTTCGCTTGAGATGCTCCTCGAAAATCTTGCAAACTCCCTCCATGCACTCGTTGACACTCTCGAAGTCGGAATATGTCCGAGTCTCCATGCGAGGTCCCGCCTGCACCAGAAGGATTGTATGGGCCATGGTGAGCTGGAATGAGAGGCAGCAAGAGGTTTTAAATGAGCTCCAACTATATTGGTCGCAAAATGGCCAATGTTTTGATTCACATCAAATATGCAGAATTCGACTTTTACTCACATCAAAGCTTGGTTTTCGGTAGTGCGGTGTCACTTCGAAGCTTGGAAGATCCAGAAGACTAAAAAGAGTTCTTTTCTTGGTTGTAAATGCGAGAAAACTTTGTAGAAACTTTCAATCCAATTGTTTTATTGGATATTCAGCAAGTTGTCAGTTGGCTTGCGTTTCGCATTCTGTCGATCTAATTTGTTATAAAGTGTGATTATAACAATGTAGATTATAACAGATGTTTGCGATCAGCTGCGCGTCGACAATTTTTTTGTAGATCTCATCTTTGCACTAAATTTTTGCGAAAAAGTGTCTTATTTTGTATAGAACTGAGCTTCGAATGAATTAAAAAGGATAAACAGTTAGTCAAGTGATGGCAAATAAGTGATCTGGGTGCTTAACGAAGTAAAGTTAATAAAATATTGTGGATTTAGATACGCCTACTCAGCCAACGTGAATTCAAGATAATCAATTTAATTAGTTTTTAATCGAATGATATCAGATGAAGGCGTTTTCGGTAAGTGATCTTCGATTGTCTATCTTTTGAGAGTTAATACGCAATAAAAGGTTCTACCGAAAAATGACGTAATATTGCGGATCCCCTTGTCTTCGAGGATGAAGTCATGAACCTATCTCATGAGTCAGACGAAGCCAAATAAATTGGAGAATCCGGTGCATATTCAAACGATCTGTAGCTTTTTAGTGTCAATCTGCTGTCATGAACTATACTCCTGAATTCTTCTAAAAGTAACTACGAGTGATTTTATTTTATTAAAAATACCTAACAATTTATTATATTTCTTAAAATGGTTTGGGTCTAAGCGGTCCTAAAAAGAGTTCAAAAAAGTTTAAGTGGCCTTCAAAAGTTCAAATGAACCCGATGCTCGTGATCGCGGAGTGCAAAAGTGATATGAAATCAGAACCCTGCTAGAGATTGAATAACATAAGAACCATCGGATGCGCCTCCAAGTGATCGGTAAGTCCAAACTTGACACATATTCTTGCAATAATATTTATTTAATGTTCTAATGTGAGATGCATTTGGGGTCAGGAACGTGACACTTGCAATTAAATACGGCACTCTTATTTCGAATGAAATGTTCGAGGGATAAAGCCCAGTGACGCAGGGTGTTGGATAATCTCAATTCAAAATTTGCTTGTTCAATGAATCAAGTCGAGAAGGTCAGCCTTGGGATGTACCTATTGGATGACAATTGACAAGAGCCCGTAATTTTGATTCAGACTATTTTAGGTGGAAAAATGCCCAAAAACTTATGTAACTCAAAATGTTAGAAAAAGTTGAACAGTAATTTTAAAATCTGTGTAACCAAAATCAAACCAAAAGTGGCAAGCTACAAAATAGAAATTCTAACTCTGCCTCAGGAAATTAATTTATGCTAAAAAAGTTGGTCTCTCAATTTTTGTCTGAAAAAGTTCCACAGACGGACGGACGAGCTGGATCTCTCGTATCAGCTCATTTCCTGCCTTTGCTTGAAAAATAGCTCGTGCGAGTTTTAAGATTGTGCTAAACTCAGTCAGAACGACACCTTCGACGACAAACGTCGTTATGCCATTTCCTCTAGTGCAGAACTGTTGCTATTTCGCGAGCCCCCGGAAGGGCACGATCCTCTACAGCTACTTCGGTAGCACTCTAGGGGTCTTTGGGTTCGTGGGCTCCTTTGTGGCGTCCACACAAGTTGAAAACTGGTTCAAGAACCTGGATTGCAGCGAGAGACATCTTTCGCTTTCCCTTCTCATCTTTCTTATGGCTCTGTCGGCCTTGAAGCTCGCCGTTTCGCTCTTCCTCCTGATGGACGTGGCTTTAGGGAGATACCGATTTATGTACGTTCACTTGGCGATTGACGTCGTTGTGGTGCTCTGTTCCGTGATAGCTTGTAGTGTGCTATTCAGAGGAGGCTGGCTCGTCATTATGGGCTGCGTTATCAGCTTCGGTAAGTCCGAGAAACTCTTGATATATCATTGTGGAGAAGCAGTCATTCGCATTGCCAGTCGTTACGTTGCATAACTTGAACGGTATTACTTTTGTTTTTGAATGGTAATCAGATGAATTGGTGCAAACTTGACTTTTATTTGCATTTGTACGTAGTTTCTTTGAATTTCAACGCAATCAGAAAAATTTGGATTTTTGCCTTTCTTACTGTCGAATATCATCCCTGTTTGTTCTAAGAGTTAAAGCTAAAGAACTGATAGATTAAATAGATTGAGGGTGGCGGCAAAGGGTCACACAGGTCTCGAAGATATTCAAAAAAGTGAAAAAAGCCTCTAATTTTGTATTGTCCTCCCATCTGAGCCATCAGGCTTTGACCTTACACAAAAGCCAAACTCCCAAAAAGCTAAACAAAAAAAATTATAAAAAGTAGGATCCATGAATGCATATGTAGTTTTGATATCAGGGCTACGTACAAAAAAGTGATTTGCTTTCAGCCTCAAATTTTAGCTCTTAATGGAACAATCACCTCTTCTTATCAGCGTCTCTAGAAACACAGCTGTTTTGAGTTAAAATGTTTCTTTACTTCCCTGGAATAGCTTATCCTCTACACTTTTAATGCCACTATGTGACGTAAGATGGGAACTTTAAAGTCTTTGTATGAGGTATCGACATGACCAGTAAAATGTCTGGCACGTGCATTTTTTGCAGCGAAATGATTTGATATTTTAGTGATTCTTAGTATTTTGCAACAAAAGCATCACCTTACCTGATAAATATTGATGGGGTAGTAAATTTGTATAACCTTGCATTAGTTTGAATTGAGCCTCTCATGTAAACAAAATGTATCTTTAGAATATGCCCTCCGAGGGTCTCCCAAGTTTTAGGAGTCATATATTTATCATGAAATTTTTCTCCTAATCTATGGAGGCAATAAACTCGAAAATTTGTATGAAGCGCAATGTTCAAAGTCCTATGCTAAGGTTTCTGGAAATTCAAAGTTTCTCATTTTTTTTTAATGTAACATTGACATTCTGAGAGTGCTAAGTCCCCAAAATATGAGTTGGTTGAAAAAGTGTATCCAAATGTGTGTGTGGATGTTTTCAACATGAAATTCGTGAATTTGTTGCCTATATATTCCTGAGACAAACATCTTAAGTCGCAAGAATTAAATTATTTTGCTCGAATCTCAGAGTAGATTCGGGGTCAAAATAGGATCCAATTCTATCTAGAGTAGATTTGGCCGTAGAGCTGATCACTCAGCCCTTAAACCCCTCCATACAATCCTTAAAAAGCTTCAGCTTGCCTCTACTATAGGTTCAATATTGCACCTTGTAACGCATTTTTTTACTCATTTAAATTGTCTCTAAGTCCTAAAACCCATTAACTACATGAAATGAAAAAAATCTTATTCGTCATTAGCCAAGCTTTCGAGTCCACATGAGCCCTTAAAAAAATTTAAAAGAATCCAAAACTTTGACGGCTTTTAGAAAAGTTCCAATTCGTAGTTTGGAAATTGTGAAATCCGAAGCACAAAAGGGCAATCTGCGTTCAAAGGTTCTTGTTTTAAAAAATTTCTACTGTGTCGCAAGTACTTAATTAGCTCACATTTGACAATTTCAGCTCTCTCCCTCTCTAACAAAATTTCCAGTTGAAAGCCCTCAAAATTCGACGACAATAGAGAAGTTGCTGGGTGCTCTTTGTTTGGCTTAACGCTCTGTTGCCTAGAGTTGTTACTTGAACAGTGTGTGGGCTCACGATTGACCGTTTTGGGAAGTCTGTGTTCTCTCTCTCGCAATTGTGAACTGAGCACCCATCGAAACACGCACTTGCCCCATCAGTTTCATTACAAACCCGAATACAAAAAGTCGCGTCATGCAAATCCCGAAAGTCAAAAACTGCTGCTTTTGCTTCAAGCTCCGCATCGGGGCTCTGATCCTAGGCTGGCTGGGAGTCGTGTTTGGCCCCATCGCGTTTTTCAGCACTGTCTATCAGATTGTGGAGTTTGACAACACCATGAACAACCTGCCTCTGGACCAGATTCCGCCCGAAACTCGCGCGTTCCTCAAGAACCTGCTGGAGCACAAGAGCGAATATAAAGCCAGCCTCATCATTGTGGCCGTGGGATACGTGATTTTCAGCGCCTCGTCGGTTCTATTCCTGCTCGGAGTGTACAAGAAAAGAGCGGGATTCATAAAGCAGTATCTCATTTTGACAATCTGCCTGATGGTCATGGGCTACATAGTCCAGTGCGTCATGTACACGGCTTCCACTCCGCAAGAGAATTGGGCTGCTACGATTTTCCTCTTGATTATAATCAATCTAATCAGTTTGGGTAAGCCTATTGAATGGTTGGGAAAGTAGAAAGTTGCTCACAATAGCCCCTCTTGCACCTCTTGTACCTCTTTTAGTAATCAGATGAAATACTTTTGAAAGAGCTAAAAATAGTTTGAATACATTCTTTACGTTCTTTTTGGTAAGAAGAGTTTTCTGACCAGTTCAATTACACGAAATTATTAAGGAATTTCCACAGAGGACTCTCGATTTTAATGGAATTCATACTGTCGCAAGTTGTGGTTAGTTTTGCGGTTTGAACTCCCCTTTTTCTTTTCAAATAGATTAATTTCGTTCGTCTGAAAAATAATTAATCAACAATATCCGATATGTCGCCTATATAAATCTAAAATGTTTTGAGCCTTCACCCTTAACTACAACAGATAAAAAGAAAAATTAATTTATTATTTAAATGAAAAATGGAAATCATTTCACAGATACTTAGGCGATTCTTTATTGATCGCTTGATCAGCTATTAAAAAATTGGAAATATTATCATTTAACAAAATAATATTTAGTAGACTCTTGAAAAGCTTTCAGCTTGGTCGGGAAATATAATTTAACATGAACGTGCCCATATTCATTGAGATCCAAAGTCATGTATTGAGTTGCGATAAGAAAGGTTTAAAAAACGTGTTAATTTGTAAACAAAATGCAAAACAAAGGTCAAATAGCCCGCATCAGCTGTCATGATTAAAACTGTCGGGGGTTCTTCAGAAACCAAGATCAAGTTCATTCTTGATAAGGACGGCTTGAACTGACTCAAATCTGAGCAATACCTCGCTATCAGCCTTTCTTGTTTACAAATACGAGGTTTGTCTCGCACTTAGCCGGCATGCGGCACCAAATTATTCAATCGGCCTTCGTGTCTGTCTTGCGTACGAAACCGGTTTCATTGAGAGATTCTCTCAGTAAATTCTTAAGGCATCGCTTGTAGGTTTTTTGTGTGACCTTCAGACTCGTCTCTAACCACGAATGTAAACAATCGAATTTTTTGCTAAAAATTTAGCCACATTAGAATGATGACTAGAGAGCGGGAGGTTTCAAGCTTTTATTCTGGAAATATTAACAGAACTGAGGGAGCACACATTGGCCGTTGGAGTTCTTTTTGTAACCTTCCTCACAGGCGCATCCCGGAGCACAGGCTGTGATGCAAAACACGCCAGGTTGTCTGATTGACTCGCAAAATGCGGTGCTACTGGGGCAGTTTGGAGCACAGTCGCTGTGGAACTGGTTCGGGCCGTTGCAGTTGGACTGGGCTAAAATGTCTAAAAATGACAAGAGGTCACAAGATCCGGATTCAGGACTTACCCTGGGTAGCCACGAGGCTAAACGTCAAAACGACAAGAACGAAGAGGAATTTTGCGGCCATCACTGGAGAGTCGATCTTTACGGTTCAACTACGGAAGAGACAATGATCGGTTCAGACCGTGGAACAGCAATTTATAAGGCTTTTTATTCGTGTTTATTATTTAAATGAATCTGAAATGATATTCAATAAGGCAGAACTTTTGCGCAGCTTCGAGGAAAGTGAAGTTTATACATTTTATCCCAAATTGTGTTGGAATGTGTTGAAGCTAGAGTCGGTTGTGAAAAATCTCACCTTGAAAAGTTCCTATTTTCAAATTAGGGCTAACTGAAGTAGCAAAACATATGTTTATGGTTGCAACCTTATCAGTTATCGTACATCAAGACTAAATAATACCTACCTACAATAATACTAGCTTCCTACATTCGCTGCCGGATTCAAGATCTGGAATTTTAATTTCGAACTGGTCCTGTAATAATTTTGATCTCTATCTCGTTAATTCTCTGCATTTTCACAAATTGGTCAAAATTCTCACTCTCTGTAAAAACCTCCGAAAGTTCTTCTTTACTCATCCAAGGCTTACAATTCACAATTTCTAACTTATCTAGAAAGTGTCTCTTAAGTTTGATTAGACTCATTGGCCTGATAATTCTTCTGTCAATCTCGTAACTCCTGAAATATCTTCGACCATTTGTTTTTGGTCTATTTTCAAATTTTTGAACAAATACGTTTTTATATTCGATTTACCCTCTGTCCTTGTAAGTTACAATGAGGTCAAACGTTTTCATAATTCATTCCTAAGTGAACTTAAAACATGTTTAAATACCATTGAATTCGAAGCCTTTTACGTCTATTCTTCTAATTTATATTTTTTGTTTACTTGTTTGAGATTCAAAATAGTTGTGTCATTCGAATTAGAATTTCATTTAAACTAACAAACATGTTAGCAGATCGTGACCGCCGAAAAAAATTATAACAGAAAAGTCCACAAATGGGTGTAATTTCTCATGAAGTCAATTTTTTAGAAACCAGTGAAGTTACACCTTGGTCAACCCACTCAATAATTCAACGAAACTCAATAATTCACGAAGGGTGCTCGACAGAGTCAGCAAAAGAGCTAATCGGGAAAGTTCCTAGCGTGCACTTTCCCTGTCAAGTGACTTTTTACCCTTGATAGAGTTAGTTACCTAGTTGACAAGAATGAAATCGTAACTGGGAGTGAAAGGCGAGGGAGGAAAACGTGTCCACAGTACCAATCGGTTTGAAATGTGAAAACCCTAAGAATTATCGTGATAGCTTGTTGATTGAAAACAGACTTTAAACGCCCATTTGCAAGTGTGAAGATTTGCAGAGACATCATCCAAAATATGAATCTCATTGGAAATTTTCCATATGCATTTGCTTAGCTTCAATAAATAAACTTTCGATCGGACAGCATTAAAAAGCCTTGTTGAATTTCCCAGCGGTAATGGGAATTTTCCTGTTTGTGCATTTACAATAATGTCTTGTTGCAGCTGTTCTAACATGGTTTCGCTTTCAAGTATGCAATGAAAAATCATGTTAAGAAAAACAAACTCTTCCGATGGTAATTTCTGGCAGATTGATGTGTGGAGGATGTTGAATGGTATGCATTTTTGGGGCTGCAGTTGGACCAAATTACATGTGTTGTATTCAAAAGAAGCCAATGAGAGTCGATAAAATAATATTCAACACTGAGTTGGGTTCCTCAAAAACTCAATAGTATGCCTCTGCGGCGTCTCATAATAAATGTGGGGACTCAGTTCCTTCTGTTTACGTCTCTGTGATTTTGTATATTTTATATTGTTAATTTGCCAAAATGTAAATTATTTTATTGGATGAAAACAGCCTATATATTACGAGAGTCTAACGTATCGGTGAATAAATCCCCTCAGAGTCGCTTCTCGGACTTTAGTTATGTTTTCGCTTTTCAGACACACGAGTCAACTGACTCAATGTTTAGCTGAAATTTACACTCCTGTCATTTCCGGAGCATGCAAAACTATCGCGACGAACTACTCGTAATGAGTTTGATACCAGATAAGAAACACGAGATTAAGCCGTTTCATCGAGTCGTCAACTGAATGCCAAAACAAACAGCTATCATTCTCAGAAATCCAACGCCGCCGTACTGGCTTTGAGTATTCTATTTATTATCGAGCCGTGCAAACCAAGCAGAGAGCGGTAATTAGCTTTTCCGAGCACGCAATCGCGCACACAACACCTTCAGTCTTGATTGAATTGCGATAGGTACGAGACGTGTAAGATCCAAGGATGGGATCCATTCCGAGAGTGAAATATTGCTGTTTCTGCTTCCGTCTCCGAACGGGAGCCTTTATCATGGGCTGGCTGGGAGCCGTAGTGTGTCTCTTCTTCCTAGCCCAATCCGTCCTTGTCCTCTGGAACATGGACGAGTTGCTTAGAAAGGCTGCGAATTTGTCCACGAATGAGACTAACCCAGTGGTTGAGACCCTGCTGGAGCACAAGGGAGCTTACAAGGCCCTCTACTACATTTTAACGATCATATACGTGATTCTCCTCGTGTCTTATGTTGTCCTGCTCGTGGGGGTTTACCGTCAAAAAGCTAACTTCATCAAGCAGTGGCTGATAGTGTTTGTGCTTGTTTTCCTCATTGGCATCGGGACGCAGGGCTTGATGATCGTTTGCACCGTGCCTCCGGACCACGTAACCGCAGCTATACTAGGGTTTCTTATCTCTGATGCACTTGCTTTTGGTAAGCTTAATACATACACCCTTGTATTGTTTTGTTCTTAAACTCCGGACTGACTCATCTCATAGCTCCAATCCTTTTCGCACTTAAAAACAGCAAAGTAAATTTTTGAGTTAATCTAAAAACCTGCCGATCTTGGTTTAGAAACATTTAAATGACTTAATCGATTCGGTGAATTTTTACTGATTTATTTTTATGTAAATTAACATTTTGAAAATTTTTATTCCATAGTTAGAAATATTAGAGTTTAGCTTACTTCGTGTTGTTTATTTAAGCTAGAATAAGCATAAAAAACATTTAGATATTTACACTTAGCAAGAAAAATGGCTTTCTTCAATACCAGCTTATTATATCATAAGCGAAATTTTTAGAGTTGTCCATCCTTTGAGAATGTAAACCTAACTGTTGATCTCTTCTTGAGTTTGAAGCTACATAGTAATCCTCAGAGTATGAAAATTTTGTTCCTCGATTACCGAGTTTTACGACAAGTGGGAGTCGAATTTTCCAGACATATAAGTGACAATTCCATTTTGCTACCTGATACCTCTTCCACCTAAATAAACGCTATCACGAGTAAAGCATTTCCTTCATGATTAATTTTTTGCTTCCTGTACATGGCTTAGTTGTTTAAACATTGCCCTGATTACAAAGAACATTTGAAGTGCTGAAGTGACATTTTTTGACGTGACGAAAAAGTCCCACTGCCTTGGAAGGCGGGAGAAAGAAGCAAAATTATTTCGATTTAAAATTCTGGAAGAAAAAATGTCAGAAACCCTGAGTCAGTCTATTTTTGCTCAGTAAATTAAAGTCCCCAGTTAGTGTAGAACTCGCACTAGAAGAGCAGTTGCTTGTCGCATGAGTGACCACCTGACCTATGGTCAGAAAAAAAGTATGCAGATAAAATAGTATGTTATTACTTAGAACGCCGTCTCTCTCCATTGCCGCCACACACAAATCGAGTCTGCGCTCTCAGTTGGAGCCAGTTACCCAGAGAACCGAGTCGTGTTAATGTTTTCGAGATGGGTATTCCCAAGTTTTGCGTGTCCAAAAACCCCCGCAAGGAGGCTCTGAGTATCGGATGGCAGACCGTCATCCTTAGCCCAATCATCTTCTGTGTCGCTGTCATTTCCCTCATTCACCTCGAGGACTGGTTGGAGGGTGAGGGAACCTACAAGGAGCACCTCAGAGAACATAAAGAGACATTGAGAAATGCCCTGATTCTGACGTCGCTGATATTCCCCGTCGCAATGGCCTTTTCCATCTGTCTCCTGATCGGCGTCTACCAGCGTAAAGCACCGCTTATCAAACAGTTTTTGATACTGGGGGCATTTATGTACGTTCCGTGTGTGACGGTTCAAGTGATGTTCATCATCGCTCTGACGCTGCCCTCGCAAATGACCCTAGTGGTTGGAATAATTGTTGTCTTTGATGTGATAATGTCTGGTAAGAGATCATCAGTTCAAAATGTTACTATGATTTTAAATTGAAAATCAAGCCTGTTAAAAATAATGATGGAAATTTTTAAAAATAGAATTAAGCAAAAATTTGCTAGAAAATATTAGTATTTAGACTTTGAAGTTTAAAGAGAACATTTTTTTAAGATTTTTATTCTGTCAATAGTTTTGAAAATAGTCTTGGAAGTAAATTTAGTTTCTTTTACTTCTCTTTAAGTAACATGTTTAGACTTTCAACTGGTTTTACTGGTTTTAGATCCTCTATTTCTTATAGTAGTTATTTTCACGCAGTAATGCTTGATTACTACTTTGAAAATTTTTAAGAAAAGAGTACCTTCATAAAATGTTACAGAAGAGTTGCGAGATCTTTAAACAAAGAAATGTGAATACCTAAAAAGGACAAAACACGTCCCATTTCAGATCATTGACTTGTTCACTGAAAAGTATTACATATGAAATTTGCGTCGCAAAAACTTGACCTACAATCCGAGAAACATTGATCAAGAATATAATTTAATGTTGCTATAAATATATGAGTTCATTAACTGGCGCCGCCACGCATGAGACAAACAGAGAGACGAGTTCGCGCTCTCAGTTTGAACCAGTTTTTCAGCGCGCCCAGTCGCGTTGTTAATTTTTTCGTGATGGGCATTCCCAAATTTCTCGTGTCGAAAAACCCGCGAAAAGAAGCCATTGGTTTTGGGTGGCAGGTCGTGGTGGTAGCTCCGGTTGCCTTCTGTGTCGCTGTCATTTCCCTTATCCACATCGATGACTGGTTGGATGGCGAGGGAGCCTACAAAGAGTACGTAAGGGGACACATAGAGACCCTGAAGACCGCCCTACTCCTGTCAACTGTGATTCTTCCGGTCACGGTGGCTTACTGCTCTGGTCTGCTGATTGGAGTGTACCAGAAAAAACCCCTGCTCATCAAGCAATGGCTAGTGATGGCAGTTTTGATGCACATTCCTACTTTCATAGCGTCAGTTATGTTCCTCATCGCTCTTACTTTGCCCTCCCAAGTTGTCATCGTTATCGTAATAGTGGTTATTTTAATCGTTATGATGTCGGGTAAGAAATCCTTCTCGAGTTAAAACATGATAAGTTTTCTTATCGTGATGCGCTTTCCGTTGTGACTACTTCTATAGGTTTACGTCTGATACTAAATAGACTCTAGTTGTGGCCTAATTAATACTAGGAGTGAAAAGTGAAAACTCTCTGGATGGTGAGTTGTATGTATTGGACAGACTGTGGGAGAGAATACTAAGCTCGTACTCCCATGAGACGGTGAAAATTCTCCCAGCATTTTCTCGCAATTTTCGATGTAAAAATATACGTTTGTTAATAAGTTTAAATATTTTGCTAGTAAATTCGGGACTGGATTTCTATTTGAATATTCTGAGACTCAGCTAAAATTTCTATATGAACTTAAATGTCTGTCATAGCGACAAAAAGCAAATATAAAGAAGTTAAATTTTTCGCGTCTCGTGGTCCTCTTTTAGCGCTCGACCTTGAATTTTTTAATGCATAAGACTTTTTTGTGTATACATATACCATGTGACACGCACATTACTACACGAATGAAACACGAATGAAGAGTATAGTGTTTGAGAGAATCCCCAATCCGGCTTCTCGACCGGCAGTCAACAACTACGCGTCAGTCTAAAAGCTACAGTTGACCGAAGCAGTTCAATATAATATTCGAGTTAAATTGTGGTTTCAAAAAGAGAAGAGAGAACTGAAACATGGGTGTTCCAAAAGTTGAAAACTGTTGCTTCTGCTTCAGACTCAGAACTGGAGCTTTGATTCTAGGATGGCTCGGTGCGATTAGTGGCCCGATCGCTTTCCTGGGTGCCGTATTTACTCTTCTCAATGCCGACGAAACTTTTGCCGCTTTGGAAAATTTAACACCTGATCAGAAAAACCCAGTGATTGAAACTTTGCTGGGTCACAAGGACTTGTACAAGGCAATTTACGCGATTCAAGCCATCGTGGCTATTTCCCTTTTCATTTCTTCTGTGTTTCTCTTGCTCGGAGTGTACCGCAAGAAGGCTGGTTTTATTAAGCAGTGGCTCGTTCTCGACATTGTGTTGATCCTCATTGGTATTTTGACACAAGTTCTAACTGCCATTGCTACCGTACCCAGCGAGTATATGGCTTCAACGATTGCAATGTATATCGTTGGATTCCTTATTGGCCTCGGTAAGAAATAAATAACTGCATATTAACATTGTGCATTAATATGAATTTCTTCAAATGTATAGAGCTGATTCAAGATAAGACATTATAGGTGCAATTTTATTTTCCAAAAACTGTCTTAAGAAGTTTAGCTGGTTAGTTTTAAACAAAAAAATAAAATAAAAAAAAAATAAACATGGTGGTCAAATGTAGTTGGTTTGCAGTAAACTCTCAGAGTTTCTTTTAAGTTCTATGAACAATCAACAATTTGCATGACACATTTTGTCCAAGTAACTAGGCTCCAATGTTTATCGCATAATCTCATTTTCTTCAAGAAAAAAACGTGCGTATTCCTCTTCTAACATTTATTCAAGTTTCAAAGAGGTCATGTCTGCATAAGGTAGAATATATTAATGATTATTTGATTTATTGCCTCCAATGAAAAAATTTGATTTGTTAAAAAGTCAGCCTTATAAGGTTTTGTTTGTGAAAAGTGATAACCATGCCTATTGTAAGGTTTAAATTATTAAATTGCTTGAACGTTCTTTATTGATTGGAATTGAAACAACTGCGAGCGCGCAAGTTGCAACTTGCAACACTGCAGTTTGGTAAGTGCAGTGCACTCACTACCTACAACAGATGGAAACAATTTAAATTTTGCTAGCCTCTGGCACATATATCTTCAATAATTGTTTCAATGTGACAAATATGTAGCTAAACATTTCTGAAATTGTTTTTTATGCATTTATTAATGATTAAAATAAAACAGCAAGACACTTTTGCGGCTTTATGAAAAGTTTTCACCGCATGAGAAGCTCCAATTCAAGAAACAGTGTTTTAAATTTTTACTCAATTTTTTTCTGTCACCCAGAAGCCTTTTATTTATTAGGAATAGTTGGACTTGCAAGTCTCTTTTTCCCCCTTTAGAACCTTTTCTGAGGTGAGAATTTCACCAGAAAACCCTTATTTTGGTTTTGAGTTCTAAATAATGAGTTTTCCAGAAAACAGCAATACCGGATCGAAAAATTTTCGAAAAATGAAATCTACTGATTGAACGAAAGCTGAAGAGCGAAAATTTCTATTTCTATTTCATTTAAATTTTTAGAGCAAAAACAAGACCCGAAAAGGATAAGTGAGGTGGGCTGTAATGCTAATCAGATCTACACGGAATTTGTCCTAACAAATTGCCCCAGACTCACGCTCACTGAAGAGCAAAACAACAGGTTACGGAGAATGATTTTATTGGTTTTTGTGTGTATCAAATAACAAGTGCGCACTTTTGCTCTGAGATCTTCTGACAACGTCTCAGTATGAAATTTGTTTGCGTTCAAAGCAGTGCATTTTTGTTGAAAGTAAAGTCATGCGCGTTCCAAGAGTTGAAAACTGTTGCTTTTGTTTAAGACTCCGGACAGAAGCTCTTATTCTTGGCTGGTTCGGAGCAATTTGCGGGGCAATCGCTTTCCTGAGTGCCACCTTTACTCTGGTTCAGTTTGATGACGTTTTTGCAACGATGGAAAATCTTCCACCAGAACAAAAAACAGATATGGTTCGAATGATTCTAGCCCACAAGGGCTTGTACAGAGTGATTTATGTGCTTCACTGTCTTCTGGACGTTTCGCTTGTCGTCTCGTCGGTCTTTCTTCTATTTGGAGTGTACCAAAAGAGAGCGAATTTCATCAAACAATATTTAGTATTAGACGTTGTGCTAGCAGCCACTGCGATCGTAATACAGGTTCTAACACTCCTTGCTACTGTTCCCAGCAATTTCATGGCTGTGACCTTTGGCATTTATGGGATAGCAATTCTTATTGGTGTTGGTAAGGAATGAAACCTTTATTTATTTGATTCAAAATTTTAATTTGTGGATGAGAAATTAGAGGATAGTAACATATACCTCTAAGCTTGTTTTTCTCCATCCCTTGATTGTTATGAATGTCATTCATTTGATGCGAGCAGTAACGTGGGTTCACTGATGTACCTACTTAATCGTCACTTAAAAGATCACAAAGCAATTTCAGAGTCTCCATGTTATGAGAATATCTGGAAACTACTTACTCTGAGATCAACATCTGAGAATCTTGGCGATGATTTAGGAAAAAAAGCTTGTCAAAACTTTAGAAAAAAATACCTACAGTTTTTATAAAAACTTTAAATGCCTTGGGAGTTTTTTCATAGAATTTTGTCCTCCCATAACATAACACGAGACACAAGTCTGCTCAAATATCTCGCATATCTTCAATTCGGTTGTAAAAAACTAAATTAACAAAACGACAGCTGGGCTACTATCTGGTTCTAGAATTTAGATACAAGAAGCTCCACAAACGCTGAGCCTATTTTTAGATCACCCTCCCAGAACGAGTTTCCACGTGTTTATCCATCAGATGAATCACTCACTCTCTGGCATTCTCGGCCGGTCAAAGTTACGCAACATTTGCAGGCAGAGACGTAACTCGTTCGCGAGTGTCACCACACCTGGTGTCCTTGACTAGCAAAGTTTCGCAACTCATCGTTCGTCAAAAAGTTGCGGATCATCACCAAAAAGCCCACAAAGTCTCGATCCGCCTGAGCGAAGATAATTTATGGTATCTCCCAGCGCACCTCATGTCTATTTCGGATCCAGCTCAGTTGAGAGCCGTATTTTGCGCGATCTAGTTGAGAGTTATGGGGCTTCCCCGGGTAGAAAAAGTGTGCTTCATGAGGCCTCGGGCCGTAGCTCTGTATATCGGCTGGCACGTCGCTATCATGGGACCTATCGTGTTTGTCGTAAGTCTGATTTCCCTGGCAAACTTGGACGACTGGCTCCAAGGTCCCGAGTCGTACAGGGCGCACGCCAGGGAAAACGTAGCGGTTCTCAGAGCTGCGCTGGTGCTGACAGCCGTCATTTTCGCCATCGCTACCTCCTTCTCCATCGGATTGCTGGTCGGAGTGTACAAGAGACGCAAGGCTCTGATCAAGCAGTGGCTCTGGTTTGGCGTTTTTATGAACATACCCTGCATTGTTGCACAGGTTCTATATATCGTGGCGCTTGTGCCGGCGGAAAACATGATCCCGACCGTGGTGGCGGTAGTCGTTTTTGACGTCATTTCTTCTGGTAAGACTGTGCTTAGCAGGTGTAAGATAACTTGAAAGATAGTTTGATAAAAAATGTATATACATTAACAAGACTGATAAGCTAAAAGATTTTCTCGCTTACACGAATTTTTTAAACTGAAAATCTTTTAAAATTTAGATCTTTTAAAATTTAATTTCAAAAAATAAATTCATAGTTCTACGTTCCAAGAGTTGAAAATGTTTGTTTTGCTTCAGACTCTTGCTACGATTTTCACCACGATTTGACACCAACGATCAAATTGAGATAGATTAGAATTTTGCCGCCATGGAAAATCTACGGCCTGAGACATTAATGGATGCTTTAGTTCTGTCTTAATTCTCACTTACTGCTACATTGAATGAGGTAATATCACCAAAACTTCTAGCTGAAACTTCCCTATATCAGAGAAGTTAGATAAGTCAGTTCAAAAAAAAAAAAAAACTAAGGCGTCAATAAGAAATTCACACAAATAAGTTCAGACAATAGCCTAGAAGCCCTACAGAGATGTTTAAGCTCACGATTGCTGCACCTCCGGTCTCTAAAGGCCGCATTTTGTAGAATTTGTGTGCCGCTAAATTTTTTTTTTTAAAGTAACCAACAAAAAATGTCTTTATGCCATAGAGATTAGGAAATACATTTATAAGTCGGGCAGGATTTATTCTCGCGAATTCCGACCGAGTTCCGTTGATAAAGCTTAGCGGCTTGCTAAGCACCTCATCTTTTCAGTTGAGTTCTAACGTAGCACCACGATGAAAGGCTCTCGATTCAAGGTTTGCTACGTAAACACTCCATACAGAGTCCTTTCCTTGATTTGTGGCTGGTTCGGGATATTTTGCGGGTTCGTTAGCATTTCGGGAACGATCATCGACTATGTCGTGCGGATTTACCGGAAAAACAAGTTTTCTACCTTCAGGAACGAGGACCTAGAGCAGTTCTTCACGATCCTTGGCTTTTTGCTAGTCCTGGCGTTTCTGATGCTTCCATCAGTGTTCCTTCTCCACAAAGTATACTCAAGGAAGTGTGAACCCTTTCAGACAGTAAGCTTTACTAGAAAGGGAGCTGACGGTAAAGAGCGACTCGTTATGGCAATTCGGATAAGCCCTGATGATAAGGTCTTGGAGAGTTCTTGAATACGAGTAAGGTCATCAAGCTCTTTCTTTTTAGTCGTAGTTTCATAAAACAAAAGCATATTGCTGTATTCAATGTTCTTACAGTTACCGAAAAAACCCACTACTGAAGTAAACTGGGGAGTTTTCGCATCTTTTTGGTCATGAAATGACACTTTTATCAAATAAGGATTCTAAGTTAATGTAAAAATTGAAATTTAACAAAAACCGGCTAAAAGTCCTTATCATTTTGTCACGAAATTTTATAAGGTTTGGTTGAACTGTTTGTTTGACTAGAAACATACTAATTATTATAATCGGAAAACGTCATCAGCACATTATTAGGAAATTCCTCTTTTGCGACAATCATCGAAGAAGAGCATGCAAATCCTTCGAAAATTCTAACTTAAAATATCTTAAACGTGTAACATTTAGGTTCAGGTTTTGCATCTGTTATCTGAGCAAACAAATCTCATGTCTCCCCAGTTGTTGTTTTGCTTTCCTGTTTTGAGGGTCCCTGAATGAAAATCTTGCTGCTGTTGCTTTCATCTTCGCATCGAATTTTTGGCGGTTGTTTTGACTTGGAATCATATTTTGTGTATCACCAAGCGGTTGTCATCATTTCGGCTAACCGTATTGCACATTTTGAAAATGTGATAAAGCTTAAAGAACTCGCTGAGACCTCCAGTATGAGGTCCAATCCAACAATCCTTTTCGCCCACGGAAGTAGACTGACAATGTTATTGAAATCCTCGACACAAGTTTATTCTCGATTCACTAGTAGTACATATAGTAAAGAGTATTTAGTACATCAGAAAACTTTTTAAGTCGCATAAAAGTTGAAAAAGAGAGAATATAATTTTCTTTTCTTCCTTTACAGCTATCAACGTTTACATTTGGCTCTCAGTCTACACCCTCTACGACATGGTCCGCCGAGGAGAGCCCATCGAATAAGCCAAATAGTTTTACAATAAAAACAAAGCTTGCATTTCGAGCACAAATCTCACAAACCTGCCTGGTGTTTCTTATACATAACTTTACAGTAAATGTACCAACTGAAAAATACATATGTCTTTATGTGCTTACAAATATTTTGTAAAAACCATTTGAATCAAATAAAATACCAATTTTAACAGATACAGCGTATTCAAAAGTTATCCATCACTCAGGAAGCAAAATGATATTGCTCGAAGTCTCGTGATGAAAAGTTCTTATACGCAACGCGAGAGGAAAATAATATGCCCTCGCTCCTGCGTGGCTCGAGCGGTCAATTTCCAGTCTTCGGAGCTCCTCACATATTTTTCTACCTTGGTTCGTAGTGTACTATTTAAGCTTAGTCAAAGACAAACGCATTTAAGTACACCTTTAAGTCGACTCTGTAGCAAATTTAGATTGAAAAGAGAATAGAGTGTCCTTAAATCTGTGATTTTAGATTAATGAGGTCATTTGGCGGTCAGTTTTACAACAAGTATGTGTGTTTAAATTTCGTGTTTCCCCAAAACGTCATCAAAAGCTTCTCAAAATTTAAATTTTGAAATTTTACTCATTTCTTGGAATTTCTTGGGTAAGCCGAGTAATTGTTTTCGGACTCAGGTGAGCCTTGGCTAAAAGTTTTGAGTCCCTTCTTGAACTTTAAGTCCACAACACGATTTGAGCAAAGTTTTCACATTTTCAATGAAATATTTTGCTTGCCTACTTTTACTTAAACTGTTCTAATGTTTGAGAATAAATGTATAAGTTGGTATGAGGTTGATATGACTTAGTAGATTTGCCAACGGTGTAATTTTCAAATATATTCTCTTTGAGAAATTCCTCTCTCGGATCAAATTCCAAAATTTCAAAACAAAAACAGGGAGTCTCTCTAGATTTTACTACGAATATATTGCTGCCGACGAATTTTACCAGTTTAATTGCCTGAAATGAATATCCTTGGTTAAAAAATGTTCGAAATTCCCAAAGTCTCGAAGTGTTGCCTCTGCGTGAATCTCCGTACCGGTATTCTCACTCTCGCCTGGATCGCCACCATCTTCTGGCTCTGGGCCCTCAGTCATGGTCTCTCCAACATCAACGACTTCCGGAATAGTGTCGGCAGGTGGTACGAAAAGCTCTTCAACAGCACCACTGGGCACGAGATTCAGACCCAGGAAAGTATCCACCTCAGGTTCTTGGTGACCCACAAGTCCGAGTACTACTTTCTCGCCATCACAGAAGTTCTCACGGACGTCGGCATGGTCCTGGCATTCTCGTGCTTGCTGTTCGGGATCTACAGAGAAAAAAATCTCCTTGTCAGATTCTGGCAGGTTTTGGTCATCGTGCTGTTCACGATCGACGTTGTGAGACACATTTACATGTTCTACAGAGAGCAGAGTGGTGAGCCAATGTTCGAGATCTCAGCCAGAGACTTGCTTATGGTAGAGTTCCTTTTAATCGGTGAGCTTTTGAGGTCTGAGGATTTCAGAAAGTAACTAAGTTTTCATTTCAGTGTACACGTTTTACTTGTGGGTCTGCGTTTACTCGCTCCTCGACAACAGGAGTCTCATAGAGGTCCAGCTTGGCTATAGAAACAATCTTCGTCGCTTTTAGTTGGATTATCTCATAGATTTAAGGTTTTTTGGAAAGTTATTTTCAATGGATAGTGTACCCTCGAAACAACGTGCCTTAGTCTTAATACACTCTATATACTCCCCACCCCTCGATATACATACATAGGTACTTAATTCAACTCGGACTGAAAGGTTTATCAAATAAGTAATTATTTTTGGAATCTGTACCTACGATGAATATTTTTCTTTGACATTTTTAAAAAGTGTATAAGCGTCGAAATTTTGGAACCAATCAAAACACAAAAGTTTTAAATGTACGATTTATTTATAAGTATTCATTTGCTACGAGAACTTTCCTCTCTCAAGCGAAGCTCTTGACTTCTTCATCCCCGTTGTCGTTAGTCTTTGACTGCTTCTTGGCGAGGTCAGCCCGCATTTTCTTGACGGCGTCGATCTCCTCCTGAGTCACCGTAACTTTGACCTTGCAGGCCATCTGCTCGTTGCGAATGAACTCCAAGTTCTTGATTTTCTTGTCCAGAAAGTCGATCTGCTGGCTCTGGAGCACCCTTTTGTACGCCTCTAGTCGCTGCTGCTTGATATCTTGGCAGTAGAAGTACGCCATGGTGCGCATTGACCTCTTGCGCTCCACTCGGAAATACCTTTCAGGGTAACTTTTGTACTCCAGATCCAGCTTCTCCAGCAGCCACTCAAACTTTTTATAGTCCTGTCTCCTGAGAAGACGCATGTACCTCTTGCGCTTGTCGATCTTCTCCTTGAGCTTAACTTTAAGACGCAGGTTGCGGGGGAACTTCTCCATGAGTTCCTGGTAAGACCGGATTTTGGCCGTCATTTTTGCAACTGCAAGTGAAAAACTACTTTAACAAAGCCCAAAAATCAACAACACCAACAGACAGACAAATGTCTGAAAATTTTCTCAACATTTAAGTCTTACGTCTGGCCTCAATGGATTTGTAGTCCTGCTCGTGTCTCTGCACATTTTCCACCATCTCCTGTACGAATATCTTGACCCTCTCCTTCCTGGGGTTGGACTCCAGCTGGAAGAGCTTCTTCAAATCCTCATCAGCTTCCTGAGTCAGGGCCTTGCTCTGGTCAAAGTGCAGCAGGTACCTCTTCGAGTCGAATTTGGTGACTCCCGGGTTCAGGTCTCCCGACTTCTGTGGTTTGATGCAGGAAATCTTTTCGGGCCGAACCCACTTGAAGGGCAGGTCCGATCTCAAGTTCCTTGATATGAGACTCGTAGCCGGCTTTACTGCGATGGTCAGACGGCCGAGGAAGTTCATTTTAGCCGAAACTAAGCTGAAATTCGTCTCTTGATCGAAATTTTTGTAAGAATGCGGTGTTTATGAAATGTACAATCTTTCGATCAGCTGATATTGTACTGTATTTCCCAGCCAATCTCAACTTTGCTGATCAGCTGATAGTATTTCTCGTGACTTTCCCAATCGCAGTTGATACGTGGATTGAAAACAGAAACATAAATTTAGTATTTTTGCAATAAAACAATGTCGGACACTGAAAAAGACGACATGCTGCAGAAGCGAGTACAAAAAGTGCTCGACAATAGGTTTTACAACAACAGAGAGACGCTAGAAGCCCTGCAAGACTTGTCGACGTTCTTCGGCGAAAACACCCATCAAAGTCGGCGAAACCTCAGATCACAAATTGAGAAGCGCAGCCTGGTGCTGAACGAGAACTTTCTAGACGCCTTCACGGAGATCAAGGTGGTCGTGGACAGCGTATGCGAGGACATTTCATGGATGTCGTCGAAGGTAAAGTCGATGCGGGATAACCTCAAGGCCACCGAGGTGAGAAACTGTTCGTAGTTAGAGAAGGAAGTTGAGCTTACGCCTGACATTTTTAAGGACAAGACCCACGACCTGATCAGCAAGACGCACCAGCTACAGGAGGAGAGTGCAAAGCTGACGACGCAGCACCAGGTCGCATCCGCCTTCCTACAGCGTTTCCAGCTGACCCCCGAGGAACACAAGAGGCTGCACTCCAAGAGCGAGCCCATCACACCCGAGTTCTTCGAGACACTCGAGCGGGTCCAGAAGATCCACTCGGACTGCCGAGTGCTGCTTCAGAGTGGCTACCAGACCGCGGCACTCGACATCATGGAGGAAATGACGACGTACCAGGAGGTGGGTCTCGAGAAACTCTACCGCTGGACCCAGGCCCAATGCCGCAGTCTCGAGGAAGTGGGTCCACTGGTTATGCAGGCCATGAGTCGTCTACAGGAGCGGCCAATTCTATTCAAGTACGTCATCGACGAGTACGCAACTGCACGGAGGTCAGTGCTGGTCCGGAACTTCATAGACGCGCTGACGAGTGGCCCAAAGCCCCTCGAGATGCACGCCCATGACCCCAAGCGGTACATCGGGGACGTCTTTGCGTGGCTCCACCAGGTAGGGGTGATTGATTGACTATCTAACCGATCAGAAAGTCTAGAAACTTGAAGTACTACAAGAATAAGATTTGGGTAGAATTCACATTTTAGAAGAGGTACAATTTTTGAACCGCCTCTTTAAGAATATATTAGTTGTAGCTCTTTGTGAGAATAATGGGGTTCTTGAGTGCTTTTGATATGGAAAATTTTCGGTGTTCAAATGACTTTTTTTTCATAAATTTGGAAAGGGCTGGAATAATTTAGCTTGTCCTAGTGAGTTCTTGATTCATCAGTAGAGTAGTTTTGGTGTTTAAGTAAAATAAAGTTCAGAGCTCCGAACTCAACCAGTTTTATCCTTGAGAGTACTTTAGTTCGGGGATTTTGATGGGTGCAAAAATAACGTTTACCTTTAGGCATTCCCGAGTGAAAGAGACAACCTTTTACTGCTCGTGCGGATGTGCGACAAGCTGGACACGACGGACCTCGTGGCCGTAGCGCTCGCTAACATCGCCGATGGAGTCTGCCACCCCTTGAAAGTGCGTGTGGAGACCATCCTGAATTCTGGTACGGACACCATTTTGCTCTACTCGGTCGCCAACCTGATTCGCTTCTACCAGAACATCATCAACGGAGTCGTAAGAGGTGGCAACCTGGAGCAGACACTGGCGGAGCTCCGGGGCATCAGCGAGGCTACCTACTTGAATGCCATCTCGCACGTCGTCCGTTCTGAAATTTCACGCTTTCAAGGCCAGATTCAGCGTGATCTGGTGCCTCCACCGTGCGTAGGGAGGCTGCTAGGCACGTTGAAGGAGATCTTGTCGGTCGCCAGCATGGTGGAAGAGCGGCAAGAAGACATCAAGAAGATCATGGGCTGCGTCATAGACCCACTTTTGCAGTTTGTAACAGAGACCGCGGCTCATTTGACGACGACTGACATGGCAGTGTACCTCCTAAACTGCCTGTGCGAGATGATGACGGCCCTCGCGATGTTTGAGTACATGAACGAGCGCATGGAGCGGTTGCAAGGTCAGTGTGATGCCCAGATCGACACGCTGACATCGGAGCAGGCCTCGTCCCTGGTCACGAATCTTAACCTTGGCAGTATTTACACCGTCTTGCAAAGTAATTCGAGCAAGATCGATGTCAACCACCTAAAGAACTTCATGGTGAGGCCCATTTATCAAAACTTAAGAAAATTTTAGGTTCTAGAGCCACGTTTGAGAGTGAAAATGAAAATCTCAATGATAAGAAGCCTTATTTTCTGGACTTCTGGAGAAACTAACTAGATAAACAAGTGGTATTTCCTTCATCTTGGATATCACGGATCTGAGGTTTTATTTTATTTTTTTACTGGAGCAAACAAAAATACGAGTCAACCCTTTGTGACCCTATCTTAGAGTTTTTAAAGTAATCTTTGTGCTTCAATAGTCAACTACATATATCAGAAAACGATAGCAACTGAGTGCAATTCTTTATTTTTAGACGAAATTTGATCAGTTCTTAGAGATGCCAGATATTCTACTGCTTCCGCAGATCCAGCTCTTAATTAGTTCAACACATCGTTCAACGGTGCAGAAAAGATCATTCAGTGTTATTCTGGCTATCTACAAGCAGCTATACGAGAGAGTGATGGACCCCTCAAACGGCTTCGTGAACCCCGAGTCCTTATTTGACAAAACACCAGAACAAGTTTCGGAGCTGCTTTCTCTTTAATTTTTGTTGTAAATAATTTCTAATAAAGTTTATATTCAACCTACAAATATGAATATTATTCTATCAAACAGCATTGAAAACGAAAAAAAATCTGTTTCTCTTGGTAGTACATACTCGGAAGTCTTCTTGATTGTAGTTAAAGTGAATATCATCGTATTACCAATATAAGCACGAGCTGTGTATGGTCGAAAAAGCTTATGAAAGAGGCATATGGGTTCGATTCATCCTCTGTCTCCTCATAAGTTTACTTCTGTGTCTTTTTCCCACTTTATACTACTCATGGTTCTATTAGTCATCCTGTTCGTTAGAAAATATTTGAATCATAAGTCATAGATCATAAATCAGTTTCTTTATTTATTTTTAAGAAAACTTTATTCAGTGTGAAAATAAGTTCTTTGAGGTTTTTTGGCTTGACCTTCTGAAGTCCTCGCAGAAGGTCTGTTAGAAAAATATCACAGGAACTCGGTTTTTCTGTTTTCGTACCGAAAAATTAGGTACTAAGTTTTTCACACATTAGAATATAAATTTTTCACCTTGCTATTTTTTGGCTCTTAATCATGTTCAATAGAGTCAGTGCTAGAGTCGTTTGGAAAATTTTGTCGAAGTCTGTGAAAACACCTTGATATAAGGCCATCTTAAATTGATGCAAGAAAATAAAATAAGCAATGCATTTGAATTGAATTAGCATTTTCTGGAAGAATTCTTTTTTTGAAGAATTTTCTTAGATCATGGAAACCTTTGACCGGGAAAGTCCGCGATTAAAATAAACACATAAAATAAGCTCTAGCAAGCCTTTGTAGACTATTTGAGCTCGCTCTATTTCTTGAGTTTAAATCAAACCTGGAAAAATACACAAACTTCCAGGACTGCTGATATCACCTAGTTCCATCGAAGCGATAAGATAAGTTTCGCCTGCTTATTTATTCGGTTTACCAATGCAATCCAGTACTGTGTTGTCTTCCAAAATGAAAATACAAACCTTAGAGACCTTCTTCCTCTGCTTCTCCCTCCGCACCGGAGTTCTAATAATTGCCCTCCTCAGCTGCATTGTGTGCCCTGCCTTTCTTGTGAACAATTTCTTGGCATTTGCAGACCTCTCATATGCCTTGAGGATCTTCTACTATGAAACAGTGTACACTTTAATCACGGTGGTGTCGAGTGTTTTGCTGCTTCTCGCGGTTTACAAGAAAAACGAGGACCGAAAGCAGACCCTGATCTACCAGTGGCTGGCGGTCCAGTTGCTCTTTATCTCCTCCCAGACCATTTACTACCTCAAGTTTCTGATCTTCGACTTCTACGGCATCAACTGGGTCGACGTGTCCGAAACAGTCTTGATTTTCATGCATTTCTTCTATTTCGGTAAGGTAAACCTTTCCCCCAAACGCCAACGCTTAAAGTAACTTGCCTTCCAGTGTTCAGCCTGTACGCCTGGCTGGTCGTCTACTCGTTCTACCAGACCGAGAGGGCACAGAAAAAGGACGTCCTAGAGCACAGGGGGCTAATTGAGGACGACCCATGCATTATTTGAAACCTTTGATGGTCTCTTTGTTGTTTATTTTATGCACAAAGGACACAATAAAAGACCTGGTGCTCAGATAAGGAGATAAGATTTGGTGACATTTGGTTCTGATAAGACTGGAGTGAGTCGTCAGTTGTGTTGAAAGTTCGCCCGAGTCGGCACAAATATGGCGATTCCGGTTCTCGAGCGCTGCTTTTTTGGCGTCTCCCCTCGAACGGTCACGATCGTATTGGGGGTACTTGGAGCGTTTTTCGGATCCATGATGTTTTCCTACGCAGTCGTCTCGGCTTGCTCTTCCAACCACACTTCGATGGAGTTGTGGGCTTACTTTTTCCAGATGATATATGGCTTCGTCTGCTCCATCTCCAGCGTCGTTCTGCTTGTTGGGATCTTCCGAAGTCGAGCCTTCTTCGTAAAGCAGTGGCTCGTAGCGGTTGTGATATTGGGGGTCGTAATTTTAGTCTGGAAAACCTGCCTCCTCATCGGCAGCGATTCGAGCCAGCGGTTTGACTTTTTTGTAACGATTTTCGGCATCATGGCTGGACTGAGTAAGAGACAACTCCAACTTTCTTTCTCAGTCCACATTTTGGTCCCTTTTCAGGTGTCCATGTGTACGTCTGGCTGATTGGTTACGCCGTCTATCTCAAGGTACGAAGTGAGGAGAGCGAACGAGCTTATCAGGAGATCTAAAGGCGCTTTTTTTACACCAAAGTGTTTGCTTATATTAAAGATAATTTTCGTACAAACGCAAATCAAATGAGGTAGAAAAATCGTTCAAGTCATTGTCAAAGGCACTACTCGTTGACCAAATTCGAGTGTCCGATAGATTCAGCCCTCTCTTTTCTAAGCTGCAGGAAGTACACCAGGCCTCTGGACCAGTCGATAAGTACGAGGACTGAAATGAATAAATATAAATTCCTCTTTGAACCTTAAAATCGTATTTATGTGCTAATTATTTCCTTAACAGTTGTTAACTTTCAACAAATAATTAAATTTTCCTCCTCCTTTCATGATTAAAATGGAATTGAACGTCAAGCTCTCATCAATCAAGTTTTTAAAAAGGTCTAAAAGTTATTTTAATGAATGAAATTAAATTTGAACTTAATTTTTTTACTGCGTAGAAAATGGTTCTATCACTTCGCTGCTATATTTTCTGATTGTTGTTTAACCTTCAAAAGAGATAAATCTGAAATCATGCAGATTTTCATAGCAATAAAGAGATGTTTGCAATAATTTTGTAGCACATTTTTTAGTGCAATTGAGAATACTTTGTCATAACGCGGTGTCCCTTTTCGACGGCTTCTTAGTAGATGCAAAATAAATCGTCACATCGAAGTGATTTGACTAAAAGTATTTGCGAAATGCAGGAAAGAAAATTAACTCTAGTCTGGGAAGGATATTTAATTTAATAGCTATAGGTTGAAAGTTGAGCGGTGAGATAGGCGTGAAATGCTTCAGTCGATTTCAAACTCTATTTCGGACTTACTTATAAGACAGAAGCCCAAAAAGACACGCGATAGCTCCCGGTTGTCCACATATCGGTCTCCTTGGCTCGCGATATGGATGATAATCAGCACAATCTGTATCAAAATCGCGACACCACCAGCAACCACATAAACTGCGATATACTTCGCACCGTTCTGGGATAGTCCGACCAACAGGAAGACGCAAAACAGACTATAGAAAAGAAGGCCAACTGCAAAGGCGTACGGGAGCGGGTCGCTCTTGGAAGTTATGATGATGAGAAGGGCGAATATGGGACCTCCGATGGCCCCCAGATATCCGCCCACTTTGAGCTTTGAGGGAAGGTTTCCGCAAAAACAGGCCTTCGTTCTGCGATCGAGCTCCTCCATCGTCTGAATTTCGAGCAATACTAGACTCGAGTAGGTCAGCTGACTTTTGTTTACTCTCGAAGTCCAGATAGAATCGATTTTGCAACAAGTGTTTTTGTTATTTATTGCTGCGCAAAACCAAAGTCCAAAAATGGAATTCCTCAATCAGAGCGCCAGGAACTGCCTTTGCGGGAACCTCAGAGCCAGTGCCTTATTCATAGGCTGGGTGGGAGCCATCGGAGGCCCGATTCTAGCGTTGTGGGCTCTCTTCCGTCCTTTCGTACTCAACCACGACATCCAGCAAATCAGCGACTCGTTTTCCACCTCCGAAGTCCTCGAGAAAATGGACGAGCCCCAACCCAACATCGCCGAGCTGGCCTCCAGAGCCTACTATTTTGCTGCCGTCTTCACTGTCTACGGCATCCTCTCTACGTTCCTGCTCCTCGGGACGTACAAGCGAGTCACCAGGTTCGTCGGGCTCTGGCTCGCTGGCATCGGCGTAATGATGCTAATTGAAATAGCATACAGCGTCATTCATATCATTGACATGGGCGGCAAGTGGGATGACGACACCGAGACGGGCCACTTTTTCTTGGCCATCATTATTTTCGGTATGAGTTTGGCTGTCAAGTAAAAGAAGCCGGTAACCTCCTTTTTTGCAGCAATCGCGCTCTGGCAGTGGCTCAAGGTGATGGCTTTCTACGTCGCTCTGGAGAAGGAGACTGACAAGCAGTATAGCCACGTCCACTTGATCAACGAAAACGACTTTGATGACATCAGGATCGACTAGTCGCATATCTGGCTTTAACTACCTCGACAGCTTGCCATATTCCGTAGATGAACAAAATGTGATCAATGAATTCAAAGAACTTAACATGCCTCAAAAGTAGATAATCTGATGTGTAAACTGTTAAGCAAAAGAACCAAGTTGTAACTCTCTAGTCTGAAATACGTAAAGGAAATAAAGGAAACAAATATTTCTACGACAGTTAAGATAATGTTTTCTTTGCCCGTCTACCAGTATCGGACACAATAAATGACAAGCCTAAATCTTAACATTCCTAAAATATTGACTGACTAAAGCAGGAGTCTAAATGGACCTTGTTCCATGGTGGATTGGCCTTACCGGAAAAATAAAATACATTTGTTCAAATGTCCAAAGTTTCACCATTTTGAACAATTAGGCTTCGAGAAAAGTATGCACAAAATACGGGGTAGCTCAGAGGACGCGAAACAAGTCGCATTGAATAAATAATTAAGAATCAAGAGTCTTTGGCTGCAATGCCAAATAGGCTCTTTGGAAACAAAACTGACAATACATCAAGATCTCTGCCTCTGTCCTTAAGACTTTTCTACAGTGTCAATTGGTTAATAACTGGTTGACTTGGAACTATAGCGTACAACGAACGTCCTCTTTGGAGTGAAATTCGCTGTAAAATTTGTCTTTAGGAGAAGTTCAGGTTTTCCGTATTTTTTCTTTAGGACATAACTTAATTTAAGGATTTTCGGTGAAACACAAACATTTTGAATTTTAACTCCATGTTTAAATAAAGCTGGCCATATGATTGTGGGTTTACTATATAAACTACCTTACCTAAAAAATTTCTCAATAAATAAGCGCCTCACTCCAGTATTTAGATAGTTCTATGCTTTCCAAAAAAAGGGTTCCAAAATTTAAGGGAGACTCGCCAGCGTCCAGCTCTTTAGTGAAATATTTTTTTAAAAATCAGTATTTTCTTCTTAATTCCAGATACCTCATAACTATGGACCCGCCGAAGCCCTGAAATGCCTCCTGCCCGGCAAAGTGTCACCCCTAGAGTGTGGCAGGCAGTGCTGCGAGGATATCATCCGCAAGACAGAAGCTGTGATTCCGATTTCCTACAAACGGACGCCATCGCAAAAGTAAGTTCGCCTTTCAAACGCCAATCAAAGTGATTGGCCGAAGACCATTTATGACTTTTCTGTGAGTTACACAATTCGCTCGGGACTTGCATGTCGCTGGGCTGGAATATACGCGATTACGCCGGGACAGACCAGTGGCTTCGCAGTCTTCAACTGATTCTCGACCTCGACGGGTGTCAGTCACCCAAGTTTTCATCATTTTCCACCACATTCACCGTATACACACAAACTACACGAAACTCACTCGAAATCCCGTTGGTGTCTTAGTGTTCGAGTAGCCTTTCCGCGTTTTGCACGTTGAATTTTCAAATCACGGTCAAGTGTTTTAGTGTCGTTTTGAGATGGATAAGTACCCGAGCAGTCCCGAATTGAGTTCGCTCTGCGAGATGACGAGAGGCTTGGCGGGTTTGGCTGAGTTTTCACTGGCCTTCGGAACCTCCGCCTTCGACATTCGCAGATCCTCCCATGTGCCTCATACCTCGCCCTTAGCTTGCATCAAATGACTAAAGTGCGAAGATGACGCCGAGTAAGTACATAGCTATGATAAGTTTAGGTGTTTCGTAAAATTTCCAGCTCATTTTGGCTCAAAGATTCCCGTTTCTGAGAATGAAGTTTGTCTCCTTAAGTCTCAATTAAAGGTCTTAAGTCTTAATTAAAACTCAATCTAAAAGTTTTAACCAGATTGAACAATGTTCGGCTTTGAAATAAAATATTTCGAAAAGCGGATTTCCAACCTCTCGCTCGTACCATGTGTTTTTACCATACTCTCAATAACCTTCCAAACTAAAATTTTGTGGGTTCCAAAAAAACTTAGTCTTTCTTGGTTATGATATTTGATAAATTTTTGGGGAGGATGCACAAGGTTTCGAATATTGATCTAATTCGAGATCTTTGGGTCATGTTAGGATCTTCTGAACCTGAGCGACCTTCTGCTTCATCCCCAATCTATCATCTCGAGATCTGGAAGTTAATTAGTTGCCAAATTGCTTAGGGTTCAATTATCATAACTCTTGGAATCTAAAATCCGCAGTAATAAAAGTTTTAAACTTTTCTGGAGCTGTTAATTTTGTACATACGTAAATCAGCCACATTTATTGATAAAAATAAACGTCAAACACTTTTTCAAACTCTGCTAGATTAAAACTAAGATGCTTTCCAATTACTGCCATGTTGGTTGAAAAGTGAGCATATCTTTGCCCCCTTTCTCAAATTGAGACTTTTGCTGTGGTCAAGATACTAAAAAATACCAATCTCAGGCATTTTAAAACAAAAAGAACATGGAAACTGCTTATATGTACCTACATACTCGTGAAATAAAAGGGAGCCAACTTTTGAAAAGTAAGTCGCACACAAGTCATGACGTCAGGAAATTGCGTGACGAACATTTCACAGAAGTTTCCCGCCTTTGTTCGACTCACTTTTCTGAGCCATAAAGCCACCTCGTTTACTTCGAGTGTCACTCAATCAATCCTTTGAAAAGTTGTTCGTTCGATATGTGTCGGCTGCAAGTTTTAGAAGTGAACGGAGTAAAAACTTTCTCAATATTCGTCGCATTTTCTACTCACTCGTCTTGCGATTCCCAACAAATCGATATGAGGTCTTCGGGGAGAAGTTTGCGTTTGATGAAAATATGCAAATTGCTTCCCAACGGGGCTCTGCCAGAACTTTAATTGGCGTTCATTATCGTTAAAACTTATAATGGTGATGTGAGTGTCACTTATTAAGAGGTTAATGGGAAGAAAGTTGACTGTATAGTTCAGACTTGAAATCACTGGCGGATAAAGAAGGCAAAACAAAAGGATCATATTCATGAATTTCAGACTTTTCTTTATAAGTTGCATTATGTTTAGCTATTAAGTTTTTAAAAAATAAATGCCTAAAATAATTAATAATTAATGCATGAAGGAAAGCAAATGAAGCAATCAAAATGTCTTGCAGAAGCATATATTTTTTTCAAATATATTGAATAAATTAGATTTTTGTTGAAATACGAGCTTTTATCAGACTCCTGATCCCTACATCCGGGTTTAATACATAGGTATTTAGAGTGCGTAGTAAAAACTGAACTCTAACTACTATCTTCTCACCTCTATTCCAATTCCGAAAATTATTAGATCCGTATCAAATTAATCCGATGCAAGACCAAACAACAGTGAAAAGAAAAAATTCTTGAAATAGATAAAGTTCTAATCTGATGAAAATTTAATTTCAAGCACTTTTTAGTACCTCTTCTCTCAAATAGAAAAAAGGCACTATTTCATCTGCTATACTTGTTCGTCATTGCGTTTGAAACTTTATGATTTTTTTTAAATTTATCTGTGGTTTATTGGTGAACTTGATATCAATGATTGTTAGACCTTTCAGTTTTATGAAAACACCAAATTTGGTTATGATTTTATAATAAACAATCATAATGGTACCATCACACTACAGAAAATTGCCCGATTTTTGGCGAAATTAGTTGCCCTGATTCTGATTATTTGCTCTGGACAAAAATTGCCGCAATTTTGCGGCCACTGGAATCGCCTGAAATTGCCCAAATCGCGGCAATTTGAATTGCCTAGTGTGATGGCACCATAACAGAAAGAGACTACTGTCAATGTAATTTTAACTTAAAATACAATCGAAATTGATAAATATTAAGAGCCAAAAATCTTCTATTTCCCGCCTACAATTTTTTTTCCGTTTTTGCCAAAAATTTTCAAAATCTTTAAACAATTTTTGTTTAAATTTGTTAACAATTTTTGGAGCTCTAGCAGTAAGTACTGAGATATTATAAAATTTGAATAGAATTACATCAATTCATTAAACTACAGCTGATAAATTAAAATAATTGATAGAGCAAATTGTCTAAAAACTGGATCGTAAAAAATTAAGTTAATTTTATTATTGGCTATCGATCGCAACACACCTCTCAAGCGTGGAATTTACTTTACAACTCTCATGCATTCTGCTAT
The DNA here is from genome assembly GCA_963930915.1 of Forcipomyia taiwana. NCBI lineage: Eukaryota > Metazoa > Arthropoda > Insecta > Diptera > Ceratopogonidae > Forcipomyia > Forcipomyia taiwana. The sequence goes on along the minus strand of CAWVOI010000086.1, from coordinate 153,836 downwards.
CTGTGCAAGCAGAAAATCGGTTAAATGTGTTATCAACGGTAATCCAGTTTGTAGTGACAATGTGATTTCACCGTGTGACATGAAAAGCGGCCTCTTATGTCATAACGAGTTTACATTTATTTACTTTGTGCAAATGAGTTAAGTGCTCGTGCATTTCACCAACACAAATTTAATTCAGAAACTTTCGTGAAAAACATAAACGAGTACTTAACATCGGTTGCAATGCTGAAAGTTCGCTCTGTGGGTAGGCTCTTCAACTAATGCAAAACCTCAATGCTACAAGAGTGGTCCGTAGTTTTTATGCGAAACCAGCAGGTCACTCGCTTTTGTCTTTGGTCCAATTTAAATTTAAATAGGTTTCGAAATGAAACAAAAAACAAACGCAATCCAAAATTAATTTGCTTGGACAAAGGCGAGTGGAAATTGATTAAAAAATGCGATAATGGAATCCCACATCAGAGAAGAATTGCATTTTTCGTGCTATGGCAGATGGGAAATAGACTGCACTGTGTGAATGAGGAAAGAATGCTTAAGAGGCGTATTCACCTAAGGGTTCTGTGAGCAGCTTTATTTTAAGGTATCAGATGGAAATTGCTCCCGTTTTGTTGACTCACATTAAAAGATAAATACATTTTTTAAAAACTGTCAGAAGATTCAATAAGAAATTCAGAAATCAGAACTTTGAATTTTCCCTTTATTTTAAATCCTGGTACACCTCTGGTCAGTGCAATGATAATTCGATTTAAATCCGCTCCATTGCACGTCAGACGATGGCAATACCAGTTCCATACCTTCCCGATCAGAGACAAGGTTGCAAAAACTACAACAAAATACCATGCTCTTGAAAGTTGCTGATGAATTGGAGAATGCAAAATTTTCTTTTCTTAGATACCAAGAGGTGAAGTGTTGCTTCTCCTAACCCTCAGTGAATAAAGAGATTATTCATTGCCATAATTATCAGCAGACTAAGCAACCCTCTGATAGTTGCCAAAATGAGGTGTCATAAACCTCCAATTGCCTCTTCACTGAGAAAACTTTGAAAATTTTTAAATCTATTATCAAGTGGTACTTGGCGTTACTCACACGAATCATAGATAAATTTATTTAGATTCAACCGGCAGCCTCTTTGTTAAAAATTTATGCTATCTTTGATAAAATAAATTTGGTCCGTATTTTAGTAAGAGCTTATTTGAAGTAAATGTATGTTCAAAAACAATGTTGCCCTTATTTAAAACTATCTGCTCAATGTTTTTTCAACTGGACACTTGGACAGCATTGATATGATACCTGTCTGTCTTGTCATTTTATTTCATAAGTTTTCACTCATGGGCTAAATCAAAATTTTCCATTACAATTTTGGAAGGCTTTGAACTCCGTCTCTGCTAGAAGTAATCATTAGCCTTAATATTTTCTCGGACTAAAATTAAAGCATTTATAAATATGTCAAATTAATCGTATCCTTTGTTGATTTTCAAGAATTACTTTAATGCTTTGACTACGCAGGAATTCTTACAGTTTTGGATTCCTTGCGTTTCGGACGCACGGTTATCAAATAGATGAACGGATATATCGGACAAGAATGACGCAAATAAAAATACCAAGTCACGAGATTTCTACTATTAGGTCAAAGTTCTGCCATGTGCGAAAGAATTTGTCAAGCAAACTGGACAATAAATATCAGATGCATGTATGTAAATTGTAAAGCATAATTCAACGTGAAAGCAGAGCACAAAGAAAAGGTTTTCGTTTCGCAACAATGAAATCAGTGGTTGGAAAAAAATTCCTTGGTTTGTTGTCTCGGGCGTTTTTGCACTGCCTTTCTTTGCATTTTTTTCTTTGAATTTCCCATGCGCGACAAACGTGTCATCCACACAAAGACAAATTGTACGTATTTCTTTAAACCTGAAAAAGCAACAAATTTGGAATGTTTGTATGTCTTGAACTCAATGAATCTACTCCTTTCTTTGAGTTTCTAAAGCGTGAGGTGTTTAGTATGAGTTTATTTTCTTTAATCACATCTTTGAATGGCCATAATTTACAATAAAAAACATTAAAATGAGTATTGGGTTCCGACTAATGGGTACCAATTCCAGAATTGAGTCTTACACTCGAAGCTTATGATTTAGAGTTCTATTGACTAAAGCTAGGAAACAGTAAAAGACTTCAAATTAAAAATTGAAAGTGACCTAATCCAAAACATTCCACATCACTCCCATAAAACATTGAATTTAATTAAGCAAAGCTCAGAAAATAGTTTGGACCTTTGGGAAAGCCGGACCTTTCACAATACAAGATATGTAAGTTCTACCCTCAAGACAGCAGCTCTCTCCTAAGCAGGCTTTATTTCATTTTCGGTTTCATGTTTTACTGTCGTAAAACATTTCAAAAATACTTTTTGCCGCAAGGAAAACTCTTTCGTACGTGCGGTTTTATCTCCTCCCCGCATCCCTCAACGATCAGAGAAAAGCCAGTAAGAAGTTTATGACAGCTTTTCCTTTCACTGCGTTGCATCAAGGTATTAAGTGAACGTGTGCTTGGTGGCTCTTAATCTGGACAGGATTTGAGCTCCCTCGAGGAATTACGTTTTTCATGATTTGAGACCCGAAAGCGTCCCGAACACTTCCGTCTTCTCGTGTTTGTTTATTTTAGAAACACTTTCGGAGTGTCGGCCGCGAAACGAACGTGGCACTAATTCAATTAACGGGGCGAAACCTTTCCAGTGCAGCCCTGCTAATGCAATTACTGGTCGCAATAGAAGGAAATTGTCTGGACCTTCGTCGCTAGCTGGCTTCCATTCCGCAGTTGGTCACTCGGTCGGGCGGTTAACTTTTTTGTTGTTTCGTGTATAAATTGTAAAAATAGTAGTTTCGGTGTTCCTAGTGTTTAGAAACGTAGCTCGTAGGACCTGAGAGTTGTAACTTCTAAGAATAAATAAGCAAAATGACACTCGAGAAAGAAGAGTCTGTAGACTCGGTGCAGGTCAAAAACATGGATACCTTGGATATTCCCTCGGGAACTGAGGAGAGCGAGGCAGAAGAGGAAGCGTAAGTTCGGATTCCATTGACTGAACCGGAGATGATTTTCATGCCATCATCTGTGGACTATGAATGAAATAATCTTACACATAATTTTAACTTTTGTTGTTAGAATATTCGCCAAAAAATTAACACGATTTATAACAGAATGATAATTCAAAACCGGAAACACAATTCTTTGGCAGTTTGATAACTTGGTAATCAGCTGTTTGGTAATGAAAACTACCGCAAAAAAATTTCACATTGTTCCTTAATTAAAATCCCTATTGCAAGTAATTTCCTAAAAGCAGCCAAGCTAGGAGTCTATTTAGAGGGATTTTAGATAAAAATGTTTTCTTTTTATATTGCATAGAACAGTATTTTCTGTAACCGCTCAGTGCGAAAATTACAAAATCTTAACCTACTGCTCGCTGTTATCTGTTTCGATACAAATTTCGCAAGCTCTTGCGTCCCCTTATTACTGGGAGTCGAAGGTCACGCAGGTCCCGAAGGTCTTATTGTGACCATTCGTTAATATAATTAATTATCCATAGTTTGCATATGAATTCTTTAAAACATTAATTTTTTCTTCGACGTCTCGAGTTCATATAATGCAAATTTGCAACTCGAACGAAAGGAAAAACAGAACATTTAGACAGCCTTGAATGAGCTCCACCCCTGGGTACATACCATTGTGTGTCCTCGGAAGCCCGAGATGGGTTGCAAAGCAGCATTTGGACGCAAACGTAATCCTTCCTGCGCTTTTAATTTGAAATGTGATACAGCGGAACGGTGCAGTCGCAATGTGACGGCAGCAGCGCAGTGTTCTGAATGACTGGGGGCGGAAAAGCAGCAGTTGGAGTGGGTTTAATCGAACAAATTGCATTGATACCGATGTGCAATCTTTCCTAGGTTCTCTTCTTTCATTATATTATTCACAACACTGATAATATTGATTTTGACGAGAATATTCAAATACGCTTGCTGTGGGGAAAATATTTTGTCTCTCGTGTACGTCACTCTGATGCTGCAACCCTTGGACAGTTGAAATTTTGATTCCCGAAATAGCATTCTAAATTGAGATCTCCTATCAGGTGTCAGCATTTGAACAACACAGTTTATTTAGATTTCGATTCCTTGTGAAAACATGCTGACGATACTTGGGAACTAGTTGTAATAGTTTATTTGTTTATTCATATCAACTAAAGACAGAATAATGTTAATCTCTTCTAAAAACAGAACAGCACCACGTCAAAGAGAAGGACCAAGGAAATGTTGTAATATAGGTTCTTGTAATAAATAAAGGTTGTAATAAAGTTGAGGGTTTTTGAAGGCTTATTTTTCAAAACCTCGAAATGAGCAAGAAAACTAGCTTCCGATGGGATTACATTATTTCAAGGCTCTTTTTGCATGTCAATTTCCATCGTCATGAGAAGGTCAAGAGTACTTGAGAAGAATTGCAATTCACAGCTTGCGTTTGCAGCTCGATTAAAAGCCCCATTTAACAACTCTCCTATCATACTCTTCCATTGCTTATGCGCGCTAAGTCTTTAAAGGCGATTGAAGCCGTGTAACGATAGAGGCAAAAAGTTGCACACCCACAACTCAGTTGAATTGTGCAAACGACGAGTCTGTCATAATGAAATAAAATAATTCCACATTCAGAGCAGCTCAAAACGCAAAAACTAATTAGAGTTGGCGTATAATTTCTCTGTTTACCCTGGGGCTCTTCAAGTTTAAACAGCGACGGAGTTTTCTAGAAATCCCTGATACACAATTCGTCTTCCAAAACTTCTTTTACATAACTCAGCGTATTCAGCGCCAGCCAATTTGCAAGAAATATTGTCCGGAACAATGGCACGTATCAGCTAGCTCGGACACAATTCCAGGGCTCAGTTCCACAGATATTAACATAGTGATTAAAGATTTTAAAAATTTCTTAAGAGAGATAAAAGAAAATAAATTACCTCTACGCATATATTAAAGAGGGTTATTTAATTATCTCTTCACTATTTCATCATAAGTTTTCCTAATCATACAAGTTCCTCTAAAAGTGATTATGAAATTATTAAGATAAATTCCTCAATAGAGATCTCCTAAAGAGTGACTGACCTTAAACAAATGCTCTATACTCAGGCTTTAGAGGACGCTGAAGATGTCATTAATTGCTAGATTTAAGGATCTGCTCGTTCTTATCGTGAAACACCTTTCACTTGTCTGGCTCATTTGGTTGGAGTTTTGTAAAAAATTTTTACCTCAGACAGCTATGAGTAAACTACAAATAGACTGGTTTACGAACCTTCTGAGTACTTCTCGCATATGGCGGGTTGTCGGTTCTGCACGAGGCTGGTTCTAGAGCTTTAGAATAGCTGGAGAATCTTGATGTTAATTTGTAACCATTGTGGACCGTACGATAGCTAATAATAATAATTAATACTTGTAGCCCCAATCATGGACCAAATTATATTTTCTCCAAACCTTGAGTTGGCAAAGTTCTTTGATCATTAAGAGGGGCAGAGGTAGCTTAATCGGTAGAGTAACGGACTTGCAATCGAGAGGTCGTACGTTCGAAACTCGGTCGAGGCAACTTCTGCTCAACTGTGTTGTTCTTGGTGCAAGCCAAGAATGCGACTGCTATGGCGTGTACGGCAGTATAAGATGGGGGGCGCTACTGAGGAACTCTTGACTCTGTCAAGATGGGTCACAATAGGACCTTCGGGACCTCCGTGACCTTTGACTCCCAGTACAATCTATCTTGATCATAATATCAGACTTATTTACTCTCTGGAAAAAAAACACTTGTTAATTAATTAATTTTTTTCCATGATTTTCAAATTTCAAATAAAAAACACAAAAAAATCGTCTGTTGCATTAAAATTTGTCATTCAAACTCAAATGACGCAAATGAGTCACGCCACTGAATAATGCGAACAATGTTAATTCCTTGCCAGGCTTTCGAATCCCTTTAAGAGCAAAGTATATAAGCCGGTGAACGTTTTCCGGTTCTGATGCAAGCTCCACAAAAATAAACTCGAATGCCACATGTCACTGCAATACGCTTCATTGTTTCTCCTGCTAAGTGATGGATGAGTGGGTTAATTCCGTCTGTCAGAGTAGAAGTAGACTCTGGACCTTGTGAGGCCCAAACGAATGGAAAGCGCCAGGTAGAGAGGTATGTGAGGAGTTTCGAGAAACAAAAGAGGTGCTAAAGACAATAAAGTGCACTTTGCACAATGAAAAGCAAACGTCTTTGTTCTCGAGAGCGATCAAAGACAACATATTGAGTTACTCCTCGGTTCCACAAGACATGTCAAAGAAGCTCGCAAACAATAGAACTATCGTTTTTCAGTCACAATCTCACAATGTTGTACATTTTTGATTGTTCGGAGGCACAGAAACGCACAGACATTACGATTATGCAATTTCTTCAGTCGTATTGTGCATGAATTCAATTTAAAGCCATTGTTGGCTCGCCTCTCTCATATTCACGTGGGCTGCCATGTTCTGAATCCGTGTTTCTGGATAAAGATGTAATATCAACTTTATGGCGAAGGGGCACTTTGGTCTAAGCATTGAGAGGGACGTGTTTTAGTTTGTTTACTTTTAAGAGGTATTTCCGAAAAAAAAATATATATAAAAAGCAAAATCGGAGATTAAGCTTAAGGGTTCATTTTCAAAGATTTCGAGAGACTAAACTTTGAGGGCCCCTAGCTCCGTCCCTATACATAATAGAGAATACATATGGTGCCATGATTTGCTAGATTTGACACAGACTACAACATACTAAAATTTCAGCTCAATCGGTAAAACACCCCTAATTCCCCCCTAAGAGAGGGTAGGGGTCTAAAATTGTTAACCTGCACCCCTACAAACCAGGCCCTACACGATGCAAAAAACCGCAGCTCTTTAGCTCTTCTGGTTATAGTGTTATACAATTTCAGACAGACAAACTGACAGACGGCAAAGCGGCCACAATAGTGCATTTATTGCAAAATGCTGAAAATGCACTAAAAACCGTAATTGCCACTTGGAAAGGCTAATGTGGCACCTAAAATTTTTTTTTGGCTCTTTGGCCCTTGCTATATTTCCCTTGCTGATTTGAATAGCCGCGTCTCCTTTTCTTAAATGGCAAATTTTTCAGCCAACGTGATGATAGATGTTATTGCTCGTGAAAAGTAAAATCCGCAAGAATATACATGCCATGGATTTCTGATTAAATTTATAAATTTTTGAGTCCAACTTTTACAGAGGTCAAGTCTCTTTTGCTTTCTGGGCGAGAAAGACGAAAACTCAGGAGGTAAAACCCAGATTTACGTTCTAAAAGCACGTCTCGGTTTGCTGTCAAAAATCTATTAATTTTTCCTAGTTGTTGGTCGAAAAATCAGCTCAATTTTCCTTATAAAATTTAACCTTTAAACTTAGATGTTTAAGTACTCAGATCTGAAGTTTTGAAAAACTTTTGCGTAGATCGATGTGTTTGTTCAAGAGTATTAGTACTAGAGACGCTGACAGTATTTAGGTAGTCGGTATTTGTATATTGGCTGAACCCATCCACACATAAAGGCGACAAGATGTGAAAGTTTTCCATTACTGCTTCGTACCTCTGAAAAGGAGACTCAAAATTGGTTCTTGAACTGCTGCGTATCAACTTAAAACAGTAGGGTTTCTTGGGAAGCTCATGAAACGCAAAAATCTTATCCATTTGTTTACTTGTAAAGAGGAGAAGGAGTCTTTCGACTGACTGCATCTACCCAAAAATAAATTCAAACCAACTAAAGTCTAACTTTTGATATTTCGCTTTTTATTTTCAGCACTGAGTAAGTACGCTAATTCCCGCCTCCCCACCGGTTCGAGAAGTTTGCGAGTGCCGTAAATCGGTAAGTGGGTGAAGTTAATCCTTAGACGAGTGATTCTGTTTGCTCGTTAACAATCAGCAATTTGCAAATCGCGAGTGCAAAGCCTCCGAAGTGGAAAATCCAATTGATTGACGCAACGCCGGGCGACTGGTACTCGGTGTGATTGTTTGGCGGGTGGCTCGGAAGCGGGAGAAAACACATGAATAACTCATAAGACAACGTCGGATGTCAAATGTTTGCGAAGCCGAATGTCCTAAGAACACAGAGAGTTGAGCATGCGGATGACGTCACGAGTGTTGCTGGAGGTCCTGGAGCCGACGAGCGTCAATTGAAATGCGAATGGGGAACGGGACAATGTGTGCAGAATCAGCTTTTGCAGGAACGGCAGCTATTCATGCCCGATGTTATTGTTTTGACAGCGATACATATGCGAGATTGCATTATATGCAGAGACGAGTAGGTATGTAGGTGTGCATTGATAAGAGCGAGAACATGCGCACGAGAGGCTTAACGACGAGAGCGGGATGAGTGGTCGGGGAGGAATTGAGCGGCTTCAGCATGCAGCAGGTGTTTGACGAGCCGTTTTGAGCCTTTGGAGCCTTACCTCAAATTGGTAAATGAAACTTTTGCAAATGAATATGTTTAATTTACATTTATTTTTGGTTAAAACCAATTTAAATATGACAAGGATAGGGCGACGAATACTCAAAGAAAATTCCGTAAGCAGATAAAAATGTGAAAAAAAAAATTTCTCTCTCCTCTTAATTCTTTCCATGACTTTCTTGCTTTTTTCTTTTCTCATTTTCCTCCATTATATGTTCGTTCTTACCTGACTTTATGAAGTTGACTGGTACTTTGTTAAAAAAGTTTAAAAATCAATGAAATTTTTTCAACCAGTTTCAAAAAGATTATTGGGCTCCCATCAATCAACTCTCCATCATTTACAAAGCTTCAAGTAAATCAGAATCTAAGGGAAAACCTTATCTAGTAAGCAAACCAAAAACCCACACAAAGCTACGAGACACCTCCGGTGAGTGCCCACCACGTACGGCAGTTTTCCAACACTCGCCCGTTTAGGTCGTTTTGTTACACCGAATCCGCTGTTTCTTGTTTATAACGCAGGTTTCTCGAGTTCAGTGAATGTTCTGCTCGCGATAAAAACGGTTGATAATAATTTTACTCCACTCTCATGTGCACCGCAAATAAAATAATAATAAAATTGATTGTGTGTACTATATCTGATGTCTTGTAAAAAAATAACATAATCCTAGAAAGAGGAGAAATCCATGTAACGTGTTGTTAAACTAAATAATGATAAATAAATACTAGACGGCACGGTGAAAGAGGAGGTTACTGGGGAATAAGTAATGCTAAATAAATAAACTCAGCAGAGTGAAGACGAATATGCAAATTGGAGTCAGCGCAAATAAATTTATGAAATAAATTTAATCTCATAAAAATACAAAAAAGTCATAGATGTTTGCTCGCACTTCTCCTTCCCCACATTTGTCTCGACGTGTTGGAAAGTAATGGGAATTATGGAAATGGGAGTTGGAGTTTGAAGAGACGCGGAAGATGTAAAATATGTAAAGATAAAAGTCGCCCTGAGAGCTCCAAACTCTTGTCCCGGAGTGATGCTCAAACACCGGGAAATTGTAAATAAGTGGGCTTAAAGTGACCAAGCTGGTGGAGTAAATAAGTAGTGCTGAAGAAAGTGAACAATGTGAGGCGCACAAGCGGAACTCGGTGACATTTTCCAACGGTAAATTTTTTGCTCGCTTTCTGTTTGCTCATCGACGCAGTCGGGGCGGGAAGAGACCATTTTTTGTGTTGCTCATAATTTTGGTTTCACCCTTCTCATTCCGCAAGTAAATGGGCTGTTGAATTACACTTGATGGCGAAGGAACAAAGACTTGATGTAGTGGGGGGGGGAGTCTTTATGGCATCAAACTTGGGTAAAATTTAAAATTGATTAAAAAAACAATTTTTGAAAAAAAAAAAATAGAGTACGAACCGGCTTTACACATTTTGGTCCCTTTTTCCTCGATTTTCAGCCTAGGAAGCTACGATTGTTTAAAATTTAAAAAGCTTAAATATTTCAAAGTTTTCAGAAAAAATCGCAAATTCCCTTGAAAATATCCAGTCCAAACTCGCATCAACAAGTTGAAACCCAAAACAAGTCTAAACCGAAATCAACTCGTGCATGAAAATTGATACACAATGAAACTCGGTCTCTACTTCGTCTGCCTGTGAAATACTCAAATTGGCTTTCAGCTGAAAGACGCCCGTTTAATAGTTCAAGTTCAGTTAGATCAATTTCAATTGCGCGCAACACGTAGATTCACTTATCGCAAGCAATACTGTATGGGTGCTAATTTTAAACAATAAATTTATCACCATGAACATGCAAACAATCGTGATGGTTGTTGGTGTGTACACCAATTCTAAATTTAAAATCACATTCAACTTTCTACGGGCCAACCTATGAATGTGTGTCGGTGAATGTCGGCCAGGGGAAGAATGAAATATCAAAATATGGTTTGTTTATCAAAAACACACTCTCCAGGGCCCAAGGCAGAAAAAACCAGGCCATACTTATGAAGAATGCCACCTAACAATTTTTTGTCTGTCCATCTCGAGGTCTGGAATATTTGAAAAAAAATCCCAGTTCTACTCTCTGTTGGTTTTCATAATTCGTCAAACCCCTTTTGGTCTCAGGCTGCCTCCCAGCCTTTTTCATATTTATTGTTAAGGAAAGAAGATTTTTTTCTAGTTTTTAACTCCTTAAAAAGTCCCTGTGAACCCACTGGATTAGTTTTGGCAAAATTATGGAAAAATCTTTTATTTTAATGACTTTTTTCTCGACTTTTGAAGTTTAAACAAATAAAAATATCCCAATGGAGTAGAATCGCCCTGGAAATAATAACATCCAATTTATCAAATGTAACTATAGAATAGTTTTGAAGCCCATTAATCTCTTTTGAACTGCTCAATCACTTAGGTTTATGGGATAAATTATATCGATATGAGTATGATTGCCTTTTCCAATCAGTGGAAGCGCACTAAAAGTTTAATGATGTATTTACATTGGATTGATTTTTGAAATCGTTCGTGCCACAAATCACAGTTTTTGTGTTTAGAAAAATTTATTGTGCGCTTAATAATAGCCGTGCGATTAGGCTCGCTCGATAAATTACTTGTATCACGCATTGCGAGCGAGAGGAAACACACGTTGCATGTCGCGAAGGGACTGACTTCCGAGACCTATACACAGCGACATGCCCGTTGAAAGGCATCGGAAGGCTTTGTCGGCTAATGTGGGTCTTTTGAAGGGTATAACGAGAATTAGTTCCTTCACACTGAGCGTCTTGGACAGCGAAAGGGTGGGCAAGTTATTTTTTATTTAGTGCCAGAATGTCTCCTAACTTGTATGCTGGAGCTCCTTGCTTGTTATTTTTTCCGCGAACCCCGTAACAAAACCTACTGTTTTATTTTTAGCCGTTTTCCACGAAGTAAGAGCTCAGAGCTATTTTTTACATGTTTCCAGGAAGCCAATCGCGTTTGTTTTATAACCCACATTCGTCAAAAAAAAAACAGTTTTCGTTTTTGGGCTGGACCACAGAAGGAATTATTTAAGAAAATGAGAGCTCTAGTAGTTCTTAGGTTACTGAAAGCTTATTTTGTGATTTTTATGCAACACTTAAGTCTCACAAATACAAACATAGACTTTTTTTTAAAAAGAAATAATAGCACAAATTGAAAGCCAAATTTTCCATTTATGGTCTTTTTATGTCAGTCAAAAAATCCGAAGCACCCTCTAGCACACAATTCTATGTTACCAGACTCAGTTCTGCGAAATTGCTTTGAAGTCAGCTCAAAACCCACGCTCGTGTGGCTTTCGAATATGGTTGTGGTTCGTGAAAAGTTAGCTCTTGTGAAACATCATAATTCCATAGGGTTTCATCAAAATTCCGAAACGCCTGCGCTCCCTTTGTTTATGATATTGAATTGCACAAACTGCAGTCTTCATAAACTCCAATGATGCCAGATGTTTCTTCCATTAGGAGGCACAACAATGGGGAGCAGCATAAAGGAACGAAAGAGTTGCACACTCGCTCCTCATTTTCCACGATGGGAATTTTCCGCCAGCTTTGCGAATGAAACAGCAATAAAACGTGAATACAATAAAAAGAAAATTATTGTTTGATGAAAACACCATAAAAATTATTGCTTTTACAAAGTGCTCGACCGGGTTTTTCCACTTCTCGCTTTTTATCGGCTTGAAGGGAGGTGATGGAAATATATCCATTTATAAGGTCTATAAAGCTATTAATACCGCCATGCCTAATGAGTGCAAAATGAATGGCATTTATGCTGGAGTCGTATTGCATTGTGCGAAAGATTTTTAATTAAGTTTCCTTCCTAATTACGACCAACAATGGTGGAGCATTTTTAGCTCCAAAGTTTCCCGTTGCTTTCCCGGTTGTTGGTCGGCGCGACTGCCTTGACATGTCACTTGCTATTTGCGCCTACGTAAAAGTGATTTTGATGTTTTCTTAATCAATTTCGTCTGCTCCAAAGTATAATCGAAATATAAGTTTCTTTTGTTTTCCAGAACTTTTGAGGCCTTTTCTTCAAGTTCTAAAATGCCTGTTTAAGTTTTTTTGGGCTGAAATGGCCATAGAAATCAACTAAGATATTTTGAAATTGTCCACCAAAGGGTCTCTGGAGGAAATTAATGCCCTTTGAACTTGGAACCCAAGAAAGCTTTTTAGGACCCCATTCAAGTTGTTTTAAGGTTAATGAAAAACTAAAGGTATTCCCTCCAGAAATTTTTATAAAAATTTGCCCAAAGTTTCAATGGCTAGTTTCAATACAAACTCATATGAGTCTCATATTTGCTCATTCCAGCATGTTTCTCTGGTACGCCCTTTATAAATGTCAAACCATAACAAATGTTCCCTGAAACCTCAGCTCGCTTGGGCAGTCCCTTGATTATTTCAAGTAGATTTAAAGCTCACATCCAGCACAGACTAGCATGACATGCCAGGTTGAGCCTGCATTCACTCTTCTTCAAACGACCTCTGCACGAACATGGAAGCCTTTTTGTCATATCCTCTTCTGTTACTGCCCCAAGCCTGCAAATATTTGCATTTAAAATAATAATTATTGCTGCTTGCTAGACTGACAAATGTGCAGCTCAAGCGAGTGGAGGGAACGAAGAAAGAACGTCTCGACGTCATACATGAAAGACATATTTTTAGCTTCTGGACAAGCAAGTTGAGGCAGCAAGAGAAAGGGTAGCGAACACAGGCCGGAAAATTTATGGATCGATTGTGAGTTTGTTGGAAAGTTGCCGAGAGCATTATTCCTGAATAAATAACATTTTTTCGCTGCTCGTTCCGAATGGCGGACTGAGGGGCTCTCAAAGGAGCGTCGGGTTGAAGTCACCCGAAATGTGGGGTTTTGTGGGCACTTAGGCTTTCTCTCATGCCAATTGCCTATTTTCTTGCCGAGAGAGCTCCAATAGGATTAGGCGTCTAATCAGTTTGAACCCGTTTGCTCCTTGAATCACGGGAAAGGCGACGAAAGTTTCCCAGAATCCAAGAGCACACTCCATGCTCGCACGGTTCATTAGAGCGCCCCTCTTTGTCAGACTCGAGTGTCGTTACTCCCTACAAATGTACTATTTTCGGCCATCCCTCGAGAGTGCAATGTCCTGTATCGGCCACTTACACCACCGCCTGCTCGCCCACATATCGTGCAAACTCCAATTGCCGTCACGTCCAGTTTGGGGTTGATTAGGAGGGAGAAATTCAGGCGAGTCACCGAAAAATCAATCTATCAAAGGGTTGTTCACTCAATTTTACGCACGATTTGACTCCAATGAGATTAGTCGAACAAGAGAGTTTCGCGCTCAAGGCTACCATCATTTATTATTAGCACTTGACATATGTCACCGCGTTATCCCCGAAATTATACGAGCAGGAGGTGAGCCAGAATGACAAGCTTAATCTACATACATGAAAGCGCAATTTTCAGTGGTGTTATCGGTTGGAAACATGAGTCTTACTTGAAGAATATTTTTGCAAAGTTTTTGGCTCGCTTTTTAAATTCTGAGGGTGTGATAGCCTTAAAGGTTTGGGATTTTTGAATACTTAAATGAAAAATTCTTATCCTCTTCATCCGTTTAGGGGCCAGGGGTAACCAGGTGGACAAAATGGACCATGAAGAGCGAGGAAAAGGTTTAAACTTTTTAACATTTTTGATAACAAAGGATGAATCTCACTCAGTAGAACTTTATGGTCTTGGGTTGTGGCTGCTGTAAGAAGCCTGTTTGTTTTAAAAAAAACGGTCAATTCCATTTTTAAAATGTTATTTTAAAGAAGGATATTTCTTGTCCTCAAAAAGCATTACAATTTTTTTAATGTAAATAACTCTATTCCAGAATTAGTAAACCCACCTCTCACCCACGTCGCTGGCGTAGCTAAATTCACAACATGTGCAAGGTCTCGCTTGCATGCGAGGGAGGGGCGTTGTCCTCGGCACAGGTTATTGCTCCAGGCGCGGGGGTGAAGGGCTTCTTGGAACCTCACTATGGTGGAATTTATGATCTCCAATGAAACATCATACGTTGGCGTCGCGAATAATGGAAGCGACGAGTTGGCAAGAGTACGGAAGACGCAAAATTTCCTTGGGGGTGGCTTGTCGGTCGTAATTGATTCTGACAGGTTTAGAGGCTTCGGGGATTCGGTAGCAAAATTTACTTTGCCGTCTCAGGTCGGAAAAAATTCAATTTTTGCTTCTGGCAACAGGTCTCCCGATTTTGCAGAAAGTTTAATGCAGAGTCTACAAGGTACCAGTCGTTCTACTGAAGAACTTAATTTCCCGTCCTCTGCTTTAGTTCCGCAAAGTGGCTCAGCATAAACCTGAAAAGTCTTTCGAAGGGCATAAAAGACGCTTATTTATGGCTCTGCAGCAAGATTAATGCTGCATTTTATAAAAGTAACGCGTATAACGTCACCCTTTTAATTAAGATTCATGAACAACAACCACATGGTGCCAGGTTAAGTGCTAAATACTTGAGCGCGGAGCGAGAAAAGTCATTTTATGTGAAGCATGGACGCGAGTGTACAGGAGTAAATGATAAATGGGGGTGAATTCAGGTTAATTGCATGAGCCGCTCGACTTTCGGTGTTTTCGCTGCTCTGCGACATTTGTTGCTCCGGATACTGTCACACGGATGTGTCAGTATGGGAAGAGAGTGCTGAAATATTTATGAGATGGCATCACATACACATCTGAGGGAGGTGTCGACTCTCTAGAGTTCGCAGTAATGTGCATGAAAATTAAATGAAGCCTCTTTCGATACGCAATATTGAAACATGGATTTTTTAGGCTTCTGATAGTTCTGGTTGACTGACCTAAAGTTACAGAAGCTTTACAACTTTTTAGACTCCATAGAAAAAAATTTGAGGACCTTGAGGTGCCTTTTCTACAGGTTCTGTAAGAAACGTGTTCACTATTCAATACTTTGGGTGACGGCGCCATGGAATAGGAGGGTGTGAATTAATTGCTCTATTTCAAAGCTAAATAAATGAATCAAAGATGGTCTCTTTGGTCAAGATACTCTTTTTTTCACACCCAAAAATTGAAAGAAAAACATAAATATAATAAGTAAAAATTAGGCAGCATAATAATTTATCCAAGTCAAGTCAAGAACAATAGTAAGACTTTTTGTATTCGTGTTCAGACAGACGGACAGAAAAAAATAAGCTACCCGAAAAGGGCCAGATTAGCTGGAGTCGCTGTGAAAGTAAAAGATTCACTCAAAGGTGTACATTTGCACTTCAAAGAGAAGGAATTTCTTGAGAGAATTTGCATTTTTACTTCGAATGCAAACACGATTTATCCTGTGCTCCACGCAAAATCCTTTGAGATACCTCAGTATGCAAATAACGCGACGCAATTGTATTAAAACGAAGGCGCTTTCATGACAAGAGGCCGTCAGCTCGATCGAAAGCCAATTTGAGTAAATCCGAGTGATGGAAAATTTAAAAGCAATTATCGCATTCTCCCTTAGGCTCAACTACGAAGCTCAATAAAATCACCTGCTGGCAGCGAGTGGATCAAATGTGGCAAAACACTAATTAAATAGCAGGCCGTGACTTATTCAATTGGCGTGCACGTGTGCTTGGCATGCCGCGATTTGCGTGAAATTGACGTTTGATATGTAAATTAAGAGTCGAGGAAGAAAAACATGTAAAATTTAGCAGCTCGCAGTGAAAATTGGAAGCAAACACTTTTTGCATGAATTATTGAGTGTAACGTGCAAGTGAAGCGTGAAGAACAAATGCCGATGAAGAATGTAAGAGCTGTCGATGCGGCAGGGAGGAGAAAAGGGTCGGGCTCGGCTTGAATATGAAGACGTTGAGCGTCGAACTGTGAGAAAAAGAAGATCTAGTCGGGCGGAAAACAGTAGTATTTCGGCGATATTGAAAAACTTGCGCCATCAAAAGACAAAAAGTGAATTACAGAACAGTGTCAACAAGTTTACAGAGTTTCGCTACACAGGGAGCAGCAAGGAATGAGCAATCTGGCAACGAAACACGCGGAGGAACGGAGAAGATGTACTTGGATACTCTATTGAAGGTGAGTAATCGATTCCTGTTTATTTTGCTCCTATTTATTTGATCTCGTATAAATTGCAAAACAATACATTTGCTGTCGGATAAGGGAGAACAAAGAAGACCCGGGGATGAATTGGTTTTGTTCTGCTCTCCTGGCTGGACAATGGATCACTTATTGGCTTAAAGATGGGCTTCGTCAGTTCTTGGGTCTGGTTTGCAGTTGCGGGATTACCTGTTAAGGATAATTAGGTCATGTTAGAGGCGTAATCCCAAACACGAGCAATCATTTCATACAGTAATTGCATATTATATAGGTTTGTTGAGAATAAAAAATGCTCTCTACTGATTACATCTCTGGCGTCTATACATCAAAAAACTTATTTGGTCTTAGTATGTTCTACTATCCTCTGTGGTTACACCTTTTTATAACCTTTGCATAGGTAGAAAAAATGTTATCACTAAACCACAAATATTAAAACCACAAGTTTTGACAGCTATTGGGCCCCCATAAGCTGGCTGAGCAAATTTAAATCTGGGTTGAGGCGGAAATCGCAGGTCGTAACTCACATCTCTCTTCCAGCGGAAACGTTATTAGGCCAGTTACACAATCACAGTCCACACACCAGGCAGGTTTTTGTTCCCCTCCCCCGAGACGGCGCTCGGAACCTATCATTAGGCTCGTCATGTGCGTCCGAATGTTTGCAAGAAACATTACCCACCTCCAGCCGCCGCCCAGCACGAAATCGGTAATTACGGATACGGACGCAAACGCGTGAAAATTAGAAGAACGCTAATCGTGTTGACTGGCGTGCTGGACTTGTGAACATAACCCAGTTGATGGGGTCAGGGCTGTCTAACATATCTCCAGATATCTCCAAAAATTTACAAATAGCTATTTTAGGTTTTGAGGCTTTCTACATTTTACGTCTCTGGAACTCTTTTCTTTTGAAAAATATTTCCCTGATGATGTTTTTCTAAGTTCTTTGCAAAATTTCTATTCCTCGAATTTTTTGAATCTTCATATATGACCTTTTATCGATGCTAAGAATAAAAACTAAAAAAATTAAATCAAATCAAAATACAAAATCGAAGATCAAGTATAAGAAGTGCATTTTCCCGGGTTTATATTGTGAGGGAATCTAATTGTAAATGGTTCACGAATTCAGAAATTTATTCAGAAAATGTATTATGAATTTAAATAAGATTCCCTCAAAATATAAACCCGGGAAAATGCACTTCTTATACTTGATCTTCGATTTTGTATTTTGATTTGATTTAATTTAATTTAATTTGATTTGATTTAATTTAATTTAATTTAATTTTTTTACTCATAAGTTCTACTCAAACATTTTTACTCTTATAAACTTTACCAACCTTTTTCGGTAATTTAGATAAATAATTTAAATTTCAGCCTGAAAGGCTAATCCACATGAATTTGCTTCCCAAACAAATTTCGGGAGTTCCCCTCTCCGCCCCCTTAGTTGATAGAAGCATACTATAGGAATGTTTTTTGCTCAAATAAAAGCCCCCTAAGAGTTTCCAAAGTTTGAGCTCAATCGGACGATCTTGAAAATTCGCCCATTTGTCTTCCTAGGGGAGCCACAAGATTATATTCAAAGGTTTCCTGATGGATTGTTTTACGTTTCTGAGACCATGTTTTGAAGCAAATGTTTCTAATAATGTAATTTTACGTGCCTATTTTGAATTTCAGCTCAATCGGAGTAACTAAATTTTCCCCCCTTCGGAGGCCTCTCACCCCACCCCCTTAAGTGATAGGGGCATACATGTGTTCTATGATTTGCTAGATTTAATGTCAACTACAACATATCCAAAATTCAGCTCAATCGAACGAAGTATAAGGAACTTTCATACAACGGGTTTACCCCCCTCACTCCCCCCCTAGGGGTAATGGGGGTCTAAGATGTCTAACCTTCCACCCTACAGACCATGTCCTACACGATGCAGAAAACCGCAGGTCTCTATCTCTTCTGGTTCTTGAGTTATAAAGTTTCGGACGGACAGACGGACAGACGGACAGACGGACAGACGGACAGACGGACATAGCAGATGCAATAGTGCATTTTTTCTCCATTTGAGGGAAAATGCACTAAAAATCTTTCAAACTTCCCACCCAGCACATCCCTGGACACGCGACAGGAAGGACATTAAAATCTGTGCTACGCACCCTTGGTAATCAATAATAATTTAGTCCTACGTGCACGAAAGTCCTGACAAACGCCAAGGGAATGTGTCATGATCAATCGTAATGTGTTTCAATAATTTTTTATCTCCCTCCTCGCCTGCTTCACGGTTCTTTTTCCTTTCCTATCGCACACCGATAATAATATCAATAATGGTGTATTAGATTACATCACATCACTTTTCTTCGGTCTTCTTTTTTGCACTCTAGCTCCGTTTCGAGCGCCGCCGAGCTGCTACCGTAAAACACTCTAAAAGCCCATTAGGGACTTTTGAAGGTACCTCTGGTTGATGGCGGGCTAGCTTCTAGCAATTTCGCTGATTGACGGCGATGTAATCAATAAATGGGTTTATATATTGCTTGTCTGAGCCTCGGTACGTGTTTCAGCTTGCAGCGGACTTTAAATTTTACATCAGTTGTGGGCTTGGTTGGGAGGCCAAGCCTAAATAATTACATTAACTTTTAACTCGATTCATTATTTTAAATTGAAGTTGGTCGGTGATGGCGCTTGTGCATGCAATTTAGATTCACCAGCGGGCCACCCCCCTATGGGAGAAAATCTCTGACTCAGCGGGCGCACTCTCTTTTCTTCAAATTAAATCGCTCCTCTCAGAGTCTTGGAAAGTTTTTCCATTACTGCAGTTCCTGGGAGCAAATTGGAAAATGACGTGCCTCACAAAGACACGGGCCACAACCCACAATACTCGGGCTTGGGTTGAGTCATTGTTTGCGGGAGCTGCATGAGATGAGAAATTGGGAAACGAAATGTTTGCGCACTCGCCCTCAAAACACGACACAATAGCTCCTCTGCCGTTCGTCGCTTTGCCATTCTCCGCTGATTGAAACATGTTTCATGTATGAGATCATTATGTTGGTAAATATTCCGAATGTAACGCAACGGGGTCTGGCAGCGGGCAGGATCGGAAGGGAGAAGGATAATAGCTTTGGCTCCCATTGTTTCAACAATCATAATGATTATTTTATATAATGCTAATAACAATTTCGGAGGTTGTATATTGCGGTTATGCTTGCTGGGCTCGTATCACTGTGGGATGTTTTATTAACTTCTGTGCAGGTGAGCATTTGAATAGGATGATAACTTCCTAAGCTCTTAGATGGGTTGTTGTGGTGCGGCAATTTGGGAGAATGGGAAGCTGTTGAATTTCACTAGGAGCGGTATTTTGGACGATTCAGGTTCCGATTCACTGTTTAGAGGTTTATTTGCATTTTCGTCAAAATTTTCAATTTAAAACTAAGTATGTCAATTGTGTAACTTATATAATAAATATATTTGTATATCAATCGATTGGAAATTTAGTCAGGTTTCCAAAAATATGCCATATTAAATAGTTTGGTAGAAAAATTGAGGAGTTTCCCCAGTATATCCTGGACCATGTCTGAATTGCGTAAAATTCGTCTTTTTCAAAAGCCACATTTTGCTCTATACCTCTCGAACCCTACGTTATACTACTCTAATAATTTAACGGTTTTGTGTTCTCCCAAGTCCCGACCGAACAAAAATACAACCATCGGAGATATGTTTTTCAAATTTGGTCGACTTACAAAATAAAATAATTTTTCTAAGAAATATTTTTAAGGGGTTACTTTGAACGCTTATATCTCAGCAACCAAAAGTCCAATCACAACACTAAAGAAACCAGAAGACGAAAAGGACTCTTACAAATTTAGTGACCCCTCTCATGGCATCCTTAATCTAGTTTTAGATTCTCATATATCGATATTTGGCTAGATTTTCGTCAAAAAGGCCATTGTGCGATTTACGATAGGAGCTCAATGATGTTAATGCGTCGAATCTTCTTTTGCCTTGCTTTAAACTTTTTGATTCTTAAGCCTCCCAAACTTACTCCAAAAAATTTTAAGAGAAATAGTTAATTTTCTATTTTGAGTTCTGTAAATCAAAGAAAAAGAGGGTTTTACTTTAAACCCGGTAGCAAAAAGAAAGCCAATGTAGGCTTCGAGCATGGAAATTTTTCAAGTCGGTCGCTCTTTATATGGAGTGGACAACCAGAGCAAAATTTTCAGCCAATTTTCGTGGAAGTCTGGATTTGAGACCTACTTGGATCGAAAAAAAAATCTCCCAAAAATTTCACAAAAATTCGATTTTCTCTAGCTCCCTAAATACGGGAGCTAGAGCTCCCATCTTTGGTGACAATCACCAAAGGGACCCCTAAAAACAGTCACCAAGAGATGAGCCTCCGGACTGAAGTACTTTGGGAGATCCAAGTCGTCTCAAATCCAGACTTCCACGAAAATTGGCTGAAAATTTTGCTCTGTTTGTCCACTCCATATAAAAAGCGACCGACCTGAAAAATTTCCATGCTCGAAGAATGTAGGTCACAAAATGTCAGATATCTGCTCTTGCAGAGGTTCGCTGGTTCTCTGAAAGCCATTGAACGATGAAATCCCATCGCGGTCGACGTATCCCTATAAATTTTGCCGCACCAATAAAATTCAAATTCATCGAGCTTCCATTCCTTTGTGGCAAATCAATGACTCAATTCAGCAACTAATGGCTCATTCAAATTAAGTCCATTCACACGTTTTCCATTGCTCAAATCTCCCTTTCATTGGCATGTTTCCGCAAATTTCCGCTGCGAATTTACACCATCTATACCGCCATCATCGAAATTGACAGGGCAATGCCCGGCTTCCAGGGCTGTGTGGAAGTTAGTAAAAAACGTCTGCGCGGAGAAAAAAGCAGAAAAGAAAGGCAAATAAATCAGATTGAGCCATTGATAATGACGACAATCTTTTTGGGAAAGGAATGGCTCGGAGACACTGAATGTAAGTCGGCGGAATGAAAAATGATGCTGTATTTGCGTGCGGCATCTTATCACAATTTTAATTTGTAATTACGCTGGAGAACGATGTTCCAGAAACGCGCGTGAAGCCTCATGTTTGCCATTAATTATTTCGTCGGTGTGTTGTGGCTGCTCAGTTGGGTGAAGGCTGCAACATATTTCGGGGAAACCGGATACTTTTGAGAAGAGCTCTCAAAATTGGTTTGAATCTTTATGAAATTCTGTGTGTTTGAGACTGTAAGAAAATCTTTAGGAATATCTCTTAATCTGTCTTTATTCAACCACCAAATGAAACTGGTAATATGTTATGCTTGTAATAAAATGTCCCAAACGAACAAGAAATTTCTTAAAAAAGCACTTTAGGGACTGAAAATTTGCATAAAAGTAGAAACGTATTTTGTTAAAAAAGATACCCTCCATAGAACAAGAGCTAGATGGGCGAGAGAAGCACAAATAGAAACCGAGTGTCAAGAAGGCGAAGAGAACGGAGAGAAAATTTCTACGGTTGATTTCATTGCCGCAATCCACAATATAAAGTAGCTTGGGAATTCTTCTCTCGCCAATCAATTTATCGATTTACCCGGGACTCTCGGTCCAAGTCTGCCAAGTGTTCTTTGAGACACGAGAGTATGAGAACAATGGAGCCCATAAGCAGTTTTCATCATATCCGTGCGCTAAGAGTCGGAAATAGCATAAAACCCATTTCCGGTTCTTTCTTAAACGCGCTTGGAGATTGATAGATGAGTCGTGTCAACTCCAGATTTCTCTCTAAACGTGTCTATTTGGGGGTTTGTAGCTCATACGTTACTGTCAGAATTCGCTTGTCTTGGAGACGGTGGAAATATGAGTCGCGTTAAAAATGGGAAAACGATGTTGTTTACAGCTTTGTGAGAGGAAAGGAAAATAGTAAAAGGAGTAATATGAATCTTTTCGAGATGGCACTCAAGATGTTATTGTTTGGAAAGGAGAACAAGAGCCGCTCTTCTGCTGGTGAGATGGAAAATGGAAAATCGACTCAAACATGCGAGACTAGACGTATAAAGCAGTTTTCGAAAACATGACTTATTTGCCAATTTAATCCTCTCACTCGCAGAGAAACCTCACAATACTTTTCTGAACTTGTTGGAATGTTCAGTCATTTCTTTTTTACCTTCTAAATATATGTACTTTTGTATCATATACTATTCAATCAAACTATAAATATCTATCAATTCTTTCATAATAATTTTTCAATCAATCTTATTAAACTAAAGAGGCAAATCAAAATTTTTATCTCTAACAGGAAACTCACTACAAAACTACTATAAAAGTAGGGTTCTTATATTAAAAACTTTAATCGTTTTCTTAAACTTCCCAGTCTAGACAGCGCTGTGTTTGAGGAACTTAAACACTCTCACTGAGTCTGACCTCAATTCTATTCTCTTCAGATCCAAGTCTGAAAAGCAGGATTAAATCAATGTTTCACCCTAATTCCTCATCAATATGCGGCAGGAAGGCGTCATTAGTCCCCTTTTAGTGCGAAACCAGCGCCATATTCTAGTGAGCTGCTCAATTACTAAGCGGTTTTGCTCCAACTTACAATCGAAGCACCCCGTCATGCGGCAGTACTACATTTTTCCATATAAAGTACCTCAGCACGCATGAAAAGAAACCATGACTACATCACCTTTCGACTTCTGGTGTTAATGTCACTCCATATTTGTGTCAGCTTAATAAGGAAAGCACACGAAGCTGGCAGAAGAAAAGAGCAAATAATGGCGATGAATACATAAAATTATTATCAGCGCTAATGCAAGTCGACACTAAAAATGGCTTCTGGCTGGGGGCTTTGAGAACAGGCAGGAAGGAGGATGACTTGCAAGTCGCAGTAGAGCAAACTTTAATTAAGTCCATTAAAATAAAATTTGAATAAAACGGGTTCTCGCTTTTTGCGTCTCTCCGCAAATAGATAAAAGTTAAAAGAGTTTTTCTCGTACAAACTTTCTAGGACCAGAGAGAGGAGGCAAATATAAGAAAAAGTTTCTCAAAGTCAAAACGTATAGAGAATAAAAACTTGCATATTCTAAAGCAAAGTTAAGTTTATTTTTTTCAAACCTAATATAATAGGGCTTTCACGTGCACTTTGGTCAAACCTCATTTTGTCACAAAAAACTCAATTTCGGGATTTTTGTTTGTAATAATTTTTTCTCGTAAAACTGATCTAATAGCTTTCATACAATTTATGAAACCAACAGTTACAAGCTGCTTTTCCAGTCCAATCATATCAAAATAAATATCTATATAGTTTTCGAGCTGTAAGCCCTCAAGAAGGACATAATTAAAAAGCACGCATAGAACAACATTTTAGTACTTTTTTTTTATAATTTAGGTATTGTTAAAAATATGAAGAGTAGATTTAACATTTATTTTCTAAAGTTTGATATAAAAGCTGAGAGCTGGACAAAAGCATGTTGAATAGAACATTTCTAGCTTTTATTGGACTTGTCACGAAAGCCCACAAGCACAACAAAAATGCAATTTTAATTTTAAAGCTTCTGTAGCCTTAATGAAACTCTTTGGTTCTCTTTCATCCCGAAAGACTGACGAACTGAAAGTTGCTCGGCAGGTGCGAAAGTGAAAGGAAATTATGAAAGTCATGTTTTCCGAAGGGGCTTTTGTTTGAGCTGAAGTTGAATTAGCTACACGCCTTTACGGACAAAAGCGTCCTATTCATAATAATTTTTAATTAAGGTTGTTTCACTTCCTCTCGGTAGGCTCGCCGCATGCTTTGTTTCACAATTTACGTCGGCAAACCATCTCCGGTGCACTGTGCCACATAATCAAGCAGATCGACCCACGCTCGCATTTCCTCAACTAGGCAGTCTATTTTTAGCGCCTTTTGCCTCACAATCCTCTTATGGTGGCTCAAAATAGCTCTCCCCCCCCCATCGCAGTTTCATTTTTATTCCTCCTTTTCGTCTCGTTAGCACTTTAAACCCATGTCACTATGAGTAGTGACTTTCATTCACAAGTTGATGTCATTCATTAGTGCGCACGGTTCTCGACTAGTGGCTCCTCGACGTCATCATCCTGTGTTCTCTCGAAGAGTAGAGAGGAGGGTGGAGTTATAATTCGCACGTCATTTCTTGCGCACGAGTCTAAAGTCTCTTTTAACCACACCATTTCACTCAGAAAAAAGGACACAATCTGGGTTTGTCGAGTACTTTTTGAGAGGAGTTCTATACCTACTAAAATTTAAGTGAAAGCTTTTTGTTGTTTGTGTTTCATAAGTCTTCGAAAAAAATGAATAATTTCTTTTACCTTTCATTTAACTAGCTATCGTTTCGTACGTTTGAAAAGAACCCATCTCATAACATAACTCAGCTTATTCGTTTCCTCTCATCCTAAAATCTGATGTGCGGTCAAGTTTCGGGCACAACAATTGATTACCTATGCATGAAGGTATCGGGTTCCACCACTCGCCTCCACACCGAAGACCTCTTGTGCACTTGTTTAAACGCATATTTGTCACAGAAGCAATTTGGGTCGAAATGACAAAGTGGCGACAAACGAGAATAAAATAACCGGCAAGCAAACGCAATAAATCAGCTGCTGACCTCCCACGCGCTCCTGCAAAGGATAATGGATTTTCTACACTCACGTGTGACGCTGCGAGACTGTGCGTGAACGCGAGCAGGTGCAGGTGAGGGTCCCATCAGTCAGTCAGGGATTAGGGGGTAAGAAATTGATACAAATATTTTTTTCCCTGAGCGCTCACAGGCCTTGTCTAGGATGAACGTATATCAGTGCGTTTTATGTTTTGTTTTTTGTTACTTTACCTTTAAATTTGCTTAAGGATGGTATGATGACTTAATCGAAACAGCCCTGTAAATCAGACCGACGGACAAATCGAATCAATAAAAGGAGCTTTTGTTCTAATTTAAAAATCGTCTTTTAACTGCTGCTCTTTCGTCTTGGACTCGGTTGCGCAGTTGGTGTTCGGGTGGACGCAAAAATTTGAGCTAAATGCAAATACTCTTTTCTCTAATTGAAAATCACTAAACTCGTGAGAAACGAGATGGCACTGCTTTTATCCGGACGTCCGGAGGATCTCTTTGGAATGAGAGAAATGAAAAATGCACTAATGATGTGCCTTCTAGAGAGCGAGCACAAACCGCATTCATGATTATCTCTGCAAGTCTGACTCGACTCTACAACGTGGTGAGCTGAGGCGTAACTGGGCGTTGGCGGGGCTCAAAAGTACATAAAATTGAGTTTCAAGGAATTTGATTTCGTCAAACACCCTGAAAATGGGCTTCATATGGGAGCTTCAAAGTTTCCGGGTGAAGAACCAAATCCAGCTTGCATGCTGAGTTTATGATACCACAATATTTTGCTACGATGTTAGCTACATTTCCCAGCGGTGCATTATGAACGATAACGACGTGATGTTTTCTGGAATTTTTTTGCAACACTGCATTTCGGGTGCAGTTATTCAAATGTGGTGTGCAAATTTGATAAAACACATTTCTGCTCTCGTATTTTGGTCATGGCCTGACCTGGATTTTGATGTAAAATTAAGTAAGCGCAGTTGGGGTGGTCACTTGGAATGCTGCTTTGCTTGACAGAACTTTGAATGGTTAACTTTCTGACTAGAGAAGGTTTAAATATTGTTTTTTTCAAGAAGACTCAATTTAAGTTTATCAAATATCATCATTAAATTGAGCTTATGTTTCAAAATTTTTGATTGATCACCTGTTCTTAGGGTGCCTTAGGGGGCAGCGTGTGTTTGATCTAGCATGCAAAGTGTACCTGGGTACCTAATAAGGGGAAAAGATCATGGTCGAGTGATGGTGGTACCACATAACACTCCCTGTGTACTGTTAGGTTGCAAAGATTGTCACTATTGTAGGGATCAGGCCTATTGAAATATTGCTTTGCACCTTATTAATCTAATACCTCGCTAAGGCCCGTATTGTTCACACTTGGGTATCTTATATTAGTGCTTAGTCCAATAAAAACTATACTGGACTTATCGCTTGGGTAGGCTAACCAAGGGTGAACAATACGGCCCTAAGTGTGTTAAAAATTAGGATTTTAATATTTTCTTGAATTTACAGACAATGTATGAGGGCCATTTTTCAAACCATTTCAAACTTATTTTACCAATTCAAACTTAAAAAACGTTTGTTTGATAGGAAAAAGGAGGAATCAGCAGAAAAAACATTGTGTTAAATTTTAAAAATTTTTGACTTCATACGATCAACAGGCGAAATTCTTGGAAATTTCAAAACTTTTTACTAGAGGAGGAGGGGGCATCATTTTGTGTCTTAGGCATCCCTGATTCTTAACCTAGAACTGCCTCTAATTTGGACATTCACTGGTTAAGACATTCCAACCGCAATGTATTTTTTACGTTCTAAAAACACAAACGTAACATTTAGTTGCATAAAAAACAGACTGTACCTACATGTTAAAGCCAATTCAACGATGAGTGTGCTAAAAAAAATCTCTTGGAGAGCAGCTTCCAACACGTGCCATTCAGCAGCTCTTTTTGAAACTCGTTTTGGCTCGCAGGCGTCAAGTAGATAATTATTCCGACTCTTCGTCGTCGTCTGAACGTTCCTCTCTTTGTCTCACCCATGCCAATGTCTTTGTGCAGCGCAATTGAGATTGTGCAACGGCTGCATCGCATTAAATAAATGTGCAAAATTGCATTCGTGACTGTAAGATAGGCGATGGTGTACAAACAAAATACTTAACGACTCAAGACGATGACGGCAGAAGCGCTGAGGAACGACGGAGCGGTGGAAGAGCCAAGGAGATTATTATCAAATTAATGTCATTGATGTTGTAAATTGCAAGCTAAATTGTTGACAAGAGAATTTAATGATTGGAAATTTCCTGCCATTGGAGGGAAATACTTGAGGCAGGCAAACGCGATACGACCTTTCTGAAATTCAATTTCCCCGTAACTCAAGAGACTGCTTAATGCCAGACATGTTGGTGTCGATTTCGTGCGTCGACCGCAAAGACGACACTCTGGTGTGTAAATTATGCAGGAGGGTGCACTCCATCTTGCTCCAAACCTCTCCACACTGTCCGGCCGTCTTGCCCCAACCGACATCATTTGTCTTTTTGTCGTTTTACCGGACCCAGTTGGGCCCATTTGCTGCAAAAGAGCAAGAGGTGCATGTAGACGTCCGTGAAATATGTTGCAAACCGACGATCCATTTGTCTTGGCTCTGGGGTGTGGGTGGCAAGTTTTTGTGGAGGGAAAAGACTCTTACGTCTCATCATGATGTTCCTGGTGAGAAATGAACTCTATGATTGGCTTTTTCGTTATTTTTTAAAAAACGTTTGTCATGGAAAAGCTTGCAGTTTTTTGTTGTTGTCTCCTCAGACTCATACAAACTACATAGACTTAAATGTTTAAAGACCCCTTAATCAAATCAAGGATGGTTTTATCTGAATTTTGAAACTCAGACTAATGCAAACTTTCTGGCCTATTCAAAAACATTCTTACTCAGCGAAATTCTTATGCTTGCTTAAGGATAGGTCTTAGTTAAGGGGGGAAGGTCGAGACCCTTTTTGAGCATTTTCCAACATATTGGAAAAAATGCCCTATTATAGCCGCTTTGTCGGTCTGAAACTTTTTAACTTAAGAACCAAAAGAGATCGAGAGCTGCAGTGTTCTGCATAATGTTGGGATGATTCGTAGGGTGGAAGATTAGCAATTTCAGACCCCCATCTCGTCTTGGAGGTAGGAGAAATGGGGGGTTTTTCACGTCTAGAAAAAGGCGACGTTTAAATAAATGTCAGCTCAGTGGCAATCGCAAGAAAAAATTCAACTTGCTCTAAACTGCCTAATTTTTTCATTCTCATAAATTACCTAAATCATAAACATTAAATAGCAATAAAATAAGTTGTTGCTTGCAGTCATGCAGTCATCTTGCAAAAATGAGCCCCTAAACTTTATTCGAAAAGAAGTTCCTAGTTTAATGTTTTTCTGTGGACACTTTGAAATAAAGATCAATCATTCGCCGGTCTCAGAGTTAAATTTGCTGCCTGCTAGTGTTCCTCGCTCCAGAGGTAGTTTCTTGCTTTGCATAAATATTTAAATTAGGTAAAGTTTGAGGTGTCTCATGGAACTGACATGCCCAATATTTGTCTTCTTTTAATTCTGTTTGGCCACGTAGGACGAGTTTCCTGCAATCAGATACCGAAAGAAAACTGTTGTTGGCTGTCTGGAGGCACAAATTGGCCACATGATTGCTGTTTTTGTTTCCACCTCAGACTTCTTGGAAGCAATTCCACTCGAGCCACCGGATTTTGTGTCACCCGGGGCCTGTTTGATTACTTGTGGTCAAAGTTATGACGGAAATTGATGAGTTTGCTGCCGAATCATTCATATTTAAGAAGCGCGCCCTAAATATATATTTGTTTATCGTGTTTGAAGTCTACCTTTGTCGGCTCTCCTTAAATGGACAGCCAACGTGAAAGCCGCATTGTGGTGACAGGACGGCGGAGACAAGGGGGAGGCTCTCGGTGCAAGCGAGCGAATGATGTTTTATATTACATTTTAATATTTGATGAAGGACTTGGGACGACGTTTTGGCCGCTTTCGTTGTTGGTCTTACCTCGGTGTCGTCCTCATCCTCCAGATTAAATTGCCACAAACCCTAGAGCGTTAAATCTTCAAATACAAGCTACGGGAACACTCTCCAGGGAAGCGTAAGAAACTTCTGAATCTGCGCTCTTAAGAACCGGCCAATCGAAAGTTTTCAATCACATTTGTCATGGAAACCTGAAATGAAATACGATAAAAGGTCAGAAAAAAGGAACGAGAGCTCAAGCGATTGAACAAAGGCGAAGAAATAGGCAGGATTTATTTATTAAATACATTTCCTCGCACAAAAAGCACACAAAGAAATCTCTTAATACCCATTATTCCTCCATCGCTCACAAAAGGTCGCTTAGAGACTAGCTGCAGGAGGATTATTTCAAGCGCTTTAGTTCAATCGATTTCGGGCAGATGAAAGGCAGGTAATCTCCATTTGCACAACTCACAAAGCACTTTCCGCCGTTTTTGTTCTCCGCCAAATTCATTTCGGGGATGATGAATCCAATGATGGAGGAATCAAGTTGCCGAGAATCCTTTTGCCGAGTAAAAGTCTCACGTTTCTTGCGTTACGTCATCAGCCATCACTAAGATAAATTTCCGCGGAAACACGAGAGTTTTTCCTTAGATGCTTTGGGACTCAATATTAATTACATCAAGTACCTACTTGCTCATAACCCTTTTCTGGCGCGCCTCCGATGCTTAAAGACAAAAGGGACGGACGTGTTTACGCGCAATTTTGGTGCTTTGAAAAATAACTCCAGGCTCCCAGCTCTGAACAGTTTGTCCGTCTGACCGTAATGAGCCGAGAAATGGTCAAGCTGATTGGAGCTAAGAAGGTTGAATCTCCACAAAAACATTTCTAAAACAAATTTTTACTTTCAATTGCGCACTTGGAACTTTCAAAAGGTATTTCAATTCAAAGTCCAGACGGAATTTTCATTTAGGATTTTGAATCTTTCAATCAACATACTGGTATTTGCAATTCAAAAGAAGTTTACCCCAGAAGTCGGCCCAAAATCCTTTTTTTTTGCACAAACAAGGACCAGACATCAAAGTTTTCTCGAAACGTGTTCGTTTGTGAGTCACAAGTTCGCTCATTTTCGTCAATGTGCTGCCCTGCCATTGATTTATTTGATGCTCTACCCTCATAACGACATGGAAAAGAGACCCACTATAAGCAGACACGAAACGTCTCATTTATGAGCCGCTCAGAAGAGAGTTAGAGAGTCCGGCATCTGCTCCGTCTCCATGTTCCTTCTAAACCCTTGGCAACGTGATAAGAATCGAGATAAATCAGAGAAAGGCCGGCCGGCTGGCACAGTGCCTCAGGACATAAATCTCCCGCATTCCGGAACACCGGCAGTTGCTAATTTCTCGGCGGCGTAATTGGGACTCGACGTGTGTCTCTTCATGCCGCTCCGAGTCTATTATATTAATTCAATTCAGACAGCCATGTGTAATTATTGATGCTCCATCGCTAATAAATGGCTTTGGGCCTCGGGAATTTCAATTCCGCACAGAAACGCCCGCTCAAGGTCGTACGACTGGCGCCATGATTGAGCCATCGAGAGGGAATTGACAAACCGTCGGAGCGCAAAAAATTCATCTGCCACCTTGATTGATGTCTGACAGAAGGCGCGCGCAAGCCATTACCCAAAATTGACGATTATTTATCTTGCTAAGGGAGCATTATGGAAGGTAAACAGACATCACTGACCTAAAATTGCCCTCCTCTTCTCCAGTAGACATGCGAAAAGGCACCCGTCCTAAGTCAATAATAATTAAATTCAACATTATCTTGAAGTGGGTCAAATGGGGAGCGAGTTAACATCTCAAGTGTGTCGTTTTGAGTTAAACCTTTCCTCGTTTGCCACTCTCAGGGATAAAGTGTCACTTTGTCGGTATCTCAATCGACTTGCAACCTGGATTTGTCTCAAACAGAATACAGGATGAGCTGAATTGCAACGAGATTGCACGAATTTTAAGTGAATTATACCCAGGGATGGAGCCAAAGACCGACCCCACTTTTTATTCCAATTATTTTTCAAAAACTCTGTGCTTAAGAAAGAACCGTTATAAAAAAGTTTTTGAATACATTTTTGAATTGCTCTAAAGTAATGGCTTTTTCACCCTTACTTTCTTTATGAGGTATTTAAAAAGCACATCCCTGAATAAAAGCACGTCTACATCTGCCAAATGAAAAGCGCTGCCTGACATGCCAGGAAGCACAGAGATGGAATTAATCACGAACACTTCTGTCATTCTTGCAGCTCATTTAATAAACGACGGCTGATGGGTGCTAAAATTTCCACAATATTTGGTTCAATGGCCCAAAAGTGTCATTGGCATGCGGTAAATTAATTTACAAACATTTGCTCACGTTCACACGGTCATCTTTAAACTTGGGGTGGGGATGTGAAATGCGGTCGCTAAAAGCAAAATTATTCAGAGCCTGGTCCTGTGCGGTTTGTTGATAAACAATTAAGCGATTATTTGGTAAAATCAATTATGAGCTGAAATTATAATGGCACATGTCAATTTGGGCTTTCTGTTTATGTTGTCGCACGATTCAAGGTTACGTTGGCTGTCGTCAAAATTTGATAGACTTGAAAAGCTATGACGTTCAGGAGCATAAAATCAGAATTATCCCAACTCACTTGAGCATATTTCAATGTAAAATTTCGGAAGTAGAAAGAAGCCTTCATATATGGTGAATAAGAATCGTCAAAGGAGGGTCAAGGTCATATATTGAAAGTTAACATTTAAAAGGTACACTTTTTCAAATAATACATAGTTGTAGCTACTTAAATGCTATTTTCAAAATAATCGGTCCCTGGACCAACCGTCTGGGTGCTTTGTCACTGAGACGGGCGGAAAAATGAAAACTGGAAAGAAACGCAGCCAAACTTGTGTGAGCAGATGAGGGTAGCAATTATTCGTATCTGTCCCTCAAAGTGCTTTTTGAAGTACATCCACTTCTTTGAACATGAAAGAAGTCTTAAAATTATGCACCCTTACCCCATGCCAGGGTTGTCAATTTCCATCCATTCTTTTTGTGACATCCTAAAAGGTTTTATTCTCTTTCATTGTCGACATATGGCTTGCCAGTTTGCTTTTTTGCGAAATCGTATAAATGCTCACGATTATTTATTGGGTTGATGACGATAATCGGGTCCCCCGGCATCTCTCTGTGAATATAAAAATTAGGATGAAAAATAACGGCCGCGTGGGTTTTTTCCTCCGTTTCGTCATTTTGGAGACAATGACGTTGACAATGGGAAGGATCACGCAGCTACGAACGTCACGAATGGCGTCAGGATTGTGACATTCGCACTCTGATTCGAGTCGCAGAAGGAGTGACGGCGGAAATCCTTCGGGGAATCCGTAAAGGTTAATTACATGGCCGATGCCCAGCGAGCTGAGTGCTTTCAAAGGGACGCTATTTTTCCGGTAACCAAGAAACAGCAAAATACAAGACCTATTCAATTTAATTTATTTGCTGCCTTTAATTTATTAAGAATATTAAGAGCTTAAAGCAATATCTCAATTTTGTAAAAAAAAAAAGTTCTGGTTTCTGATATAGAACTATTTTGTTTCCTATTAAATTCCAATTGATAAATTTACTGAAAAATCAATTGACATCTTCATCCATTTTTAAGATAGTTGATAAAGCTTATACGCTACGGTATGGCAAAAAATTACGAAACAAGCACGAGAATCCATCTCGAGTTACATTTACGGCTTTAAAATGTGTCGCGGCAAAGTAAATTTAATGTGATAGAACCAAAATCGAATAATTTATTCTGTTTAGTGAATTCCATGCAAATTAAATTTCCGTCACGTGTCTTTTCTGTTTTTAATGATTCGAGTTCAATAAGTCTGATTCCGCGAATTTCCGCTCCGCTTCAAACGAGGAAAGAGCGGAGGTGGGGAAATCGCTGGTCATTTTTGTAGCTATTGGAGATGAAGCAATGATCCCGGAATTACATCATAAAGCCGGGATATTGATGATTATAATCTCGGTGCCTAGAACAGATGCGAATGGGAATAAAAGAGAAAAGGTAATTGAGTATTGAGAAGTCATTTACATCCCTGCGGTTTCCCTTTCTTAGGAAATGCGTTCGAATTGGCTAAATCGAAATAATCTCTCCCACTTCCTTCAGCATCAGAGATTATAATGGTTGAATGAAGAAAAAAGTATGTTTTTCTCATCTTGATCTTTTAGTAAGTGCAAGATAATAAGTAGGTAACTATTTGTTACGAGGGAAAATGTGCAAAAATTAATTTTTCTTGGGATCAGTGTTGGGCAGAAAAGGTCCGTTTTATTGCTATCTTGGTCAAGATTAAGAATTAATAAGGATACCAAATTGACTTTTGTGAAATCGTGGCATTGCAAATTTTTTTACCACATATCTTCTAATTGTAAATATTCTCTAAAATATGTAAATCTTTATAAAATGGTGTCATTTCTAACATTTAGGTCTTAGGAACCAGGAAAAAAGAAATGTTTTGATTCCTAGAAACGGTTTTTTGGCACTTGTTTAACTTTAGACCGCGGTTTCATATCAGTTTCATCTGCTTGAGAAAAAAATTGGGAAAAGTAGACGACAACTTAATAACAACAATCAGTGCTGAAATGCCCGCAATCCCCTTCAAATCCCTTTTATTATCTGCGTCGTCCCAAACATGGACGAAAATTACTGTTTACAAAGAAGTCTGGCTCCGTTCCAACTCTTTTCGAACGACTTCTTATTATACCGCCGCAAGATCCAGTGATGCGAGCAAGTTCAAGTGCAGCTGAAGTGGAAACTGCGGCAAGTTGCTGCAGGATTGAATGAATAACAAAGTTCTCCCAATTGATATTCCTTCATTGCTGCACGCATCCATGGAGTCGATTCGCTGGGAATATATCATTTTCAAGGAACGAATTTTCATGCCTCTTATGTAGGTAAGAGGGGGTAAAGTCGTGCGAAATAGTTGAAACACATCATTAAGTATCGATTGAACACAACTTGTAGGCACATGCCCCGTTGTTCAACCGCTTTTGTGTCCTCATTGCTCCGGTCGATACACGTGCTGTAGACAAAAATATGGGTCGTGTAAGTGTAATACCAAAAAGCCCATCTACGCTTCCAATTTTCTAGCTGAAAACTTGTCTGTCCTGTTTGGTTTAGAATGAATTTTTCACTGTTGAAATGTATTTCTACTTTTTGAAAACCACTGTATCATACATTATTTACAAGGTACTGCTACCTCAATCGTTTATATGAGTCAATAATTATGTGAATAGAGATAGTATCCTAACTCTATTTTTTTTTATGTGTATTGCATAAAAATCAGAGAGAAAAAATTCTTAAAAAATAAATTACCTGCTCGGAAGGTCCCTCAGAAGTTTTCCAAGTGATTGACGCAAATCTAAAAGCTTTTCAAATTTCAACAATGATGAACTATGTAAATCGTCTGTTTTGAATATTTTAAATGTTTTAAAAATACAGTTTTTCCTTGTTAAAGTTTGTCTTGTCATCTAAAAGTAATGCTTTCTGAACAATAATAGCGCCGACAGGCTGTACTGTTTCGTCTGCACGTGGAAGTTAAGAGTGTGTCAAATCTCTGCCAGCGCAAGTTCGACACATTTCGCGTCTGGGAAAGGCCGTCGGGGTTCAAGAGGATTTAAAGCGGGCTTAAGGGGTGGTATGCGAAGACATAAATCAATAACGGAAAGTGTGTCACGTGCGTTGTTTTGTGTAAATGGATTTGCGGGGGATTTACCTTTTGAAATTTAGAGGGACAAACCGTGGGCGACCGGTTGAGCTCCAGATTTTAGAAAAGGTAGTAGGAAAAATGAGAAGAGCGGTGTTGCTGATTGTGTGAGATTTGGCACTTGCTTATGTACTTGATCCTCTTATTATTTATGACTTTTATCTGAAGGCCAGATATAAATACCGTTCGGGGAAACTGAGGCTGAAAAATTGGTAAAAAATATGTACTGTTCTTCTTCTCATTCCTCCCACGCTCTCCTCGGCCATGATCCTTTACCTGACTCAAAATTGATTAATTAATATCGAGTGTTGCCTCTCCGTACTCAACGACGAGAAATATTTAAAGATGAAATTACAGACGTGAAAGGTCGTAGGGTATCTGAACTGAGCAAGAGCTGCGGGGGAGGCAAAAGTTTATACAAAGGGTAAACGACTGGTAGTTGGTGGGGTATTGCCGCAATTCGTGTTTGCTAGTGGTGGTGGCTAATTGAAAATGACGGGCATTAGTTTTGCTTTCGTATTTTGAACGAAACACATTGTAAAAAAATTCAATATTCACCAAAAAAATTAAAAAGAGCTGACTTGTTGAATTTTTCATGTGACGAAAAACTTGATTCTTCGTGTTCAGGAGAGCAAAGGTTGAACTGGAAGTTTTTCAAGGCAAACAGAGATAAATATCAGGTGTTAGCTACGAAAAGCTAATGAACAATATTAGTGTTATCATTAAATTAAGTTTTGTTTTTACTTTCAAGATTTTGGTTGTGTTCGAGGACTCCGTGGAAGGATCAAAATTTATTTTTCTGAGCAAAAACTTCAAAATAGCAAAAGAGTTTTGTTTATCTATTCCAAACTTGGAGGACTTAACAGACAATTGGTTTAGGGGGTAAAAGCTGAGACAGAGATTGAGATATGAGGTCTCACATTGGATTTTAAACCTTAGAGTGAGTTACGATGAAAGCTTTTTCCACAGAGTAAAACCACTTCTCTGCTTCACGTGAAATTTTGCTTTTGTTTCCCTGCACAACCTGTAATGCCTGTCATTCTAAGCTGGATTCTGTAACTACAAATTTTTCTACCTCAAAGCCTGAAGCAACGGGAATTTTTCCGGTTCCTTGAAACTCTAAACTGCTTTCTCAAACGGCGTCGCACAGGAAAACGAATTTCCTTGTTCGTAATTGAAAAGTTGCCACACAATTATTATCTCGAAGTTTCCCGGAACCAGAAGCAAAACAAAACTTTTCTGCGAATCTCGTGGGCGTTATTGATATTGCTCAGACTGCTGGGAGAACACATTCAATCTCCACAACGTTTCTGAGGCTGGAGGCAGTCGCTAATTTACCCGAATTTGAGAATTTTCGCATCTGTGAAAGCGCAAAACCTGGCGAGGACAGTCCTTATTAATAACAACATCAAATATGTAAATGAGAGATTTTGAGCTCTCGAGCACTTGTCCGCTTCAGAAAGTAAAAGCTTGAAACTTTTCGGTTTTTTGCCGTTTTCAACCCTGCCGCTGATTTCTGTTGTTGTTTCAGAAAGGGGATTTTGGATGGGAGACAGACGGAAGATGAGATAAGGGAAAGGTTGTAAATCCATCCTTTTACAACTCGTTAAACTTTTATGGTTGCGGTTATGCAGGAAATCGGAAAATGTGCTGAAACTCAGTCGTTGCGGTGGGCCAGGAATGGAGGCAGCGCGCGCTGTTCTGTGATTTTTATTAATCATGTTAATGGATGTTGTAAATGTGGCATCCGTTGACGCCTTTCTGACGTTCGGACTGGCTTGATGATTGGAGGCGGCGGAGATAACGAGTAGGTCCGCTTTTACGATTTCTTCGAAGTTATCAAATATGTCACCGAGCGAAACTTTGTCTAACTAATGACCTTTTCTTGTTCTCGGGAGACGGCAGAAATCGTTTTAAACCAAGGATTATGGACTAGAAAGATAGCGACAAAGATTATTCACGATTTTGTATTTTTTCTGTTGAATTTTCCATTGGCTTTCTTTTAAGTAGTGAAGTTGTGAAGTGGTGCAATTTCATACATTTTTGCTTGAAATGAAGTCATCTTTGTATTTCTAAAGAGGTTTCGAACATAACATACTAGGTCCCGTTCAAAAGGTCATTATGGGTCCAGATAAAATTAAAATGCAGCATTTAGTCAATTATTGGTAGACCTAATTAATCCAATGTTGTTTTACATTCGTATTGAATAGGCAAAATTCCTCTTTAGTTGTCTTAATTTAATGTTCGTCGGCTAATTTATTATGTATGCTCGTCAGTCAGTCGTAACAAAGTGTAATTTGATGGTCGATGTAGCTGACAAAGCTCGCTCTAAGCATACTGGTAAAAGACCTTGAATAATTAATTTCAGCCGATTTCAATGTCAAACATTGAAGGTCGAGGCCTCACCAGGGGTTTCCCTTCTGCTCTGACCTTGACGCGACCTTAGAACCCGTTTAATAAACTAAATTGCCAGAACGCGTGATGACTTGCGCCCGTAGCCTTA
The DNA here is from genome assembly GCA_963930915.1 of Forcipomyia taiwana. Lineage (NCBI taxonomy): Eukaryota > Metazoa > Arthropoda > Insecta > Diptera > Ceratopogonidae > Forcipomyia > Forcipomyia taiwana. The sequence continues at coordinate 116,448 of CAWVOI010000086.1, read as the reverse complement.
TTAGCTCGTGCTTCCTTTCAACATCCTTTCCGCAGCTAATTTCCTTCGAGCGATAGACGAAACTGAGCCGCGATTTCTCCCAAATTATTTTATTATCCGTCTAGTGCCGATCTCAGTGTCTCCCAGAAAACGCCCGACCGTCTCCGGGTAACCGAGTCGGCGACATAACATAATTCATTATTACTCAAAATTTCCATTTCCCTCGAGCCAAACGGCTTAGGCGAATTGTTTCGTAACTCTCTTTTCCATTATTCTCTGAGGAGTTAATGGGCTAAATGAGCAGGAACGGGTTGATTTGCTAATGAAAATGTATGTCACCCAGCAGCGACTCGTGTTTGACAGAGTCATCGCGGGTGTCGTAAATTTAAGGGTCAATTTATCAAATTTAAAGTTTCTGCCGGAATGTCGGGTACTGAAAGAAAAAACGGTGCGAAGTGGAATGGCTATAAATTTTCCAGTCACGTCAATTCCTAAATTGTCGTACCTTTCGCATACCAAATGTCTCTCTATAATATTATTACCCGAGACTTTCTCCTCAATTGTGTGCCATTATGCTTCAGGCCATGAGATGCTGATCGCAATGTGTTTCGGATTATAATGGGGGTTCCGCTTGTTTGTGTGTCACTCTATGGTCGTATAGAAAACCGTTTTCAGGGGAAATAATTTTTATTTAGTGCTAACTCGATTTGGGCAGAATGAGGGTCGAATTGAGTTAGTGGATTTGAATGAGCTTCTCTGGGAAATGCTCAAACGGTTTGGGTCACGGCCTTGAAAGGTTGCCAATATGGGCACTTAAGTTTGCTACTGGAGCTCTCGGAATCTTGATTGAGCCCAAGTTGAGGGTTTTTCAATATTTATTGGGAATTTTGGAACAACAACTCTCAATTAAATAAAGAATAAAAGTCGAGTTTGAAGATTGAGAAATTCAGACCGACGGATAAATCAATTCATGAAACCGCCACAATTCTTGGAAGGATAACTGGTAGAAATTTCGCTTTGGGGCTTACATGAGGAGAGCAGTCTCCTTTAATGATGCCTTGATCCAACTCCGGGAAGAAACACGCTGGTTCGAGACAAAAAAAATTGCTGCTCGACTTACTTTCGAGACGAAGGCGGCCCACAACTGTCTATCCACGTCCTCAAACTCAAACTCTTTTCCCCGACGCATGTCAAGAAAATGCTTCTCGAATGCCGTCGTCTAACTTTTCATAGCTCAAATAATTAGATCACAGCAAGTATCCCGTCTTCCGTAACACAAACTCTGCCCTCCTTTTCCCACTGGCTTGGCGTATGTAAACAGGCAGCCCGCAAACTCACTTCGAAAGCATCGAGCTCGCATTGATTATTGTTATTTCATTTGTCGTCCCACATTTCAATCTACCTCAGCAACTTTGACTGGAAATTGACAACAATGGGGCGTAAGCGGAATGACAGACGGGTATATCATCGAGAAAAGATTATTCCATCTACACGTGGCAAAGAGAGCTTCCGAACTGGAATTTTGTTATTGATCCAAATATTTCGATCCAGAGGGTTGTAAAAAAGCTATGTGGAATGTTTGAAAACTTTATAAGACTTGTTTGTTTTGTAAGTTGATAAAGGTCAAAATGTCTCAGTTCGTTCAGGAATTCCTTGGATCAGTTGTTTTGACTTGTTGTTGACTTCACATGGAACTTAACATACTCTATGCACGTCTTTAGTGCATTTTCATCAATTTTGGAAAAAAATCAATTATGTGTCCGATATGTCTGTCCGTCCGTCCTAGTTGCAAAGTCTCAGATACTACAAGATCTAGAGACCTGCTGAGCTCAAGTTCAGAATGGTCATGTAAAACGACAAATGAATGAACTTTTGCTGCTAAACATGGTCTCAAAAATGAAAAACAACTCAAGACTTTCACTAATGAATAGAAGGGTAAAATTTCAAAGTCATCCGATTGAGTTGACATTTAATCAAGCTCAAGATGACATTTGAACTATTAAAAAATTGTTCTACATAAAGCCCCTATCGCCTACAGGGACGGTGCTAAAGGCACCCGAAGTTCGTATAGGAGGAAAATTTTAAATGCTCCGATTGAGATGAAAAGTTAGTATGTTGATGAACTTGTAAATCCTAGAAAATAATTGTTGTACAGTATAACTGTACCACGCCAGGGACGTGTTTCTACAGAAACAGATATTTGGACAAAATATATTTACTTCGACCCAACTTTGTAACTATGCTGACCTGAAAATGGACTCAAATGCGTTCGTCCTCGACTAAGCTTTAAACCTGTTTTAAGATAAACTTCAGTTTCAAGTTTCATCATGTTGACTCGTTACTGTTTTACAGATGACGAATATCCTCTCTTTCGAATATCTACTTTCTAAAATGTTGAGGTTTTATAAGAACAAAGAAACCTTTTGCGTTTAGGTAGATTTTATTGATACTAGTAAGAGCTAACAAAATTGAAAATACATCTTTTTAAGAACTTTTCATTCAAATGTTAGATGTATTCCCGTCTGAGATATTTTTCTTTTTTTTCCATTGAAAATATATGAGACATGGGAATCCTTTCAGTAATTTTTCCTTTCTCAAAAAGGAATATTCTTACCTTGGGACGAAAATTTTTTGTTCAGATGGTCTTGTATCCGGTAGATCGTGGATGTATGCAGATTATAGCTTTTCAATGCCATGTACCGCATTCGATGAATGACGGCATTTCCAGAGACATCCATTATACTAAGCTCAAGCATCTCTATTGTTTTATGGTTATATGTCACCTCTTTTGCTTGTCATCTGCCTTCCGCTCGTACCCTCCCTCAGCAATTTCACCGAACGAGAGTCTTTATGGCCGCTCGATACCGTTGGAATGCAATAAACTGAAAAGGAGGATAAGGCCGAGATATGTAGCTCCCATTGACCCTACAAGGTTCTGTTTGCTCGAAACACGCCTCCGGTCATCGTGAATAAATAAAATAGGGGTAAACAAAAAAGTAACGGCAACTGTTGTGGTTGTCTGATAGCTCGTGGATTACTCACTCGGGATGGCGGGCGCTAGGTAGGTTTCAATCAATGACAATTTTCAGTTCTTTTGTCTTTCGAGCTGAGCAAAGCAGGGAGAGGATTCCTGCCTCAAGACACAATTTTTTAATAAATATGACACAACTTGTAGCCTTGCCATTGTTTATCCTGATAACCCATTTTTGACGAAAAGACATTTTGGAACTTGCGAGGTCATTTAAATATATAACCTATTCGTTTATCATCTGAAACACAATAATTTATTTCAATGTTTGTCTCGAATAAGCACTACAAATTTTTATATGGGCTGAAAATGGGTTTCTGTACAAACCCTGCACCCCTCAGTGTCACGAGCACAGTGAGCCAACTCAAGAATATGGAAAGAGATAACAAGTTCTCTTATTCCAAGCTGCAGTGTGCGGAATAAAAAGATATTTTGTACAAAGGTAAACAGTGGCAGGGACGTAGTTAGGCTATCTAGCTCACAGCACCTTGCCCACTGGCAAGCGCCCCTGAGAACGGAGGAAGACAGAATAGAAAGAAAATAAAAAGTGGTAAACAATGGTCGAGAGTGGCGTGCAGGAGAGCTGGCGTGCAACAGTAAATATCAATTTAGGCCTGGTGCATCTCGTGTCAGGACGTCTCCATGAAGTAGCGAGGAAGAAGAATAACAATGTGAGAATTGTGGAATGTCGGGTGGTCACGTTTGTTGCATCCACTTGGGTGAGCGCTGCTGAATGGAGCGAATATCGTGTTTGTCACGTCTCCTCTGGAGTAAATTCAGCAGAAGCGAGGAGCTTTTCCGTGTTTGAGGATCGGAAAATTGGAGCTGAAGGACTTAGCGTTGGATTTCACTAAAGTAGACTTTAGATACTGACATTTTGTAGGCTAATTTTTGGTCGGAAATCCCATGTGAAATGTTTAAACCCATTTTTTTTTTGTAAAACCAGTGAACTACTGCAGTGAGAGAAAGAAAAGAAATATTAAGAAAAACTTACCTTCTGTTTGTGTATTTGTTTGAAATTTGAAAACCCCATGGGATTTATTTTGATGACATTTTTAAGCGAAGTGTGCTTGCACTTTTTTAGTGCATTTGCTAAAAAACAGCCTTTGTCTGTCTGTCCGACACTTGATAATTCTAACACTTTATGGGCCGTATTGTTCACCCTTGGTTAGCCTACCCAAGCGATAAGTCCAGTATAGTTTTTATTGGACTAAGCACTAATATAAGATACCCAAGTGTGAACAACACGGGCCTATAACTCAAAAACTAGCAGGGCTAGAGAGCTGCGGGTTCTGGCATAGTGTTAGAAATCTTCCATAGCAGTGCAGGCTACCAATTTCAGACCCTTATCGCCTTTTGGGTGGGAATGGGAGGGTGATTTACGTTTGTATGGAAATTCTTTATTTTACATCGGATTGAGCTGAAATTTTATTATGTTGTAACCTGTACAAAGTCTAGCAAATGATGCTTTGACATGTAACCCACCCCTACTTTGTGCAGGGACGGAGCAACGGGCTCCCAAAGTTTGTATAGAAGAAAAATTTTTGCATTCCGATTGGACTGAAATTCGAAAATTACTTGTAAAATGACAGGTTAAAGTGCTAATACCAGTAATCTTGGACATCCTCAATTACAAAAAATTAATCGAATTAAATTAAATCAAATCAAGCAAAATCGATGATAATTGCATGGTTGCATTTTCAAAATGTTGAGAAGGGCTGTTATCGTGAGTATCTAGTTCATAGATGTTTGCTTTAACACCTTCTTATCATTTTGAAAACGCACAAATAAGCTTTATCATCGGTTTTGCTCGATTTAATGTTTTTTTTACTTTTGAAACAATCACTTCTTATCTTATTTTGTTAAAGAAACCTTAAAAAACACTAAATCGTCATAAATTCATATTTGATTCCACACTAGACCATTTAAGAAGAAACATTAGTTATTACCCCAAGTTTAAGGTAATTTGAGAGCAATTCTTAGGTTCGATTGAATAGTATGCTCTTGGGAATCTTATATCGACACGTAGCTTTTGTATGCTAAGCCAAACCCTTCAGCAAGACAAGCACTTGATACGGAGGTAGGTCAAGTGCGTTTTCTGTTCTCTGTTTTGTTTCTCTTGCCGTCTAAGCTACTTTCGCCTCGCCGCAAATTTCGATTCTGTTTGCAACTTTACTTATTCCTTATGCGCACTGCGAGAGCCCTCGTGCAATTTATTTGGAACGTGACTGTCCTGTGCAAGCAGAGGACCATAAGACAAACTATGGGCGATGGCCAACTGAAACATTACGGATAGATGATACAAATTATGGCACATGCGAATTCATCAGTTGGTGAAGGCAGCCGATATGTGTGTGGGCTGGAGCAATGAATAAGAAGTAATGAAAAATCGATAGAATCATATTGCGAGCCTATCCCATCAATTCAAATAGATGGGATGTTCATTAGTTAGTCTTGTATAGGACAGGGATGGTGCTGGTCTCTATTTAAACAATCTGCAGAGACCTTTTAATTTCTGGAAAAATCATTTTACGCACCACAGGTCTAAGAACTGAGTTATACATATGAAAAATTGAAAAAATGGTCCTATTTTTTGTCTTTTTAAAATAATTAAGAAACTGCCTAAATATGTAAGTAACTTTGGAAGAGTAACCACTGACGAACCAGTTCTATGTTCAAGACTGAGAATATGATCCAGTGATATTAAGTCCTAAATTGCTCAAAAGTGTAATTCCTTCAAAGACAGTAAAGAGCCAAATTGATTCCGCATCCGCATTATCGTACCATCTGCTGGTTGCATCGTTAGCCTGCTGTATCACAATACCCTTCACTATCAATGAAAACACTAGAAAGCAGTCTTTGCATTCCCTCAAGCCGCAAGCAACCCACCGAACTGCTCCCATAGTAAGATTGCCTCTCCTTTTCCATCACTGCTTGACATTTATGATGAATGGGCTGGAAATCGATAGATGTGCCATTTGTGCAGCGAGACGAGAATGTATATGCAATGAATCCGGCCAGTCTGGTACGAAATCTCATAATAAAGTTCCGTGTAGCATGAAAAATTGCTGTTTTGGGAAATGTTATTGTTGCAGATAAAATAAATAACGAGCGCGGGACGAGCAAATTGTTTCAGACTTACCGTCCCACAGGAGCCAGAACCCCATTATTGAAAGCTCAAATTTTCCCCTGTTTTTCCCACGCGAAGTCTGGCGACCTTCAGCCCAGCACTAATTAACTTAAAGCTGTCGTCCAGCGGGTCTATTACTGTCCTGCGCAACACCTGTCAAATTTGTAAAGCCATTCAGAGAGGGAAGACAATTAGACCAGCAGGTGGTTCATACTTTCCATTATCTCTGCGCGTCCTTTCACGTCCCGCAGAGTATCGCTGACTCCTTTTGTTCCTCAAGTACCAATTGGATAATAACTCTATTGTTCGGGAGACAATAATTGAGACAGGAATGCTAATTAGAAAATTCCCTTCATAGGCTGTCTCTGCATTATTTTAGTGCAGCAAAGGCAGTCGTCTTGCTGCACCTATTGAGATGGAAATAAGTTTCCTCCCAGTCTTCATGCCGAGAGGGTTAGTCAAATAATGATGATTGAAAGTGGCAGACGATGAAATTAAATCAAAACATGTTTATTCGGGGCAAACAACTTGCAGCTGTAGTGTCAGGTATTCCCAGAAATTAATCAGGAAACTGTTAACAATTGGTTTCTAGAAGGGAGTCTTTGCTACAGTGGTAAAAAGTTTCCAAGTTGGACTTAAGGCCAGTTTTCAAGGGAAGAACTGGCCAACTGATTATTTTCATTTGAAAAAAATCTCGTTCTGCTATTGATGGGTTCCGATTTTTGGATCCCTGAGAGTCTAATCTGGTTCTCGAAAAACTGTAAGAACTGAACCCGTTACAATCGGTCCAAAAAAAGTTTTCTGGAGCAAACTTGAGCAGTTTCTTGGATGCAGTTTTTCTCAACGAAAGCTCAACCGACCGGAGAGAGGACAAAAACAAAACAAAAAATTTGTTCCAATTTTTTTTTCTTGGAGTTTCTTGGATGCAGTTTTTCTTAACGAAAGCTCAACCGACCGGAGAGAGGACAAAAACAAAACAAAAAATTTGTTCCAAATTTTTTTTGAAAAAAATAAAAAAACAGCATTTTTAGAACAATGACGTTTTTGTCGAACTAAAAGACCCCAAAAATTATGTTTTTTAATTTTTTTCAAAAAAGCTCGCAACAAGTTTTTTTATTTTTTGTCGTCTTTCCAAAATGCTATGAAGAATTTTTTTCGGTTCAATCGTTGCTGAGGAAAACTGCACCCAAGAAACTGCTCAAGTTTGCTCCAGAAACATCATTTGTGAACCGACTTCAACCGGCCCAAAAGCAGATTTTTGGTTTGGGGGCTCTCACAGCTCATTTGGAACCAGATAAGTCCCCAAAAAACCAAAAAATCAGAATCCAGAAAACTTCGAGTTGTCCAAAAGCTTTGAAAACTGGCCTCAAATTAATTCTTTTATTTTTTAGGCCAAAAAAATTTGAACCCATTGAATTGATACGGTATCATTTTCAGTAAAAATTTATTCTGTCACTCTCTGAAAACAGTCTCTTTGTGCTGAAAAACAGCACAGCATGTAATCGGATTTGCTCTGGCCAAAAATGCATTTTCAAAGTCCTAGCATGCACAACAACCTATCGCAGGCTTATTCTTTTTATCCAAACTACATGTTTACGAAAGTTTTCCTTTGAGCTCATTTGAGTCAGTAATGAGCTTAAATTGTCGTCTGGGAACATGATCGAATACCGTGCCACATAGTCGGTAAGACACGACCCACTGTAGGCAGCGTAGTCTCTTGACCTTTCTGCGTACGCGCGCTCTTTCTTGTCGATAAATCAAAATTACTGCTGCGCTCAGCAGGTGGCTCACAAATAACACGTAATGAGACAACGACGGGATTTATAAAATTCCACGAAGGCCCCAAATATTGAGTTGGCTGGTGTTAAGGTTAAGACGGCAGGGATGGAAAATTTTCGGTTTGCGAGAATAAGCATTTTCAAATTTCCGCGAATATCCATTTTCCGTCTCTGACAAAGCCATTGAACTCTGAAGCATGTGTGCCATCTATCTCCCCCATTATCCGGGTTTTTCTCCTCCCAGACCAAATGAAGACGCAATAATAACGAAATTGCGGAAAAAAGATGTTGATGAAGCACACGCATTCGATCAAACTGATAGATCAGCGAATTTGCGCGCTAAATGCATGCTGCTTATGACCTCCGTTCCGCTCTTCCCGCCAAAATTACCAGAATATCTCCTATTATCTCTTGGCAACGGCGCGGCGGAAATAATCCATGCGTAGACAAATCTAGGCAGATTACAAAGTGGTGTCTTTTGTTTGCATGTTAAATTTGAAACACGCGCTGTTGAACTCTGCCTTTTGGCAGAACTTTCGGCTTGCTCGAGTTGAAACGACAATCAACTCTGTCCTTCTCAATCCCCAACTTTGTAAGTCGCACTGCAGCAAAAACACGCAAATGCAATTTTTATTTATAAACACATGGTTTGCGTTGATGTAAAATTTTGCCGCTAACAAAAGTTGAGTGAAAATGAGTTAAGTTGGACCAATTTCTCTTCATTTTGACTTTCATTTTCATTAAAAAAAAAAAAAAAATTAACATTTTATACACACAGGAAAAATGTGAATTTAAATAAAAATAGCAAAAAAATCATACATTCAAATTTTATCTTATTGATTTTTAAAATTTGAAAAAAAAATAATCAAGTGGCATGAAACCTAGAAATATTTTGACTTTTTCTTTTGAAGAAAGAAACGAGAGTTCTACGAAGTTCCAAAATAAAAAGTTTTAGTTCGAGTTTTCTTTCTCATGATTTGGAAAAAAAAAAAACTATGTAGAAATGGTTCAGTCATTTTTTCACGAGTTTTATACCCATTTAAATCACGCTGTTTTCGAACATAACTTTTTATTTATTCCCTCCCATTGTTCCGATTCGTTTCACAATTCCACATCCAACTTTTCCCTATTGATCATTTCACCATTTCCGAGTTCACTGAGTGTTAATTAAAACCTCATCATTATTGCATGTATTTGCTCTGTAAGTAGTCACATTCTCTTCGGTGTCCACCGGACGGGATTAATGATGGCCATTAGTGCTCCAATTTGTTATCAAAGGCTCTGCTTTCAGCCATTTCCTTTCCATTTTTAGCATCGGACATGCTCCGAGCCCCGCGACTATCGATACAGCGGTAATTACATCGTTGTTGATGAAACATATTACACTCATTACGACTGCCATTGCGTTGCGACATGTTCAGCCCATTTGTCATTTTTTTATCGCCTCACTAGGCAGAATATTCTGTGTGTCTTTTTATTTTCTCTCAAAACATGTTTAATTTAGTAAGTACTGTAATTTTATGAAGAGAAGTTTTCTGCTTAGGAGTCACAGGACACCTTAAAACCATTAAAATCTGGGTTTGATTATTTAATGGAATAAATCTGGTTTTTATTCTGAGAGCACTTCATTGACCAGAAAACTGCGACAATAAAAAAAAACCTTAAAGCTGGCTTAATCTTTAATTTTGAAAATTTTATTATGTTCGAAAGAAGAGCGATGAAATATTCAGATTTGCATCTCTTTTTTATAAACACTGAAATTGTTCCAGTCTCAGGTGTCCTACAATACACACCTTAAGGCTCAATATGTATGTAGATATTTATTAGTCCAGAAAATCAAGAGGAGGATAATGAAGGAGAAGCCTCGTTGCTAGCACAGAAATTTTCAAACAGATTGTGGAAATGAAATCTAAATTTTGTCAGAAATTATGAAGAACGAAAAAACCTAAAATGTGCAATTGAAGATAAAAAGTCTTTTATGTCAAAAATTCTCAAAAATGAGGCCTGAGCTGGCTCAGCTGAAAACCTGGAAAACGTGGCTGCCACCGGCATTCTCTTTGTTTTCATGTACCTACCGCTTATTGCTCATATACATAATTTCAATTGAGTTTTTTGTACCATATGAAACCTGAATTATTGTGTTAAGTAATAAAAACATGAATATGTACTTAACACTCGAAGTAACGATGGAGGTTGAAAACGGGCCCGCATGCGCGGACGACTGGCATCTCGTGGCAAGTTGACAAGTTAAGTCCCACTCACGGAGCTAAATTGCAATTTAGTGGCTCACGAAACTTCGGATAAAGAAGTCCTTAATTAACATTTAAATTGGATCTGAATGCAATTAAGAGTTGCAAGGCGGCTGAAGAGTATCATGACCGCAGGCACTTTGCAACTTTGCCTTCGTGTAATGGCGCTCCTTCACCCTCTTCCCATCTCCATCTCATCATCTGATGTCGGCAAACAATGGTGAGAAATTGCAAGTTTGATCTGAGCAAGTGTATGGGCAAAAGCTGTACGTAATAGAATTTCGAATGAGACGAGAGAAGTGGAGGGAGTGAAGTAAATTCAGCTTAGTCATGGATTAAAAGTGGGAAAAGAGGAGGAAAGTTGGAGTCTCTTTGAAATCGGCTTACACTTTTATCTCGAAAGTTTGATGGAACGACAATGTGACATAAGACAAACATTTGCTGCACAACTTTTCTTTTGATGCCACGAGAGTCTTTAATTGCAAATTTTCGATTAATTATGAATTTTCAATATATCCGAACGATTTTTTATTGTTTTGAACTTTTGGAAAATAAATGAGACGCAGAAGAAGGCTTGCTTTAAAAAATTGGAATTTTTACTCGATAGAAGAAAGTTATATTTTTATTCAAAGCTTTAGTTAGGTTAAGGTCAAAATATGAGAAACTACGGTGGAGTGTTAAATCCAGGATATAATGTAGACGATTATAGAAATACATGCAAAAATCCTTCCTCAGATTTTTGACTAAGCTCATTAATGTATCTTCTGAAAAATGACTTGAAAGCTCGTTATTCTGGACGTCAGCCATAAATTTTCCATATCACACTCCCGTCTAAGTTGGCGCTCCTAAAATGTAATTAGATGCAGTTCACTGAGGCGATCTCCTTTTGTATTGCGGCGTAAAGCAGCGTGATTTGATATGAGACAGCTGTCGTGTAATCTTGCAGTTACGAGTACAAGCGAAATGAGAAAAGTTTTGCTTGACCCAGGTCATATCTCGGAGATAGCTAATTTTAGAAGCGAATTTGATACGTCATTCACGGAATCGCACAATGGGAAAAGTTCAGTAATAAGCCTCTTTTCGACCATCGATTGGGTTCGGTCTAAGAGCATTGACGGCATCCAATCAAATATGATTCTGAATGTGGGCTTCATTGTTGCGGAAATATGACTGAAGAACTCGTCTTTGTGCTCCAGGGATGATGATATGGCAATCTACTCGGGGCTCTAACCCATTTCCAGCAGTTGCTACTGAATTTATGGAAAAAATGAGTTGCTCATTGAAAACTAAAAAAGAAACCCAAATCAGCTCAAACGTGTGAAATAAGACACATTGTTTGGCGTTTTTCTTCGTTCAAAAAAAATCTATAGTTATTGATAATTTGATAGGACTTTTAAAAAATTTGTTTAAAAATTTTTCACCAGTTTTAACCCATTTTGAGAAAAACCATAATTCACAGTATTAAAAAAATATTTTGTCTTGTTTTTACTATTTTGAAAAAATTTCTTCATTTTATCCGATATTGGAAGGTTTAAGTCCAGATAAATATTATGTTCTCAAAACTTAATTGAAGTTTAACAAATTAAAACAGAAAAACAAAGGAATTTGTGAAAGGCGACCTTTTTTAGGCAGAAAAGTTTTTCCACTAAATAATTTATATTCACAATCTTAAATAACTCAATATACAAATTGAACTAAACAGAAGTGTTTTGAAGCTTGATTATTAAATTTCTGCTGTCATTTGCTTCAACTGAAGCTTCTAAACTTGCACAATATTTTTCACACTTTTTGGCCGTTTTGAACACAATTAAACACTTATTATTGCCATTTGAGAGCACAATTTGTAGAAGCTTTAGTTATCGGTAAGAAAACTGGTTAAAAGATGTCACGAGGCCCAACAAAATGAGGCCTTTAGTAAATTAAATCAAGCGACTCGGAATGAGTTTCAAGTGGAAACATGATTCAAATCCAATTAAGCGGATTCCTCATGCAAAGTAATTGTGTTTCCGAAATTCAATTTGTTCCCCTCACGAGGGGTGGCTTACCATTCATCAAAATGCGGTTTCCATGGTGCATCTGAATCCGCTCCCGATAGCGATTTTGTATGCGGTTATTGATTAGATTTGCTTTTGATGACAGCGCTGGTTGCGGTTGACCACCTGTTAGTGCCTCAATTCAGCTTTTATTTAGCTTCTGCGGACTCCTAATTAATGTTCGCTTGCAGGAAGAGAAGGCGAATCGATTCATTTGATTGCAGTCACTGCATCTTCTGACTGTCTCCAATTTCGATATTTTGAGAAATGGAATCATAAATGATTAAAACAAAGAAGAAAGTATTTTTTGTAGGAATGTAGTTTTCTATCTTGCAGTTTCTAACCTTAAACGTACCCAACTCAACCACGTTTTCCACGAAGGGATCGTGTTCTGATTCCCTTAGGGGCGAAAAGTGACGTTTCCAATCGCCTCGCCTCCGGTTGTTGTGCATTTGCGTGTGATTAATGAAGGATTTATGAAGGTTCATTTTGTGCTCTTCTCTCTCCCCCGATGATCCGCATTGATGTCACTTTTGTTTCCACGAGTGGATTTAGATTACACGCCAAAGCCGAATCACAGATTTGTGGCGCGCGTTGGAAGATGTAAACGACCCAACACAAAACATTTGTCATCTCTCAACAGCGTCGTGGCCAAGCGAAAGAGAAAGAGAAAGTGGTGGAAAAAGACGTTGAGGGAGACAAAAGTCACTCCATCACCATCAAATTCTTGTGAAAAGGACGTTTTGGGCGAAGACGGATCATTTTGCGATTTTACACGCTCTTGTGAATCAGCATGGCGCGTCTTTTACGGTTCACTAAGTAAATGTGTAACCCATCCAAGCTCGAGCTGGTGTATTAAATTTACATAAATTTGAGCATGTCGCACGCTTTGATGGCTTTGGGAGATCCTTTTACACCTGTCGTGAAATGGAGACATTTGGGCTCTTCCTACGCCATGTCGTAAAGGCCAGTTAATAAAAACTCTCTATGAAATTGAGATATTTCGGGCAAACCAGCGTTCAGAAGAAATGGCAGTTAAGTGGGTTTATGGGCATCAGAGTGTTTATGCAGATTTTTTTCAGAAATATGTTTTAAATATATTACCAGAGATTATTCTCAACTGCATCTTTAATCTTGCCGCAAAACAATTTCCGAAGCTCCTAAAAGGACAGGTGACAAATCCACTATTTTATGAAGTTGGAAAAATAAGAAATATAGAAAATTTTTTTCCTGATAAATCTTTCATTGTGAGACTATTTTGGCTTTAAAATGATATGAACCCTTAAAAATATCATATGACGGATATTTTAATTATCCCAGCAATTCCACTTAACTTGATTTGTGCCCACCAAGCCCGCAATAGGAACAAACAATGTAATTTCCTGGAAAGGTGCAAATGAGTGGCTTTTGACCTTCAAAACAAAGTTTTGACGTTGATAAATTAAAAAGGACTCGCCGAGGCAGTTTCTGAATCGCATGACAAATGACAGAAGAACGCCGTCGACGGCCGAGGGAGGAATCACTTGAAGCAATGAGATTCTAATCTGCTAAATGGTCTACAAAAGTCCCAGCAGAAGTCCCAAATCACAAAATGTGTCCGCTTTTCCATTAGAATGGGACGCAAATGTCTCAAATGTGATTGCAGAGTGACAGTTAGTGGGGGCAGAAGACACGAAAAAATGCTTACGGTGCAAATGAGATGAAGGAGCACATCAAGGGGACTCCATGTAATTCAATCAGCGTACTCGAGACACGCAAACTTCTTCCACTTACGGCAGAACGTGTCTCGACTCTCCAGACCGAGACGCATCTGACCAAGCGAACGCTATCTGAGACAGGGAAATCCAATTGACCCAGATTCATTGATTTGGCAGCAGCGCAATTAATTAATTTAACAGAGCTACCTTCTGCATTCAATTGCAGCTTGAGCTCAGGAGGCCAGTTGTGGACCCCGATTCTAATATTGAGACATTCTCTGTTGGCAAATGGCAACCCGATTGATCAAACAAAATTATTTGTGCATTTGAGTGCAGCTTAAATCGGCTTTGCACAAAACTGTGGTTGGCCGGTGTGACATCTGAAGTGCTGCTGTATCGATTTTGCGCGAAACTGCAGTCCAATATTGCAGAGATTTAGTTGCAGCTTGTAAAATATGCATGGAATGAGGAGATTCCACTTTGCAGAATTGTAAACCTTTTATGTAAACTGGCTGGCGAGTTTGGGTAAAATGTTTTCTTTCCAGGTTTGGCTTGTTTTCTCTTCGTATTTTGTATTATCAGATCGAGAGTGGTGGAGAAAGTTTTCTAATTTGTCTTAGATGATAGAAAATTTTTCGGGTCGTCCAAGAAACTTGAGCGGGAAAATTTGAGATTGATTAACTGTCTATTTTGGTAGGCATTTGCAGTTCTAGGATAAAATTTTACGTTTTTAACTTATTATAATGTATTTTCAATTGCTCACTTAAGCACCTAAAGAAAAATCTCATCTAAAAATGAGATGGGAGCCGAGGGAGATAAGATATAAACTTGCTTCGCCCACACTTTCAGCCTGTTTGATTTTAGCCGAACGGTAGCTCAGCGTAGGCGAGGTAAGACGGCAGCTCCTTTGCATTGCTAAGAAGCAGTTTGCCCTTGGATACTTCCTCGTTCGTCGTGCTAACCGGACTCCAGACGGGCTTCCGCTGCTTCCCTGAAAGCATTATAGGGATCGCTAAAAGCATCTTAAAGCTTTCCGTTGCCTCGACGATTAAGTTTTTGTTTTCTTCCTTTCAAATACTCGATCCTTCTCTTTCTAACATGTTTTGCTGCTATTAATAAACAAACAGGTAAATTGCTTCCCGTAACCCGCTCGGCAAAGTGGAAACAGCATCGCGTTTGCCCTCCCGCACTAATAAGTGGAGTATGGTAGATAGGCTCAAGCAATTACTTGTGTGGAAGGAGCTCTTTAAAATGATACCAGCTCGTACATACGTTGAGTGAATAGATTTAATCAGTCTAGAGAGTGACCAAATAATGTTTGAGATAAGTTGAAGAGCAACAAAAAAAAAATTGATGAAAAATGGCACTTCCAGAAGAATTAGTTTAGTTTTTAGTGCATTTTCCAAAATTTTGAAAAAATCTCAAAAACGAGAAGAGCTAGAGAGCTGCGGTTTTTTTTACATACAAGAGTTTTTAGTGCCAAAGGATTTTTTAGACCCCTAACTCCATTAGGGATGGAGGGTGTTTTGCGTTTATATTACTTACTTCCAATCGAAATAAAATTTAAGTATGTTGTAGTTTATCGGAAATCCAGCAAATCATAGAACTACATATGAACATTATCTTTTCCAGACTCGGAACTAATTAGAAGCCCCCAAAGTTTGGTTTTTATATACTTATACGTTTAAGAAACGAATATCAATTTTTAGCTTAAATCTTTCAGGAGAGCTAGTAAGCAAGCTGTATAAAAGTTCTTTTGAGGTCATTGCTCTCGTGAATTATCAAATGAACAGTATTTTTATGTAGCCAAAAATATATTTCGTTTCGGAACTTTGCAATAAAAAGAGAATTTTAAATCAAGTGTTTTTTCCTTTAAAAGATCGACAAAAGCTAAGCCAAAACCCAATCCCAAAAAGTCTGAACTTCATTCTTTGGAGTTTCCCCTTTCCTTCTCTAGTCCATCTGGCTCTTGGTTGAGCATTTGATGGAAGTTTCGTGATGAAGTGCTATTACGGTGATGCTTGTGTGAATAGATGCTGACGGCCGCGGAATGCTCTGGTATGTACGCACTTAAAATTGAAAATGGAGCAATTAATTTGCGGAATTGCGGCAATATGGGTTCGAGACAAGAGCTGTTCGGTGAGACTGTGACTAAAATCGTGTCTCTGTTTGAGTCGAACGGAGTCAAATTTATTTTAATCAGCCTGTTTGTTTGAGATGGTGACAAAGAAAAATAAAACTTGATTGGACTAATTATTTTCACCAGCGTAATTGTCTGGTTTCAAAAACTTTCAATTTGGAATAAGGTGACAAAAAAACAATAAACCCATTTTGTTTGACTGCCAGAGTTTAAATCCAACTTTCAAGCAGAGCCAGACTCCTCAAAACGTTTTCCTTTTGAGGCTCCAGTGCTCCCGTTAAATGCAGAGGTAGACCAGCAAACAGTAAACTTTTTCCCGAGATCGGTAAACCGCAAAGGTGGAAGTGAGCAGCTTTTTACTCACCAGAAGGCTATCCAAACTCAATCTAGTTCAGCCTGCAGCTCTTCTCACGCCATTTCTGGCTAATTGTGAAATTGAATCTTGCTCATAAAAGCTATACTCTTTTTAAATGGGCTCAATTCAGCATAAAAACCTGCTCGCGTTTCCACCAGCTTGTTTCTTTGTTTCGCCTTTAATTCCAGAGAGCCCTTACAAAGTTTAGTGCGATATCTAGAGCAGCGTTCCGCACGAAGGTTCAGCAAAGTAGGTCGCATGTAATGAAATTCTGCAGCAAGCAAGAATCGCAACGAGAACAAAAGGATTTGCAACAAATCTGTGCAATATTTCAAGGTTGTCCGCAAGCGCCCGTCTGGAGAGCTGGAAACTACTGCTAAATTGGAAGTTTAATTGGGCCATTTGTTTTGCGTTTGTATCTCCTCTTCGGGAGGTAAAATGCGGCCATTCTCGCAGAAAAACTTTACAATTTCGCTTTGTATTCGTCTGACGACTGCCAAAGGCGCTTTGGTATGTCGAAACACTTTGTAGTCGGGCTCAAGTATTGACGTTTTCACGAACTACTATGGCTCTGCTTGCATAAGTTACGTCCATAGAGATAGAAGTGCCAGAGGGTAGACGAAAGAAAATGAAGGCAATAATTTTGGGTAACTTGGTAAATTAAAAATAATTCGAAAACTTTCCGATTTCCGGTTGTAACGACGAGTCAAATGTTGAAAAAAGTCCCTTCCTTATCCCACTAGGCTTTTTGTGTTACTTCTCTGACCGTGTAGGCTCGAGAATATGCTGATTAATGTCAGCCTTGGCTGTGTTTACGAGCCGTGTCGTAGTAAAGCTTGTAAGTAGGTGGCTTTTCGACGATTTAATGGGGTGCTTAAGTTCTTAATCGAGCTTTTAACATCAGTTACTTGATGTTATACGTGGCCATGCAAAAGAAAAGAAGCTTAACCCTTTTTTAGCATAAGGGACACAAATATGTAGCTTAGTGGTTAGTGCATTTAACTTGCGAACGAGAGGTTGTTGGTTGGATTCTAAAATGTTTCTGATCAATTATGTCATGAAGAATTTCTCCAGGATCGAAGTAACACCTGCAACAGAGCAAAATACAAGTTATACGCCAATGACGTCTCTTTCTTTGAACCTTTGACGTTTAAACTCCAATGGCTCTCGATAATTAATAAGTTCAGCTCATAATAATTTGGTATTTTTTTACCCCGGAAGATTTAAGAAAGGATTCATTGATTGTTCAAAAACCAGAGGATTTTTTCTGGATTGAATTTAAAATTTGCAAAAGTTCACTTAAAATCATGAAGAAATTAAATTTTTATCTGAAAGACAGCTAATAATGGAAACCGAATATGATTGTTTGGAAGATGAAACTCTATTTTAGTTACCTATATTTTCGTTGGCTTTGTTTTATTCAAAAAATTGGTCAACTTTCAATAGTAGAAAACTCAAATTTTTTGTCGCATCTTGAAAATTGAACCTACATAATAATTATGTGTACTAAGCGACAGGAATTCGAATTCATGACACAAGTCACAAAGATGAAATTTCAATAAATATTGCTCTATTTTCGTCCCTAATTGGTTCCATTGAATTTTCGTTACAGTTCTAGCTAGACAAAGTAGGGCAAAAGAGGAAAGTAAATTATGCGCCCTTCCGAAATCAATTTTCAGCGCTGCATTCTTCTTGAGTTTACAAAGCCTATTAATGCAATTGCGAGCTTCAGGCTCCTTTTCAGGTTGCAAAAATTTCAGCAACCTATTTGATGACCAAGGGTAGGCTTTCTTTATCTTGATTGATATTGATTGCTGCCCTGAGTTCTTTGAACAATTTTGAAGTAGGTGAAACGTATTGCTTCTAATTTTGCCTCGTTTAACGCCTCAGTTCTCAAAGACCGGTTCCCGAAGTGCAGCATAGGAAAAGTTTTGAAATCAAACACGTGCCAACTTTTCCATTTAGGAGTTCTGTGAAACTTGGCGTTTCCAGGTTTGCTGCCGTCTCGCTCTTCTGGCGTGGAGGATAAGACAGACGGTGTCTACTTTTTGCCTTGTTCCGGCTGATTATCATTGGAAAAACAAACGCAAAATCAACAACGGTGATACACACGAGCATCGTCCAATTTCTTTTTCCTGACAACATCGAGTCGAGTTTTCTGCTTCCAACGTTTTCTAATTCATCATTTTGATCCAATTTGAAGTGTTTACTTTTTAGTTGTTCTAAGAAACCTACGTCATTGATTTTCTCAGAGAAGACGCTTAACCCAAATGTTCCCAGCTAAGCATTTTTTTCTAGTAACTATGGTTCGCTTTGTTTAGGTAAATAAGAAAAGTAACTAAAAATTCGTTTCTGCAGAAACTTATTGGACCCCTAGCTCAAATATTTCAGGTCAACTCTAACGCCCAGGTCTGTTATTTTTTATGTTCGAGACCATGTTACGAAGCAAAAGTTGTTTAGTTCGTCATTTACATGACTTCAGTTCATCATCAATCGGAGTAACTAAAATTCTTCCCCCTTTAGAGACTCTTCCTCCACGCCCTTTGGTGATAGGGGCATACATGTGTTCAATGATTTGCTAAATTTGGTACGGACAAGAACATACTAAAATCTCAATTGAATTAGCTCACTCTTGAATTAGGGTCGGACTTCGTCAGTAGATGGGTCATCATCGACCCGAAACCGGTCGCGCAAACAAGGTAAATTTAACCTTCTTTACCTTCGCGAACCCCTAGTAAGGATAGAAAAGTGTTGTCGACTAGAATTTTAGTTTGTCTTTCAACCGTCGTATCGTCCTTACGTTGCACAAAACCAAAATAAAGGTCATTGAATTAGTTCAAGTATAAGAAAGTTTCATACAACGGGAAAACCCCACTGGTTACATCATTGGCTATTTATGGGAAAATCAAAATAATTCGCCCACCCTTCAAACTACATATGGCATTACGCAAAGTTTGGGAGCCTTTGCGATTCGGACAGACGGACAGACATTATTATTTTATTGAATTCAATTTATTTAGAAGCACGCCATTATGTTCCTTCATTCGACACTGTACTTAAACTGTACTAAAAAATACGAAATGAAATATGTGTAATTTTTTAAATAGTTTTTATAAATGCTTTATTTATTATAAATGTTCTTTCTTGTGAGGGTAGGGGGGGGGGGGGGGGGGGCGGACGGAGGAACGGGGTTCTTTGGTGGGAATTTCCATAAATAATTTTCTAGATTTAAAAATACAAGCTTCAAATTAACTTATGAGAGGAAATGGGTCGATGGGCTTTCGTAGTGTGGAAAAAGCCAAGCCTTATTGGGAAAAATATGACGTTTTACGATTCACTATGTCAAGAATTCTGCAATAATGAGCATGCAACTCCAGTGGAAAATTTATTATCAAAGCCATAAGCTTGCTGAGTCACCCAGACATTCCTTCCGACAGCAAATGCATGCAATATGCAAATGACGTGCGCTATAATGTCTGTTTCCCCATTGTGTACTTTCAGGGCACCAGGAGCAGTGAAGTAGCGTCGAAAGGATCAATAAGCGGCCCAGGATGGGTCAACAACCCAGCAGCCACAATAGAGACGTCATCAAAACAAGCCACAACGAAGTCGCGGCACGCGTGTAGCCTCGCGATCCGTGCGGGGACCACGCTCGGTGCCACAAGATATGTACCGATTTCGTACCTTTACAAGGTCACGAACTCCAACAGGTGCTGAAATGAAGACGCAAAGTAGTCTAGAAGTTCCAAAGCAGGTCCGCTCGGCCTCGTTCGACGAGATCAAGCTGGAGGCCCAGAAGGCGGCGCAGCTGCTGGCCACGGCTGCCGCAGCGACGGATAACGGTCCCGGGGGCTTGCTGCAAGTCCCCTCCTCCAACCACTCGGGTCAGCGCTCGCACTCCTTTGACTCGGCCGGCATGTCGCAGAACTCGCAGGAGGACTCGCCCAACTCGTTCCTCGAGGTGCCACGGCGCTTCCAGAGACGCCGCAGCAGCACCAAAACACCGCCCCTTTGCGTGCACTGCGTCTACCTGGAGGAGTACAAGAAGCGCGTGGGCGTGCAGGAGCGCGTTTTTTTTCGACCAGGCCGAGGTGCAGAGCTACGACTCGACGTCCAGCGAGTCGAGTGACGAGGAGGAGTCCGAGGGGCCGCTTTACGCGAACCAGAACTCCCTCATGCCACCCCCTTCGCCTCACCACGGGATCGTCTTCATGCTCTCCCCGACCGCTAACGAGGCTCCCGAGTTCCCGGTGGGCTCCGGATCGCCTCCCATGACTCCCGGGACGCCCCCCAACTTTCCGGCCTCGCCTACCATCGAGCTGCCTCCCGAGTGTGAAGAGTTCCCTAGCCGCACCCGCAGACGCTCAATCTCCCGCCAAGAAGCAATATTCGTCGAGCCGACGGGCAACTCTCTCGAGAACGTCAGCGCTTCCGACAAAACCACGAGCTCCATCGCCAACGACGCCCTTGAGAAGGTACAGAGCGACCCTTGCGTGGACTGCGTTAGTGACATCTACCTGGCCGTGCCGGACCTCAAGCGCGACCGTGCTGCCTCCGTGGACTCGTGCTTCTCGAAGGTATCTCAGGCCAAGACGGAGGAGCTAAAGCCCCCCGAGGACGGGCTCACCCTCACCGTTCCCAGCAACGGCGCTCTTCGGTCTCGCTCGGTCGACATTGTGCTGCCTACGGAGCAGCAGAAGCGGTACAAGGCACTGGCGCTCACCCAGGCAATAGCCAACTTCCGGTAAGTCAGAGAAGGCCGGCATCTGAAGAAAATTCTAGAAAAATTCAGGAAAACAGACTCATTAAAAACTTCATTAAGATTAAGAACCACTCAGACCAAGTACCTAGACTCCACACTGAATATTCCTGAGTTGATAAGTTTCCTTTTCCCGATGAAAATGTGAAAACAAGGCTAACTATCACCCACAAGTGAGAACTAAAAAGCTGACAGATTGGTGGTTTTTTTTCATACGGAGATCATAGAAAATGTCTAAAAACCCTAGCATGATATCATTTTAGCCTCCAAAGCAGTGTTGAGTCTAGGTAGTACGTGTGTGAGATATTGAAAAACTATCGTGCGGCTGTTTGCTTGAGTCCCCGATCACTGATTGTTTTCGCTCGAGTCGTTTTATTCGATTTATCGTAATTGGCCGAGTGAACTTGAAAAGTGCATGATATTGTGGCGCCTTGCCTTGCTCAACATGTAGACAGATTGGACGAGGAAGGCGTTCTGGATGTGGCGTGGATGTGAGCAAATGTTAAAACGCAATTCAATTAACGAGAGAAATAAAGCGCAGAGGCGAGGGTGTGATGTGATGGGAAAACGTTGGCGGGCAGGAAGTCGGAGTGTGGAAGAGTGCGAAGAAAACTATCCGGTTGACGCGCAGAATGAGTGAGAGGCGTGACGTGTCACTGTGTTCCGGATTGCACCAGCAAGGGAGCTAGAGGCCGTGGATGAGGCTCTAAAAATAGTTGCCTTATCACGGTCAGTGTTTGTGGAAGGGGACTGGACGTGCTTGTGCAGCTATCAGATGCAGGTTGCAAGTCGAGCTTGGAAAACATCAGACTGCAGACAGGGAATTAATTTCTCGCTAAACGTCTCCCTAGGCCGGATTTTACTAGGGAATTTATTTCTATGTAATGTGTATGTTGCCACATAGGCGGCTCTTTGCTATCAAAAAGATCTCAAAGAATCAAATAAAACAAGAGTCTTTTGTCCCTTAAACCATGTTTTTCCAGCGAAATTTAAGTCCAGTTCGGTAAAAAATTATATTTAATTAGCTTCAACACAACGAAACTCCATCGCAATATACAATAATGAAACTAACAATTTAAAACGAATTGCTAGAAAAGTTTAAAGAGGAAAAAAATTGTCGTTCGCGGATGTGAAGACTAGAGCGTGACGAAAACTCTGCACAGGCAGTGATAATTAACGATTTAAAAGACTGCCAACTTCTTCTCTGGGCAACGCCTAACGACCGAACTTTGGCCTCTGTTCATCTAGAAAATCATAAAAATGCTCCAAGATTTGCGCCGCCATTATTTAAAACTTTCACTTCGCACCCTCGACTTGGCCTTAACTACCTCCCTATGTGCCCTTTTCACTCGCAAGTTCATATATATTTCATCTTTCCAAAACGCTCTTTAGCAGTGAATCGCACGCTGGTCCCTTCGTCCGATTTGGAGGCCAAAAGTCTGAATCTCAATTCACTGAATCAAATCTTTTTCAAATTTATCTACTCAACCTTTTTTGGCTCTTTCCGTGTTAAACACTATTTTTTGAAAAGAAAATATACATAAATAAGTGCTCTCGAAATCTTACAATTCGAATTTGAGGAAAAACAGTTAGAGATAGAAAGCTAATTAAATTTTTTGCGAAGGTAATATTTGATCTATTGTCTTTCCATAATAGAAGAAACAATTTTTTCCAAAATAAGCTTTTTAAGAGGTTCAAATCAGGCTTCAAATTTTAAAAATGAAAAAAATCATATACTGTATTTACATAACAATATCGTGTATATCATCGAGATACACGTGCAAAAGTTCTTAAACTTAATGCTTCATATGATGAGTAAGTAAAATAACCATACGTCTGTAACATAGCAGGGATCTATAACAATTGTATAAAACATATATGTATGAGATATATTTTGTTTATCTCAAAATTTTCATACTGGGGTCAAAAGAAACTAAAATGCCAAAAATGAGTAAAATCGTACGAGCAGATTTATGCCCGGCAGTCAAACAGCAGATCGAATGGGATAAAAACAATCAAACCTGTTCACCGGAACAATCTTTAAAAATTCTATTTAACCGGAGTTTTTGTCGTCATCTGCCCATCAGTTTATCCAGAAACGTACACTGTGCGTAGTCTGGAAAAGCAATGAGGGAAACCACTGGGCCGCTCGCCGACCCACTTTGCCGGGCAGTCGTCGTGTCTGTCAGTGGGTCAATGGTGCTTCCATTTCAATCCAATCCATTCAAATAAATTCATTCATTCATTTTCTGGCGCGCTTCTTCAGCCCGGCCCTGAATAACTTCCTCGATAAATTTCAATCTGGCACGTGAACTGAATTTTTCATTGCTTTCAATTTGATCATTTTTTGCGTCTACTCAGAGCACTTTTTAAGCACACCCAAAGTGTCTTCGACACGTATGCAAAGAGGCATTGTGACGTTGTTTTCGCGGCGGGAGACCGGGAAAGATCGAACATAGGCGATTTGAATAAAACATGAGGGAGGGAGCGGAGAAAATTTACGCGCGCAATAAGGCAAAATTACCTGATTACCGGCACCTCTTTTATGTCTTCTTGTCCTCCCGCAGTCCCGCCTTGCATTACGTGCGATCAGTGGCGGAATTTATGAATGCGGAGTCTTTGGATGCAATCGATTGGAATCCAATTTCGCCGATGCGCTGAGATAGAAAGTCGAGAAAGATGGGATAAGTAGGAAAATACAGGTGAGAAAGATGGAGTGAAGCCCGTTTTGAGAGGAACAACGAAACAAAGAAGGTTATAGTTGTCTCATTTGAGTTTAAAAATTTGCCTCAAATTTGCGGAATAAAGTCTAAATTAGAAAATCTCTACATGGCTTGAGAGGCTCTCTCATGGTTGAAAACTCCGTTTTTTGAACTGGTCAAAGACATTATGATTACAGAGACCCCAAGTTTCTTAAAGCCAGAAAAACTAAAAACATAGCAAATTTTTTTCCAGACGGACAAAAATTACATCAATTGAATTCAATCTGAACAAAAGTTATCACTGAGAGAGAATAAAAATGTGTGATTTAATTTCCTGTGGCTCAGTTCCGACGACTCCACGTTGTAAAATAAAATCACTCCAGGAACGGTAGCGACAATGGAGGCAAGAAGGTAGCTGAGTAGACTGAATGAATGCGAAAAGTTAGAATCTCACCCAACTCTGCGCCGGGAGCCAAGATTGGTGAGGAAACGAGAAACTTTAACGTATGCTTGACAATGATGGAATGTGTGTTTTTGTGTCAGCATGTTTCCTGATGCCTTTGTAGGAGGCGGCATGTGGTTTTGTGTAAGACTGGAAATCATGTCTTATGTTGACACTCAAAGAAGCGGAACACTCGGGGATTTAGGTTTTTCAGACAGATTTATCTGATTCTTGCGGGTCTTCGAGATAAAAGATGATTTTATGAAGACTAACTTTCGAAAATGATTTCGAATCGTTTTTGAAGGATTTTCAATGAATCCATTTTTGCCAAACCGGTGAGGCTAAGAAAGATGTTTTGGAATGAAACAGAAAGGTAACTTGAAAGTTTTCACGGCTCGAATTTCTATATTCTATGTATGAGTTGAATTTACTGAGAAACTTAGGGGCTTAGAAGTAGAACAATTTTTCTAATTCAACGAAGGAAATAAAGCAACGGGAACGTGTTACTGAGTTTGAAATCCTCTTTCCGTGTTCGGGCCAATGTGTCGGTTATATGTGGTCTTCTACGGAGTTGATGCTTCCAACAGTGTCAGGGCCATTAAGTGCCTAACCCCCTCCATTCGTGAGACCCCTTCATTTTGTGAAGTTTACATGGTAAAGTGGCAAAGACAGACATTTTGGTCCTGAAATCTCTGTCAGTGTCTCGTATTTGCGTTTGTTGATTACGAAGGTTCAATTTCTATGACCCTATTGGAACCGAAAAAAGTCCAGATCGTGGAGATCTAGAATCAATAATATTTTTCGAGGATTTTTTGGTAATGCCGAAAACTATATCCAAAAGTCTTTTATTTAAACTGAAGTGAGGTCCAAATCAGAAATCAGGGAATTTTAAGTAGGTTTATGCCTAATGTTTTGTCCAAAATACATTCCTCCGTTTATGTTTATGTATTCAACATCAAATGTCAAGTTCCTAAATGTTTGCCCGAGCTGTTATAGACAATGACCCAACCAGAACAATACCGCCGTTTGACGTCAATAGGGTTTCAAAACCAATGAAGCAATAAACATCGAGGTCAAAGTTCATCCGCCATGAAAACAAAATGTTTAATCAAAACACAAATAAACTAGGCCGGCCGACTGAATCTATCTCGCTCTAACTAGGGCGTGCGAGTTTTAACCGTCTCAATCATGTCTCAATAGATGTATGTAGATCATCAATATTGAAAAACAAAAAAATCGATACCTAGGTTCTAGCGAGCTGCCAAATCCGTTGAGAATCGATGCAAATAGAGAGCGTAGCTATAAATAGAATACATAGTTCAATTAGTTGGAGCCGAGCTACATAACTGCATTTGACGTCATTTTAATGGCAACTACAGATGTGGGTTTTTGGTATGAGGAAACGTGAAGCGTCTGAGCCGCGTAAAATACGATGATGACGCAGCAGACGTATCGAGAGTTTCTTTCGCAAAGATGTGATTTTTACGATCGCATGACTTGGCTCGTGATACTGAACTTTATGAGTTAGCTTTGCTAGCAGCGTACAATTTGTAGTGAGATGAACAGAGGCAAAACCAGAAGGAAAATAGAGTTTATCATATTATTACAAATTGAAAAATATTGGCGAAAATATTTAACACTCATCTTCTGGTTGGGTCAAATTGACCCAATTTCGGATTTTAAAATAGATTTTTTTATATGATATATTTTTCCAAATTAGCTGAATTTTTGGCTCACTGACTGATTTGTGTTATATATAAAGAATTTATGAATCAATTTGTTATATGATTTGTGTGTGACCCCCAACAAAAAAAGTTGCAAATGTTCTGCTCGCTGGGAACGGAACTTTTGTAACTTTTTCTGAACGGAAGATGAGTGTTAAATAAACTTGATATTCATAAAATGACAATTACAATAATGGGTCATAATCTTAAAGCATGATTCTGTTTTCCACCCTCCAAGATTACAATACGATTTAAAGACCCATAGATGACCCTTTCTCTAACTGTTTAAGTTATCCAGACTCAAAACCATAAGAATTGGCCATTAAAAATCAAAATTCAAATAGGAAGTAGCTTCTTTTTTTGTTTAATCACTTTCAATATTGGTTATGTCTCTGACGAAACAAACTTTATTGAGACAGCTGCCAGGACTTTTGAAAACGGATAATAGATTTAACATTGAAGTTGTATTTCAAAGAATCCATCTAAAATATGCCACATTTTATCAAGTGAGGGTTGATGGCAAGCCATGGACTCATTTCGCGACCAGCAAACGTCATTTGTACGTAGAGTGAGGTATTGAGTTGCTAGTAAACAAATGATGGTGGAAGATATAGACTTCGATGAGTGCACGCAGATGAACATGTAACTGATCTTAAAATAACGCTTTAGGGATTGAGTCGACAGAGCCATCACGGAACTCTATTAGCTTCTGGAATTTTTTTGGTCCCACAGTACAACACAGCACTATTAATAGAATTAGAAATTATTTAATGGTGCCCGTACTCTCTGCGGGGTCAGGAACAAACAACAGAGGTTTTGTAAAAAGGTCAAAGAACATAAATAAAATAAATTACAAAACCTCAAATGAATGAGAACTAAAAAACAAATTGATGTGAATATTTTAATGTAGTTCTCCGTGAATTTTTGCAAGGATTCTCTGTCAATTCAATGTGTTTCATCTGTAAGTCTACCACAATTAGTGCAATCTGCTGTGTAACTTAAGAGCAAAGAGCTATTCAAGACAAGCATGAGCCAAAACACTTATGTAAATAAATTTCTTTACAAAGAGATCAAAATTTCTTTTTTTTTTGTTAATTTAGTGTCTTCGATTAAGACCCTCAGTTCTAATTTAATCAATCAATTGTGGTTGCAAATAAATTTATGTGAAAATATTTTCCTCAATCAGCAACTGAACCGTAATAACTAAATGAAGATTTTTATGTGTTAAAGACTAGCTTCAAAACTTTTAATAAGGTCTATTTCTACAGTTCACTGACTCTGAGTCCTAGGATAGTAACTTGAGAAGTGTTTTGTCGCCTCTTAACTCAAGTTTCCATAATTCGCATTTCCTTGGACGTCAACTTACGAGCCAAACGAAAAGAGGAAAAAAGGCTTTTGTGAGACGATATGAAAAGTTTCAAGTTGAGTAAGCTATTTCAACGTAAGTCACTCCATTAAATTTCGCCCAACATGAGCCATCAATTCTTCCACCCGACTCCCACACGGCCACTGTGTTTCAAGAGTGGCTATTTTCATGCTCAATATTAAAAATTCTTGTCTCCATCAATGCAATTGCACGTGCATCCATAAAATTTTCACCAACAATTGAACAATTTCACTTTATTACTCGGTCTCCTTCTCGCATCGTTCTGGGGATTTTTTCTCAAACCCAACAGCTCTTCTATCTTCTGTCCACTTGTCGCTGGAACGTCAGCATAGTTGGGACTAGATGGCACTAGAGTGTCATAATGATAAATGATGATGATGATGAGAAGTGCGGCGGTTTTTCTATCTCATAAGAACGCAGTAAAGCCCAGTGTGAGAAAATATTGTTTGAAAACTACTTTACTTTGACTTGATTAAAAACAAAAAATTTTTTTCATATTTTTAAGCAACCTTAAAAGTCCCTTCTACTAAACAGTTGGTCGTAAACTATTTTTTAGGGTCTCACTTGCAAAACTTTTTGCCAAAATCATATTTTTTTCTGGGTTCAAAATTTCATAATAAGAATCCTTTAATTGAAGTCCGTTCCAAATTAAAATCTTAAAACACATAAACACAATAAAATAATATCAAATTAGCAGCTAAACTACGACAAATGGACAGTTTTTAGCCGGCTTTTTGAAGGCTATAGGAGACGGTTGCTAGGTAGTTCTAGCTTCTTAGGGCGACGGGGGAGTTTTGCGTTGTAGGATCATCTACGTGAATTATTGACAGCAGTCTGGCAAGAGACGATTGGTGCGTCGAAATTTATTGGAGGAATGTGAAAATTTGAAGATCAAGAGGGTACGATAAGGAGTAATGTGGTGTGCCATAAGTAAAAACGATGTTCGGCGAGCCATTTATTTTGACGCTTATGACAGCCGAGTCCATTGAGGAAGAGCCTCAAGTGATTTATTTGCTTTAATATATGTACTTCGTACATGGACAAAACAGCTGTCCACATTTTCTGTTCTATTCGATCTTCTGAGTGATCTTAGACCAAAATTATCTTTAGCTACTTTCGAAAGCTCAAGAGAATTAACAGAAGGAATTTTTAGAATTTATTTGTAGGTACTCAAATAAAGTAGAGCAATGAAGCTGTTTGGGATGGATTTGAAATAAATGTAGCAATAATCCTTGATGCTAGTTATTTATGAGACTGAAAAATGCATCATAAGGCCCCAAAAATTATTTCCGTAAAAGTAACATATTCCGTCTCAATTTGCTCCCTAGTACGAGCTAATGCATTCAATTAACAAATGCCAACGGTGGGCGGCCACGTGAGAGCCTTTGAAGAGATTAGGAGTTAATGACATTGCCCCCTGCCGATCCCTGGAGCTGAAACGGTGAAAATGATATGCAAATCCCGTCCCACGTGACGCTGCATAGGCTCCACCGATACAAAATCAATAATCCTAAATCGACTTCCGAGCCGATGAATATTCAGGCGAGCGCTTTACGACGGCTGTTTTGTCATAAAATGTCGTAAAACGTAACCAACTTTATTGCTCTTGATAGTTTCTCTTGTGTGCTCTGCCCCGATATCGTAAAAAAACCATTAAACTGCGGGTGGTGCGGAAATCTCCCAAGCTACGGGCTTCCAGAGACCTTCTCGTTTAATCAATTTTCACACCAAACGTCATCACCGAGAGCTGCTAAATGTACTCTTACCCAATTGCACGATGCAATTCGATTTAGTTTGACAGATAAGCTGAAGTATTTGTACCGCCATGTCACTCAACGTTAACTGCCAGTCTGAGTCTGCTATATGGCCTGGATGCAGGCAAAAATAGCAGAGAGCTCGAGTCATTCAATTTTAGTGCCAATCAAAGCGAGATGCCAGAATGCCAGCGAGCGAGCGCGAGATAAATATACCGCACTTCAATTTCTATGCACGATAGAGTTTGTTCAAAAATTTCCTGCATGTACTGCGACTATTTTGAGAGTAATTGAACAAAACACAAACATTTGGTGAGCTAACATGGCAGGTTTGCAGAAAGTAAACTGAGCTATTTTAGGATGAAAATTTTTTGGGACGTTGGGGTAGCTCTAGAGTTCATTGAGAGATCCCAGAGGTCAAGGACCTTTATTTTGCTCGATTCATCATTTTGAAGAAGTTTGGCATCATTAGCTTTGAAAAGTAGACGAGATTTAGAATTACACAAAAAAAAAAACAAAACAAGAATTTCCATTGAAGGAATTTTTATTTTAAACAGAGAAACAATCTTCTGAAGGGAAATACAAAAAAGTGATACGAGACAAGATCGACCTCCATAAGCGAGCAAAAGGGCTTTTCCTCCTGCTCGGGCAAAATTTTGAAAATAAACTGGAAGTAGGCCAATCACCAGAACGCTTCCAAAGGCGATAAAAAACGAGACCGAAACCAAAAAATTGCGGCTTACTAAGTAAGCAAATTTTCAGTGAGCTGGCCTACTTGAGTTAATTACTCATAATATGCGTCACGAGCTGATCATTAATCTCGAGTCAGCGCGACACGAAGATGATCAAAACTGTCTCCAATTAGCAACCGAACGTGTTCTTGACCGCAATTACGATCTTCGCACCTCATTATTTCACCAGCAGTGTCTTCCAACGTCCAATTAATCGATTTCTCACACCTCCCCTGGGACAAGCTCCATCACATGCTCGCACGCCCAAACACGATCTCGCTCATCTCTCACAACTCGCCCTGCCTCGACGCGACAGCGTCACATGTATGAATGCAAAATATTGTCAACTGCGTACACGTTCAGTCTCGAGCGAGCGGCCTCTCCTGCACTGCCTCGTTCGTTTTTCTGAGATCTTCTGAGACTGAGACGCGTCTGGTGCGGTTTGTGCCCGAGCTCGGCGCGATCTAGTTTTCTCGCCGTGCGCGTTGTTGTTGGAAACACGAAAGATACATACAAAAATATAATTTAGTATTCTCTTATCTATCGTCGCGTAAAGAGCTTGTCGAGACCATAAAAAGTGTCGCGTGTCGTGTGATTTTGAGACTCTTGCGAACCTCTCGGCACTTTAGCGAACAAGTTGTGGAGTGAATACGAGAACTCGGATCACCAGCGAGATTCATGAAGAATTGCTATCGAACTACAGTCAGCACTTCAAAATTTTGGACTATCTGGATTATCTATGTTTTGGTAAATGGTTGAAAAGCGAGTGAGTGAATCAGCTATGACGTGTATGAGTGTGCTAGAACGGCGGTCCAGGGGCTACTCTACACGTTTTCTACAAAAAATTATTTTTTATTTATTACTTTTTTAAGCTGAGAATGCATCAGTTTAAGGGAACAACATTTTTAGCAATCCAAAAGAATTGGTTGAATTTTAAGAGTGTAAAAAATTAATGGAGTTAATTTTGATAAAAGAAATTTTAACTGTCCCTGTTTTTAGTAAATGATTTAAATTCATCTTAAGCCAAATTTTACTAGCTTTTTGTCTCAAACATCTTTTAATTTGAAAGTTATGTTAAAATTTGAATTTTTAGCACTTTTTCCGAGTCCTCTTTTTCAAACTTTCCTGAAATATATATACAGTAGAATTCGCATAAGAGCAATCTCAGGGGAGAGGACGAAATCATTGGTACAACGCGAAATTTATGTTAAACGAACTTAATGTCATGTGAAATCGATAGACGAGAGAACTAAAATTCGTTTATATTAGACGAAGTTTTTTTTATCTTACGCGAACTCTACTGTATTTACAACAGTCCAATTATCAATTGTACTTTAGAAACTAAATTCATCACAAAATGAAGTTTCAAGCTTTTTCCCAACATTTACATTTTTTTGGGTAGTCTTGATGGGTCTCAAGGAGCAATAGAGAAAAAATCATCTTTCAATGATTGGTTTGAAGAAATCGGATTTTAAAATCAATTGTCGATAGTTTGCTCTGTTAAATTATTGCAAAAAGCTACTTTGAAATCATTTACTTCAAAAGTTAATTTTTAGTCATTTTTAACGCCAAATTTGTATCAAGAAAATCCCTCCCTCGCAACTTTAGAGTAAACCTTTAATAAAAAGCGCCCTTAACAATATTTTTCAAACTTCCTTTCCTCTTCAAGTAACCATAAATGCTAAAGTATCCCCTGGATCAGCGAACACTAGACTAACAACGAGAAAGTGCCGCACTGGAGGGTCCCATCGGTGTCTCGCGCTTGCGATGCACAGAAGTATAAATAGCCACGGCACTAGCACTAAACAACAACAACAAGAATAGCGATGATGGCAAAGTTGTCCATAATAAAACACAATGACAATAAATATGACGATGAATTTTTGAATTGAAGCATTGTTAGTTTGTTACATGTTTGCTTTCGCTGTGTGGAGAGCCATCGCTTTGCTACCGTCCCTAATTGATTAAGTCAACATTTCAGTCTGCAGCGTAGTCTGGTGAGCGGAAAATGGCTAAAAATAACACGTCAATCTGTCAACTACGCTATGTTTACTACGGAACGGGCCGTTATTGTCGCACTATATGGTCTGGAATCTTTTGTGATTGCAGCGGTTCGCGAATGAAAAGGAGGAAAAGTACAATTGGGAAGAACGTGAATGAGCCTGAGTCGAGGCAGACAAAGGTCGGAGCGTCACGCGGCGGTGTTTATTTTTGGCGCGCGGTGGATATTTTATTTAAGTGAGAATTATTTTCATGTGTTTGGTGTGATTGTATGTACACGGGCTTGGGTAGTTTGGCGTCTAAAATAAGACGATTTTGGTGTGTAAATATTACGTCGCGAAGGTCATACACTTTTTGTTCTAATTATAAACAAAAAGGTAATTTTTCATATTCATTTGGCCATTTGGAAGTCGCGCTTGATCTGGTTGGAAAATTTTTTTCGTCGTCGCACCGTGCGCCGGAGAAAAACTGCGCACTACGAATGAGTCGTTCACATTTGCCGGACGGATTTTAGTATTTTTTAAAAATATTGTCTTCTTCTAATCGATACAAGAGGGAGTACGGATGGACCGAAAAAATGTGCACAAAATATATTCAATATTAAATTATATATTATTTTTATTTGAAAGTTTAGTCTTTATTTTTCATGTTTACTTTACATTCAACATTTTGAAAACACGATTTGTCCGTTTGTCTGTCTGTCCCTCAGTCCGTTTCACTCGATAGGCTTTAAATTTTTTTAATCTGACTTGTAGGTGGATAAGGAATTGGGTCTAAAGATTTAAATTATTTACCTGATTGAGTAAGTTTACAACATTTCTGTTGATGAAGGTTTTGGACAATTCTACTTTTTTCCCCGATCAACTTAAAGAAAATTATTTATTCTTGGAGATTCATAAAAGCCAGTCCGTTTCCCAGACGTTAGTTCGAAAAATCTCTTTTCAAAAACCAAACATCTCCTAAGACGGTCAGTTTTATTTTATTTAGAGTTTGTAACAAGAAAGGATTACGGAGCTCCCCAGTTGGCAGTAATTCCTCTTCCAATTGAGGCACCGCGAGGTCTGACGACAGCAAAAGTTTAACGAAATTTCCCCTGAGATCAGGATGCGTCATTTATGCTCCATTTGTAAGAAGGGTATGTCCATTAGGCTGGGCAGCAACAAATGTGCTGCCATAAAAAAGTTTCGCAGAAATATGAGCCTGACCTGCACAACTCGTACGCAATGACGCCACTCATTTATTTTCCCCTCTCAAACATCTAATATGAAAGGTTTGCTTCTCGGCAAAACGAATTACGTCTGCTCAAACATACACTCTTGCGGCTCAAGGACTGGTCTGACGTTGAGACAAGTGAAAGTTTTGACAGAACAAATACCATTATGTCGCTACTTTTTCACCCGAAAGGATTTGTTAGAAATGGGAATGACTTATGAAAGCATCAGGTTGAAGCTGGACATGTATTTCAATGTTTTTGGAAAATTTATTATGGAGTTGTTCTGGGAAGCAAAAAGCAAGGTACCTGTTGAATCCACGTGCGTTGGCTGGTTCTGCGCAGCAGGGAATATTGGAAACCTTGACAGCTAATCTCGGTTTTGATGTGAAAATGAAAATCTGTCGTTCTGAAGTTGATGCCGTAGATTCTACGTAGATGGTAAACTCGACAGGCAGAAAATAGGATTCAATCAACTAGTTTGGCCTTTTGGCCCGAAAATAATCTCGAAGCTGCCTGAATGGTCCCTTTTAAAAATTCTCGTTTTGGCCGCTGCAGTCTCATTTTTTTCACCTAACGAGGTTTTGTAGATTTTACATCATAAGTCATTACTACTCTATCTCTAATAAAAAACAAAAATATTAAATCAAAACAAATTAAATTAAATCAAATTAAAATACAAAATTGAATATCAAGTATAAAAAGTGCATTTTTCCGGGTAAATATTTTGAGGAAATCTTATTGTAAATTGTTCAAGAATTCAGAAATTGAGTATTATAAATTCAAATGATTCCCTCAAAATATTTACCCGGGAAAATACACTTCTCTTACTTGATCATCGATTTTGTATATTGATTGGATATAATTTAATTTGATTTGATTCCCCCTTCCGAATCATTTCTCTTCCAAGAAAGTACGAAAGAACTGCCCTTTAACCCTTCTGAATCACGTCACCTCCCAAGTTCCTCGAAGCAATCGAAAACAGAAAGCGTGTTCCGTTGCTCGGCAGCTCTTGATTGGATGCGACTCGGTCGCCACAGAGGCAAAAACACCTGCCCACTCTCAATCAAGTGTTTATTGATTTTACAGCGCAAATTGTTTGTCCATGTCTCCGAGCCTCTGGCTCTTTAATTGCATTCAGATGCATGTATGCCTGCTCCAAAAGTGTCTCAGCCTTGTGGGCGCATCCAACACGTGCACCCAGTGTTGTTCGATTTAGATGCAAAATGTCACTTTGCATTATTAATTAGATGCACATGCAGAGAAAACGATTTGCTGGCGTCTTGATTATTCGAACTAGCACTCGGTTTCCGCTCAGCAAACGGAGGACGCAAATTGACATGTGTTTATCCAATTGGATCCCAAATTATTGTGTTACTTTATCTAGATTGACTGACTACTTACACTTGCCTGAAATGTATGTTTTCTCCACCAATAGGACGGAGCGTGGGCACTGAGTTCACAAGCTGATGCGGGTGTCTGTAATCTGGGATCGACCGAAATGATTATAATTATTGAGTTCTCTTGATAGAGGGGTAACGAGTGTATTTGTGTTCTGGTGTTCGCTGGACTGGAAAGGCTGAGTATAAGGCCCAGATGGTGATAACGAGTTGGAAATGGATCCAATTGTAACCCGATAAAAACATTTGCTAGTTTAGCCGCATATTTGGGTTGTTGATTTGAGTACCTACCTGACTTTAAAACCTGACAGAATATTAAAAAATTAAATCACGTGAAATCGAAAATTGAAGGTATGAAAGCAAAAATCATGCACTGGATACTTACGACATTAGCTTTTCTAGACATTGTCAAAGTACAACTATATGTAAGCTTTATCATATTTTTTTCTTGATTTCATTTTAATTCAATTTGATTGATTTTTTATAGTTGAGGATGTCCAAGATTATTCTAGAGGCACTTTTACCTGTCATTTTACAAGTTATTTTCGAATTTCAGTCAAATAGAATACAAAAATGTTTCTTCCATACAAACTGTGGAGGCCCCTAGTTCCGTCTCTGTGCATGGTACGGGTCACATATGGTACTATGATTTGCTAGATTTTGCACAAAATAAAACATACACAAACTTTAGCTCAATCGGATGTAATATAAGGAGTTTTCATACAAACGCAAAACACCCCCCTTCCCCTCCTAAGAAGGGATGGAGATCTGAAATTTGAAGCTTGAACCCCTTCGGACAATTCCTAACACGGTGCAAAAACCGCAGCTGTCTAGTTTTTCTGGTTCTTGAGTTATAAAGTTTCAGACAGAAAGACAGACGGCAAAGCGGCCACAATAGTGCATTTTTTGCAAAATGCTGAAAATGTTCTAAAAATTCATAACTATTCTCGATAGAATCTGTTCAGGAATTAAATAGAATAAAAAATCTAAAATTCTATAAAATGTTCGATAAGGCAACAACGAAATGTCGCGAGACTTAAATACTGCCCAGTTTTCGCGTCGCACAAAAACACGGCCTTCGAATCAAATGCATGTCTTGGGGCTGTTGACTCAGAAACCTGCAGACTGAAATGCCAAAACTGCAGCCCTGTGAGTAACGTTAAATGTCACTGCGGGCGCCTTTAGTCATTTTTCACAAACCATTTTTGCGTGCCCGACGGAAAGCCTGACTGCAAGAAACTCTGCGTGGGGTTTCACTTGCTTAATCGCAGCCAGCGGCGGGAACCGGACTTGCCTTTTGAACTTAGACTACTTATTTCGAGAGTCTGACGTTCACTTGTTCGACCACTGGATTTACAAAAGGCTCGTGGAGGAGCGAAAAAAAATCTCGTCAGCAAAACAAGCTAGTGAATGACCGAAAATTGCTGTTTTCATTAAAAAACTGCGTGCTGCTATGGTTTTGAGTGAAAGTGCTAAAAAAGCGTGTCTGTCCTGCGGAGAAGCTTGTTTTTGGACGCCCATGGCTGTGGCTCGCCAAGGGAGCGTCGTGTTCCGCACAGGCTCCACGTATGGCCCTGCCAGGAGGCGCCGAGTGAGAAGAAAGGGAGCTGTTCGCTATAAGGCACGTCCGCCCGCTTGGAGGTATGACAAAATTGCGCCGTCTTATCTGGAAGTTTCTGGTCCAGTTTTCTATGAGACCTTTTTTATCCTTCTAAAACTTTATAAATTTTAGAAAGTGTCCATCAAAAAATCTTTGAGTGATTGTAATATTCTCCTAGGTTTTTGGGGTTTTGACAGGAGTTCAATTTCGATGTCACAGACAGAAACTTCCCGGTACAACGGTAGACATTATTATTTTGACTCACTCACACACACACCGTCCAACACGCCGTCTGCTACACGAGACACACGAAATTAAATTAGTTTTCCACCACGGTGGGTGTTGCTGCCGCCTCGACACTTGAAACAACAATAATAATCAAAGTTTCCCGGGAGAAACTTTACTGTGCTTGCATGTGTTTCGAACCTCATCAATTTCGCCTTCTCTTCCTGCATGATGCCGGTAATCAATACGCGAACGAGCGCACACACAATGGGGAGAGGTTATTTCGCGCCATCGACAAAACACACTTGAAACTTCTCGAATCAAAAACCGTTGCTGAAGGGTCGTTCACTCGTCTAACTTGCCTCGTTTTCTTCCATTTACTTGCAGGAAATCAAGTGATGGCGCACGACAGATCCGATGTACGCCAGACTGGGGTGAGAACGCCGTGTCTGGCGACCACTTGTGGGTGCCTACCTCGTACTCGAGTGAGGCCTGCTACTTGGGGGAGTCTGACTGCACCGTAAGTACCTGATATTTCATTCACCCAAAGGTTCCTGCTCATTATGTCTCCACCACCCTGCGCTCCTTTCTTCCGGTCGTCACGCGATCCCGAGAAAAATACAATGTGGGGCAGACTCAGCCTACACTGGCGCTGCATTTGAGTCTGGCAATGAGATAAAAATGATTTCACTGCATCTGTGGCCGCTGAGAGAATCCCATTTTGCAACATTGTCAGATTAATTTTATCTGGATTATGGACAGTCGAGCTGACATTTATAAGTGCGGCAGAATTATGGCTTCCTCAATGGCGCGAATGAGCTTTTGCGGGCAATTTCACCGGGAAGGTTATGTTCGGTTCAAGAAACTTTGAATTTTTTTAAAGAAAAAGGAGAAAACTATAGAAAACCTCCAAGTCTGAAGGCTAGTTCCAAAATATCAAAGAGGGTTCTATGCCGTAAAGAAACAAATCTGCTCTTATTTTTTTTAAATTTCGCAAGTTGGACTATACTGCCTTGGTCTCATTTATTCTCCCTTTACAAGTGGAAGAAGACTGGGATGAAGCATTTTTCACGAGCAAAACGAGCGTAAAGCCTTTTTGAATACTTTTCTTTGATTTAATGGGATATTTAATCCGATGTAACTCTCACCAGCATTCGCATCATTTAGAGGTTAAATCACCCTATTGTTTTGTTTCAAAGTTCCCCACATAATCTATTAACACGTCTGATCCTGTTGCCTCATCGCCACCCAGTCAGGCCAAGCCAATTCATGTCAATCATCGATGGAGGTGACTTCATACATATTGATGCAGACTAAGCCCCTGCTTGTTTTTGCAGAGAACTGGTGCACGTATGAAATGTTCCGCATGCAAGATAATGGCTCATGTCGGTTGCATATCAGCTCTGATGGAACGCCAGCAACTTGCCTGCAAACCCACATTCCGTGATGTTGGCGTGCGCCAGTATAGGGAGCAAACGAAAACACACCACCACTGGATACATCGAAGGACGGAGAAGGGAAAGTGTAAACAGTGTGGAAAGGTAAGCCGAGTTTCCGAAAAATCCGAAAATTTCTAGCATTCAAAATTGCTTGGTTCCTCTGAGACTGTGGGCACTTGCTCGTGCCTCGTCCCGCCGATGCTATCGTCGTCACGTCACGATTCATCCCTAATGACATTATCGCACTTTAGGGATCCGACGCTCATTGTTCAACCCCAGAGTTCATTGAATCCTCGATCATTTCTCTACTTAGCTAAGTGTATTTCGGGGGTGTCAATTTCAAGCAC
This sequence comes from Forcipomyia taiwana, assembly GCA_963930915.1. Lineage (NCBI taxonomy): Eukaryota > Metazoa > Arthropoda > Insecta > Diptera > Ceratopogonidae > Forcipomyia > Forcipomyia taiwana. The sequence continues at coordinate 78,338 of CAWVOI010000086.1, read as the reverse complement.
GAGGATAGTATGCATTCTTTGGGAATGTCTTGTCCAGACTTCTTTCAAACAAAGTACCAGTCGTAAGCGTTATTCGCATAATTGCTGAACTTTCTGTAGCTTTTTAGTTTGTATGAAATTAGCAAACGCAATCTAAAGAAGTTGGTTTTAAAATGGAACTTCAAACTACTTTTTCATTGTTAGAAAAATTCTTCTTGCTGTGCTGTTTTGACTGGGGTAAGGAAGACCTAGAAATGGCCCGTAAAATGTATTTAGAAGCTTAGTAAGAGGAGAAACTAATAAAATTAAAAGAAAAAAAAAATATTATTCTATCTAATTGTAAAAATTAAATAATCGTAAATTCAAAGTATTGGAACGAAATTGAAAACAAGAAGTAACGTGTAATTGAACGTGGGATGGAATTCTTCGACCGTAAAATCATTTTAAGAATTTTTGAAGGCTAGTACCCCGCAAGAAGTTGATATCCATATAGTTTGGGATTTTAGAGTATTTTTATAGCTTCCTTAGAAATTTCCTTGTAAATTTGGCATAAAAGAGATTCGATTTTGCTTTTCTCACAAAAAAAGTTAGAAAATTTCCAGAATAACAAAATGTCTACCTCCAAGAAAAGACGCTTATGGTACGGAACAAGATGGGAATTTGAAGAAACAATTTCGCAAATGCCTCTAAATTCTCTCTTGGGCTTTGCCGAGAATTCCAGCACGGAGCAGCACAACTGCCAGTGCTCGGTCGCACATTGTTGTGATTGCGAATGTCTCTTGAATACAAATCAATGAGGGGATTTCCACTTTTTCCACCGAGTTGGCGGGCTTCCACGTCGTTCTTTCATATTTTACCTCGAAAGTGTATTGTTCTCGAAATAGAGCATCATAAAAGGTGTCACAACTCATGCGATATTGAACTTGATGGCTTGATTACGACGATACAGATTCAATTACGTCAAAGTAACTTGGAAAACAGTGACCTATTTCTCTGAACTGGAGATCGTGAATTATTCCCGTTTTAATTGAGGCAAATTAATTGAATAAAATTTCGCAAACTCAGTAAATTATCATCTTTCTTGTTTGGAAAGTTTTCAAGCGGGACGATGGCAAAACAAAGTTGGACTGAGAGTTCACGAGCTAAATGGGCTCATTAATATGCACAGCAGCTCGCAGCATAACTAATAACTACCAGACTCGTACACGCGAGTTGATGTCTGGAGATTGTGTGAACGAGATGGTAAGGGTTTTCTGGCTTTTGCTTTCTGGAAACGTCATCCCAGACTTATTTTAACCCCAAGAAAAATAAATAAGCTAAACTAGGCATGATAATTCAATTTTAAGAGCATTGGGGAACGTCGAAAAAACTATTGTTTACAGTTTTTTGCATAATCAATTTCGGTCCCATGCCAATAAATTGATAGAAAAAATAGCTTTACACAACAAGCGTTATAACTCTTGTATATTGAGTTTCATTACCCCCCAAACCAACCCTGGAAGAGACAAATTGTCTCCAGCGATCTCAATTTGCATGAGTTTCACTTCCTCTGCAATTAGGAGCAAAGCAGCCGGCAAGCCGCCCACACTCTCAGAGCAGCGACGCCAGCATAAGAGCAGACGGAAAACTTGTAAAATTGTATTATAAACTTAATTAAAGACAATGACGGCGAATCTACTGCGTGAAAATCGACTTCATGCTTGACTTTGAAACTTTTGCTCCATATTAGGCTACTCATTAGTCTGTTGTCTTGATGAATTTATTAAAGCCTCCCCCCTCCCCATTTTGGTCCGCGTTTCGAACAATTCGCTCTAAAGATTAAAATACATGTTTATAATCCGTGTCCGTTATCTTGTTTTCCCTTTCTTCTCTTTCTTTCTTCGCACAAGAGCAGACGGAGAGTTCTTATTTGTTTAAGGTAAACACATATGAAAGCCAATTTGGCTCTTGACATTTCCGAGTAACTCACCATTTCAGACCTTCCTTCCGACTATCGCATCTTCTATGACAATGCAAATTTGCAACTCTGTAGAATTTTTGAAGTTTCCGGATTTTACTTACTGAAGTTTGGATATTTGCCTACTCTTATTATCTTTACATTCCATCCATTTTCGCATACTTTCTGTTTCCATCTACTCTTTGTAGTCTGCCTGGCGCAAAATGAACTAGCTGAGTTTGAGTAGAGACATAAATGGAAAAGTTTTTAGTAGAGCAGCTTTTTGTCAACAACATAATTTCCGCTAGTGCTTTTATTCTCGCAGTCACATAGTGTAGAAGCTTTATTGTCATCGTTCTGGTGTGTTTTCAGACGTTTGAGAGCCCAGCATTTGTCAGTCTGTCTGCTCAAAAAAATTAGGCCCATAATAAAACTCGGTTGTCATATCACCAACAATTTTGCTCGATTTTAAAATGAAATCGATGGTACTTTCTCAAATAATGCTTTATTTTAAAGGCCATTTAACACTAACTTTTAAAAATAGAATCTTGAGATTTAAGACCAGGCTATATTTTGGTCAAAAAATTTTGGGTATAAAATAAACTGGCTGTCTGAAATCGCACCAAAGGGCTTTTCTCAGCACATGTTTGCAAAAAGGCCGTGAGCCGTTGAAAATCAGTGCAATTTAGCGAGTCATTATGATTTCTAGCCGCTTTGCCGAACGGAAAACTTGCTTTGTCTGCTTATGCCGTAGAACGATTATTTTGTGACAAAGAGAAGAAAACGAAGGTGCTCACAAGCGAGTCAGGAAAACTAATTTCCCTGCTTTTTCTCCAATTTCAGTCGTTACAAGCAAAATTATCATTTAGTTCTAAAGAGATAGTTGCTTTATCATGTGCCTGGTGTAAATCATCATATCATAACAAAGAGGCCTGTTTCAATCCACAACGTATCGGTGAGGAATGCTCGTTAGGTGAGTCTCCTACGCAGGATTGCGTGATAGGCATTGACATATCCCCAATCTCAGGTGTTCATTCTCGCATCATTGTTCCGCCATCGTGGATCGTGAAGCTACCGCGGAAGGGAAGTTTCAAGTCATCGTTAAGGAAAACGCAGAAAAAGAAGGCGGCCAACAAGAAAAAGGCCAAGGAGAAGGAGCAGAAGACGTTTGTGATAAAACCCATTCCGACGGCGAATGTGACCCCCGTCGTGGTCTTCATCAACCCTAAGAGCGGAGGCAATCAGGTGAAGTCAAATTTCTGACTCATTTTTTGGCTCTGAGCTTACTTGATTTATTTCCAGGGTGCGAAACTGCTACAAAAGTTCCAGTGGTTGCTGAACCCACGTCAGGTGTTCGATTTGACGCAAGGAGGTCCGAAAATGGGGTAAGTTTGAAAATCCATCTTGATGTTGGTAGAATTTTCGTCTATTTGTCTGTTGTAATGTACTTTTGACGTAAAGTTGTATTGCCTTTAAACTTTAAATATGGTTATCTAAAACACAGAATTTCCTTATTAAAAAATAGCGATTTTACGGTAATGGACTACGTTTACAGTTGAGCCAAAGTCAAGATAGTCCAAATAAAATTTATAAGTATTTCAGAGTGCAGAAAAAAATAGGTATTGAGGCTAAAGAAAAATTTCAAGAAAAAAACTGAGCAAAAATCATAGGACTCCGTTAACGTGGGGTGCCAAAATTCTGCACAGAATTTTTAGCACAATTTTACAAATGTAAAATATAAGAATGAGAATGAGAAAAAAAGACTTTTATTTCCAGACTGGAGCTTTTTCGTAAGGTCCCAAACCTCAGAGTGTTGGCATGCGGTGGCGACGGAACAGTGGGTTGGGTCCTTTCGATCCTAGACCAGATAGGCTTCTCGCCCCCGCCAGCGGTGGGAGTCCTGCCTCTCGGCACTGGCAACGATCTGGCGCGAGCCCTCGGGTGGGGAGGAGGGTACACGGACGAGCCAATTGGCAAGATACTCGAAAACATTGGGCAGTCCGACACGGTACTGCTCGACCGATGGAATCTCGACGTGGAGCCGAATCCCAATGGACCAAATACTGACGACGGCAAGGACAAGCTGCCGCTGAGCGTCGTAAACAATTACTTCTCACTCGGTGTCGATGCCCACATCGCACTTGAGTTTCACGAAGCTCGGGGTAAGTCGGAATTTCAATATCCCGGACCTAAAATATTTTACGGTCAATCAGTCAAACGCCTCTCCGATCCTCTCGGACGGAATTCTCTGGAATTTATGAATTATGATGAAATTTGTAATCCCGTAGAATTTTACGACCATTATGATTCAATATATTCAATTTGCGTCATCGCTTCACTCTCTTTTGACAGAGGCACATCCCGAAAAATTCAATTCACGTTTACGCAATAAGATGTTTTATGGGCAAATGGGTGGAAAGGATTTGCTGAAGCGGAAGTGGAAAGGTTTGGCTGAATTTGTTACACTCGAATGTGATGGCAAAGACTTGACGCATAAGCTGAAGGAGCATAAGGTCCATGCAATTGTGTTTCTCAACATTCCAAGGTGAGTTCCGGGAGAAATCGAACTGGGTCAGGCGTTCTGGAATTTTGGGCTTCATTCCTATTCCCATAATACGCCGCACATTCTAAACTCTAGCCTATTCGAAAACATATCAGACTTATGTGAAATTACTAGTTACATAGACCGAACAAGCTTATTTTCCCAAAATTTAAAAATGTTACTCTCAATGAGTAGTTGAGCTATATAAGCCTTTGTTGAAATAACATGCTTCCTCTCTTCTGTGAACTGATAAATAATTTCGAATCTCAGGCTTCCTAAAAATACCGGAAAAGGTTTCTTAACTAGTTTAACAGTAATTCAAAAATGTGTTCTAAGGAAAATCTTTTTTATCGACTATAGAAAGCGGAAATGTTTTATCAACAAAGTACGTCTACGGACGTCAGTGAGGGTCTGAGGGAAATACCATTGCATTTCTGTGGAATCGGTATCATGAGCGTCACTCGCCAACATCCAAATAGTGATTCCTCATCCCAGCTCCGGGCATGCATTGATGGTTCTGTTGACAAAGCCCGAGCTTTTAATTGACTGTCAACAAATCCGGCCTGTGTTTCGGATCCACGTACATTAGACCGGCTCACGCCTCTCCCGGCTCGGCTTGCGGTATCTAATGATGTGCAAACAAACATGATCCCCACACAATGATAGCTCGAGCGAGTGAGTCTGCGACATGTTCGTTCATTGAATTTCAAAAGGAGCAACTTTCGGACGGGCGGTTAAATTTGCGCATAATGGAACCAGTTGGGTACCCAGGAGATTCGAAACCATGTCAGAGAGCGGATACCATACATATTTGAATTTTATTGCTTTGAGGTTTAGTGGGGTTGGGTTGAACAGCACAGCTAGAGTCAAAACTTCCTCAAATTTTAAAGATCTAGGCATCTTACGCACCTCTTGTTGCAGCTACGGAGGCGGCACTCACCCTTGGAACAAATCCGGTGGCCAATTTGAACCATCCACCGATGATGGTATGATTGAAGTTGTCGGTCTGACAACATATCAACTGCCTTTGCTGCAAGCAGGCGGTCATGGAACATGCATAACGCAATGCCGCTCTGCCAAAATTGTTACTTCAAAGACAATCCCAATGCAAGTAGATGGTGAAGCTTGTAAATTGAAGCCGTCTATTATCGAATTGACATTACTTAATAAGGCTGTGATGTTAGCCAAAAGGAAACCAGGAAGGACAAATGTACAGTGAGTATCGCCCCCGGAAAAATCTTGCTCCTGTGATTAAGCATCTCCTTTTTGCTCTCCCACACAGGCAAGCAACTTTAGAATCTCTCAATGTTAGTATATATAGGATAACAATGGCTGATTATGAACAATATCATCACGATAAGGAGCAACTGCAAAAGTGTGCAACAAATTTAGGCAATATCGATGTAAATCCTGTCTCAGATTTGGAACAAATACGGGTTCAAATAAACAAGTACTGCGAAGACCTTCCGGACAGTCCGAAGCTTTCGCCAGATTGGTGTTTTGTTGACTGTAAGTCCCACCGCCCACTCGTTGTCCGTCCGTATTTTTTAAGTTTCTTAAAATAAGATTAAAGGGCCCACAAGAGTAAGTAAAACTGTAGCTTGGACCCCCGAAACTTCCATTTTTGCGGGTTGAACCGTTGATTTGGCTAGTTAAAGACACAAAAATCCAGGAAAATTTTTCACAAATTCACAGAAATATTCGCGAGAGAAGCTTGCTTACTCTAACTTGAAATAAAAATGTTTACGCCCTGAACTTTTGGGACCTTGACAAGCTAAATCAACACACAATCCCTCCATCCCTTAAGTCCTCTGCTTTCCCAAAATCTAGCCCGCACCAACTGACAAAACTCGATCCATTTGTAGATTATACAGCGGAACGGTGTTTCCGAATCGACCGCGCTCAAGAGAATCTCCACTTTGTCATGGACATCGCGCACGAGTTTCTCTTTGTGCTGGACCAGGAGTGCGCGACGTTGCCCCAAACGCCGGACGACGAGCTTCCGCCCGGCACGCGCATCATAGGCTCCAGCATAGAGTCCTCGATGGAGTCCCGAGAAGGTACGCCAATGTCTCCAAACGCTAAATTCTTTAACAACAATCGCCTTTCCCACACCTCTGGTACACTTCCGTTAGGCTCGGGTGGCGGCACCTCCGGTAGCTTGTCACCTGGGTGCGATGTTCCATCGAGAAAGGGTAAGTGGCTCAGTGTGTTTTTGGACGAGTGAAGAACCGCTGTTTTGCTTTTCAGGCTCCCAAGGGTCGCAAGGATCCACCTCTGGCAGCCCCAAGAACATCACCAACGGGTCGACGGTCGAGGCAGTGATCAACTTCAAGACGTAAGTTCGATGTTTCAGCTTTTCTTTGCTATCGATTAAATTTTTGTGTTTTTCAATTTTAACAGTCTCATCTTCATATGCATGTTTTGTGTGCCTTTCCGCTTAAACTTGTAGTCAGCAGAAATCCCTCATTCAAACAAATTTAAAATATTTTAAGGCTTTATTGAAATGCATTAGATGGGGAAGGATTGAATTAATTTATACTGTAGACTAAATATTAACTTTGGTTTCTGAAATGCCCTAGTTTTCTAGCCAGAGAGCTTGGATATAGAGGAGTCTCTGATGAACTTTTGTCGAAAATGTACCAGAAAGTTTTGAAGACTAGACTACTGAAGCTACTCTCTGTTATCTCTGGGAAGTACCTACATAAAAACTTAATCTGTGTGAAAGTGAATTTTTGAAAAGGTTCATAAAGAACCATGAAATTCCCTCACTAGAAATATCATGGATATATAAGTTACACTCTTATACGCTTCAAAAATGGAATTTAAGGTCCATCATTATCATGATCTCCATATTTCAAAAGAGTAACTTGACAATGGGTTCAACTTAGGTCTCTATGCGTATTTTGTTTTCGTCATCAATCAAATTTTAATTTTGGACACAAGAAAACTCCATGAATAAGTGGATACCTCTAGTCCACTAGACTCTATGGCTTAGCACTAATTAACTGACTGTCTCTTAAATGACCCTGACGGGCCTCAACTAGCTTCCCTTCCGTCGTTCTCTTGTTAGCTAGCTCGATGCACTTTTGTTTGTAATCCCTCTTATTTGTACTCACGAACATTTTATAAATTTATCACCTTTCGTTCACTTTTAACCATTTAACTATTTTTAAAATATTTGAACACTACATCACGCATGCAAACAGCTTCCACGAAAGACTTTTCGGTCTGAATGAAGACGCATTTGGATTCAGGTAAAGACTTCAAGGTCACTTTCAACTTTAATCTATGTTGTTACCTGGGTTCCACATAGTTAGGCGTAGTTTTGGTCTTTCTCTTTCAATAGAAGTACTAATTAGATCCTCTAAGGGTCCTTAAGATTCTTGCTAGTTCCATTTAAATTTTTGGTACTCTCTAGCGTAAAAATTAGGTATAGACTAGGCTTACAAGCTACAAAGCGTTGAACGGTGAATTTGTTTTTCAGTAACCTTCTCGAAAAAACAACTGATGCTGTAATAAAAGCGGCTAAGAATGGAGATCTGGTCATGGTAAGTCACTTACACTTAGAGTAACGCTCAAATCATGTCCGACGCACTCCCGGACCTTTGCCGCGGGAAAAACTCGAGCGTATATCTCCGGTTTGGAGGGACAGGTCTTCTTGTCTCCTCCGTCCTCATGTCTTCCTGCACCCTTTCCTCGATCACCCGCATGGCGTTGAGTCCGGGTCCAAAGCCCAACGCGCTCGCAACTGCAAGCGATATCCTGCGTGACGTTCGCTTGATTTCGTGCGTAATACGTTGCCTCTTCCGATAGACGATTACCGACATGACTAACAGGCTTACCGCAAAAGCGGAAAGCGGTATCATGAGCCATATCGAAATTTTTGCGTCCATGGTAGTTGGTTTACATTCACATGGGCTTTTCTTGTGATTTTTCGGTTTTCGCACTTCCTGAAAATAAGTTTTTTATTTAAAATTCATAGAGACTTTTTTTCAACTTCAGATTGTGAGAGTTTAAAGGATGCCAACCGAAAACGTCTTCAAATCAAATCAAGCCTTAATTTTCGGAAGGAAATTAAAAAATCTATCATTTTCTGCTACCTCTCTTGTGTATTCATGTGAGGCACTTACGATGGTAGCAGCTCCGTCGAAGCTGTAGACCAAGTCCAGGAACTTGGTGTCATTCACCAACTCGAGATCCACATTAAACGTGACATAGCTGTCCAGAATCGATTTCCCTCTTACTTTCGTCTTGTTCCAGACCAGATTGGTGCAGTTTTGGAGATTTAGACTGATCCTATTGGCCAAAACTGGACCCAAACTGACAGTTTGAATGTTTATTATCTCAAAGTTTGCGGACTCTTGGAACTCATCCAACTCCAGTATGATTGACCTTTCCTCCCGTAGGTCACTACGTACATAAAAAATGATCTTTGAGAATTTGGAGAACTCGCAAGATGTCTGTTTGAGGATGTCTCCCAAGTGGTATATTTCCTCAGAGTCTAACGTGAGATTCATTACGGTGGAATTGATGATCTTGCAGTTTAGTGTTCGAAGGACAGCCGCTCCGTTACATTGACAAAGGGCTGATGCAGGCACAGTTGTTGAGAGACAAGTCAGGAGGAAAACGACCCACGACAGCTCCATCTTGCCCATCTAGCCTCTTCTGCTTCTCACCTAGAACTGAGTTAGAATTAAAATCTTGCCGGCTTACTCGTACTTCCCCTCCTCGCATACTCCCAGAGAGCTGCTGGAATGCTACTCAAAATTCTTGCCTCAACGCCGACTCGCCGAGAGTTGTTTACAACGTGCGGGAAATCCAAACAATCACGCAATTGTACTTCGCGGGCGAGCTAATTTTAGAACCACTTATGAATGGAATTTCTAGTGTGCCTTTCCTCACGAGACACATATTGATGCGTTTCGGTCGGCTGCAGAAACTTACTGCACCTTTGACCGTCTGCTCGGTGTCAGTTTCTTCTATTTTCGTGCTTCAATTTACATCATTTGTGCGTCAACTTCAAAGGTTTTGCACATATTCACTCCTACGGTTATGAAAGAAATGTCCCTCGTTTTTTTCGATGGGCTGGAAGTATTTAGTAATAAATCTAAGAGAGTCGCCAAGTTGCTCTCTTCGTTTAAGAAATGTGTTTCAACATGCACTATAGTTTCATGTACCTACTTTTAATCACATTTCCTCCGGTAGTCCCGCCCCCGGGAACATTACGCTAAAAGAGTAGAATTTTACGATTCAAAGTAACAACGATAGGATTCTTATCGTTCCTGTTTGACTTTGCGGCACTCTTATGGAACGGCGTATTTATATTATATCCAAAAACTTTTTTGATAACCCCCCACTAGAAAAAATTAAATATTTTTTGCCGGCAGCCATTTTGAAAAAATTGGTTGCCATCTTTAATAAATCAAACAAAAACCTTTTCCTGTTTTTGGTGGCCAGGGCTACAATCAGATCCGTAAGGAACTGTGCTAGCAACTTGTCTCAAACCCGTAACTAACTGGGGCCCTTTTTTGAAAGCTTTTAAAGGGGGGTCTCCGAAGAAAAGTCTTTGATAAAATAGCACCTTTTGACATTTCTAGGTGACACTATGTAGATTTTTGCTCTACCCTCAGGCATACCTGGGTACTATGTCGTTCAAACAGGGTTAATGCGTTGCTAACTGTCCGTCGCCGCGCAGTCTCGATTAACGCGAACTTTTCTCTCTGAGTATTAAACAAATGAGCGGGAGGGGGGAGGCCCTTTGCTTGCTTTTGATTGTAATGTCTCTAATCTAAGAGCATGAAAATTTCCATACTTAGGCCCTAGATATTTGTGTCTGTCGGACGAAATTTTTTAAAATAACGCCAAACTTTTTTTACATAAAAGATTAAATCTCATAGGTTGGAAATATATGATTTTTATGAGAGCAAAATCAAAATTTTATGGGGGCTACTTAAGCATTTTACTCTGCAGTTCTGGTGTAGTGCAAGCCTAGTTTGTGCTACTGGAAGAGACGAGTCAAAATAGCAGGTTAAATGAGATTGGAGACCATGTGAATTGTAGATTTCCAGGCTACTTTTTTATGTCTGTTGTATTCCTCAGCAACCTGTCTACTAATATTGTTACATAGCTAAACTCGTCAAACTTAAATCGCTAGACGAAAAAACTTTAACTAATGAAAATTTTTTTTTATTGTTTATATTTTTCAAAATTTTCCGGGTGAAGAAATATGATTCATAGTATTTGAAAATTATTTCCTTATACTTGCAACAATTATCAGCATAAACATGTTTGGTTCTAACCTGCCAAAAACGGCTTCTAGTAGGAATTCTTAAAACTTGTTTATTGTTCATGAACAAGAATTTTATTTGTTTAACAAGTTTATTTTATTTAGTGATTTTCGTTTGAGCCCTACTAAAATAAGTGTCCCTAACTACAGTTGACCTGAACAAAAGCTCAATACATATAAACACAAAAATTTCTTGGTTCTAGCTTAAAGATCTTCATGGCCAAGGTTATTCATTGCTTTCGATTGACGGGTCCGGGCAAACGGCACTGCACTACGGAGCCCGATACGGCCACAAAGAAATTGTGCGATATTTGATCTCGTATGCTCCAAACTCCATTGTCAATATGGCTGATAATGACACGTAAGTTCATAGCCGGAAACCCCAGAAAAATAATCATTCCAACAAAGACTTATTTCGGTATTTGGGGATTTACGTCATATCGTATGACTTAACATTGTATTTTTTCACTTTATAGAGGACAAACGGCACTTCATAAGGCAGCTAACAATAAAAGACGTAGTATTTGTTACATGTTAGTGGCAGCGGGCGCTAGTTTAATGACTCAAGACAATGACGGCTACACACCAAAAATGTTGGCGCTCAATGCGGATGATCATGAATTAGCAAGCTATTTAGAAAGTAAGTGGAGTTCTTTTCATTCGCTTAGTTTCGGTCACCTCTAGGACATTTCTAAAAAAAATTGGGAAAACTACAGTTTTTTAGCCATAAATGTCCCATGAGAATAAACATGGAAAAACAAGAAGAGGCATACATTTTTGTTAATCCAATTTTTGACTTTTTTCTTCGTTTCTCAGCGAAAAAAATCTGGTAAAATATTTTTCTCATTGAAAAATCTATTCTTTTGTTACAGGTCAAGAGCAATTTCAACAAATACAAAATACCTAATTTCCGCACCATACTTAAACTTAATCTCAAGTTTCGATTCTAATTTAATTTCACCTCTCCACCAATTGCCAGGTACGTGGGAAGTCCCAAGCTCGCACCGCTCCTCCTACTGTGGTGCTGGTCGTATTACTACTGGCTTAAACCGTTGTTTTTGTGAAGAAATGTAGCAGAAAAGTATTATTATTGTACACCGAAACTACAATTAAAGCAATTTTTGAGTTTATTTTATTTGTTTTTATTGGTTCTTTTTTGTAGAGACAGATACAAATGACCTCGGTTCCAGAGGATTTGTGCTAATTTAATTTTCTTTCGTTCGATTCATTTTATTTCTGTTCGCCTAGCTTTATTCCTCGCATCAATCTTGGAACCATCACAATTAATCATGGCATTACATGCACTTTTGCTGTAACAGATGCAGCAACGATACGAAATGAATTACGATACAAAATTCTGATAAATGATCAGACCAACTAGTGTTTTGCGCTTCCATTTGTCGAGTTTCTTGCGGATTTCGAGTGCTTATTAATCAAGTCGTTTGACAGAATTTGGAGAGGTTTGTCAAATTCAAACCCCTGCGAAAAACCGTGAAGAGACATGGACTAGAGGTGTAGTGAAGAGCTGGTAATGCTTGCGTATAGATTTTTTTTTCACATTTTTCCCGGTTCTTCTGTGATTTTGTTGTTTCCAAAATACTCAAATTTAATTTAAAATTTATTTTATTTTTTTAATTTGGAAGAAAAAGGCTGATTTAATGTTCTCCTAGTAGTGGCTAAAACGTTTTCACTACACTACCAGAGAGACAGAGAGCTATTCTATGTATGTTTATTAAAAAACCAACCTTCAGTCTTTTGTGGGCGTTTTTTCATGCCCGATGGAAGCAAAGGCTGCTGCTCATGTCACAGACTCTTCCCTTGAGGCGCAAATTTTTCTCGTTCCTCATTTTTACGCCTCGCTTTGTGCGTGCTCTGTAATTATCCCTCGGCCATCTGAGTTTTTGTTCGTCACTTCGCTCCCACTCGAGGGTTTTTTGTTCCACAGATACCTGAACATGAGCTGCTAATGGGGCGGAATGAGGGTTTACTGTGAAAGTGGTAATTGTGTCGCTCATCTTGGAAGGGTCACCTCAAATTAAAAAGAATTTCAAGGTTTTTGCATTGTTCTCGTTCCTTTCGACTAGTAGTCAACAAGTTATGAATAATTCAGTACGCAAGAAGGCAAAGTAGGTCGTATGCAAAGTGGAGCTAGAGCCTTTTCCTGCGGGAGACTCTTGCTTGTTCCCACATTTGGCTCCATTAATAGTCATGAAGTTTAATAGTCACCATCAACATGTTAAGATCCTAATCCATTGACATGCAATGGACAAAAGTAAATAGGCGAACACAGCAAGAACAGGCCATTCAACTAGCTTTTTATGGGTCTCAATCACGGAGGCTGCTCTTATCAGTGGAATTAGGACCATAAATTCGGAATTGTTATGGCGGCCAGCCATGCACGGAAGACTACCACTAACTGCGCAACAAGTAATTGTTCCTTTCGGGGATGACAAATGGGACGTCTTTCGAGCCCTCGTATGATCCGACGAGTCACGGTGGTCCTTTTTTGTGCCACCTCGTGTGAACATGAACACTAGCCATGAATGGGGATTAAGTTGTCGGAATGGATTAAGTGGGCTCGGGATTAAATGGGTGCCAGGGAAAGGGAAAATCATGAGTAATGGGATTGAATTTCCCCTTTTTGCCTGAGTGCATCTTTGTAAAAACAATTTTTGTGTTTTTGTCTCATTTCATTGAGTCTTTTTCCTAATTATAATTGAGCTCAACAAATCGTGCCATCAAAATAAAAATTTTATTTTATGGGGTAAATTTGTTTAGAGGGAAAAGCGAAAAAGATCTTTTGCTCATTTTTAGCCAAAAAAAAAACAATAAAAATACGAAGTTTTTTTTGCAAATAAAACAATCATTAGCAACAGTGAACTAATAAAAAATCGCTATAAAACGTAAGGACTAAACACTTTTGGATTCTCTTTTATATGTGAGAATCAAAAAGTATTTAGTGCGTACGTTTTATGGCGTTTAGCAATTGATTGATAGTAAACATTTTTTTAAACATTCCAGTGGATCTGAAAACCTCATTGAAATGAAAAAACCTAATGAAAATATGTGGTTTTACATTTTGCGAAGCAGGAATCCACTTTTCTCACTGGCTAGCGCTGTAATCCTTCCATCAAATTACGCAATTACTCCAAAGTGCAATTACACAAATTTTCATAACCACAATTCGCTTATAACAAATTGAAATAAATTAATTTTCGGTACAATCCGGTTTAATATCAGATAAATCTGCTCCCTCATAATTGCAAAAACCCTCTTTCATTTCATGCTCCTCATCCTGTGGGAAATTCACCTTGTTGCTGTTTTCATCCACATTTTTCATGCAAATGAAAAATTCAATTAAAATTTTTAGCGCAATTCGTGCCAAATTGAATCAAAAGAGGGGACAAAATTGATTGCAATGTTACTTGAGACAACACCAAACCACTTTTGCTTATAAATGTACGTTCGAGTCGATGGCTTGCTGCCAAGACTTCAGGCCATCCCTCGGAAATTGTAATAATAATAAATCAAGTCAATTACTACTATTAAAATCAGGCTAGTTGAGCCTGGGGTGTAAATATTCATGAAATTTTCCATTTTCGTGATTAGAGGTGGAGGGAGAAATATGTTGTTGTAGATTTATCATGTTTTCGATCTCTTTGTGATATTAAAATTAAGCTAGTTTGGCATTTGTGAGCAGACTTGAAGTGCATCAAATTGTAATGGGAAATCTTCGTGCCCCTAGGCTTCTCATTTCATCAATTTCTTGCGACGAAACTTCTCTCCCCGTAGATCTTAGCACTTTTTCGATCCCCTTTCTACCCCCAAATTGCTTTATTTCCTGTAAAGAACCCAATGAAAAGAAAAACGAAGTACCTGATTCCGTGACTGAATTATGACTTAAATATCTATGTCAAAGCAATCTCGTGCTAAGATCCTGGCTCTGAGGGCGTCTCTCTAGCCAAGAGACCCCACGCGACCCAGAAAAGTGTCTAATTTAAGGAAGTTTGTACATACTGAAGTAAATCAAAACAATCAAGAACTCATAACTTTTGCTAGGTAGAGTAGGAAGTACACTAAAGGTCGTCAAATACGAATTTGTACATATTTTGATGAGAATTTCCATATTAGGCCTCTTAAGAAGATTTTAACCTGTAAGATAAACAATTCGCTGGGGAGTACATTGAATGGTAGGGCTAACCAAATTGGCGAAGAAAAATCCCACTTCTTTAGTCTACTTATATATTTTTACTAACGTTGATTATTGCCAATTTTTACCTTTAGAAGTCTAACAAGTCCTCTCGAAAGATTGTCTTCTTCTAAATTATCAATAAGGAAACACAGATAAACTTTCTTTCTTTTCGCCTATTTGTTAAGCCCTAATATCTGGTGACATTTACTTAACGGTTGATGAACGCCCCAAAACTCTGCCAAATTTGTGTAAAAATGAGAATTGTAATTGCACTTTGGGGATTTTGCATAATTGGAAGCTCAGCCAAGCCGTTTGCTCGTCAAGAGCCTTCAAACTTTGATGAGACAATTAATCAAAAGCGAACAGATTTTCACGTACTCGCGACCGTCTGTGCGAAAGCAAATTTTGCGTGACTGGGGACGAGGAGGAGGGAGAGAAGATGGGGGCGAAACCCATAAATCAATTATTTGACAAGCGAAGCACGAGATGAACCATAAAATCCTCTCCTCGTTTAGATTCTAATATAATGAATTTACGTTATGTTCGCGATATCCATCAAATCACTTTTATAGGCACTTTTGCGTGAATTTCCCTTTGTCTGGGAGCATTCCATCAACGATTCTCGCCTTTATGTCCAACTGCGGATCGCTTCTCATTGTCTTTTATTGACCTTAAAAGGTGCTTTTGAATGGAATTGGGCTCAGGGGCGAGATGTACTTATGATGGATGTGGAGTAGGTCATTGGGGATAGGAAAATGAAAAACCCATCATGAACTCAATGACTCGAGATAATTCGAGCTTGATAGACATGGTTTTTGTGGAGTGGAACCGCAGAGTTGTAAGGTTAGAAAACGGAACTCTCGGGTTCACTTTGAATAAAAAAGTTTATTTATTTATTTACACGATTGTGAACTTACCAAGAATGCACAGGCTTTAGAACTTCTTATCCCAAATCAAAAGTCTCTACCTTCATGGAAAATCTCAGCATTCAGCTACTACGAGCTATTCCACTACTAATTACCCAGCCAATCAACAGGCACAATAAAATCAGCACCACAACAACTTATTTGTTGGAGCGCAGCCTGCGAGTGCAAACGAAGGGCGAACAGTAATCGAATCTTCCCGACCAATTTGCCACCCTCTCAACCTCAACTCGCACTCGATTCCGGTCCCTACAATAACTTCCAATAATTACTGCAATTTCTTTCAATTGCCGCCATCAAATTGAATTAAAATTGTGCTCTCCCAGCTGCATTCCAATCTTCGAGCATGGAAATTTTTTTGGTCGGTCGCTCCTCTCATGGAGTAGACAAACAGAGCAAAATTTTCAGCCAATTTCCGTGGTAGTAGGGGTTTCAAACCTACTTTGATCGAAAAAAAATATCTCCCAAAGTACTTAAGTCTGGAGGTTCATCTCTTGGTGGTTGTTTCTAGGGGTCCCTCTAAGGATCGTCACAAAAGATGGGAGCTCTAGCCCCCGTACTTTGGGAGCTAGAGAAAATCGAATTTTCGTGAAATTTTGTATGGGAAAACCGAAATTCCACTTTTCTCTTGAAAAACTTGACAACGAGGGTCAGGAAGGATTAGAATCGGCTCTAGGGACGACCACAGGTCCCCCAACGAAGAATTGCCTCGAAGATTTAAGTTTTTCGACAGAAAAGTGGAATTTCGGTTTTCCCATACAAAATTTCACGAAAATTCGATTTTCTCTAGCTCCCAAAGTACGGGGGCTAGAGCTCCCATCTTTTGTGACGATCCTTAGAGGGACCCCTAGAAACAACCACCAAGAGATGAACCTCCAGACTTAAGTACTTTGGGAGATATTTTTTTTCGATCAAAGTAGGTTTGAAACCCCTACTACCACGGAAATTGGCTGAAAATTTTGCTCTGTTTGTCTACTCCATGAGAGGAGCGACCGACCAAAAAAATTTCCATGCTCGAAGATTCCAATCCATGTTTTTCCATTCTCCTCTCTCCTCGAATTATTATTAGTATTATTGAAAAATTTATAGTCATGCAGTCGTAAAAATTTTGCAGTCATACTCTTATGATTTCGAGGGAGGAAAGAGCCCAAGGATAGATTTTATGGGTGCAGCTGAGGCCCGAACGAAGATAAATGACGTGTGACGTCTCTTGGCAATAGGGCGTAAAGCCCAGATTTGGCGCCAAAGAGTTTCTTTGTTTACTTTCTCTTTCCAGACACAGTATTTTTAACTTGATAAAACAAAGCAAATCAAAAATACTCTTGTTATCTTAAATTTTCAAACCCTAAAATTAAGGAAAGAGAGTCAATATTTCAAAATATTTTTTGAATGGGAAAATCAAACTCAATTTTTTTTTTAAATACGTCAAAACCGTGCTCAATTATGATTTTTATGTAATGATAATTTGTGTATGTGTGTGGCAAAAACATGACTGTAGAGTCAAAATTCTGTCAAACGGAACGACGGTTTTTGAGAGCAATTTTCCACATTGAGTCTGAAAATTCTTCAAGATGACAAGGAAGCGCAAAATCGAATCCTGTTGTACATAAAACTCGGATTACCTATTTGTAAGGCTCTTCTAAAGCAATTTTGATAATAATGATATCTTGTTGGGCTCTGTAGATAATCAAGTCGTAGATAATAACTGCAGATTTCATCCCCTTCAGCGAAACTAGCTTTTCCACTGTACTCCCTCCCGTAAATGTGTGTGAATTGGGTCCAACTCCAGCTTGCCGAACTGCATTTAGCCCAGCAACCAGACCTTTTTCCATCCACCTTCACTCTCCGGCTGGTGTCTACTGAAATTATTACTTTTGCAGGTTGACGTACGTTTCCTTCGATGACCTTTGATTACTTTTAGCAGAAATTTATCAATTTTACTTTTGCACATCCCGATTCTACCTCTGGCATGCGGTGAATAAATAACAAATGGAACATGCCGAGCGAAGCAACAGATTTGATTGAAAAAAGTCTGCGGCAAAACAACAAAACAATTTGCAAAGTTTGCTCCCTCTCTCACGCCGCATTCTCGATTCTCGAACTCTGGCCATTCATCATTCTGGTAGCTGGCAGGCAAAAAATGGTTTATCGATGCTTTATGGGGTTGATCATGAAAGTTTCTCGGGTTGGGTTTTGGGGGTGTGTGTAATGTTCATATCTTTTTAGGATTTTATTTGGGAAAAAAATCACTTATAAAAGTAAAATTAAAAAAGTATTGAAATTTATTTTAGATTCTTGATTAAGGTTCGTTTTTATTTCAAATGACTTTGCACGAAAAATCAAGGGTTTTATTTTTATTTTTCAGGGTTTTGATGAATTTCGGGATATATTGTTATTTTACAATTTTTTGTTACAACTTTAAAAATTCCGTATATTTCAAAAAACTTAATGTAAAAACGCTGAGGACACAAGACTCGAAGTTTTTATGAACGAACTCCCTGAATATGAAACTCACAAGCTCGAATCAGAATTTGCACATCCATATTTGCCGAGTGGGAATTCACTCAAACATATTGAAAAGCTCACTCGCCCCTAAGTGTTTGCTCCCGGCGAAAGTTCACCTGCGGCAGGGCGGCGTTTTGATGGATGGCCAAATAGTTTTGCCCCAGAAATTGAATTTGCGGAACGTCTTCATCATTAATTCACGATGCAACTCAATTAAAACGCCATAAAGTGAGAATGATGGGAGATTTTGCATAAATTCCTCCGTGCATAAATGTGACCTGCTTCGCTCTGGCAAGTTGCCTGCGCACTAGCGAAGAAGTAAGGATGTGATCGCTTTTGTGTCCGTCTGTATAGTAGTTTCTGAGAGGGAAACTCGCCAGGTTTCAAGTAGTCGGGCTGGAGCTTGCCAAATCAATTTTCCGAGCTGCTTTGTATTTTTTATTCATTTTTTACAACAAAACTTTAAATTAACTGATGAAATATACATAAATACTGCAAAGTCGTAACCATGTCTTATGATAAACCTGTAAGAATGAAAAGGAACAAAAGAATCAAGAATTACCTAAGCACTACCTATTCGTATGTAGCTTTAAGCAACGTACTCTCGAATTGTAAGAAATTAAAAATTCCTATGCATGAAGAAATTTGATTGTGACGTCCGAGGCGGGGATTTCGCGCTTCCCCTCACCAACATCAAAGCGATGAGATGAACACGAAAAGTGCTTGCAGGACTTTCGCTTGGTGGTCGTGAAACACGGCGCAACCGAGTGGAAAAGTTGCCAGGCAGCTCAAGTGTAAAACTTGTGAGGAGAAATATTTTTCTGAGAACCGAACTCCCCCCAACGGACGCAAAATTAGTTCTGTAAAAATTAAGTCTCAATATGAACGAACCTAGTGTGTAAGAGAGATATGCAAATTATGGAAACTTTATTATATTTAGTAGGCAAATAAGGCATGTAAACGAAATGAATTAAATTCAAGGAAACTGCAAGCACGAGGAATTTCCAATGGAATTGCGAAAAAACATATTTTTCCACGTTATAGAGTTTCTGAGGAGCTCGCTGTAGAAAACGGATTAGGAGGAGGAAAAACATTTTTTTCTTTATAGAAACAGTTTCAATCCTTGGAACACTAGAAAAACATTCATATTTAATTTTAATAAATATCATGCACAGAGACAGTCCTGGATGGTTTTTCAGGCTGAGAATAAAATTTATTTTACGTAAAGGAAAATGTTTGATAAGGATTGAAGGTCTCCAAAAATTTTAACGGATTTAATGACTACCTGCATGTTAAGTTTCTTCCTCAATCTACTTATTTTACTTACTATGATTTTTAAACATAAAAAAGATTGTTTGACAAATTTTTTAGGTAGTAAGAAGAGCCTCACTTAACAAGAGAAGTTCTTTTTAGTTGTATTTCAACTCAATTGCCCTCATGGACCGAGCTGAGCTGATCCAATTAAAAATACCAAAGACAAACGAAACGACTAATTTAATAAACAAAACAATGGGAAAGAGTCGAGGGAGCGGTGAAAAGTGTGATAAAAACGCAGGGGAGCTCCGAGAAAGTTTTAATGTCATTAGAGCCCCTGAGCACTTTGTATGTTTTCATCGGTTGCCGTCACAGAACAAAGTACTTACCTTGAAGTTTTTGTCGACGCGAAGGCTTGATGGAATATGCAGAGTAAACAGAAATGTAAGCAAAAGAGCTAGCAGTAAGTGAGTTTCTGGGTCAGTGGTTTTGCAGTGTTATGCAAGGGAAATTAAAAATTTTCGGCGTACTCTGTTCTTTTGTCTGGCGTTCTTTCATTTTTTCTGCTTTGGAACCTTTAACTTTTATTCATTAAAAAATTTTAAGGCTTCTGAAATCTGTTCTAAGTGTGAGAAGTAATTTTCGCAACAAGAAACATTAAGTTGAAGCTTCAACACAGGCATGAAGCTCAGGTCAGTTTTTGTCTTCTGAAAAATTTTCCTTTGATTCAAGGGAATTTTCTGCACTAATTAAAAGTTTTAGGGGCAAGTTTCACCTTGTCTGGTTGCTGATTCGGACCATTTTTAGGATAAGGAAAGTAGTTTGTTTGCTTGCTTCGACTAAACAGTTTCTGCCGCAACCCTTGTTCGTGTCTATTTTAGCCTTATTTCTCTAATTACGAAAGCGGAACGAAGAAACTTTTCCTCAGTGTCTATTTTAGCCGACTAGAACATCAATATCTTCATTTGTTTAAACAATCGACATTATTAAAATACTCATGTATACGTATTAAATATAGTATGTAGATTAGAACAACGCATTGACAAGACCTTTAGAGGAGCCGAGACCACCAGCGGCTCCCAACTGGATCTTAGTGATAGGAACCTCGCACTTTTGACTTTGAATGCACGGTTAGTAACATACAAAAATTGCTTTAGGTATTTGGGCTAGGAAATCAGCTGCTTCTAAGTTTGTCTCGTTACATTAAATTACAAAGAGCAGGAGTCTCGTTTGGCCGCTAGGTTAGGAATTGGACGTCTCGGTGTTGAAAAAGGCACTGCATACTGAATACTAAACTTTGATTGCTATTAGTGCACTTAGGGACTGTCTTTTGAAGGGTCCATTTTGTGTCTTAGTTGTTTGTGAACATTTAAAAATACTTTGCAAGAGCTATTGAACATGCTTAATACATATATACATTAACGCTTTAAGTGACTTTAAATATAAAAAATATCGTAGAATTTAAAGTTAGGTTGAATCTATTAAAAACATTTAGTCTTGTTATTAGCTATGGAACTAAGCTGTTTTCTTGCTTGAATTAGAAAAGTTATTCAGAATCCAAAAACTGATGACACGATTTCGAAGAGGATTTTAAAAGGACTTTTGTTTGAACATTTTATGGAAGCTGAAAATTTAAATACGTCTTATCTATGTTTTAGATTCATTTACTGGGTTAAAAACAAATAATTTTACTCCAGTAAACCGAAGTCTTTGTTTTTGGTATTTTTGAAATGTGATTTCTCGAGTTTTTTTTTCAAATTTCAAAAAAACCACATTTTAACGCATGCACTATCCAGAGATTTTCAGCATTTTTTTCCGAAAGTCGTTCCTTTTTGTTTTGCACAAGCCGTCGACGTTCTACGTAAGGCAGAGCTTCAGCACGATAAATTTGTTCCACTTCACCTAATTATCTGTTAATTACCATGAGGCTATTTCGGGTGCTAAGTTTTCCGAGGAAAATTACCGTCAGACACGCGTTTCAGTTGCCGTGGAAAATCGAAGAGGTCTTCAATCATAGGCATAATCGCTGTTCCCTCCTTCCGTTTCTTTCGACATTAATTTACGTTTATTGCCGTTATTAATAAAACTGATGGCTGAAGATTAATTTCTTGAATATAAGCAACATTCTGCAGACGAGCTCCGTCAGAGAGATTTACCAACTTATTGCACTTTTTCATTAATCAAGTGTATAGGATTACAGAAATTTATGCATATTTATATCAAATATAGTCGTTATTATGTATTTTTCACACCCACTCACATAGCACTGACACAAAATTATGTACTTTGATTACAATATTACATGATAGTTAAGGATCATTCGAAATTGCCTTCTTACAGCGTCTTAACTAAATGGAAACAAAGTCCTCAACGCTATCTAAAAGTCTAAAACTGTAAAAATGTACTTTAAGAAGATTGTCCTAAAGATGATATGATTTGTGAGAAATTTTGGTCTGTAAATCTGCAAATATTCAAGTTTAATAACATTATGACTGTATGAAATAATTATTCAGAACATTCTAACAGAGTTATGGAATAAAGTAGGGCAAAAATAGTTAAAGACAGAACAAAGCAGGTCGATTGAGAGGATTTTGATTATGAACTAAGAAAAACTTGAAACATTTAGCATTGAAAGTGATGAAAATAAATTTAATTCACATTTAAATGTTTACACTAATTTTTTATTGAGCGACTTCTTAAAAATATTACTCTTGTCAGTCCGTCAATTTGAAGACCATTTTATCATGTTTATTAAGTCAATTTGGGGGTATAGAAATGCTGTTGATTTGGGGGAAAATTGATATCTATAGAGGCAGAGCTATAGCTCGAATTGCGTTCCCATTATATAATTTTTAGTTTTTAAATTCTTGTGTGCTCCATGAAACTTTTTATTTCATTTGGAAAATCGAAAAAAAAAAATCGGAGAAGAAACTTGTGAGGGGAGTTGGGGTCAAATTCTCGATTCAATAGATTAATTTAGCGTTATTTGAATGGGTCCTAAGTTTGTCAGTCTACGATCTAAACATAAACATTAGTAAAGGCCTTTTAAATCAATTCAACCCAAAAATTCAAAATCAGTGTCACCGATATTCCTTCTTGATAATTCAACAAAAAGCTTTAGTACAGTCCTAAAAGAGGTAAGATAAAGTATTTCCTGAAACTCACATTCAACCTTCATTTCAAGTAATCTCCATAAGTCTTCATCTAGCACCTTGGATGCTGCCTGAGCCACAGTTGAGAAGCCCTGCTAATGATTTATTACGTAATCAGCAAGAAAAAACTCTCCCGTTCAATCATCATCAGCACCTCTTACATCCTTTTAAATGCCTCTCCTCAGCTCGTCGCCAACTTATTTTCTCATTACCACCTCAATTTCCATTTCTTCTCTCCTTTCTGCGTCTCTTTTCCTGCATCTTCCCATACGTTCTACCCCAGAGGTGGAGCAGACCTGTCTCTCGCTTCTCCACAACTCAGATCCAAGTCCCCTTGGGGACTCGTTTCTGTCCTCGGCGTCATTTCCTCATTTTTTTTCTTTATACCAAGCGTCTCCAATACGGCGACAATGCAGAAAAAGTGAGAACTGATGAGAATTCCAATCAAGACAACGATTTCAATTCGTCCAAATTCAATTTCGATGCCCACCGACGAGTTTTGATCGAAAAATAATCGAATCGCGGCGACTCATCGACGTCCAGCGCCGTCTCTAGTCCGATGACAGGTGACCAATTTGATTCTGTAGCTCGTTTCGCTCGTCGCACGGTTGCATATCGCGCCTCACTTCCTCTTGCCTACTTTTATCGGACGTTATAGAGCTCTTCAGGTCTCAGTACGTGTGAGCGCTCGCGAGACGGAAGAAATATTCAACTTGAAATGAGCTGGTTTTGGGCCCTTTTCATATTAGTTGCTCTCACACTGGCCTTGGTGGTTATGGGACTAATTTTGCTGCATCTCTGGAGACGAAAAAGGACCCCATACAAGCAAGAGTGTCCGAGAATCATATGTGAGAGACTGTCTATAAATCGGCCCGATCTCCTCGCCGTCACCAACGAAGTTTCCTTGAGGAGAACCTACTCGGACCCTTCGGGTGAAAGAAGCCCCAGACCGGTAGAGAGGCGCTCCGAACACCTACATCCGGGCTCAATATCAAAGACACTCATGAGGGAAAGAAGCCCCATGAGACGTTTCAAGTTAGCGGGGCCACGCATCCAGGAGCTGGTGCAGAGCTACGAGGGATATTCTCTTGAAAACGACGACAGGCTATCGGAGTCATCGAATTGCACGGTTTTTAGCGACCCCGAATATATATTCACGTTCGACAACCTTTTGGTTCCTAGAAGCAGTGAGAAACCTGGCTGCAATCAAAATTTTTCTTAAATATTTTCCGAAATTTGTTTCGCGTTTATTTTGCTTTGATTTTCTAAACGTGAAATTAAACGGTGTAAAAGTAAATAATTTTTTTATCGGGTCCTCTTGGAGCAACAAAACCCAAAGTGGTTCCCTCTATTTTTAACCCTTTCGACGTCTCTGATATCAGCCCCCCTTAACGTGTTGAAAGTCCATCCAAAAGCTTTATCAAATTATCACAAATTTTGCCTGATTTGATTAATGTTGAAAAATATCATATCGGACGATATGATTTTTAAAATGTAAATTTTGTGGCACAGCTCTTTTTAGAAGTAAACAGCCCAAGGAGGCGAATTTTTTACTAGCCCAAGGAGGCGAATAAAAAATAAGAAAATAAAGACAAACGAAAAAGTACATCTTGTAACCTAAAGAGAATATGAATAAACATATTATGCATAATCGAATTAAGAAACAAGTCAGAAAAGAAATAAAACATTAACAAATTTATTTGCATTAAAGAAATTACAACCAGCAGTCATTATCAAGGTAAGAATAAAACACTACAAACAATCACATGAAATTCAGGCTCAAATGGACCTCTTCTTTACAAACCACGTCGTAGAGAGTGTTGACTGAGATCCAGATGTAAAAGTTGATCGCTGCAAAACAGAAGGGGTTTTTAATTTTTGGGACTTTTCTGGGATTTTTGGTCCTCTTGAAGTCTATATTGAGACCTCGATAATTCCAACCTAATATACAAATTTAACACTTATTTATATAACTTATATTTCCTACCAAACCCAATAAGGCGACAAGGGTTCCAATCGCTTTAGTGATAACCTATGACTGTGAGTGCCTGTATCCGAATTCTAAAGAGAATCGACAAAATGTCGAGAACTAGCCACTGCTTGATTTACCTAGCCTTCTTACGGTAAGCTCCGAGTAAAACGAATACTGGCGAGACGATGAGTACCCAATACATGAGACACTGAATCGCATAAACTACTCTGAGCAAGTTCTTGTGGGCCAGCAGGTGTTTGATGATCGGAACTTTCGGCTTTCCAAAGAAGATCCATCCCAGAATAAGGGCTCCAGTTCGGAGTTTAAAACAGAAATAACAGTTTTCAACTTTTGGAACACCCATTTCCTCACCGTTTTTAACAACTTCAGTTTTCTTAAAGAAGGTAGAAGTTTTAAAAGAAAACGATACATTTTTTTATACAAACATTATGTTTATGTCCGGCTCAACCGTAAGAACTTGATAAATAGCAACTTATATGTTAGATGTAGTAGTAGATCATTGGGAGTCAAGGTCACTCAGGTACTTTCAGTCCCATTGTGAACGACCTTAATATAGAAAAAAGTTGCTGCCAAGGTGGAAACTTCTAACTCAAATTCAAAATATCTTTTCACAAAAACTGATTTAAACTACTGAAATAAAGCTTTCAAAATTCAACAGAATACGAAGAAACGAGCTTAAATGAACGTGAGCCAAATCAACTAAAGAGACTGAAGCTAGCCGATGGGGTGGAGTCTTCAACTAGCGTAAACTACCCAATCCACCTTGAGCTTGATCTAGCCTTAGTGCAACGAAATGGGTAAAAAGAGCGTGCTCTTTCGAGTAAAAACTGACACTGACCACGTAGCCTCCAAATTCTGCCGTACAGTCCTTTGAAAAGCTGCTTTACTGCAGCTAGCCCATGTTCCAATTAAGAACGGGTAGGGTTTTACTACTAACATAATCAATCAAAACAACCAGAAAGTTTTAACTCGCTAAAAGATTTTAGATGTGAGTTTTATTGAATTCGAATTTCATTTACAGTATCCAAAACTCATCTCTGTCTCGTTTAGGTCCCGGAAATCGCAGTACCTGCTCATGATTTCGTCCGTCATTTGTCTTGAAATGACGTATCGGACATCTGTCTGGCATCCGAACTTTCCCGCCATCGGACTTGAAATGGACAAAACGGCGATAAACTCGTCCGTCAAAGTCTTTGCAATGAGCCCTTTATTGAGGAATGCGTCGAAAAACCGACAAGCAGGGACGGAATGAGCTCCAAAGATGGACAAGGTGAATTTTAGAATCTCGGTGGGCAGCGAATACCCGAACATCAGCATGCAGTCCTCGGAAGAGATGCTTTCCCTGAAGGTTTCTCCCGTCAAACTAGCGTGGAGCAACTTTGTGAGCATGACGAGAAGCTCGTTTATGATAAGCGGGTGTCCAAAGGGAAGGCCTGCCCTGTCCCGGTATAGTGCTACCCATCCCGGCACCGCAAATGTCCTCGTCCATCCAAAGTCACCTCCTCGCGACAGTTTGACTCTTCTGTTCGCTTTCAGAAGGTTCAGAACATTCATCACGAACAGGAACCGGGATTCCAGAGTCTGGTGACTGATGACCTTGTTGGCTTTCCCGAAGAAACACCGCAAGCAAGAAAACAGATTATCGGGCCTTCGAGCGACTTCCTGTATTCTGTCTAGAAACACGGGGAAAAACCCTCTTTTGCGGAAAACATAGACTGCCCGTTTTGCCGTTTCAAACACGGGGAAGCTCTTGTCTCTCCTCTGGCGATGTCTTGTAGCCTTGAACTTGTGGTGCACAAAGTTATCGGTAGCTGACTTGAATGTTCTGCATGTCTGTCTGAGTCTGCGTCTGGAGCGAGGTTTCAAGAAGGACATTATTTTTTGTTGGACATCAAAGGGTAACGAGACCAAAGAAGGTTTTGAATTTGGCTGGATATTGCAAGTTGATTTTGAAAAGAGCCCCATTTGTAAAAAATTGAGTGAAGTTTATTTCACTGACATCTGATTACAATTTTGGGAATCGATTTCAAACAACTGTCACTCCCTACCTTCATATAATTTTTTGTGAGGCTTATTGGTTTCGCGTTTTATTTTTCTCGTCCGATTTATCACTTATTTCTACTTTCATGTTTCAGTTAGGTTTTAAAATTTGATAATAGTTACTCAAAACTTTTCTATTGGGTTGAACAAATTTCACAGTTTTTGTTTGTAGCTGAGCCAAAAAACACTGATTGGAAGAAGCCTAAGGAGAATTTTAAGGATCCCACCGAACCTTAAGTATCAGTCAGTCAAACTGTTAGTTCTGTCGCTACCAAAAGGAACTATCATGTCATAAATCATAATTACGTAATTATCTACATGTGCGAAAAAATCACGCTGAGGTTTTTTCTTTGGCCATGAGTGAAATATGTATCAAATAGGGTCACTGGAAAGGTATTTGGAAATATTCAATCAAATAAAATAACCATTTTCGTATCTGAAAGAGTAAAGTTGTGGCATGAAGGAGGAGTAGTTGGTACCA
This sequence comes from Forcipomyia taiwana, assembly GCA_963930915.1. Classification (NCBI taxonomy): domain Eukaryota; kingdom Metazoa; phylum Arthropoda; class Insecta; order Diptera; family Ceratopogonidae; genus Forcipomyia; species Forcipomyia taiwana. Next base: position 51,052 of record CAWVOI010000086.1, on the reverse strand, counting down.
GGGTATTAATGTTGATTTAATTATCTCTAGTAGCAGTTGAAGTGCAAATTCCACACAGAAATAATACATTTCATACAGCACAATACTGCTCTAGACCTAATTGTTTCCGGAACACAAGGAGCAAACTTTACGCCACTCAAGATATGTAAGTGCTCTAAGTGGGTTTATGAGTAATTAAGCCCCCGTTTTTACTCTTGTTTTTATTAGGAAATGCAAATTAGGCGGTGAATGACCACTTAAAGTGCGGCAATTTAGATTCATTTTTTGCCCAGGTGCCTCACAGAGGTGCGGGTGCGAGTGCGAAAGTGATGTCACAATCATTGATAAAACACCACTCTGACGCTCGAGTAGCTGCTTACAACTGATAAGAACTATCAAATTCGTAGATAGATAGCGCTCTGCTTGTCGATATATTAGCAATTAGACAATCAGTTCGTTTTTAGCTTCGGAGTTATTCGAAACGTGGGACTGGAGCTCAGTGCTTATTTTTGCTCGACTCCCCAAGAATGATACTTTCTTAAGAAAACGCAGTCTAGTCGAAAAGTCCTGCTTATAACGACCCGCGTAGGAACTTCAACCAGCTTTTTGGATTACCCCTTGAAAATGGTGAGTTCAGAGAAACCTCTTGAAAGTGTATAAAATTCAGTAAAAAAAATAACCCAAGAGACGGTTAAATGTGACTAATTTTGAGCTTTTTGGCACGCCGATTCACTTTATCTTATCTGGAAACTAATCTTATCAGTGCCAGAGGTATTACCTCATTTTCAAGTGGCTCCAACACTGCCGGTCAAGATTTCAAGGTTTTGCACCAAACTGATTCACTTTTGCGTAGCCCCATGCCATTGCAAACTCGCTTTATTGACCTGACTCAAGTGTAAATCGAAAATTGCGCTATAAATAAATTAGTTTATAAGAGTAGAAGTGGTTTCTTGGCCTGTATGATTGAAAAACAACCCGAGTCATGGTTTAACAAGTGATTGAGAGGTGAAAACTGTGTTAACTTAAAATTTATTTTGCCGTTTGGAATGTTTTAAGTTTAACATCATTTTGCAATAGAAAATTTTACACTTCTTCACCGGCATTATAAAATTTTTAATTATTTTTCAAACCTTTCTTTAAAAGGTGTTTGGATCTGACCACTCACAGTAATCCCCCACAAGATGTAGAAGGTCACGCAGGTTCCGATGGTTCTATTGTGTCCAATTTTTACAGAGTTAAGAATTCCTCAGTAACGCCCTCTCCCCTCCCAGTAGTTGCACCAAGAATGTACAGATAAGGCTATTTCTACCCCTTATTCCCCACAAATTTAGTTAAAGTTTGTGGCCTTTCTTTCATAGTTTTGAGTCCGTCGAACATTTTTTTCTAAATTTTAGTAACTCTTTTTTTTGGCTTGAAGCGTATTACGAGCCATCTTTTGTAGTTTTAATTACATTTCCATATTTCCTTGAGGTAGAGTTGAATTTGGTAAACAGACATCTCAAGTCTAAACTGTTTTGGTTAAGTTAGTGTTCTCCATTTTGGTTTCGATAAGCGCGCTCCTATATTAACGATCAATAATGGAGGTATTTTTATGGTGATTGGAATACCGAGCTAAACGTTTGAGAGACATACCGAGTTTCGGTTCAACAAGTAGTAGTTCTCAGGGACATGAATTCAAAGGCAAGAAAAAGAATAATATTTAACGTTTCACCTGAGATGAGGAAAGCTATTTTCACAAGACAATGTGTGATTTTCGCAAAGAGACTTTGTGTAACTTTTAAAACAGTGGTGATAAACTATTGAAAACGTTTTAAATGTCCATAGAAAAAAGTTCAATCTTAAAAAATATCTTAAGTCATAAATTTAATGTGTGATTACTAGACAAATGTTTAGTGACAAGTACACATAATTTTTATTCTGAGAATTTTGGTCTACTTGACTGTCAATTTTTGAGGTAGGGACAGGTTGGGCTTGGTTGGATAGTCATGACCTGATAACTTATGATTTTTCGAAAACATAGGATTCTAAACGTATGTAAAACTGAATACTTTAACCCAATTTAACTTATCCTTTCATGCATGGTTTGTAGCGTTGCTTGACATGTGTGCTTCCCATCCAGTTTGTTATCCTTAAGACAAAAATGTCTATTGGCATGTTTTATTTTTCCCCTTGAAACAAATCTAATGCAAGAAAAATGTTATTCCAGCGATTCAGAAAAGTTTGCAAATTTTTAAAATCTAATGGAGCATACCGAGATTTGCAAAAATAAGTCTAAGTCCACTTGAGTCGAATTGAGTTTCAAGTCCTCCAAAAAAGGTTATAAAATGTGGATCATTTCATATGCCAAAGAAGAAGGCTCTCTAAGATTGAGGGGCCCTGCTCTAACATATGTTCGGAGGCATGCCGATATACCTATAATTACCTAACAATGTCTTGTTTATTATTGCTAGCAAGACTAGCGATCACATAGTATATCGAAATTCGTTGAGCCAAGATACTGCAGTGTGCCGCGACACGTAAAAATACTCGATTCATTGATTCAGTCAATTCACGGCCGCGTAGGCAACCGCACACAAATATACTCACTGGTCCCCACTATTCATTGGCTCTTCTGGGGTCAAGTTCACTGAGTCTCGGTCGTGCGAGAAGCGAGCAATTGAGATTTCTTCCCGTCACTCGTGAACCAGAGTGTGACCTTGCAAGGCAGCCATTCTGGGCTGTGAATAATTAAAAAGCTCGTGAAGAAAGCAAGACAAATACGAGAAGAGAAAGTAAATAGAGGCAGCAAGTACAAATGTGTAAAGTTCCAACGTGCTGAACGGATTGATGTACGATGAGCGATAATTATTATGGAGCAGAGATATGTGAAAAGTGATGACGACGGCTGCAGCTGTATTTGCTCAGCAGCAACATTGAAGTCGGAAGATAAGAGCGCCCGAAATCCGTTCTCAGTGGAAATGTGATGGCGCAAGAGGCGCTGATGGTCTTGTAAGAGATTACAAGCATGTTTGCCAGACGCAAAGGGAGGCGGAAAAGCGAGTTGAAGCTCTTCTGGAGGAAGGTAAACGCACCAATTATTTTTCCGGCCATGTGGCGCACGTTTTGGAGCAGATGGGGGCCTTGGAGTCTGCTTGCTGAGTAACTTGACTCGATAACAGGGCTCTTCCTTTACGAAAGAGCTTTAATTTCTCATTTTATAATCCGTTTTTTGGGCCCTTCCATTGGTCACGGATCTTCTCAACTGTTTGAATGGAGAGCGATGTATTTTTTTTATGGTTACATGATTTTTTATGCTTAAGCTCCATAATGATCACTAAATTATTTTGAAATCCACACAAATATATATTTCTCGTTGGGACCTTAGGGTGTATTCTTATAGGTTAATTATGTTTTCCTACAATCTAGCAAACAAAATTTTTAAATTGTTTTTGATGTTCAGAATGTTTGAGGTTTTTCTGAAATAACCGGAGAAAATCATGATACATAAGTCACGTCCAAATAATACATACAGGGTGACAGTATTTCTAAGCACATACCAATTTTGGAATGGACACAACTAATCAAGAAAAAGAATACAAATACTACATAATAGAACATAGAAGAAATTACTACATAACATCCAGTCCCGATCTAAAAACTCTAACCAAAAACAGCCTAATGTTTTTGCTTGGAAATAATTTTATTCACAGTGGAATTTCTAAATGAAAAACAACACCTCAAGGGGATGGAATGGTTCTTAAAGAGAAAATGTCCTTGTACAGAGGTTTCCTCTGAAAAGCATATATTTTATGGATTTTCATGGTTATACTAAGTTCTTTAAGCCTATTTTTAATGCTTTTTAGTGCATTTTCAGCATTTTGCAAAAAATGCACTATTGTAACCGCTTTGCTGTCTGTCTGTCTGTCCGAAATTTTATAACTCGAGAACCAGAATAGCTAGAGAGCTACGGTTTCTTGAATCGTGTAGGGCCTGGTCTGTAAGGGTGCAAACTAACAATTTTAGACCCCCACACCTTCTTGGGGTGGAATGGGGGGTGTTTTACGTTTGTATGAAAACTCCTTATATTACATCCGATTGAGCGGAAATTTTAGTATGTTGTAGTCTGTGTCAAATCTAGCAAATCATCGCACCACATGTATTCTCTTTTATGTACAGGGACGGAGCTAGAGGCCCTCAAAGTTTGGTCTCTCGAAATCTTTGAAAATGCACCCTTATGCTTAATCCGATTTTGCTTTTTATATTTTTTCAACATTAGATCCCCTTTTGTTGATTTCTATAAAAAATTAACAAAACTTAGAGACTTAGATATTGAACATTTCAAATTTTTTAATTGAAATATCTACATATGTAATAAATAAATTTAAATAAAGAACAAAAGTTTTTCTCGCTTGTAGATGATTTGATCAACTTAAAAGGAATGTTACTTTGGAAAGTATTTAGTGAAATTTTAAAAAACGTTTTCAAATAAATTTTATTTTTAGATCAAACATTTACATGAACAATGCTTTTGGAATTCACTAATTATAAATAAAACCTCTCTACAGGGCTAAAATCGATGAAAATGGTTTTCCTCTCTTCAATCGTTGATTTAATCTTTCGGTGGTTCGTATATGAAGAGTTAATTGTTCTAAAGAGGAACGAAAAAGTGGTAGTTATTATAGGGAGGTGCCCGTTCACAGTGGTCATTTTGTATGGAAAATTTCTGTGGGGGACCGAATCCGGTTCGTGTATGGAGGTTACACAGTATTTTAGTTTTAGTTTTTAGTGGTTGATGGATAGAAGTTTTCAAACGTAATTAAACTGACAGCGGCGATCTCATAAAAATTTTAAAACATCTTCACTAACTCACTTAACATATATGAAACTTTTCAAACTGCAGGGAAACAAAGTCGCGACTCTCGGTGACCAATTCACGATAAAGATCGGGATCGGACCCGAGGAGCTGAAGCAGAAGCGACGGATCCAGAACAACCGCATCCGATCAACGAAATACTCCCTCGTTACCTTTCTGCCCCAAAACCTGTTCGAGCAGTTTCGACGGATAGCCAACTTCTATTTCCTCGTGCTCTCTGTCGTGGCGCTTCTCATCGACTCGCCTGTCTCACCTCTCACCTCCATCATGCCTCTCGTCTTCGTCATCGCCGTGACCGCCGTCAAGCAGGCCTACGAAGATTATCTCCGCTACCGGACCGACAAGATCGTCAATCAGTCGCTTGTGACGGTCATCCGAGGAGGCCAGGAGACCAATGTCATGTGTCAGAACATTCGACAGGGTGACTTGGTCATCGTGCCGCGAGACTGCGACGTCCCTTGTGACCTCGTGCTCGTCAAGTCCTCCGACCCGAACCGCAAGTGCTTCATCACAACCGCCAACCTCGACGGAGAGGCGAACCTAAAGACTCTCTCGGTGCCCCGAGGACTCCCCCACGTCGACTCCGATAAGCTCCACCTGCTGGGGTACATTGAGTGCGAGCAGCCCCAGACGGACCTGTACTCGTTCGCGGGTAAGATCGAGGTTAGCTCGGACGTGGGAGTCCAGATGAACCACAGTGCTGACCAGCTGGATACTACCACGTTGCCTCTGATGGCAGAGAACCTTCTGCTCAGGGGCTCGAAGGTCCGCAACACAGAGTGGGTCATCGGGTGCGCCGTCTACGTGGGCCAAAGCACCAAGCTGGCCCTCAACAGCCGTCTCACAAGGAACAAGATGAGTTCCAGCGAGAAATGGATCAACGCCTACCTGATGTTTTTCCTCGCCATGCTCATCGCTAGCGTGACAGTGGCCTTCTTTTTGAAAAGGTGAGTTACTGAATGACCAACAGCCCCCGAAAATGCTGAAAATTTTAGCAGATTTCTAGAAAACTCTTTTTTCAAGATTTTTAAAATTTGTCCGAAACCTGAGCCCATTTTGAGCCAAGAAATGAAGGAAGCAGATTTAAAGTCTGCTGAAATGCAAGAATACCAGGGCAAAAAAGGTTACAAGAACAAGTTCGCTTTCTCAGATTCGATCTTTCCCAGGTTTTACGACGACGTGCGGGCGAAGCACAACTACTATCTCGGCGACGAGCTCTACAAAACAGACAATATCGTCCGCCAAGTTCTCCAAGACTACTGCTCTTATCTGATCCTCTTCAACTACATCATTCCTATCTCTTTGTATGTCACCATTGAAATGCAAAAATTCCTCGGGTCATTCTTTATGCAGTGGGACATTGATCTGTACGACCCCGAAACGGATCAGCCCTTTGTAGTGAACACGTCGGACCTCAACGAGGAGCTGGGTCAAGTGAACATCCTCTTTTCGGACAAAACGGGGACCCTCACGAAGAATGTCATGACTTTTCAGCAGTGCTCAATCAACGCCAAGAGGTACAGGCAGGGCGGCAGAGGTCTCCACGAGTACGGCAAGAACATTTCACTAAAACTCAGCGAGTCGTCGGTGAGTAAAAGAGAAACTGGCTTCGTAGGGAGGAAAACTGGCTCTGATCAAAATTCGTTTTTATTAAGGGAAACAAACTTTAAAGAGTAATTGAAGGAGAAACGGTGTCAAAGTCCAGATTCCTACTGGAAAATATTACATAAAACTTGAAAAAGTTTTTGTACCTTACTTCAATACATAAACATTTTTTCTGCGAAGGATTGTTCGCTGTTTAGAGAGTACTGGAAGATTTTTAATTCCAAGAATTAATTTTGGTTCCCTTTTTAGAAACACTGCTATGACTTCTTTGAGGCCCTTGCCCTCTGTCATACGGTTCAGGTTGCAGGAAAAATTGACATCGAAGGCATCGACGATGGCATCCATAACAACTTCCTGAACGTGGACGAGGAAACGGAGCCAAGCGAGAGTGGCCACGAGTCCGATCGAACGAGTGTCAAGTACACCTTCGATGCTGCCCCGCTGTCCCCCGATCCAAGTAAGAAGCTCCCTGAGGTTCAGTGCGACGAAGAAAATGTTGCTTTTCCAGCAGAAATCGAGACCCCCGAGTCAGGGTCGGTTCCTCCCTCAGAGGGGAAGCCCCACGTGCGACCCATCCCGACTCTCAGCTTCACCGAGAGCGACATCCGGAAACGCATGTTGAAGAACGACATCCAGATCAAGAGCCGGTCGCTCCAGCGAGCCATGTCGGACAACTATGAAGGCCTGAGCGAGTCCACCATGACCCACAGACGCACCTGGTCCGACATGCCCGTGATCCAGCCACCAAGGTTGACGGATGAAATCGGTGAGTTTGGCAGATTTAGCAATTTTTGAGACTAACTTTCGTTTCTTAGACATTGTGAACCTCCGCAGAAACTCCTCAAAGTCGAGTAGGGGGAGCAAGCTCTCTAGAACCAACACGAGGGAGTACTACGCGGCCGAATCCTACACCACCGACGATCTCATCGAGAGGCGCTATACTACGATTCGGGCGCGAGAGTACATCACGTTATTGGAGTAAGTATCGAACCTCAAAACCATCAATTTTCTTATATTTAAATACCTTCAGTCAGCTAGACTATCAAGCTTCATCTCCGGACGAGAAGGCTCTCGTGGAGGCATGGTAAGTTTTCCCAATTTTTGAATTCATTTGTAGTGCTCTAATTTCAGCGGGAAGCTGGGATTGATTTACACAGGGGACGGGAACGACATCATTCAGCTCAAGATCTCAGCAGATTGCATTAAAGTAAGAAACTATTTATTTCTCATTTTCCATTTACATACTTTGCAAAAAACAATTCTGAAGCTTGTTTCTGCAGATTTAAACACATGTTTAAAGCTTAGTCGGGGACGAACGCATTTGAGTGCATTTTCAATTCGCTTTGTTGCAAAAGTTGGGTCGAAGTGAAAATATTTTGTCCCGAATTCCGTCACTGTAGAAACTTATTGGACCCCTGACTTTGATCCCACAGGTCATAGAGTCTTAATGTAGAAGGATATTTTGCTAAATTTAATATCATCTAACATTTGCCCAAGTTTCAGCTCAATTGGAGTTAGTAAATTTTCGCCTCATATTAACTTTGGGAGGCCTTAGCTCCTCACTCTTAGGTCAAAAAGGCTTACTGTAGAACTGTTTTTTGCTGGATTTAATACTATCTAACAGTTGCCAAAGTTTCAGCTCAATAGGTTGAATTTGAAATTTTGCCCTACTGTTCGCCAAGGGAAGTCTTGGGTGGCCACTTATTGACCCCCAGAGTCCATTATTTTACATTTTTGAGACCATAACCCGAAAAAAAAATTTGCTTACTTTGTCATTTTACATTACCATTCTGAATTTCAGCTCAATCGGAGCAACGTAATTTTTCCCCCCTTCGGAGGCCTCTCACCCCACCCCCTTAAGTGATAGGGGCAAACATGTGTTCTATGATTTGCTAGATTTGACATGATGTATAACATATCCAAAATTCAGCTCAATCGGACGAAGTATATGGAACTTTCATACAACGGGAAAACCCCCTTAATTACCCCCCAGGCAGTTTTTCGGAAAAACCAAAACCTTTCGCCCACCCTCCGGACCATACATGACATCATGCAAAAAACCGCAGGTCTCTAGCTCTTGTAGTTTCGGAGCCTTTGTGACTCAGACGGACAGACGGACATATCGGACACATAAGTGCATTTTTTTCAAAATTGATGAAAATGCACTAAAAAAAACATGCTATTACTCAAAAGATGTTGAATCTACTTTTTATCAATATTTTTAATGTGTTTGTTAAAACAGGGAAAATTTGGGACAAGAAAATTTTATTTCGATTTATTTATTATTTTATTCTTCTTCATGTTTTTTCTCAATTTTTCAATCTTTTGTACTATGTCACTATGTCAAAAGTTTAAAATTCAAATATTAATTCTGAGATCGAAAAGTCGATTTATTTCTTTAAACCTGGCACATGTTTATTTCAGAAAAAAAGACCCAGCTCGAACGATCACGAGATCGTGCTCTTCAAGCGTCTCCAGGTCCTCGAGTTCACTTCCGACAGGAAGCGCATGAGTGTTATTGTGCAGGACAAGAACCGGCAGCTTTGGCTGTACACAAAGGGAGCCGAGAGCCACGTTCTTCCACTCTGCACAGGAGCCAAGTCCACGAAGGAGCTAATCGCTAGCACACAAAAACATGTGGACGAGTTTGCCAAGGAAGGACTGCGAACTTTGGCGATAGCGCGAAAAAAAATTACGAGGGAAGAGTATAACAAGTTTAACCGGGACCTCTTAGATGCCAACAACTCCCTCGCAGACCGCACGGCGAGAGTGGAAGAGGTCCAAAAGCAGATGGAGCAGGGTCTAGACCTGCTTGGAGCCACTGCGGTAGAGGACGCATTGCAGGTAAGAAAAATTTTTCAACCTCCGTATTTTTTATTCTGGAGACTACTCAACCTTTAATTGCAGGACGACGTGAAGGATGTGCTGACGGCACTGCGAGAGGCCAAAATAAAAATCTGGGTGCTAACGGGGGACAAGATTGAGACGGCTCTCAACATCGCCCAGAGCTGCGGGCACATCCCGGAGACGGCCTACCGGTACTTCATCGTGGGGATCCGAGAACGTGACGAGATCGTGCACCACTTTGAGTACTTTGGACACGAAATGCAGCTCCACAAAAACTTTCCCTTCGCGCTCCTCATCGACGGCGTGAGTCTGGCTACGGCCCTGGAGCACGCCCCCACAATGTTCCGGGATCTCTCCATCAGGTGTCACGCCGTCCTCTGCTGCCGTCTGAGCCCGCTGCAAAAGAGTGAAGTGGTGAAGCTGATGAAGACGGAGAAGTCCCGGCCCGTCTGCTGCTCGATCGGAGATGGGGCCAACGACGTCTCGATGATCCAGGAGGCCCACGTGGGTATCGGGATCGTGGGTAAGGAGGGCCGTCAGGCCGCCAGGTGCTCTGACTACGCCATCGCAAAGTTTAGCTTCATCAAGAAGATGTTCCTGGTGCACGGTCACTACTTCTCGGAGCGGCTGGCTCTTATGGCGCTTTACTTCTTCTATAAGAACTTCGTTTTTATGGCTATTCAGGTAATTTTTTGTCTTGAAAGAATTGAAGAATTAAAGATATTGTGAACATGCTGAGGGACTAGGAAGTCGCAGGAGCCAAATAATCCAAACACGGGGCTTCTTGGTGGGTCTTCTTCATTTTTAATTTGAAAACACTGACTACTTAAAAAGTTAAAACTAAACAACAACGGTTGGACTTTACAAGACGGTCACTCGAGACCCACTGCCGATTATCAGCACTGCTCCGGTTGAACCGCTAACACAATCAGCGGTGGAGCAGTGCTGGATTTGGGTCAGGGAGAGCCGTCACAATATCATTAAACTTTCAAACTTAGTTAAGATATTTAACCTTGATTTTTGGTCAAACACAATAGTTGGAGTTCGTCTCCCTCTGGAAGGGACGCAAAGATAAGAAATTTATTTAACTGAATTTTTCCACTTATGTAACTTCAACTGGAACCTTGCTCCTCAAATTTAGTACGGATTTTTCGTAAACGTTTCGTCACAATTGTGAGGCTTTATTCAACACACATATCTACAATGCATCATCAAAAACTTCTCAGAAAACTACAGGAGACAAAAATTTACAATGTTTAGCAGAAAAATCAATCTAAATATGACATTTTCAACAAAAATTCCTGAGAGAAAAATTTTACTCTTATAAGACCGTGAAAACAAATTGTCGTACTGATGAACAAGACAGAGAGACCAAAATAAGGATTCGAGAAGTGAAAGAAGACACCATATACACCCAGAATGACAAGTCCCTAATTATTACATTGCTGCTATCAGCATAGAGAGTTCTCCTGAAGCTCCTGGATTTGATAATTTGTTGTAACGTTACCAGTTAGAGGGTTAAGTCATCTTAGTGAATTCAAGCAACCTCAAAGACGTTTGTCTTTTTCAGTTCTCCTTCCAATCCGTGTCAAACTACTCGACGCAGTCCATCTACGACTCCATCTTCCTGACGCTCTACAACGTCGTGTACACGTCGATGCCCGTGCTGGTTGCAGCTCTCACCGAAAAAACGCACAAAGAGAATGTCCTTCTGAAAAACCCCATCCTTTACCTCGAGACAGTTGGCAACAGAAAGTTCAAGTGGCACTACTTCACTACGTGGGTGACTCTCGGGCTCTACCATTCCATGGTTATCTACTTGTTCACGTACTACTTGTGGAAACTCAACCCGGCTCTTCTTACAACGCCCCACACCCTACCGCTCTTTAGCTTCGGCTGCGCCCTCATTCACAACGTAGTAGTGGTCGTGAACCTCAAGCTTCTTCTCAAAGTCCAGTACAAAACACACGTCCTCACGCTTACTATTTTGCTGTCAATTTTCGCTTTCTTCGCCTCCACCTACGTCTACAACATTCTACCTATGTAAGTACCATTCTAAAAACATTTTCAACTTATGAAAAGTTCATACTGAGTAATTTTATGATTTTCCAAAACACGTAAGTAGCTGTTAAATTAGGTGACTTGAAAATAGAAGTCAATCTTTTTTCGGAAATTTCAGCAGACAATTTTAAAAAGAAAAACAAAGAAACTTTGAATAGAAAACAAGAGCAATTGATCAATCAACCGTAGTTTTTGGCTAGTTCTCTCTCATGGTGTCATGCAGTTTGATATTTGTTCATATTCATATAAAATGCAGTTTGATTTTGTTCAAAATTTACTTTGGCAATTCAGCTCTGCTTCAATGGAAAGTGAATGTTATTAACTTATTATTCATGAGTTATTAATTTATTACCTTCATCCTTCAGCCCTCTTCATCATCGATATATCGTAGTTTATTATTTTTGATAGCAACAAGTTGTTGAATCGTGTTCATTCTTTCTTAAACATTTAAGACAAAAATATGTTATTGTCCGAAACAGAAAATCGCCACAAATTAAAATGTCCAGCTTTAGAGTAATTCACATAATAATTTCAACTTAATATGCAGTTTTAAATGTTTTTCAATTTGTATCAAGAGTTAACAGCCCATTACATACAAATTTGTCTCCTAACTTGTTGTTCCTCTAAAAGTCTAAAGAAAGTCAAAAACTATCAAAATCAAACTCAATCAGCTGAGTGTCCATGAAATAATCCTATTTTCTCCGTTTTCAGCGGTTTTGACGGAGATTTTGCCTACTCGTACAGCAAGATAATGCGTTCAGTAAGTTTCTGGCTGCTGTCCATCCTCATCTTGATAGCAAGCCTGATGCCTGACTTCTTCCTTATGTCGATGAAGAGCTTCGGCTGCAAGTTCAGCTCAATCTTTCCCGGACCCGGACAAATTTCCAGCCGTATCAAGACAAAAATCGGAACTCGAACGGAGAATGGGGTTTACACGACAACTTTGTGAGAGCAAAACTTCGTAAATGTGCCAAAAATGTCCAAAAACGTAGCATAAGTTCTTATCTAGTCGTGAAATTTTTTACCATAATTTAAGTCCAGACAAAAGTTTTGAATAAACGTGCTAAGTAAATGAGGCTGTTTTATCAATTTTCCATGCGAAACTGGAGAGCGACGAGCACATACGTGACGGTGGCTCCGAACAGCTGAAATGGAGTGATAAGTCTACCATAATTAAAATTCAATTATTCGAAATGGACAATCAATACTCACCGAGGGCAATAGTTGTGCGGTGCAGGTGAAAATTCCAGAACCAGAAATGGCTGGAGGTGTGAGCATTACATGCCGCATTATCATTTCAATTTGAGTGGACTCGTGCACATCAAGGTAGCAGGACTTAATCAGGCTGGCGGTTGAGATGATTGTGTCACGCTGCAACGATAAAAGTTTAATGCTGGAGGCCATAAAATATTTCCAATGCGCCATTTTGGAACGACTGAAAGCTTCTGCGGCTGGCTGTTCAGAGTTCAAACGAGGATTCGCGGAAAATATCGGAGATAATTTTAGTGCTTCAATGAATTATTTAAATCCTAAATGGAAACGTGTGATGTTGTAAATTTATGCTAGTGGCCACAATATCGTACTAAGCTTTCTAAACCTTTTAAGAAATACATTAAATTTTTTAACTCAAAGAAAAAATTCAGAAAAATGTGAGGTAGGATGCTGATATTCTGATTTTTTTTCCAACTCTCTTTATGGGCTAAAAATCTTATGTGTGAGAATTAACGATTTTTCAACATATCGGTTGCCAATTTTTTACGCTTTGAGGAGATTACTTGAACTTTTAGACGCAAAAAGGAACCATTACCATTCTGCTCAGATCATCTGCTGCATGAATCTCTATTACGACTGCAAGAAGTGTCAATGCCACTTTCGCGAGACTCAATATCGCCAATTTGTTCCACTGACCGCTAATCAATATCAGAAACAACAGATAGCTGTTGAGAACCACGATGACTAGCGTCAGGCTCATGCTCACTGCAATCTGCGGGTTCATGCAGTCGTTCACGAGTCCCTTGATTTTCATCACCTCGCCGTACGCCGTCCGGATTTCAGTGATTTTAGTGCAAATCCTGAGAGTGGCGCTGTCGGAGCGTTTTGTGCTCGGTTCCTCCATCAGGTCGTGCTTGTGGTCGACGGTGCTTTCTGTCCTCTTGTTTGTATCGTTGTAGACTGCAAGGGTGCTGTCGTGGACGCTCTTGCACATGGACATCATGATTTTCGAGAAGAGACTGCAGTCGAGGGCAGTGAAGACGAAGGTTGTGACGTCGAAGCAGGACGCCAGCTGGTCAGCGAAGTAGAGCCACGGGCTTCTGTAGAATAGTACCGTGTCACCAGAGTAGAAGATAGCCACGACTGCGACGCTAAGGAAAACAAGGATAGAGAGGATGATGGCGACTTTGTAGTACGTGAGACGCCGAATCTCGCGCTCGCAGTCCTTGGAAATGGCGCGCTCGAGGCCTCTTGGGGGGTCGTAGATCAGACTGGAGAGCTGATTGAGGGCCACAGCCCGGCCTCTGGCCTGGGTCCAGTAAGACAGGATGATGCAGAAGGCGGAGGACTGGTTGATGAACTCGATCACAAACAGAATCTTCACGACGTTCTGGACTTCTCCCGTCGAGGGCCAGTGCTGCATCTTCATGACAATTATGGCGATGAAGCCGGCCCCAAACACGAACCAGAGAAAGATGCTGTAGAGACTCCATTTGAAGCGTGCAGGAGAAGTCTTTGTGGCGGGCTTGAAGGCTATTGGGTTGAAGCCCAAGACGTGGCTCAGGAGCAGGGTGGGCCAGATGAGCCCCACCATGCAGATACTGATGTCCTGTCGGATTTGTAGGGGCATCGCTGGACTTCTACTCTGACTGCAGCCGGCGCCTCTAACTGGGGTTCTTTTATACGAGCCAGTGTCCGAGATGTTATCGTTTTAATTAAATTTCGGGAAATTAACGGTATTGGTTCAGTGGTGGAGGTTCTAAGACTAAAAGAGTAATGTCGTTTTAATTTTTTTTTAATTCGAATATTTTTTTTTTGTTTTTTTTCCCTGAAAACAACTGAAATTGGAAGGCATATCTCAGTAACTTCAACGCCAATATCCGTAATTCAATAAAAGCATGAAGAAAGAAAAGTGGCTTCAAGATTTTTTCAAGGTTATTTAAAAATTAATTTTATCTACCAATAGTTTTCATGTTGAATTAGAATTCTGTGAACAAACATAAACTTAATTTTTCAAATACAAGTGGTAACATAGGTTCAAGATGTGGTTTTTGGGATGTCTTGGTAGAATGGGACCTCCGCATATCACCAACCTTAAAAATTCCTTACTAAATACAAACAGTAAAAAGATTGATAGAATTTGGTTAAAATAGTCAAAACGCCTAACCTCCCATTAGCTCTTCCCATTGGTTCCGTCGCAGAGAGGTTTTACCTTCCCGAAGGTCAGCAGCGTGGGACTTAAACACGTCAATTGAAATGAATGACACAAACTTTATTCAAATCGAATCAAATTAGTAGTACTTGGGGTTTTCCTCGCACGGGAAAACGGATGGGGGAGGCGTCGGGAGTCGGTCCTCGCAGGGCACCCTGACGACTGGTGGAAGAGGAGTGGGCGGTTCCTGGACTGGGAGGCACGGATCGGCGTGGGTTGCGACAGGAAAGTCGGGGATCAGAGGCAGGGGCTCCTTGATGGGCTCTGGTTCCCTGACGGGAAGGGGCTCGGGCAGTGGCTCGAAAACAGGCTCTGGCTCCTTGAAGATGGGCTCCACGACCTCCGGTATGACTGGAAGAGCTGGGAGGGGCTCCACTCTGTCGAGGCAGGGGTCTCTGGTCTCCACTAGTACCTGCACAGGCTTCACATTATCAAGACAGGGTACACGGCTGTCGACGACTACGGGAGGGAGTGGACGGGGCTCATCGTGGACGATTCCACCGAGCGAGGGCACGTACGGGTAGGTCAAACCGCCCAAGCCAGGGTATAAAAGAGGAGATCCGAGTCCTCCGAGTCCGAGACCTCCAAGCCCAAGACCTCCTAGTCCAAGACCTCCTAAGCCAAGACCTCCGACGATGGGACGAGGACGAACGGGGAAAATCGGCAGGTTGTTGGGAGTCTCCAGATGGGGGGCAATCACGGGGGTGGGATCATTGCAGGGCTCGTCCACTCGAACTTCCGGTAGTGGCTTGACTCCGCTAAAGATGGCACCAGTAGACTCCACGATGCGCTCGGGAATCTTCGTGATCTGAGGGGGGAAGGTCTCCACGACGGTCTCCGGGACTCTGACTTCGGACACGAATCGGGAAAGAGGTCTCACGACGCGTCTGAGTCCGCTAAAGCGGTTGGTGAGATCCCACACGAAGGTTTCTGGGGCGTCAGCGGGGGCTAGGACCTGGGGCTCATCGGCGAGGATTTCTGGAAGCGGCTCCACGACCTCGGGAATACGTTCTTCCACAACTTGCACCAAGGGCTGGTTGCATGGCTCGGGGGCTCGAACGCCGGGAAGGACGGTCTTGATAATTCCGGGATAGAGGGGTGAGGCGGAGGCCAGAGCAAAGAGGCCCAAGAGAATGAGGAATTTCTGGAAGATAGACGTTAGAACAGAGCTGGGTTTTTTAGAAGAGTTTACCATCTTCAGATTTCACGACTGAATGCCAGGAGAAGAGAAGCTTGAATTGGTGTGCAACTGCACGTCTGCGGTATTTATAGGAGGTCGGGTCAGGTGTAAGATTCGGTGAGAGTAGAAGACCAGGAAGTTTCCACAACAACCAGAACGTGCTCTAGTAGAACAGGTTTGGAGATGCGCTCGGCTGATATCGTGGTCAAGTGCATTTTTGGTCGCATAAATCTAGTTGCCGTATTCTAATTACGAGTGTGCCCACTGTAGGGATCGTGAAAAATAGGGAAATGAAGATTTCAGTAAACTTGACCGCTCGCAATCACCTTCACCGGCGATACATAAATAGCACTCATGAATGAAAACTGGAAAGTCTTGATTTTCAATGCAGATTAGTTACGAACAAGTTTTTGAAATTAAATGTTAACTTAGGGAAAGATTTTGAACTAATACTTATTCCAAGTGAAATTACATAAATGTCATTAAAAAATGTCAAAAAATTGGTTGAAATCAGAAAAAATGAATGAAAAAGTTAGCAATTTGACATTTAGCAAGGGCTTTAGACATAATTTTACTATAGATTAGGATTTTGAGTTGTGAGAACCAATTGAACGAACAATTTCAGCCCCTAATGAACTACCTTCGTCCAAACGTCCAATTTCGGATAAAAAAAGGTCTAATTTATTTTTGAAATACTCTCTAAGTTCCTCTTTTTTATTCTCTTTTTCAATCCTACCTACAAAAGTCTTTCAGCAAGAAGCAACTTTCTAGAAATTTATTCAAATCCGTTACTTAGACACTGTAGCAACATATGAAGGAAGAAATTTCAAATAAAGTTTTTGGAAAAATCTTCTGTGATTTCACAATATTGCACCCCAGAAATTATATGAACCGCTACCACCATCCCCTGTACCTCAAAAAGTAGCTTTCAAATCAAAACAAAACTTTATACTCTTGCTTACTGACCCCTGATTAGTCAACACAGACTCCATGAATGTTCTGCAGATGTTCCGTTTTTAATAAATCTTATTTTAGTCCTCCGCGAATTTTCCTTCACTCCAAGATTTCATTCAGCGAATCACATAATCAGAGTTGAGTCACTCTTTGAAAACGTCAACATGCGAGATAAAACACAGTCTCAGGCGTTTAAACATTCATTTTGCTATTTTTATTAAGTTTCCTCTCTTTGTCTGGAATAGCCTCCATTAATATACGTCTATTAGTCATTTTGTTGGTATATCATGTCACTTAACGCTATAGTTTCTGTTAAATATCCTTCAGACCTCCGTTTAACGTCAAAATAGTCAACATTGGTACAACATCAGAAAGCCAATTGGGGGTAGCCATCGGTATTTGGGGGAATGTCCGTTTGTCCAAAGAAGAAAACACGGGCTTAACTAAAGCTGCAGCACGAGTTGGTTTTCCTTGCGGTCTTGTAGAAGGCCTTGCTGGCGTTCGAGAGATCCTCGGACTTAACGACTAGGTCGTCCAGCTTTTCGCCTCTTTCCAGCACGGCCTCGATCGTGTTTTTGAGTATGATCTTCGTCTCGTCTAGGTCTTCCTGGATACGCATGAGGTTGTCGGCCTGACGGGGATCCTGATACTTTTGCAGATATCCCGGCAGCAGCGTGAAGGCTATCGAGGATTCCGAGCCCGCAGGCCACAAGTCGGACGGTACCTTTTCCGTGAAGTCGTCGAGGATCTTTGTGATGAACGTGTGGGCGACCCTCGAGGGGTACTCGTGGTCCGCTATCAGGATCCCCGCTAAGTTGTCTGCCCTCACGTAGACATGGCACATGTAGACGTCTTGCTTGACCGACTGTCGGGTCGCGGGGTTGGTGCGTTCTACTATTGTCTTGCTGGCAAAGCTGAGGAGAGATGTTAAAGAAATTATTCAACATTTGGAGTACGGAGACCAGGCACAAGCTTACTAGTGTCGTTCGAAAACTTACCTAATGAATTCCTGGACGGCTCCTCTCTGGAAAAAGCTGAAGCTCGAGAGGTCGTAAGCCGCCTTGAGCAACCGGCCTTCTGTGGAAGTCTTGTAAAAAACGCTTACGGAATAAAGCTTGACCATTTTAGCTGATTATTTTTAATGCGTTTTCAAGGTTCTCTGCAACGAATCAAAATGCTACGAGGCCGCGTCTCTTGAGGGGAGTATTCCTAGTTTTCTGATTGGCTCCGTCGTGTTGCGCAGTATTGATCGCTAAAATTGACTAAAAAGCTCCTAATTTCGGGGAAAACTTATAAAATTTGCTGGTTCTTATTTTCTGTCTGGGTGAGACGTAAACAAAGGATTTGACAGCTTGGAATTTGAAAAAGCCGTTATAAAGCCACGATCAGTTTTTTATTTCGAAGTTTTTTATTTCGAATTTCGGTCAATGGACAACCGTGAGTTATTTTATTTGGTAGAAATTGAATTCGTTAGTTAGAAACAAGCCACATTTGTGCGAAGTTTTGGTCACAAGTTTAAAAGGCTCGGATCACATGACTAGTATAAAAATCAATTTTAGACTACTTGAATAAAACCCAAATCAAATATTGTAAAATCAAAAATCATTACTTTTGAAAGATCTTTAGTTTTTGCAGCTCTAAAAATAAAATACTTTGCGTCACGACGGGTAAGACGCCCTCGTCAGTCGTCATAGTAATTTGAAACCCATCAATCAAACCTCGACATCAATCAATTAAAACGTCGTTTGTCGATGGTATCGGAGCCCTTTAAAGGTCCGAGAGTCCTTCCAGGACTTCAGTCGCCTCAAAATGCCCAACCAAGTAGCCCCAAAAAGCTCGGAAAGCTGCAAAATATGCTTCTGCTTCACTTTGCGCTATATGATAAGTGCTTGCCGCTGGTTCGGACTTGCACCCATCAAGACCCTACCGCACGACCACAGTGCCATCGAGTGGGTGAAGGAGGACGCCGGTTGCAAGTATAAGGCTTCAAAGCTCTTTCGTTTCTACAATTACCTGGAAATATGCGTCCTGGTGACCATGATGGCCGCCGTCTACTTCTACGACCAGGAGTACAAAGGCAAGGACGAGAACATGACGAGCGTGCTAAATGAGTGGATTTACATCGTCTACAGCATCCTCATGGTTTATTACTGCACCAAGAACTCGCACAAGTTTGTGGCAAACCTCAATGAGGTCTCGGAGTTTCTGAAGTACGGCCTCATTTGTGACAAGGCCAAGAAGTCGATGACCCTAAGGTTCTGGGTCGGATGCGCCCTAGGCATCTCGCAGATGTGCATTCAGATCGGCGTGCGAGTTTATCTCGCCCTGAAGAACGACCATGAGTACAAGGCGAATGCCATCTTCTACCTGGGACTCGTCTACATCCAGCTTTACCACAACATGCCCTTTCTCTTTAGCTACCTCTTCACGAGCACCTGCCAGGTTTACCGCCAGCTCTTTGACTGCTTCGAGCCATGCCTCAAGAAAGTTCTGGGTAAGTTTCACTCAGCAATTTTAAGGGGTATTTCAAACCAATTTTTCATGCTCTGAAGAAATGAAAAACTTTTGTGAACCCTAGTTCAGCAACGAAACGGCGAGGATGAGAAGCATTATCACGTGAGCTTCTTGGAGTGCGCCAAATTTCTCGAAATGACTGACTTTTCCCGCCGTTTACACGAGAAAATCCGCCAGAGCCTTCTCCGATTCAACGAGGCCTTCAACCCCCAGATCTTCATCCACCTGTGCATTGAGCTCCTCATGATTATCATGCACCTCTACGCCATAATCACCTACTATGCCGTCGAGCACGTCGAGTCCGAGGACAAGGAGGCTGAGAATGTCCTCGACTTTGTCTTCATCGTGACCCATTTGATCATGCTGGGACTCTTTCTGCTGGCTGCTCAAGACATCAAGAACGCGCAAAACGGAGCTATCGACCTGCTCAACATGTACGCTGCTGAGCACTTGACTGCAGAAGAATACTCCCAGATCCGGCTTTTTTCGGTCAAGATGCAGGCTCTTCCGACCCAAATCATGGCCGGGAGACTCTTTGTGGTGGACATTGAGTTGCTGGCCCCCCTTGTGAGCTCCATTGTAACGTACTTGCTCGTGGCTTTACAGTTTAAGTGGCCCGAGAGGGGCTCAGCAAATCAGTTAGCCTAAATCACAATGTCTTGAAAAGGAATTCATTTATTTTATGACTTCATGTTATTTTTCATCTAAAACACACATTAATCTTTTTCAAAAGAAAATCTTCTAAAACTTAGACGAACTTATTACTCGCTTAGCTAAAATTTAAATTTTAAAACTCCATCGTACATTGAAGCTGTTTCCCCCTCCGGCAGATCTCTTCAAGGATCTCTGAAGCCATGCTCTGCTGACTTTTCAAATCAAAGAGATAACTACTTATTCGTCTCTAAACTTTTGTGTGCTGAAATAAGGCTGCGAAGAAAGTTTTAACAAAAATCAAATGTAATGCTAATGAATGAAACGTTAATCCACTTTTTCACAGCTTACAGTAGAGTTCGCGTAATACAAACTTCGTCTAATATAAACGAATTTTGGTTCTCCCGGCCGTCTCTCGATTTCACATGAAATTGAGTTCATCTGATATAAAGTTCGCGTTGTATACATTATTTTGCCCTCTCCCCTGAGATTGCTCTTATGCGAATTCTACTGTAAATTTTGGCTCTAAGAAATTCACATACCTCAAAAAGAGTTTTTCTTCTCTAATCTTCTTCTCCTCAGTTTAGTCATAAATAGTATCTCGAAAAAATATGTTGTTGTGTGAAACAAATAATAATAAAAATATAAATTATTAGTGGGAACAAAAACTGTAGTTCACGCTGTCAAAGTTTAACAGCTAAATTGAACGGATCACCGCTCCCTCTTTGGGCATCTCTGAAAACACTCGGCGACTTTTTGCTGGTTGATATTTTCGTTCTGCATTTTAGCAATTTAAGAGCAAAAATAGACCTCTTTAGACGAGTGAAACTGCACAAAAGTGCGAGAGACAGCCAAAGCCATCGAATGAGCGTCGGGAATCGACGGGCTTCAGTGAAAAAGTGTTGAAATTCGGGCGCAAGAAAATCCGGGCCCACGGAAGCAGAACGTTTGACAAACGCGATGGCTAGAGGCAGGGGTAGAGGAAAGGCAAGAGGGAGGGGCGGGAGAGGGAGAAAAGCAACTCGTGTTATCTCATCGGACGAGGAAGAGTCCGTGCAAGAAACGCAAAAAGAGTCGACAGCAGAGACAGAGGCAGGTCCGAAAGACGCAGAGAAGATGGAGGTGGATGAGCAGAAAGTGGAGGCAAACACAACAGAGGAACAGACGGGCAACGAGCCGGAGGAGAACCGTCAGACATTCGACATGGAGGCTGACATTTCTCAGCTCGAGGCTCCCACTTTCACCACGATTTCAAGGGGCCCCCCCGAGCCCATGCTGCACCTCACCTGGAATCACAAGGTTAACCTCATCGGCGAAAAGGTCCTCAACCCCATGATCTACTGCTGCGACCAGTGCGAGAAGCCCATTCTGGTATACGGTCGCATGATCCCCTGCAAGCACGTCTTCTGCCTCAAATGCGCCCGCAACGAGACCCTGAAGGTGTGTCCGCGGTGCAAGGAGAAGGCCATCCGGGTGGAGCAGACGGGACTCGGCACGATCTTTATGTGCACTCACGGTGGCACCCGCTATGAGAGCAAGGGCTGCCGCAGGACCTACTTGTCCCAGAGAGATCTGCAGGTGAGCTTTATTGAGTCGAAAATCGTATTAATTTAAGCTTTCCCTCCGATTAAATCAAGAATATACCGAATATTTGAATGTGTCCACCTTCCACCTTCCAGCTTTTTAAATGTTTCTAATGGCTTAAAGAACTTGTCAAATATTAATGCTTCTTGTGGGTAAAGCCAAGATTTTTAAAAAACTTTTTTTGATGAAGCTTTCGGCTTTTAAGCCATCCTCAGCATCACTTATATATAAAAATAGAACTTGTCAAAGTTTATTGGAATTGAAAGTACAAGATTAAACATTTTTGAAGGCACGAACTAGATCTTGTTTAGGAAATGAGAGTTTAGGGATAAGTAGTTAATATTTTTACATCAATAGGTTTATTCTCTTTGATCAAGTTAACCTTCTTATGTTCAATTTTCCAAACCTTTTAAGTATCTATTGATTGGTTGAGAAACCATTTGATAAAAATTTTGTATGTATATAGCAGTTACTTACAAAAATCAAATTGCATAGTTAAGTTTTTTTTTTAAATAAATCAAAATTACACATATTATTTCATACAATTTAAAATTTATAAAACTGAATCATCTCAGGCAAGGTAAAAGTTTATCATAAATTTTTTGGGTTTTATTTCTGAACTCTCGTATTTCATGAATGACAAAACCTATAGATGGAATTTTCCTAATCACAATTTGACCGTTCTAGATGGTTACAAAACGTTTGGAGAGAATAGTTCAGAAAAGTTTTGCAGAGTTCAGATACCACAAACTTTCTGAAAAGAGGGTCGTAAATTCTAAAAACGAGTACAATTAATAAAAATGAAAAAAATTTATTGAAAAATGCAAATTTTATGCTTACAGGCTCACATAAACCACAGACATGTCAGCACCCCGGCAGTAGCGCGGCTTGAGAGCCTCGCAGTGAAGGTGTCGGAGCCTGATTGTAAGGCAGCTAGTTCGAATCCTTCCATTGTTTCGAAGAAGGCCACCACGGGGGTCCGCACTCCCAGCCAAGTCCGATCAAACTCCCAGAGTGACTCCGAGTACACTCGAGGCCCCGGGACCCCAACCACCAACGCAGCTCCTCCCGAGTCCCCGCAGCTAAACTCCTCGACACCCTCTCTGCAGCAATACTACAGCCCCACGTCAACATCCTACTTCGGGGTCCCGCCCCCCATGGCAGCTCCGGTTTATGGAATCGCCGGGATGCCCATTCCACCCACGCTCGCCTCCGCCCAGCAGCGGACTCCCGGAGCCACTCAGGGACAGAACTTCTTCGGCAACTACCCTTATTCGGTTAGGAAACTGCCCTTCATGAGTTTTCAAAGCTGATCTTGTTCCGTTCCAGACTTCGACCCAGAGTCAGCCGGTGCAGTCAGACCCCACCCAGGCTCCCAGAAGTCAGAGTCAATACTACAGATGAGTAAAACTGAAGACCAAAGGCCACGTCAAGACGAGGAAGAGGGAGTGAGCCTGGCAATGATATTAACCTCTTCAAAATAGACTTCAAAATGCACAATGCATTTCCAACTTGTAAATTAATGCAATGATAAAATCGACCATTTATGGAAAATGTTTTAGAAAACTTGTGTTTGTGTTCAGACTCATGCGAACTGCTTTAAACCGAGATGATTGATTCCAGTCTGGGCCTCTTTATTTCTCTAAAGTAAAAAAAATATCGAGGTCTCAAGTCGATTATTTGACACCTCAGGTCTAATCGAGATCTCCATAGCTCCTGAGAAGAAGTGATATGTGGGATTTCTAACAAAAGCCTAATACAAATATTTTTAGAGATTTCAATCTGTTAGAAAAAATTTAGAAAATTATGTGCAAAAATGCTCTCTTACTACTGTTCTTCTCTAATCAGATTTGTTTTATGCTACAAGGCTTGGGACGACTCTACTCTTATCTACTTTTAAGAAAAATTTATAATCTGTTTTAACGGCTTATTTTTTTTGAACTCGAGGAGTGTCAAACTTCGAGCAAAATTTCGAGTAACAAAATCAACGGTTTCGTCTATTGACAAAGAAATGTCTTCCTTCCTGAAATACGTATTCTGTGAGCGCTGCGGAATTCGCAGACAACAGAATAATCGGCTCTTCATTGCGAGCTGCAAGCATTTATTCTGTAAGAACTGCGTCCAGAATAGTGGCTCTAAATGCGCTGTCTGTCTCCTGCAGGTCAGGTTTCTAGAAATCGGGCCATCCATGCCTCCCAACGTGCGAGCTTACCTGGAAGGGCCGAAGAAGGAGCCACTGTGTAGTGTAAAGAGTTTCCAAATAGGCTTACTGCAAGCTTATAACAAGTCTCGCAAGACTTTGGGAGGCAAGCTAGAAGCTCTCAAGAAGGAGATCAAGTCGCTGAGAACAGAGGCCTATAGCTTGAGGGTTGTGAAGGAACAGAAACTCATCGAGCGACTGAAGAAGCCGATTACATCGATTGAAAACCGGAGACTTCCTTCGAGAGCCTTAGGTTCCTGGGGACCTCAAGCAGCCAGAGGGGCAGGAAGAACTCCTGGGAAGACTTCCCCCTTCTTCTTGAACCGTACTGGTAGAGAAAACGAGATCAAGCCTAGTGGGTCTCAGTACTCCATCAAGTCTCCTTATGGAAACCACTCAAGGTTGAACTTTCCACCAGTATCCTCGCCATCGGCAGACTTCAATGCTCCTGGACACTCTGGAATCAGAGACCTACGACCCCCAGGTAAGTAAAGAACTTCGAGATCTTGGATCTGAACTTAACTTTTAATACCTTGGCAGATTTGGGCAATCTTGGCAGATTCGGGCAAACTCCAGGAGCCCAGAGGTTTGGCAACTTTCAGTACAGAGCGGCTCCGACTGGGCTAGAGCGGATTAGAGAGGCCGAGGAGACCAGTTTACGCAATCCTGTGAACAAGTTCTCGTTCCCTGCCAACCGATTCACTTTTAACAGACTTTCAAAGTGATCTCAAGACTGTTCTCATTTAAGTTTCTGTTAAAAGCATCAGATCTCCAGACATGAAAAATCGCTACTAAAAAAGTTTTGAGGGACAAAATATATTTTAGATTTACGTTTGTTATTCTCTGGGGGTTGGGATGAGCCGTTGAGGGACTGGTCAATATAGTTGCTTCTAAATGTGTTGAGCCTGTGTTGCAGGAATATTTTTAGTAAACTTCAAACTCCAAACTTAAATTTCTTTCCCTCTTGAACAACAAGAATCATTCTGCAATCTAAACATAACACAAATTAGGATTAGATACATAAAACGTAACTTACTTTCGGTGTCGCCGTTTCAGAGCTACTTTCAATATTTCTTTGTTGAATATAAAATTCAATTAATGATTGACGACCATAAAGAAGCTAAGTTAAAAATGTTTGAGTTAATTTTTTTCCGTGACCAAATCGCATTCTCGTGCTCCGCACTCGGCACACAGAGATCCGTCGTACGGTACATTCATGAATGAAACACTTTCTACGACCATGCAATGCAAGCACACTGTACGAGCCAGCTGGTGCTCAGGAATTACTCAAAACGTAAACAACAGAATCGCTACTGTCCACTAAAATCCAGGATTTCAAGGTCAATTAACGAGTTTCAGGGCGTAATGAGTGAAAACATTCGACTTGTACTGCTGTTCAGCGGAAAGAGGAAGAGTGGAAAGGACTACCTCACAGAGAAGCTTCTCGAGAAGTAAACTTTCACCTGTGATCTCCCAAATCTGAGTTTCTCCGTTGCAGAATTGGGGACGACAAGGCCCAGATAGTGCGTATTTCGGAGCCTATCAAGTCGACGTGGGCCTCGAAGCTGAACCTGGACATCAAGGAGCTGCTCGGGGACGGGCCGTACAAGGAGAAGTATCGCAAGGAGATGATCGAGTGGAGCGACGGGGTGCGCCAAGAGGACCCCGGGTTCTTCTGCAGGGAGGCTATGGCGACGGCAAAGAAACCGCTGGTGATTGTTAGCGACATAAGACGCAAGACGGACATCAAGTGGTTCAAGGAGCATTATGGCGAACGGATTCGGGCCATCCGGATCTACGCGGACGAGAGTGTGCGGTCGAAAAGGGGGTGGCAGTTTCAGGAGGGGGTTGACGACATCCAGAGCGAGTGCGACCTCGACGACTACTTCCTGTGGGATCTTATGATTGACAATGGAGACGACACGCAGACAGAGCGGAGCGTCCGGGAGCTGCTTGAGTTTGTGACAAAGCAGTAGTTTTTAGAACGGGCTTCAGAATTAGACTGTAGATGACCCAGACCCAAAAAACTACATAGACCAAGCATACAATGGTTATTTTCAAAAGAATACGAGAAAACCTAAAATGTTTCAGATCACGGTGAAGTCCTAAAGGGAAATGGTGGGATATTTCATGTTATTGTTGGATGTGCATACGCAAAGCATAGGATACATTTGTAGTCAAATAATAGTTAAAGAAGTATGTACCGTTAGAAATTTTAGTGGGCCGAGAGATTTTTAATTCAAAAACTGTCCCTATATATTATTTTTCGAATTAGCTTTAAAATAGCATCTATGACATCTTTATTATTTTCACTTCAAAATTATGGGATTCCGAAGTGTTTGATTGTCCATGCTTGGTCTTTGTGTTACTTTGAGTTTGAGGTAGATAAGTATTCTGTTATTGGAAGCACTTTCAGGGACCTCCGCGGGCTGGCTGTGCGGGTTACCACTGGTTTCGACTTTCGTCTCTGGGCAAAGACCGTTTCGGCTACTTGAGCACAAATTTTTCTGCTATTTTTGCAATGAATGTTTTGAAATATTTACCAGATAATATTTGTATTGTTATATGCAGCTTCATAAGGTCACATTATTTATTTACATATATACATAGTGTCGCTACGACCAATAAATGACTTATTCTTATATGTTTCGAAAGCACTATTTTTACTGAGTTCTCAAGTACGCATGTACTTATTTGAGGAAAATCATTAAAGGTAAAACAATAAGGTAAAACAAATTTATTGTTTCTCAAACTAGAAAACTAATTTTGGATATTTTTTATAAAGAAAAATTTATCACACATTCTAAATCAATCCAAATATTCCAAACCTTCAATTTTTTGTTACTCAAAGAAAAAGACGTCCTTCTGTGATCCAGTTCACCATTTATTGAATTTCCATTATCCTACTACATTCACAATGCTCTACTTCACTAAGTAATTTTCATAATATTTGGGATTTCGTTATGTGTTCTCAGAAAACAACGAGAGCTCGATAAAAGATACCTTACAGCTACTTCAAAGTGCGTAAACATACGATACGAGTTGAGAGTAATACAACAAAAGAAGATAGCGAATTAACGACTCTCAGAAGTCAGAACGCTTGTCGCGGTTCTTGCTCCGGATCTTGGTCCTCAGCTTGAAGGCCTCCGCGTTCATGAACTTCTTCTCAGCCTTGCTACGACCCAGAGAATGGGAGGAGAAGGCGTCTAGGATGGGCCCAAGCTGCATGACGTCGCGGACCAGCGGGTTCTCAGTCAGATGGCGGTTGATCCCGGGGCCCATGACGCCACAGAGCGACGTGTACTGGTGGTGGATGGCCCAAGTGTCGATGATGAGCGACTCCTTGCCGAAACGCACGTTGATCTCGGGCGACTCGTCGTCCTCCAAGTAGTGCAGGACGTCTCTAAAGGTGGCGCGCTGGGTCTTGCGGTCCCGCTTGGCTCGGAACTTGTGCGAGTCTGTGGCCAGTTTCTTGGTGGCGTCTACGAGGTCAGGGAGGTAGTCCTCGAGAAACTCGTCATCGTGCGAGCGGCCGGCTTCAAAGATGAGGGCGAAGATCTCTCCGGCGATCATGCGGACCTCAAGGTGAGCAGAGCTGAGGAGCCCAAAGAGACTCTTGATGGAGGGCAGGGCTGAGCTTTGGTGCGCCATGCGGGAAACATCAGAGGGAGGTAGGAGAGTCAGCAGTAGACCCCAGGCGCCCAGGGCAGAGGCGTGCATAGTGGCGACTTTGGCGCCGGCAGAACTGGGCGAGTTATCACCCTGAAAAAAGAAACATGTGAGTCAGTTTTGGAAATTTAGCTCATTAGGATAAATGAACTTTCTAGAAATCACACATGGCAAAACCATATGGTTAAGCTGCACTCAGAACAGAAAATTACCTTCAAGTAGCTTCCGCTAAAGATCTGCTCAAAGCTCTTCATGAGGGAGCTGATGCTTCCGAGGTCGTCGTTTCCAAGGAAGTTCATGACTCCCAGAGACAGGCAGCACTGAAATTCAAAAAAATTGTTATAAATTGAGAATCGAGTGAGAAGTGCGTAACTCTCTGCTCCAACATTGATCTATCTATGAAGAATGAGCTTTGATTGGCTTTCAAAAATTATGGGCTCATAGACTCTTCAACTCTAAAAATCACTTAAATCATCTCTAATGATGAAGTAGTTATGAAAGGTCGAAAATAAAACAGAGCAAAAGCCTAAAGGAAAACTACTCATAGTTTGAGAAAGATTCAATAGCTCAGTAAAACGGCAGCTTCCAGTTATTTTTCCTGAATCGCCTCAGTATCGCTTGTTTGAGTCATTTGCAATATCTTATTCGCCTGCTAAGTGAGGTTGCAGCCTTGTATTCATAGAAATTAGAAATTAAAACTTCATTACACGCCTCCGCATTGCGAATGAGGTGCAACCAACACAGGCTATCAGCTGAGCCATGACTCACATAGCCATCGTGCGCGTTATTTCGCAAAGTGCGGAAACTTTGTGCGGTGATGGCGTCACGATTGCTATCTCGTGACGTCACTCAGCATCACAACAACAAGAACATGTGAACCTCATTGACTCTCCCTTGCGCACTTTTGATTTCGCGACTTGATGAAATTTGGGCTTTTGTTGGCGCGCTTTGATCGCATTCCACAATCACTCGCACACGCGACATGCATTTCAAGGTCAATGAGCCACCTCACACATTCATTCGCGTACATATTCAAAAATAATCTCAGGCCGCGGCTGTCACGTTGGCAAAAATCGAATCCGAGTCTACGGGAGCTGGTTGTGTTTGTAAACAAAGACAAGCTCACTTCTATGTACTCATTATTGCCTCGGGCCGAAGTGCGATATCAGCTGCGAAAATAGACGTAACTGTTGGGGCAATTTTGCCAAAGCAAGACGAGGTTCTTTGACGAAAGTTGGCTCTAGCAAATTGAGGAGGGTTGCTTTTTATGACCTTGACGGCCTTCATCCTTGCATAAGAGAACCAGATTTTACGTTTTTTAAAAAATGATCTATATCTACTTTGAATTAAATTGAGTTCAGGATTCCAGGTTCCAAAGGGATTTTCCAGTATGAGAAGCAATGACTGGAGTAAATTTAAATAAAGAAGGCTAGTAGTGGCTTTGCCAACTTATTTTTTCAACTAAAAAACAAGGGGATTTAGATTTCTTGTTAAAGAAAATTAATTTGAAGATTTTTAAATATTCAATAAAAATGTGAATTTTTTGTTTTTTTTTTTTTTTGCTTTAAGATCAGGGTCTATTGTCCGAGCAGTGTTTCTGAAACTGATTCTAATCTCTAAAAATTTTTTTGAGAAGATTTTTTCGTAAAATGCCAACCAAATAAAAGATGAAACCGATTAGAGCTTTGACACAATTGAAATTTTGGTAAAGTTGAGCTCAATAGTTTTTTTCAATTTAAAAGGCAAACTGCATGTAAGGCAATCTGGATACTCTAGAAAATGATGAAAAAAATCCTTTTAGCCCACAGACAAAACTTCATTGTTGCAATTTTGTTTGAATTCGCAATCGCGTTTCGTATTCAAAAAGGTTATGCAACTCACCTTAGCTCGCACATCGGAGTTGGCCGAAGGGTCGAGTGCGTACGTAAGCATGAGAGGAGAGAGGGACTTGACGATCTCTTCGTCGCCCCCGATCTGAATGATGAGGAGGGCCGCCAACTGGGCTGCCCACTCCTGCTCGGGCCCCTTGCCACGCTTTATGCCCTTCTCTACGAGATCCATTATCGTAATCTTTCTCTCGTCCACGAAGTCCGGCATGTAGCGCTGCATGAGGATCTCGCAAATGTTCTGAAATGCCAGCGTTCTGGTCTGGGCCGACTTTTCCATCGCATTCTCCATGGCGTTGAGGAGCTTTTCTTCGAACTTCTCGCTCAGTTCCACCTCGTCCTCTTTGCCGTCGAGGGAGCCGCCCTGGTTGGGCGCTTCGGACGTAAACGAGTACATGCTCTCGTTGTCGCAGGAGATGTCATCGTCGGACCCAAATCCGTCGCTGGTTTGCTGAGAGGGAGCTAAAGCAAAAAGAAAGAAGCATAAATGCTTGATTATTAAGGCAATCCAAAAATATGTTCTTATTGATTCAGGCTGTGAGTAAGACTTTTTCAGAACTTTTTCCATTCGTTATTTTCTTCGTATAAGTCGAGTAAATAAATATAACAAAGACAACCTCCGGTGAATTTTTGTCGTCCTATTGATAATGACTCTCCCAAGGGCACGAGGCAGCTCCGTTATCTTATCTATTTCGACAATTGTGAAAATTCTTTTCGCGAGGAGGAGAGGAAACTAACAGACGGACGGACATCTTGTGGAAGTTCTCGAGAACAAGATTTTGTAAAAGTAGTTGACCTCGAGCCTCGAGAGTCGATCACGGCCCCAGCACCTGATATGAATTGTCTGGGCACCAACACAGAGGCAGACTAGAAGGCTCGCGTGTGTAGATACAGACACAAAATGGGGAAATCAAATAGAACATTCGCGCTCACCTTGGCTCTTCTTTTTGCTGTTTTTAGGCATTTTTGCTATCTTTTCGTTCACAATTCCTTTATTTCAGATGTGTGCTTCGAAAATGTCGATCAATTGGCTACTTTTCACAATATACTTTGAATTTATAACGAATTTCGTAATCTAATTTAGCTAGAAAGTTTCGCAATCAATTTTCACCAAAATCAAGAAGTCTCTTTTTCTATATCGTTTATATTTCTCTTGTTTTTAGCTTGCTTTTTACTATTCCTAGTAAGTTTAGTCGAAATGTCAGCTTTTTGCACAATTGATTGGAGCTCACTTGGCATGTTTCTCGAGAAAAATTCAATGAAAAATGATTCGTACAATTAATTTGTTAAATCCACGAGGACTGACGAGGTTTAAGAGTAGTGGTGTCGAATTTCACACCTGTCAAAGTCACCTCGATGTAACATACTTTACTTATCTGGAGTGCAAAGAACAATCTATTTAGTTTCTCATAGAAGTTAAACTTCACATGTTTGTGCAGTTTTGAAGAATTTCTACGTGGATGAACTAAAATTGTGCCGACACTGTAGTCTTAATATCACTGACAGCTGTCAAAAAGCGCCAACTACAGCCACCTCGCGGCCAATAAAGTAACTAATCGAGTTTGTGTTTTTTCATGTGTCGATTTTCCGGGTTTTTTGTGTGGAAACTTTGCCTTTTCCTGATTCTTTTGAGTGAAACAATGTAAAAAAGACACAGAAGATCCGCAGCACGAGAAATTTTCCCATTAAAAGCAGCATATTTTGCCCAAAAAGCCAGAGAGCAGCGGAAAAAAATCGGAGGGTGGAAAAGTCAAAATAAACCCCGAAAATGTCTTCTTCTACTGGAAAACGCAAGGAAATTTACAAATACATAGCCCCGTGGCCGCTATACTCCATGAACTGGAGTCTGCGTCCAGATAAGCGGTTTCGGTTGGCCCTCGGGAGCTTCGTGGAGGAGTACAACAACAAAGTGCAAATCATCAGCCTCGACGAGGAGACGTCAGAGTTCACTGCCAAGAGCACCTTCGACCACCCGTACCCCACGACGAAGATCATGTGGATCCCGGACTCCAAGGGGGTCTTTCCGGATCTCCTGGCCACGAGCGGAGACTACCTGCGAGTGTGGCGAGCTGGAGACCCCGAGACGAGGCTCGAGTGTGTACTGAACAACAACAAGAATTCGGACTTTTGCGCACCGCTGACTTCCTTCGACTGGAACGAGGTGGACCCGAACCTCGTGGGGACCTCCAGTATCGACACCACGTGCACAATCTGGGGCCTGGAGACTGGCCAGCCTCTGGGCCGGGTGAATCTGGTGTCGGGGCACGTAAAGACGCAGCTGATAGCGCATGACAAGGAGGTGTATGACATCGCCTTTTCGCGGGCAGGCGGAGGAAGAGACATGTTCGCGTCCGTTGGTGCTGACGGGTCTGTGAGGATGTTCGACCTGCGGCACCTCGAGCACTCCACCATCATCTACGAGGACCTCACGCACACCCCGCTTCTGAGACTGGCGTGGAACAAGCAGGACCCCAACTACCTCGCCACCATCGCAATGGACTCGTGTGAAGTCATCATCCTGGACGTGCGGGTGCCAAGCACACCTGTGGCGCGGCTGGCGAATCACCGAGCGTGCGTCAACGGCATCGCGTGGGCGCCTCACAGCTCGTGTCACATCTGCACGGCGGGCGACGACCATCAGGCGCTGATCTGGGACATCCAGCAGATGCCAAGGGCCATCGAAGACCCCATCCTGGCATACACAGCGGCTGAAGGAGAGGTAAAAGCACACAATACTTAAAACAGTAGAGTTCGAGTAATACGGAGGTCCCTGAATTGAAATATCAAACTTCAGTTATTTCAGTATTATTATTTATGAGCCAGTTTTCAAACCATTCAGGTGTGATCAAACGTTTCCCTTCAAGAGATTTTGTTCCAACACCATACCAAATAATCAAGTTTCAAAGCAGAACTTAACCGACTGAACCACTCTGGAATCTGTAATTCAGCGAAAAATATCCATAGTCATGTTTCCAAATATGGTTTCTACATTTAAAATTTTAATACAAGGTTAAAGACTTAAAGCAAAAGTATAAATAGGACCTATGTTACACGAACTCTACTGTATTTTCTTAATTTTGATGTTTGGGACGCAAAAACAAAAATCTCTCGTTCCAATTCGGGGTTTCAAGAGTCTCATCGGGGGGAATGACTCAAAATGACGCGGCAGGTAGAGAATGTGGGCGCGTGGGAGGGTTTTGGCACCTTTTCCAAATGATTTTCGCGGAGAAGACCGAGAAGTGAGCAAAGATGCAGCGCACGCTCTTGTGACTTGAGGGTCTGACAAATTCGAATAAGTTAAGGGTGTATTTCCACATTTTTGTAGGTCTAAAAAACGGGATTCATTTCCGTCCAAACTTTAAAGCCTGAATGCTTGGATCAAAAAGTTTTATCTTAAAAAACCACTAAAAATCTTTTAAAATTTAAGCCTACTAACTTTCATACATATGTAGTATTGGTTTAATTCCTGACTTTATTAAAACTAACTTTTATTTCCAAGTTAATCGTGAACATCTCTTTTCCTGTTAAAACATAAAAATATCACACCTCTAAATTATGTCCTAAAAATCATGTTGTTTTGCTGTGAAATTGTTAATTTCAATTAAAGTCTATGTTTCAGGTGAACCAAATACAGTGGGGTCAGCTGCAGCCGGATTGGATAGCCATTTGTTACAACAAAGCGTGTGAGATTTTGAGAGTCTAAGAGCCGTATTTGATGCAGTTGTGAGTAGCTCTGGCCTGTTGGAGTCATGTCATTGGAAGGACAATCAACTCTGGGGTCTTCTAATTTCGTCCTGCACACTTGAGTACAAGAATCCTCGTTCGATGTCCACGACTCGAGAGGCCGGAGCTAGAGCGTGCATAAAATTTGCTTTTGAATTCTTAATTAAGTTTGTCGAGTATCTTTTATTTAAAAGTGACTAAAAGTACCTAGATTTAGTACCGATGTAAATTTTTAGTTGTAGGATAATTTAAACAAAAAGTTTATTTTGAAAAAAATGAGAAAAGTTAGAAAGACTGCGTTTTGGTATCAACTCAGGATCAACACAATTTTAATTATTGAGGAAAACACTGAAATAAACCAAAAGTCAGCATTGGAATTTTATACACGATTCACTCAACATTATAGGTCTCATCGATGTCATTCAGTCAAGTCATAACCATTATTATATGCTACATAATGTTTCTAATAACTACAATAGAATATTGTAATAACCAGCTTTTTACAGGATTTTTTGGTATCAATGACTTTATGCAGAATAAACTCAAACAAAGTAAATCGAGCGTTTGTTTTTAAATTCTCTCAATACCCGTGAATGCATATACAGCTTGTGTTTGCTATTGGACCTCCGATAAGTAAGGCAGTTGTCATTGTTTCACTGTTCGCAACACAATAAACTTTGGTTTGGTTAAACTATAGTTAAAAAGGTACATAGAGAGCAAATTTTACTTTAGTTGAAAGTCAAAGTAGAGGCAGAACGCGTTATATACAAGCAAAAACCTATCTTTGAGTCACATTTTAAGCCGCCTCCCCATGTGGGCATTTAATTTGGCGGAATTAAATTAATATCTCCAATTGTTGGCAACAAAATTAAATTTTAAGTTAGCATTTTACTAACAGATATGTTTTGTCACCAAACTAAGAAATTAAATACTCTTTATATGTTGTGGCTTTAGAAATATTAATTTAATTCCACAAATTTTAATTAAATGCAGCATTCAATCGAAATTTGTGGAATTAAATTGATATTTCTAAAGCCACAACAT
Organism: Forcipomyia taiwana; assembly: GCA_963930915.1. Taxonomy (NCBI): domain Eukaryota; kingdom Metazoa; phylum Arthropoda; class Insecta; order Diptera; family Ceratopogonidae; genus Forcipomyia; species Forcipomyia taiwana. Next base: position 16,879 of record CAWVOI010000086.1, on the reverse strand, counting down.
ATAAAGAGTATTTAATTTCTTAGTTTGGTGACAAAACATATCTGTTAGTAAAATGCTAACTTAAAATTTAATTTTGTTGCCAACAATTGGAGATATTAATTTAATTCCGCCAAATTAAATGCCCACATGGGGAGGCGGCTTTAGTCGTTTCAATATCGGGACGAAAAAAATTTTACCAAAATCTAGAATTTGAATTTTTGTGTGTTTTGAATTGTGTTTTGATTTTCCAACATAATCCAACACATCCTTCACAACATAACAGGACTTCTTTTGACAATCCATGTTCAATGGCCGTTTTGTTCTGTGCTTTATTGAGAAAAGAGCCAGCTGCTGCTGCCGCCAAAATCTCATTTGAAATCGAATTCGCCGTAGTTTGAATTTCTTTGAAAAGCTCGTTAGGAAGCCACAATGATGATTTGATAACATTTAGTTTCAAATCATGTACTTATGGAATTATGTTGGTAATTTTACCCAAAGAATCTATTGTACACTTATAGAAGCCAATATCGCTGCGCCAGAACAGAGCCAATTGTACTTATGTTAAACAATTTATGGTTCAAAGTTTCTTTTCAAAATAAAAATTGCGTCTATCAGTCGCGTCATGATTCCCACATGAGACTCCTTCTATCACCTACTTTGTCTTCGAATAGCTCAAAAATTGATAAGCCAATCAGTCCGAGTAGAAAAATCAAACTAACAAGATGTTTTCTGTCAATATTTTAATTATTTTACTCCTTACAACTTCGTTTGTGTGTTCTAATTCCACTCCCACAACTAAAGTTTCGGTGAGTATCAGCTTATCGACGAATTAAAATTTAATATCAGCAGATCATCTTCTGCCAAAATAGTTTGATGGTTTTATAAATTTTAATTATTTTATTAAAGAGCGAGTTGCCCCAACGACAGCAAAACAGGGAGGGCTCCGTTCCTACTGATCAAATCAATTGTCCTACTCTAGTTCATGAAGTGTTCGAAGATGCAATTAGCGCATCTTGTAAATGCATATCGAAGCCGACTGTCACAGAGAAAAAATTGTGCTTTGCCCAATCCGCGCTTATCGACGCTATTTTGGCTGCTCTTTAAAATTTATCAAAGTACTTGGAAAAGGTTATAATTTTTAATGAAAACTACATGAAAAGTCTAAAAGATTAAGCCTCTTTGGAGTATGGTGAAAGGAAGTAAGTGGTTGGTGATTAGTTGATCTAAATGCTCTTTTTAATCCAAGAGTTGATTTCGTAAAAACCGACTTTTTATTTCATCGACTGATTTTTGAAAGTTTTAAAAGTTCAAGGTCACAATAATAAAATTAATGAACTGAGAAACAGTTATGAGAATCCATCTCCAAAAAGCATAAAAACCTAGGAACCTCGGCGAATAGTTTCCTTAAGCAAACTTAATTCCAAAATCATTGGGGTAAAGAAATCACATCTGTTAGCAATTTGGAACTTCCACTAGAGGTGCGGCCCATTAATTGAAAATTATGATAGATTGCGGTGGAATGCAACCTCTATTACACTTTCTTTCCCATAATTCAAATCATCTCGCACACGTTGACTTGCCTGCCTCGCTTCTCCATCCCAGAACCCGCATGGGAGAGGAAATCAGAGCAAAACGAGATAATTTCAGAGACGAACGGAAAAGATGAAAATCAGCAGACTCGAATCAGACGAGAAAATAAATTCGCTCTTTGACTTAATTGAAAACATTTAACGTGGTGTCACATAATTTCACTTTGTTCGGCTGTAATAAGCACGAGCGGGGAGCGACTCTAAATCACGTCAGATGAATTGGGATCGGACGCTGACCTCCTCTGGCGGCTTGGAGACTAGCTCGTCACATCTGGAAGTGATTTCCGCAACGTCATTTTGTCACTTGAAGATTTTCAAAGGTTTTGAGAACGTCAGGATTTTCCAAGTTACTTGTTTTGTCTGTTTATCTAGATTCTAGACGCTTTCTAAATAAAATTACGCAAAATTAATTTTTAAAAAATGTTTAAGCTCACTTTCAAATTAGGTACATTTATTCATTTGTCAAGATAATTGAGTGTTTTATATGTTTAAGGATTTTATTTTTTAAGACTTACAATTTGATATAAAAAAGAAAATAAAAATTCAAATAATGTATTAATTTTCAAAGAACCAAACTAAGTCTACTTCTACATTTTTCAATTGCATCAAAATTTATGTCGACCTGAAATTCATAAAAGTTTTTACAACTTTACCCTGAAACAGTCAACATTTGAGATTCTCTCTAGTTTTTCGGAAAATTGTGGAAACCCGATCTTCACCCGGTTTGAGTTTGAGGGACTCACACTTTCTGTCACTTGTGATCCCGATGTTAATCCCGGGAATTAGTCGAGTTGACGGCATGACGGGTTGTTTATGATGACTCGTGCCATCTCGTATTTCTTCTCAGCTTCGCCCACTAATTTTAGTGTAATCTTTTCGAATCCGAAGACTTAATCTCGTGATATGTTTATGGGGGAAATTGGGATGAAATATTGACCTCTTGCGTGGCAGTTTTATGGATATTCTGAGGTTTCGAACGACTCAAAAATACGTTGACCTTCTTTGTCGAGAAAATCGATGCAAATTTGATTAGAAAACTCGTAAAAGTCGGGCCGAAATCCAATGAGAACCAGATGAAAAACTAATTTGATTACAGTTCAAGTCCCTTCCAAGACTTTCTCATAATCACATTACCCGGCCCCATAAATATCAATTTGGAAGCATTTGGAAAATTGTTTCCCTCTCATATTCAGTCGGTTTCCACACTATCGCAAATCGCATCCCACCAGAAGCACTCTCTCGGAGCAGGAAAAGAACAAATAGGGGATTAAGCGGCACAAAGACCGACACACTCGTGATCGTGCCTTATCTATTTGTAAATCATTGCACAGTTTGTTGACAACATGACAATTACTTGATGATGAGAGTGCAACAACAAAAAGACCGTAAAGACCAGCAGGAACATAATTGAAACATTTTTCGTTTACGAAATGGGAAATGTGGTAAACCCTATGGTTGGAGAAACCATAGGAAAATACATCAGCACACGTTTTCACTATGTCACAATCAGATTGAGTCTCGGAAGGGTGTATGAGGAACCCCTGAAGCTTCCCAGAGGCTTCAGGAAGTTCCTGAAATAATTTAAGATTTCGGTTTTAATTTCACTCATGAAGCTGGGGGCTTATTTGGTTGATGGGTCGTTGGATAGGACTTGAGGCTCTTCAGGTTGGGGTCCAGAACTTCTTAATTCAGTTCAAATTTACTGTGGATCATCGTTTTTTCTTTTTTTTTTGGTTGACCTCAGAGTCACGATGAAGCGATTTAAGGAGAGGATTTTTTAGACAGAAAAGTTAGGGGCAATAGCCTCGTAGCCTAGTAAAACGACCATTTTCTGTTCTTTCAAATTAACGAATTCAAAGTTTTCTGACCGATACCTTATAAAACTTGTAGCTAGTAAAAGAAATAAATAAACCCTAAATCCAGCAAAAACCCAAATACAGCAAAATACGTTTTTTTAAAATCATTAGTAGTCAACAACTATGTACCTACTAGGAAACTCTCGCTAGAAGTCACGCTTGGCAAGAAGTAAACAAGAAAAAATCGCGGTAAATTTCCAAAATCATAGACTAGGGTTGTGAAAGTATTTCATTAATGGTATTCTTTCCAAGCCTTATTCTAAAATAAATCTATCAAGCTTAAATTTATTAAAACTAATTTCCTGCTCTTTTCTCTTGTTTACTATTTAACCTTGTCTAACATAGAGCCTTAAGTTTACTTAAATAAAAAAAAAACGATTTTCTGCACTTTCCTCTTGTTCATTTTCTTTCCTTCTCTTGTTCAGAAACAGATTGGAGTTTTTCCAGCGTAGATCAATGCAACCACTGGGGTGTCTTAGTTTGTCCTTGCTTCCTGGCTACGCCACTGCCTATAAGATAAGTTTTTCTAAAAGACATTATTTTTGCACCTTATATTCGTACCTCGAACGTTCTCATCAAGTCATCAGAAATGATGACAGAAAATTATTTTAAAAGGGACCACAATAAATTCATCGCTTGAAAAGTTCAGACAGGGGTGGAAACTGGTCCATTTGCATGAAATTCTTGTGTAATCTCGCTCTCAGATCAGTTCATGAAATTTGAGAAGCGTTAACAGATGTTACGGAATGAGTTTTGAATGAATATTATCAGTGCGAATTATCACAGCGAGGGCGGGTTAGGAAGAATACTGCTGAAAGGTGAGTCAGAGATTCATTCATTTCATGTTGTGTTGCCATTAATCAAGCGAACGAACGAGCAGAGGACAATGGTTTTGAAGAGAGCGCGAGTGAAATGTGGGAACTGCTGCACCTGGAAGTAATTCCTGGGAAAATTAATTTTCGTGGAAAAATGGATTTTCCTGGAAATACGGGTTCGGGATAAAATGTCAGCTAACGTGAGCGAGGAAAAATAAACAGAACCAACGACTGGAACGGCGTCGATGATAAACTTTTTTGTATTTATGTAAATTTTGAGCTTCCGAAAGACATAAAAACACGCAAGAGTACGCGACACGAGTATATAAGCCGGTGGGAGGGGCGTCTGTCGGGTGAGTGTTGGTGACCGCGTGCTCACTACGAGACTGTGAAGCTATGTGAGACTCTCATCCATTTTCTTGTTGCTTCACTTGCCGGTTGCGTAGTTTGCTTGTGACCGTGACTGCGTGAAGTTGTGCCCGTCGCCGCGCTTTTCTCGCACAGGATATAGTATCAGATTGGGGATTACCAGGATTACCTTTTCTTCTGTTAAGTTTTTGAAAAAATAGCAACAACAAAAAAAAACAAAACAACGAGAAAATTAAAAGCAAATTTATGAAACGAGGAAAATAAACACAGTCAAATAAATAACGCAAAATGTGCCAAAAATAAGAGAGGAAAATATTTTTCATTTTCACGATTTCGCACGAGGAAAAGTCTCGGGTGTCGCGGGAAAAGTCAGAAACAATAGGTGAAAAAGAGTGAAAAATATGAAAATGCTGGTTCCCCCGGAGATGGTTCAGGCGAACACGCAAATGGTGTATCAGATCAACAAGTACTTTGCGGACCGCGTCCAGATCCGCAAGGCAACGATCCACAAAACCATACAGGAGGTGTGTAGAATTGTCCAGGACGTGCTGAAGGAGGTGGAGGTACAGGAGCCGCGCTTCATCTCCTCCCTCAACGACTACAACGGGCGCTTCGACGGGCTCGAGGTCATCTCGCCGTCGGAGTTTGAAATTGTCATCTACCTCAACCAGATGGGCGTCCTGAACTTCGTCGATGACGGCACGCTCCCTGGTTGCGCGGTCCTTAAGCTCAGCGATGGCCGCAAGCGGTCCATGTCGCTCTGGGTGGAGTTCATCACGGCCTCGGGGTACCTCTCGGCTCGCAAAATCCGGTCTCGTTTCCAGACTCTCGTGGCGCAGGCGTGCGACAAGTGTGCCTACCGCGACTCCGTGAAGATGATTGCCGACACAACAGAAGTGAAGCTGCGGATACGCGAGCGCATCGTGGTGCAAATCACGCCGGCCTTCAAGTGTGCTGGGCTGTGGCCGAGGTCTGCTGCCCACTGGCCCTTGCCTCAGATCCCCTGGCCGCACCCCAACATTGTGGCAGAGGTGAAGACTGAGGGCTTCGACATGCTGTCGAAGGAGTGCATTGCACTACAGGGCAAGAACTCAGCCATGGAGGGGGATGCCTGGGTGCTGAGCTTCTTCGAGGCCGAAAACAAGTTGCTGCAAGGTAATAATACCCAATTCCTTTAAATTAGACGACATATCAAGATTTCAAGGCTTCAAGGGAAGATTTTTCATTTTCTAAATTTGTCTTCAATTTGAGTTAACACCCTAAAACAATTTTAAAAGTTTTCGAAGGTCAAAAGAATGCGGTTTTTTAAGAAAATGTGGTTTTTAAAATGAGACACAAAAAGACCAACTTAGTAATCGGGATTCGGGATCGGGAAAGTGGAAAAAACGGGCTTAAGAGTCCTAAGAACCTCCGTGCCCCTCACCTCTATCTTTGAGCTCAAAAGTTTTTCAAACCATTCTAAATTGAATTTTTAAAAGTTATCAAAGAGGGAAGGAAGTGTACAAGAGTTTCTTGAATCTCAAGCCAGTAGTCACACCAATAAGGTTGCAAATTGTAAAAAAGGAAGGTCCCCTCAAATTTTTATTTGTAAGCAAGAAAATTTATTTAATTATGTATGTTCATCTCAAAACATCTTCATCTCAATTGAATTACTAAATTTGCCTTCCATTGACAAAATAATTGGTTAACATATATGTAATTTCCATGTTCCATGTTTAACTCTAAAATCAATTACAAAAACTATAAAACCTCCTAAGAACTTTTTGATTTCCACTAAAACTTACATATCATGAACTAACGGTTAATTTCGAAACTGACAAGTGTTTTTACCTCTTTATAGGTTCACATCCAGGTAAAAACCTTAACCTTTTCTTACCATTTGCAACCTCTTTAGCCATATTTCTTGCCGTTGAAAATCTTAATACCAAAATCTTGTTAGCTCTCTGCAAGATTTATTTCCCTTTTGTACCTAAAAATAATCAATGATTAAGTTGGCAAATGAGTCCTAATCCTTGAACCTCTATCCATTCTCCGAAACTTCAGTAAAAACTAAAACAATAAAAGCGATTGTCCATTTATGTCTCTTTTTCAAAAATCGTTCGTTCTCTTCATAAAATTTTCATTCAAGAACTTTGACCCTCACAAGCCTAAAACACTCAAATTCTCAACCAGTCAGCCTTATCACGATTCAAACCTCTTAACACTGGGCTTTTAGTCCCCAATTGAGACTTTAATAAATAAGGGGACAGCGACTTGCTTTCCGCGAATGCATTAAACCCCCAAAAGATCGAGTCGCTGATAAGCCGTCGGTAGTTCGCGAGGTCCGCGATTTTCTCAGATTGTTAGCGCAGAATTTACGAAAAGAAGTGAGAAAGAGTGACGCGATGCTAAAGAGTAAATTAAATAAATAATGCAAATTATTCACTTCATCAATTTTCTCTTCTTTCCTTCTCTTTTCATATTAATCACCGTGTATTTGCTCTAAAACAACGCTCAAAACCAACGTGACTCGGCCCGTCTCCGTCTCCGCGTCTTCTTGCCCGTTTAATCTGCCAATTGCGAACGCTCCACTCGTCCGCGTCTCTCGTCCGATCAGGTGGTAGCCGGAGGCGCTGCTTAAGCATACTAAAAACGCTACGTGACAGACACCTAGACCTCCCAGGGAACCCGGTGACGTCATACGTGATGAAGACCTTGCTCCTATACGAGTGCGAGAAGCACCCGAGGGAGCTGGAGTGGGACGAGTGCTGCATCGCGGATCGCATCAATGGCATCTTTCTGCAGCTCATCTCGTGTCTGCAGTGTCGCAGGTGTCCGCACTACTTCCTCCCCAACATGGACCTGTTCAAGGGCAAGTCCCCGGGTGCGCTGGAGAACGCCTCGAAGCAGGTCTGGCGGCTCATCAGGATCATGATCACAAACCCCCGGAGTCTGGAGGAGCTGTAGGAGGGGCTGTTTCACGACCAATTAGTTGCATCCAATTAACGCGTCGCGTCGCTGTGAAATGCGAGATGATCGTTTTATGATCTGCTTGACAGAAGAGCGGTCTGTGGCGGAACTAGACAAGTCGTAAAACGATTTTAACACATTTTCCTGTCGTGTCGTCCGCGGGAATTGATGGGTCTCGGGTGTTTGGGGGGATTTATGGGCTCAGACACCGGGAAGTCGTAAAATGGGGGCTTTGAATATAATCTGGCCGAGACTTTTGGGATTAACTTAATTACTGACTTTTGAGACGAAAAATTAATTTGGACTTTGGTCAAAGTTTGAATCCATTATCTGACGGTTAGCTGATGGAATTCAGAGAGCTCAAAACAGACAATCTCACAATTCTCTAGTCCTATGATAATTCGAGCTAAAATTTTATTTTTAAGACTTATCAGAAATTTGACCTCTTAGAGCCAACCAAGTCCAGTTCCCCCAGCTGTCAAGTCCGCCCCCGCACCTCTGTATGAGATCGCGTGGGTGCCAATTAATTAACGGTGATGCAATTACAAGCCAAATATCTCCTCTTGCTCCGCTTCTTATAGACTCTCCCATGACTCAGCAAGTGTCCAGTAATTAGCGCACAAAATATGGCTCGTTTGTTAAAAAGTTTATGTATCATTGAATTAAAAATATACCTTGTTTGTTGCTATTAGACGCGACGCGCTCGGAAAGCGTCGAGGCGTCTTAGAAAGCTACGAGAAAGAGGAATTGGAAGGGAGAGAAAAACGCGCAATACAAATTTTGTTTACGTTCGATTCGTACTGTGATTAGGAAATAAGAAGGAAACGTGTATACGTAATTGACATCAAAACATGTTTTATACATTGTAAGGTAGGCTATTATTACGAGACAATTACGAGTATAAGGTAGAAAGAAGACTTGTGCGACATCTCTATCCACCCCAGTGACTATACCTGTACTTTTAGGCCCGCAAGAATGTCGTTTATATTTTTTAATTTATTGATTAGGCTTCTAGTGTATTCGTACAGTAATTCTAGCGATAATGAGCAATAATTTCGTAGGGAAAGAAATTGTCGACGGAGCGCTTAAGAAGATGAAAAAATTATTAAATTATCCACACTTGTCAATGTGCTGTTTCGATCTCTGATGTCAGATCTTACTTGGTTTCGAAGCGACTTCATGGGACGAGACGTTTTTAAAAGTTGTTATACCAAAGAATAAATATTTTTTATTGCAGTAAAATTTCTTAAAATTTTGACAACATTAATTGAGACTAGAAACAAAATTTTATAAATGGATGCATAGACAGAAAGACTTTTGAGCACACAGAGAGCACGATCCGATTAAGCTGAAATTCAAAATGGTCATTCAAAGAGAAAAAACTTTTTGGTTCTGGAGTAGGTTTATAAAATGTGAAATAATGGACCTGGTGGTTCAAGAGAAAAAAATCCTTGACATTCAACCCCCTCTGATTCAACTAAAATTTTAGCCGAAGTATTATTATAGAAGTCATCTACAGAAGGCACTAAAGCTCCGTTAAGTCCTACAAAAATGGATTTTAAACAAAATTTTATTTCGATCCGAATTTCGCATCACCCCGACTCTTGATGCGCTCAAATGCTTTCAAACATTTTTACTATCTAAACTTTGAATCTAAAATCAGTATCCTTCAGCTTTTCGTCAATCCACTGATCGAACCTTGCTATCAGCTCCGGACTCATATCTTTCTTGTGCGTGCCTCCCTTTCTTATAAAAGCATGATCATCCGTCCTTTCTATGTTGAGTAATTTAGAAAGTTTAGACACGACGTCATCCATATTCACTGAAGGGTTATCTGGAAAATTATAACGTGAATATTTTGGGTCCCATAAAGCCATTAGGTCCTACTCTTCATGTTCTCAATAGAAAGATGACCTGCGAGCTTGTTGTATTCCTCTTCCGTGTAAGACTTCCCTAGGAAGCTGGAGATTCTCTTCATGACACTTTTCAGGTCCTGCTTGAGCTCCTCGTATTGAAGAAACATTACGTTTGGAAGGTGTCTCTTAGCCCAGTAGCCCTGAATGTGGTCGAAAAAGCCTCCGCGAGGCAAATGGTCGTTGAGAAAAGCGTCGAAAAACTGCTCCTTGGTGCCATTGTAGCCAACAAAGTGGGGGCTGAAGTGAAAGTATGACGTCGCCGCGTCTTTTGGATTGCGAGTGATGAAGAATATCTTGCTTCCCTTCTCCCACACCTGGTCCGGAAGCAGCTCAGCCAGCAAGTGACTCTTGATATGACGAGGGCGGGTTAGCTTCTCGATGTTTTTAATAGTTTCTCCATCAGGTTGAAAGTGCGTAAGGACTCCAGAACCTCTTGATTGGGAGAAAAACTGTGAAATTCGATCGAAGTTTAAAATTTCTTACTCAAAATATAAAAATCTTTCGTTCATAGTTTTTTCCATAGCTCCCTGGTAGTTTAGGTCGTTGTTGAGTAGCCAAACCATTTCTTGGAGCCAGGTGGTTCCCGACTTCGGATGTCCACAAACGAAAATGTCGTCTTCGCAGGTCCTCATGTTCTTGATCATTTCATGGACTGCCATGAACTGCTCGGGCAAAACTTGCTTGGCCAGCTTCGAAGGGTCACTGAAGCTTGGAATCGTGACATTTCCTAGGTTGGGAAAAAATGCAGTGTAGTTTTCGTGGGTGACCTTTTGGTCGGGAATCGGACTAAACTTGGCCATGGTTTCGTCTCCACTGTTCGTGATAAACTGATAAGCAGCTCGATGTTCTCAGGAGCGAGACTTGAGCTGGGTTATCTTTCCGATAATTCTCGACGTCGTTATCTCGATTGAAAAAAAAACAAGTTTAAAGCTTAATATGAGATGACCGCATTTGAGAGCATTTTCAAATTGGTTCGTTACAATAGTTATATCGACATTTCTGTAAAAACTTTTGAGGTCCCTTACTCCGAACTCTTAAGCCGAAGAAGTTTATTGTAGATTTAATGCGATCTAATATTTGCAACTAATAATTTCCCTTAAAATGAACTTTGGAGGCCCCTTATTCTATCCCTGCACGAGAGAGGGGTCATATGTGGTTTCAGAATTTGCTAAATTTTTCACGGACTACCTACTAAATAATAAAATTCCAGCTTAATCTTTTGCTACTTGGACGGACAGACGGATGAACGGACGGACAGACAAATCGAACACATACACAATTGCATATTTTTCAAAAATTTTAACAGTACTAACAGGTACTAAAATGAATATCTTTTTAGTGCATTTTCAGCATTTTGCAATAAATGCACTATTGTGGCCGCTTTGCCGTCTATCTGTCTGTCTGTCTGTCTGAAATTTTATAACTCAAGAACCAGAATAGCTAGAGAGCTGCGGTTTTTTGCATTGTGTAGGGCCTGGTCTGTAGGGGTGCAGGCTAACAATTTTAGACCCCTACCCCCTCTTGGGGGGGAATGAGGGGTGTTTTACTTTTGTATGAAAACTCCTTATATTACATCCGATTTAGCTGAAATTTTAGTATGTTGTATCTGTGTCAAATCTAGAAAATCATGGTACCACATGTATCCTCTATTATGTACAGGGACGGAGCTAGGGGTCCTCAAAGTTTGGTCTCTCGAAATCTTTGAAAATGCACCCTTAAGCTTAATTACCGATTTTGCTTTTTATATATATTTTCTTTTTTTAACTGTGCGAATTTTTTAAAGATATTTTTAAAGTTGCAAGATCTAGGGTGAAGACCACCAGTGGCAAGAAACCGTATAGAAGAATACACTGGGACTTGAAAGTCATGCAGGACGCCAGTTCCGGAGATCCTTTTGTGACCCATATTGACAAAGTCGTGTTGCCGGAAACCGTGTTGGGACCGCTAGGAAGTCTAGACCGCTAGCCCGCAGCGTTCGGTGGTAAAGATAACGCTGCCGCACTTTCGACTTGGTGTGGAATTTGGATGACAAAATTCTATTTTGCGGTTCTCCGCCACGCATTTACATATTAAACTCCCTTCGACCCCTTCACATCGGTTTTAAATAGTTTTTTTAGCATCGCAACTTTGTTTTATTGATGTTCAGCTGAATTATTCAAGCTTTGAATCTGAAGTCGGTGTTTCTGAAATATTCCTTTGTACACCCGTCAAACTTTAGAGCTTATTGCGACCTTGTAGGTCTCTTCCTTTCTGATGAAGTCTTTTTGTTTTCTTTTTTCTTGATCAAATCGGAAAATTGTGTTCGGTTTTTTTAAGCTAGAAATAAATTTCCCTCTTAGAAAATAACTTAAATAATGAACTCATTTCTAGCTTGTCATATTCCATTTTAATTACAAGAACATGAAGTTCGGAATGTTTTTATAACCCAAAAGCCTTAGGTTAGGTCAAACAAAGTACCCCCAGATGAGCTTCCTTGAAATTTGCTTCCTGGTCCCATTATAAGAGTGAACTGAAGCGGTAACTGGACATTTAATTATCTCCAAAGACAGAGACTATTTTGAAAAAGATGTTTGGTCTAGGTGAAGACGAAATCGGTTTGTCTTAGACAGCTGTTAAGAGTAAAGTTGGTGAGCAAAAACCTTAAAAAAATCTAGGTTATTTTGGAAATGGATGGCCACCCAGGAAATTTACCCGTCAAATTTCCATTTAAGAAGGCCACAAAAGCCAACGTTCCACCCAGTCAAAACACGTTGTTTAATTTTATTAAATTCCCCGTTCACTCGATTCCTTCTCATTGCTATTCTCCGCCGATAAAATTCCTCTTCGCAAGTCATTACTCAATTCAGCTCATCCATAATTATTCGTTGATTTATTTCATCTGCCCATTTTATAAACTTATTACAAATTCATTATCGTCAAAATTTTAGCACTGCTCCTCGTCCCAAACATGTGTTCGGCCCAATGTGCGCGGAATTTTAAGTAGCTCAGGTCCAGGACGAGACGCAAAAACATCAGAATTCCGCAAAATTGCAAATTCCTGTCATAAACATATCAGTCAGCGAGTGTGACCATAAACATATCAATATAGTTTCGTGGACAGACGAAAATCGCGATTAAATATTTCAATTATAACGCGATGGACGGTCGTGAGGCGAAGGAGCGTGGAGTCAAAACTAGAGGGAGGATAAAAAAAGGAATATTTTTTCCAAATTATGACATCTGGATTAGGAATGTAAAAGTTTGTGAAATTATTTTGACTTGTGCAACTGAATACCTTATTACCTAGCCACAACGTCGCAAAAGATATGAAAATAATAGGGTGGTCACTTTTGAGTATCGATTGCTCAGTTAATTAAGAAAAAAACTAAAAAAGTTTCAACAAGTACTTGAGCTATTCTGAAGTGTTTTTCTTTCACCGCAATTAATAAGCGAGTTTATCGAATCTTAGTTACTTATATATGCAAGGTTTCATATATTTCAGCTTTAAAGAGTTTCAATTTAGGATAAGTCCTAGTCGGATGGGCCAAGTCTTTTAAATTAGCTCTTGAATCAATTGATCTATCTCAATTCTCATATGAAAAAGTAAACAGTTTTTAAACCCTCATCTATTTATGTTGTATGATTAAAATATCTGAAGAACCTATGTTAATAAGGCTTTTCGATTAAGTTAAGTTTTTAACTTCTTCAAAAGTATTCTATGGTCAAAACTTTCTATGGTCGAAATGTTATAAAATTTCAATATTAAAAAAACAGTTTTAATACTCCTCTAGGTACAATAATTCTCTGGACGAAGCAGAAGTTGACGAAAATGTGCATCGACCCAAATTACTAATTCCAACCGTGTTTTGTCTCAAGAACAATTTAAATTGCTGTTTCGCGGGCTCTCAGACCATCGACCCGTTTCCTACCGGGCTGTCGCGACTTTTGATTGATAAAGATACCACACTAGCACGTAATTGCGAGAGCAGCTGGTAGCCATTTTGCTCGCGGTCCCCTTTGATGTAATGCCAACCATTGGAATTCACCTCGATGTAGCTACCGAGTGCCGCGAGAGACACATTGTTGTAAGCATGCGTCAGATTTGCTCACGATCGATTGCCAGAGAGGCGTCTCGACTTGACTGGCTCCGAGTGGCAGACATGCGGTGAAAAATTCATTTTCCCTGCACCATTAAGAAACATGTCATCTCCGAGCTTGTGTTTCAATTAATTTCGCTAAATGAAGCAATTAATTAAAATTAAAGGCGCATAAGGCCCGTGGATGTTTACATGACTTGCAGACGCACGATGTATCATTATCACGAAGTTAAATATGAAAAGTAAAGAAAAATGAAAAACCGTCGAGTTCTTTTCAGTTTTACAAGGTGACTTACGAATATCTCTTGACTGTTTGCCCTCCCGATTTTCTCGCTCTCAAAATGTCCCATTTGTATCGATTTTTTTGCTCAATCGCCATTTTCGCCTGAGTTGGCTATTACTGTTTTGAGTGAAGCTAACTGGAAGGTACACTAAGACAAGTACTTATTGTGAATTCAGTCATTCAGCATCTACGAAAAGCTGATCAGCTTTTAAAATCCTAATTTTATCTGACTTAGTTGTAAAATCATTCAGTAGTAGATAATTAGGAAAATTCAACAGTAACTATTACGAACACGAATCTTTTTAGAGATTTCAAAGCATTTTCAAGTTGAAAATAAGTTCCTCAAATCAATTGTCTTTGTAATAGATTATTAGGTTCAAAGTCTTTTGCTTTGGTAGTCAATATGTATTTCGAGATTTTCTGGCATCAAAAATATGCTGTATCGAATAGAATAGTCTGAATGAATAGAATAGAATCGAAAAGTCATTACATAGTTTACAAAGTTTTTAAAACCATATTATTCAAAGAGTTCTTAATTTCACTCGCAAAAGTTTGATCCCTGAAGACCCGAATTTTGACATCCAGCATGTTCATGAGCTTCACGGGAAAAATTCAAAATGGAATCCAGAGCCAAGAGACCGAGAAACATAACATGGAGACGCGTTTACACAGAAAACTGCAACAGTAGGCAATAAATTTAGATGTCGTGGAATTCTCGTGGTGCACATTATCGGCCTTATTTATCGTATGCAAAGTGCAAACGCTTTGCTTCCCAACCGAACCGCTGGTATTTGATTCAGCGGATAAGCTTGGGAGTGTTTGTTTTAGGCTCAAAGCGAGGTCATGAGAGTTCACGGGCTCATTTTGGAGTCTAGAGGGTTAAACATTATTTCGATGAGAATGTGCAAGTGACTTCCAAAGTTCATCGTAGTGCCGTAGAAAATTCCCTTGTTGAATGCGAGAATGACAGAGTAGCTTTGGTTGTGTGAGTGCTGGCTCCTCCCATTCATTCATCGTGCGCAGCGAAAAGTAAATAAAATTGTAATCCCGTACAACATCGTTTATTTACTCAAGGGCGCAGTAAATGGGTTAGAAAATTCAATGTGTCTCGGTCTTTTTGAAGACAACGTTCTCCAACAGCTGAAGCAAGACCGGCTTTTGGTCGTCCAGCTCCTTTTCGGTTTCGGAACCCACAACCTGCTCTAGCTCATCCCGCTCAAAGTTCCCTGGGTCCACAGAGGCTTCCAGTCCGAACATCTTGCGGGAGCTCTCGTAGCCCCTAAAGCTAAGGAACTCCAGAATCAGCTTGTCCAGCAGTCGTTTGGGGCTCCTGGAGTCTTCAGACGAGGTAACTACGGGCTTCTGATAATCCTGCTCCCGCAAAATCTCGACGATCTTGAGTCTCAAGGAAGCCCGAATGTAGTTCAGGTCCCCGTTTTCGGTGAGCACTTTCTTCAAAGCTTCGAGTAATTGATGATTTTCGTCCATCTTGCTCGCTTTGACAGCCCAAATGCCTACTACTCTGGGGGAGAGCTCGTCTTAGACGGTCTGCTGTCAGCGTAGGAACCAAGAAGATGCATAGAAATGGTAAAATGTACAAAATACGAGCCGGAGCATGGCATGGCAAATGATATTCACGTTCAAGTATGAATAATAGATGATTTTTTATGAATTTATATGCGCTCGCTCGCTGCTCTGCCTTCACGAGGAATATGAATAACAAGGTAAATGGTAGACTGGAAGAGGAAAGTATCGGATGTCGAGGTATGAGTTTCAAGAAGAAGAAGGCAGATAAAAATTGCTCGGTTAAGATGGATTAAATTGCAGTGATCTATAAAATGTTGTCGATATAGAGGCGAGCTCCAAGAAAACACGGCCATTTCAAGGCTGGGAACAACATTGATGTTTAGTTTTAGGATCAAAATAAAAATTACTGCTTTATCATTACAGTAACCAACAAAAAGTTTGGATTTTGAGATCTGCGTAACCCTTTGCCCTCTTTTGATCTCTATAAATCTTTTTAAGTCGAGAGTAAAATTTAAATGGTTTGTTCAGCATAGTTGCATCACAAGGAATTTTTAAAGTGGCATTAAGTTTTCGAGTTCAATTTTTTATTTCTTCGAGTCCTGTGTCCAGGTCCAAAAATTAACTGTTAACTTAACTTAAAAATTTTCTAGAATTCTAGATAGGAAAAATTTTCTAAGAGAAAAAAGAAATTGCGTCATCTCCATGTTTTCCGACATGTTTTTGGGCCAATGAATTTCTTTATGTATCTGTTGAAAACCATATAGGGTTTAAACCTGCTGGTCTGTACAATGAGAGTCTAAGATTGATAAAATTTTTAGAGCTAAATAGTCTGAACCAAAGTTTAATCAAACGAGTCTTTTTGAATGAATTAAATCCTTTGTTCAAAAATGTTTTACAAAACAAAAACTCGAACCGGAAGCAAGAGACGCCGTAAATTCAAATGCCCTCATTTCCCTTCGCAATGTCTCATTTTTGGAGTCCCACGAGTCCCCAAAAGACAAACAGTTGTTGACGAGACCCTATCGATGACATTTTATGTGTGTTGTTAGCATTTGTTTTATGGGTCTCTTTTATTGTTTGTTAATTTAATCTCCGTTTTTATCTTTTCATTTCTCTCACATCCAACCTGGCGACATTCCCGCGCTCGCTCGCTCTCGATCAATCGGAGTCATGGAGAACACACATTTTATTGACCTTTTTATGGCGATCGCTATCAGACACTCGGGCTGGGGTGGTAGCACTATTAATCTAAATGTCCTCGACTTTAATGGGTTTAAATTTGTTGAACTGGGCTACGAATAATTTCCATGATACACAAAAGTCTCATAAATTCTCATATGAATGGACGGAGGAACTTTTAATCACTCACAACCTGTCTGACAGAGCGGAGTTGGGAGCGGAAATGAGTCGTTTTCCTCCTTCGGAGCGCCCAGTCTTCCTTGTATCGCCTCGTTGCCGCACTTTTAATTGAAAAACAAACATTGGCGAAGTGCGAGCAGGCGGCTTTTGTCTTTTTGAAA